>JAGXJF010001585.1:0-600000 GCA_019208055.1 Stipa capillata | reverse complement strand
ATTTTTGAACCGATTTTAAAAGTTTATAACCTCAGCCGGTTGAACATACAGAACCGATTGTAAATATAACTATCTTAGTCGGGTTAGATTACAAAACCGACTACAAATAGAACTACCTCAGTCGATTCAAAAGATGTCAACTAAAAAATTTAAAAAAAAGGTGGCCCTCCTCGCCGGTCACCGAAGCCTACGGTCCATGGCTCGAAGCTCCTCCATGTTACTGTTCCGACTCCACAAAACACGGCAAATCAACCGATACCACCGACGCTTACCCTAGAATTCACACATCACAATCCAAAGTTGAGACAAACTGAATAAACAAAGCAGAAACACCACTACCACAAAGGAATATAGAGACAAAAGGAAGAGGGAGATGTAGCACCTGGATCTGCAAGGATAGGCAGCGTCGGTTTTCTGCGGAGGAGGAACATCACCACTCGGAATCAACAACAAACTGATTTTTGTCCATCATTGTGATCAAGAACAATGGATAAAAAAACATGAAGAACATTTCTGGACCATTTGAAAAAGAATTGAGATCATGGATCTGAACATGACTAAACATTGCACCTTTCTCGCAGCAAGCATAGACCTCCCGAGAAAACCCGCCAGTCCCCCACCACCGTTGAGGCAAAGCCGCGCAGCCATGCTCGCTCGCCGCCGCCGCCGCTGCCATGGATCCGGCGTCCGAGGAGCTCGAGTGCCGCAGCCGCTACCTCAGCTCGCTCATCCGCTGCACCAAGCTCAACGCCGCGCCCGCTCCCCCTGCACCTCCAGAGCCTGAGACAAAGCTAGAGCTGGAACTGGAGCAGGAATCGAAGCCTAGGCGTGGGAAGCCCGGTGAGCCTCCGATGTGCTCCACCCGGCTCAGTGGCTCTGCCACCGGAACTCGGCAAGATGGCGAGCCTGGTCACGGACCTCCTCAGTTGCTTGCTCGGCATCACATGGAGGAGGGTGGAGGAGGGCGGCAGGGACGCTGGAGGGTAGATGAGGGTGGCAGCGTTGCTGGAGAGTGGCGCTGGATCTGCAGGTGGCGGTGATGAGCGGGGATGGGGGAAAATCAGGGGCGGTGCTAGCTAGGGATTTCGCTGTGGATGGGGAAAATCACGGGGCGTCGACGCTGTTGGGGAGTATATATGGGCCTGGGCTGGAATCCTGAGTCGGTTCTAAAAATGAACGGACTGAGATACTTATTTAGTCTTTTTTTTCTAAACCGACCGAGATAGATAATTATTTTAGTCGGTTTAGTTTTTGAACCGACTGAGATATTTATAACCGGCCGAGATTGTTTTAACACGGTTGGTTTTACCAAACCCGCCTGAGATGAGGGGTGCAGAAAAGTCATTTTTGTGGTAGTGAGAGGAGGAGCGGAGCTGAGAGTGTTAGAACCCAAAATTACACTCGACTTACGGATGATATATCATCTGAATACCCGAGCAACTGTTCAATATACCATACATATAAGAACGTATGCATCAATTACTATTAGACATCCAACATCGGGCTAACATTTCATACGCACCTTAGACGTATGCGTCACCATTGGCCAAGCATTGCATAAATCAAACACGAGTCGAAATGAAATTCCAAAAATCCTATAAAGATTTAGCATCCTTCTTAAGTATGATAAGTAAAATGAGTTCATAGCAGCCCGGTAAATGTACCTACATCCTAACCTAATTGGCTGAAGCAACACAGCTAGTGGGTCGATCAAAAGCCCGATATAAATACTCAAATCATGCCTAGCCCGCCAAGGAATCTCAGCTAGCGAAACATGAGAACAACACCAATTCTTTACGGCTGCCCCATACATCTCAAATTCATACAAGCATGGTGTATAGGGTGCCATAAATAACAACTAATATCACAACAGAACCTCATGAAACCGTTATAAGATACATAATTCACATCTCATACACGGGACAGTTAAATAGTTCAAAAGCAACACGACCTGAAGGTCGTTCAACATCAGAAGGTAACATAGGAAAGCAGTGGAAACATATATAAAGTACCCGAGGTAGCAGCCACTACCATCTCACAAAAGTCACATAAACCCACATTCGACCAATAAGCAAACTGCACAACTAGACATCATTTTTAACATTTACGGTGTCGTAGTAATCATCTATACTAGGATCACTTGTAACATTATAGGAGTGGGATTCTCATAAGTACTTTTGTACTCACAAGAGGCTTTTTAAGCTCATCACAAATAACTTAAGCATGTCATCGAACAAGAATTAAACTATCATACAATACTTCATCCACAAGGTAACAGGGAATAGCATGAACATGAGGGGAAAACAATCATCAACACGTATACATTATATTCATCATTTCTTAGATTTAAAGAATACATTTCAGATTAGCAACAACATAGAAATCACACAAAATTCAATTCATTCATTATATAAAATCAACCAAGACTTGTTTTACATTTTATTAAGTCCACCAAGATTTAATCTATTTCTTTCACAACTGGAAAGTGTTCCGAAGTGTTGTTAGTTCATAGCTAGCCGGCTATGACTACTCCACACTCTCGTTTAACACTTCCACCATGGATCCATGCGCTCACATCGCCCATTGATCCATCAGTTGAAGCAAAACCCCAACTCTTGCATCTCACTTATTAGGTTTCATATTTCGTTAGTCAAAATTAATATCATAACCAATTGTCATGTTTCACGGTCAACCCTAACATACTATTGATTTCATACATCCCAATAAAGAATACTCAAATCATCAATTAAATGAGGAATCTTAGTGAGCTGCGTGCTTGCATTGCTGATATTGTTCCAGAACCTGATGGGGATCAACTTCATAAAAGGCCTCGTTGCCTATATTGGAAGAAATACCGAAATGCCTGAAAATGACAAGAGAGAGCAATTACTCAATGATAGGAATAATAAATGCAATATGATGAATGAAATTCATCCTAGAATATAGGAAATAGAATTGTGAAGCTAGTGCAATTGATTTCATTCAATTTGGAGTTCTAGAATTAAAGTTATGAATTTTCTATGCAATTGATTTCATTCAATTTGGAGTTCTAGAATTAAAGTTATGAATTTTCTATGGTTTATATGAAATTTTTAGGGTCAAAGGATATATCTGTAATTTAGAAATTTTTCACAATAGCAAATGCATGAAAGCGGTATCATTGAACATTAAATATTAAAATATGAATTTACAAAAAAAATTCAACCCATTTGGAGTTCATATGAATTTTCTATGATTTTTAAAAGTTTAAAGAATTTTTAACGTTTTCTGTCTTTTTCTCACTCAATCATGCCTAGCCACAGAGGCTGACATGTAGGCCAGGGGTCAGCCTTGACTTTTGGGTTGACTGGTCAGCTAGCCTCTAGGCCCACTTGTCATACTCAGTAGGAAAATATTTTTATTTTCTTCAAACTAATGAGTCTATGACAAAGGGGGTCCACCTCTCAGATTTTTATATTTTTATTAATTCAAACTAAGTGATCGTTACACCTGTAGATCCTACATTCGTCCACTCACTTTCTTTAACACATTTTAATTAAAATTCTTAAGGGAGTAGGCCCCGCATGTCATATTATCACTACCTAACCGTGTTAACTACCCAACTTCCCGGGCCCATGTGCCAAACCATTGGTGTTTAGATGCCAGCGAGGACGGGCATCCCGCATGGTGGTGCAAAGATGGTTTCTTTGGTCTCTTCCCAAGATCAACAGTGATATCCTTAACCATCTCATGCACCTCTATACCGCTAAAAGACAATAGTTTTGAATTATGTTTTGTTTTACCGTGAAATTGTTTCGTCATCCTGCGGTATGGGTGACTTCTCCGGAGGAAGTGATTATGTCACATGTATACTTTTTGCGAGAGTTGTTCAGCAACAGACTTGCTGTATCATCCAAACATTGCATACAAGCTTTAGCTCTTTTTATATTCTAGATCGACATGTTCCCAAAAGTAGGATAATCATTGACGGTCAAGAAAAACAAGTACCGTAAGGTGAAGTATTCACATTTCTCCACTTCTCATACCTGCACCCGTTCTGTCCACAGGATTTTGAAATCGTCTACCAGTGGCGTGAGACACACATCAGGATCATTCTCAAGTTGCTTCGGACCATGTATATGTATAGCCAGCATGATGTACTTTCGCTTCATGCATAACCAAGACGAATGGTCATAGTTACAAAGATTTACATGCCAAGTGATATGTCGGCTGCTCATGTTGTCAAAGGGATACATTTCATTTTTACTCGGTCCAAATCTTATATTCCTGGCTTTTGTACCAAACTTTCAGTACTTCTTATCAACGTTTCTCTACTGGGCCACATTAGCAAGGTGCTTTGAAGCGACACTACACACCACTGCATGGTGTAGTGTGCCAGCCTTTGATATAATACTAATGAAACCATGTTTAATTAATAGTACATCCATCATAATGGTACAACAAAGTATTGTGATGGTCCAACACAAACTCACTATGATAAGCCAAAAGTATATCCGAGATGTCTAACATGAAAGAAATACAACACGATAAGTTCGGAAAATAGTAAAGACTGAAATATATGATATAAGTTAATTAACATATAAACAGAAACTACTATGGCTATGTTATCTCGACTATTGTATAATAAATTTCTACTGATCTAGCTCCATCTCACCGTATTCTTCATAGTCAATATAATAGTCAATTCCTTCAACTCCTTCGGACAAGCTCAGCTCCTCATTTTCCTATGAGGGTTCAAAATCCTCAAACTAAGACTGTACTGACTCAGAGCCTAACAAAGGAGGTTTTATGTAGGACATAAGTATAGGTGGTACTCAACAAGTTCATGAATAGCAAAAAGTACTTGATACAAACTATTACTACAAGGATATTAACATTTAAGGAATTAATATATTTTTCAATAATATTTCTGGAATAAAATTCAGGTTTTAACGTTAAGGCTTCACGATTTGTTAGAACCTCAAGTGGTTTCTTTCCCGCCACGTTCGCAGATCATACCTAGAACACGAAGTGACAATGTCCACTGCAATACGCTCTGCAGAGATGCATTACCTTACCCACAAGTGGTACTTAGCCTTTTTACCGGGTGTGAAACCCATCAAATTCCCATTGGTGTTTGGCCAAATATAAGGTTTTGAGCACCAACTACCCACCTCGTCATTATATGTACTTTTTACGTAATGTCTCCCCAAGCAGAATTTAGGGTTTAACGCCCCCTCGAGCGAGGGAAATAATACTTCCCCAGGCATTACTTTACACACTTTTCTTAGAGATATTTTAGTAAGAAGGATATCTATAAAGCGTGAGAATGTGAACTGACATTTTTTATTAACCTTAATGTGATATTATATGTAGTGGAATCCTGAGCACATAAAAATTTCCATTTCCGAGGTTCCACACCCACCATATATGATTCCATGAATCACTAATATATTTCCATTTTTCAGAAACTCTCGTTTATTTCTGTGTAGGTGATAAGAGGGATATAATTTGTATATACTATAGTAAAATATTAAAGGATATGAATAAGAAATAAACTTGCCTTGTGATAGATATGTAGTGGAGTGTGACGTCTCCTCAGGAGAAATTGGCAGAACCTCGGTGTCTGAAAATGGAATAATAGTCCGATTTGGACTAAACCCAAATAAAGTGCAAACGCATAAGTATATGAATGCATATATGGAAAGAACAAAATTTTCTAAAGTTGCATAATTTTGTTTCAAGATTTTCTCATGTGGATTAATATAATTTTACTCTTATGAATTTCTTGCGTGTTAAATATAGTACTAAAGTAATACATAGAATTTCTATCATGAATGATTTCAATTAAGTCAAATACCATTAGAAATGAAGTGAAGATAATACAAGTTATTTAAATTTA
Source organism: Stipa capillata (assembly GCA_019208055.1). NCBI lineage: Eukaryota > Viridiplantae > Streptophyta > Magnoliopsida > Poales > Poaceae > Stipa > Stipa capillata. Next base: position 594,119 of record JAGXJF010001585.1, on the reverse strand, counting down.
TGACTTGCAAGATTTAAATAAAATTTAAATTTAAATTTTTGTATTAGGGATTATGAAGATAATTCATATATATAATAATAAATAAGAAAATCTCTAGTTTTGGGCTAAGCCCGTGTGGTCCAGTCGGTCAACAGGACCAGCTAGCCCATTCTGCGTTACCCTAGCCGGTCCCTCCTCTCTTTCTCACATACTCCTCTTTTAGTTGCCATGTCGTCCCACCTGACTCCCTCGGCCTCTCTCTTGCAAGACCCAATCGTCGCCACCTCCTCCACCTAATTCCGATGATTCCTGACTGTAATCGCCGACAGCTAGTTCCCTCGTGTTTCCCTTGTCTCCCTTCACTGTTTTGTCCCCGTCACCCCTTTTATTCTCTCCTCTCCCAGTTCCCACGGTTAACCCTAGCCATGGTTGCCTCAGCTTCGACCTCCCCTACTGTCCGTCAGCCGCTGCTGCTCCGCTCTTTTCCCGGTTCTCCTCAACTTCTTCTTGAGCTCCTAGTCTAACGCTGCATCTCATCGCCCCTGGCACAGCCACCTTGGCTAACCCTAGCCATGTGGCGCGTGTTGTTGGTGTGGTGGTGGCGTGGCCTCCCACTTCGGTGACGTTGCCACACCGCTGCAACTATTTCCTGTATGCTTGAGACGACGATCTCGTTCTACCCCCCCAACATAGGGTTTGGGCTGTGGGAACCTCGGCTCATGCCGGGGCGTCAGTCATGGTCCTAGCTTGGTGTGGTGGTCCTGTTCCTAAACATCGAGCTGCACCGCCAGAGCAAGACGACAAGTTCACCGCGCTGTAACGATGGCGGCGGTAGTCTTCTCTATCCTTGGTAAGTGCTCGGTTTTCCCCAATGTTCTCTTGTTTATCCTCCTATTTCCTCCCCTTGCTCTATGATGCCTACGGTTGTTGCTCATGTTTGATCCAATGTATGGTTATTCATGCTATGCTCATGTACATCTAGCTACTCTCTAGAAAAAAAAATGCTATGGCTGATGCTAATCATGGTTAACTAGGACATTCTTGTGTATATGCTACCGTATATCTAGGGTATTTTATACATCTATTTAGATGATGGTTGAGCACCTGCTACTATGAATTAATTAAATCCTGATTATCAAGTTTCACAAGGTGCCTTATGGACTCTCATCGAGATGGCTGTGATATATATATGTATATATATGCGTGTTCAAGGCACTTAAATCCAATAAGAACATATTTTATGCTTGTGATTGGTTGATTTTACTTGTTGGATATGCAATAATCAGGACATATATTTATACTGATGCTAGGATTTTATGGTTCGGTTATAAACTGATAAGAACAATTGCTCATGTGATCTCTAGCTATATTTGGTGAACATTGATAAATTGATGAGAACAGACTATTATGCTTGTTTCTTAGCCTATTTCAATGATGATATATCATTCTGAGAACTTACAAATGTTACACTAATGCTTCTATGAGGGTTTTAGGATATGATGCGCATATATATGTGTGTGTGGATTATTGATGCTAAAAGAGCAGATTATCTAGACTTGATCTTTTAGGTTTTTATTTATCTGAACGCAGATTATCTCTACTTAATTGGGTAGCATATCTCTTGTTAAAAAGAAGAGATCTATCTTTTCTCTTCTATCTCTTTTCTAATGCACCAACCTTGGTGAAGTGGTGGCACTAGTATAAGTCTTTAGGCTTGTTTAGTTTCCTTCTTCTTCAGCAGTTGCCTCCTCCTCCTTATTGTCTTGGCCTTCTCCCCCTAGTGTTTTGATCTAGACCTTGTCCCTCTCCTATCATTATTCAAGCAACTATGGCTTGACTGGTGGTTGTGTGATGCAATAGAGCACTTATGGCGCTCTATTTATAGTCTTTTTGAGGTTGTTTTGACAGAATTCAAATTTGATCTTAGTTTGACACCTAATGTGGTGACTGTTGCTAGGATTGATAATGAGCTGGTTAAATGTTAGCACAGGGTGAATCCTTATCTCCTTAAGCTGGTGGTGGCATTTATAAATGTCAGCAGTAGCTTGTTGTGCTAATTGCCTTGATCAGATCCTTAAGATCACTAATGCTCATTTATAGCTATCAGCAATAACTTGTTGTGCTGGTTGCCTTTATCTGATCCTTAAAAACACTCTAGTTGCTCAAAATAGTTGTCTCTTCCTTCTCATTGTCTTGGCCTTCTCCTCCTAGTGTTGATCTTGAACTTGTCCCTCCCCTATCACTATTCAAGAAACTATAGCTTGACTGGTGGTTGTGCGATGCAATAGATCATTTATGGGACTTTATTTGTAGTATCTTGAGGCTGTTCGGATGGAGTTTAAATTTGATCTCAGTTTGACACCTAATGTGGTAGTTTTGCTGGGCTTGGTGATTGAGCTAGTTAAATGGCAGCATACGGTTAATCCTTATCTTCCTAAGCTGGTGGTGGCATCTATAGCTACTAGCAGCAGCTTGTTATGTTGGTTGCCTTGATCTGGTCCTTAAGATCACTCTAGTTGCTCAAAATGGTTGCTCCATGACATATGGCATAGCTGGTTGGCCAATTTTGAAATTGATTAGTATTTTGGTCATTTAGACTAGGTGGATTAACATATGAAAGCAAACTTAATTAATTTAATCAAGGTTGCCTACTTGGAGATTAATCTAAAATCAACAAACTTTATGGAATCAGACCTAGCTGCCTCATTGTTGCCTTTCTTGAGATGGAAAAATTTGTTGTTGCCTATTATCAACTTAAGGTTTTGATTCCACAAGGTTTGCTTTGATTTATATTTGGGGATCAAAACCAGTTTTTGGTTCCCTAAGGTTAATCTCCTCTATAAATATTGGATCATATTTCTTTTACTAAACCTTTAACCTGTTTTGTTTAAGTATTTGTATATGTGCAAGTTAATTGGAGTCAAAAAGAGAGTGAAGCAAAAAATCTATATGGTTATAGCATCTTAGGGTTTTGCTTTAGTCATATTTACTATAGTTCCATATTGTAAACCCACTTTGTAATATGAAGTCTTTGTAATATTGTAACTTTATATTAAACATTTATTTACTGTAGTTTCCTTTGAATTCAAGAAGTTTTGTAATATTAGTTTACATTGTAAATTGTAATATTATTTGATATGTGTATGACTATTTAAATATTCATTACTATATTGAAACCTTTTCATATATTGGTTTTATTTCAATATATTCTGATTTAATTATTTATTCCATAAATCATAACTTGTTTATATTTATGATCTTTATATTCAAAAAATGTAAATTTACCCACACGATAATATTCCCTAGACCCCCCTTCTTATTGTTAACGAGATTTGAATTCTCACAGTCTTAGCTTTCCATATTTTTACATTCTTTGGCATGCCACGACATCATCTTTGCCTCATTTTCATTTCAGTTCAGAAAAAAATGCTTCAACCGAGGAATTACGGGTAGATACCAAGCAACTTCTGCCGAAGTTCCTTTCATCACCTCGGTGCCATCATCGACGACAACTGTCTCTGACTCTTATGCTTGTATCGAGATGTTTTGCACACCGGAATGAATGTAAGTTTGCATACGCTTGACGTTAAAGGATACAGTCCTTCAGGCATGCATGTATTCTTTCTATTTCCATTCTAAGTAAATAAAGAACCTTCTTTACTCTGCGTATTTCATTCCCCTCCGGAAGCATGTCTGCCAAAAGACCTAATAACACGAAGAAGCTCTTATCGGATCATCTGTTTCCTGCCTTCATGAAAATGCATCTAGGCCCCTAAATGTGTTTTGGTGGTTAAATGACAAACGATTAGAGGACTAATGATCGCTTGTAAGCAAGTAAACATGTTTAGTCCTCAACGGATGAAATAGAGGAGTATCGGCAACCCCTCAAAAGAAAAAGGAAAAAGAAAATGGTGGTAAATCTCCTAGATGTAGATTTTATTATTTAAGTGACGAAAGTCACATTAAGTCTAGGAACACCGTACTATTAAGAGGGGCTTGATGAACATGGTCGAGGAGAGCCTTTGCCGAACAAAAACCTTTACCACCAAAAGGCTCCCAGAAAAACCCTAACCCTACCTCCCTGCCGAAATCCGGACCTCAGCCCGGACAGTCCGGGAGCCCGGAGGGTCCGGATGAAATCCGGACAGTTCGGGATTGTCTTCGCCCAAAAGATTCCCTCTGCCACCTCGATCGATAGCCGTTGGTTTTAAAAATCCAGAGGGTCCAGCCCAAATCCGGATAGTCCGGATTTTAGTAGATTCCCTCAAACGGCTAGTTTTTTAGGGAGCCTCTATATAAACCCTCTTGCTCCAAGCAAGGGGAACTCTTTGCCCACTTCATTTCTTGCATTCTCTAGAGCATTTCTCCACTCCTCCAAGCACCAAGAGAGAAACTTTGTGAGGAAGAGAAAGACTTGAGCGAGTTGAGAATCAATCCAAGCGACGCGTTGAGTTCATCTTCAAGTGTTCATCAAGCTCATTTCTCTTGGAGATTGGGGTCACCTTAGGAGTCCTTGAGAGCTCTCATCCTTGTGGTGACCTCAAGAAGTTTGTGAAGGCCGGGATTCGTCTCCGCGAGAAAAGAATCACCAAGAAGAAGTCGAGGAGACGCAAGAGCGTCCTCGAGGGATAAAGGCTTGAGAGGAAGCCGGCTCTTGATTACGTGTGAGCGAGCTTCCCAAACGGAGACATATGATTCCCCCAAGGATCCGAACTTCGGCAACAAATCATTGTCTCCCTTATTCAATCAATTCCGCACTTACTTGCAAGTACCTTTATATTGCTCATATTTATCTTGCTTAGTATATTTGTTTACTCATATTAAATATAGTCATATTTTCTAATCAATCAAGCTTAATTCCACAAAATTGAATGAATGATTAACATTATACAAAAAAAATTTAGTCACCTATTCACCCCTCCCCTCTAAGCCGACATCTTGATCCTGCATTTCAGCCTCAGAAGTTCTAGTATGGATGACAATTTTGAGTACTTTTTCTTGCAGCTCGGATACAAAGATTTCTCTGAGTTCTCGAACAAGCACAAAAATTTATTATAGCCTCTGTCATCGTGGTTACCCTCCACATCATGATCCAGATCGGACAACGCATCCTCATCGACATCTTATCAACACTAGCACAATCGCCATCATCTGGCTTGTCATCATTGCCTACATCTGGCATATTCTTGATTTGGTTCTCCATTATGTTATCGTTATCTTCATCTATCACTTCCTCTTCATCATGCTTAGTTCAAATTATATACCCTTCCATAAAACCCCTTCAAATGAAGTTGTTCTCAATCTGTTTTGAGTTGTGCCACATCTTATCGTTCTCACAATCGAAGCATAAACATCACATCCACTCTTTCCCCCTTATTCAACATATCCTCCTCGGTAGCTCTTGTAAAAGAAAATATGTCATTGATGTATGCTTCACTATAACGGCTCATTGTACATCCACCTTCGATCCATCTACGTTTTCAATGCTAAGGTTCAATTTAGATCAATCCCTTCATAACAAGCATAATGATGTAAAGTACTATTTATAAGTGCCTAGTTACTCTTTACTTCTTCACCAAAATACAAATTATATGCATACAAATTTCAATTGCTAGTTCTAAACTCTAAACATTTGTGTTGATTTAAATAATCCTCTACTATCTAAACATATGTGCCTATGCATCATAGCTCTAATTCCATAATCAATAGGAATTAACATATTCTAGCTCTATTTTCAAAATTAGGAAGGATGGAGAGAAATACAATGTAATTGTAATGAATCACTAGCCTTTACCAATCTTGATCTCTACTAACTAGAGCCAATTTTAAATCGGGCCAACGAAATCGCCCACCAGCCACCAGCTCGACCTAACAGATCCAAGACACAAGATCTGTCTCATCAGGTTTTGGCCTTATATAAGGGTTCACATCTCAGATGATTCAAAATATAAACTATCTATAATATGTACCTATCCGAGTTGGTTCAAGTTATGAACTGTCTCGGTTGTTATCATAGATGGTTCAATTTTTTAACCGTCTGGGATCTGATCTTGTCCTAGACGGTTCATTCTAACATCAAGGTATCCGATCATCCCTCATACAGTAAGTCTTACGAAACCATCTCCAATATTCTTAATCCGTGATGTTTTTCTAAACCGTCTAAAATGTGCTGTCGGTATTAGTCGCTGCTGCAGTAGCTGAGCTATTTCACGTGTTGCCAAAATGCACGAGGTCGTGCAAAATTTCACGTGTTTCCGTGTACTGCTTACTTTGGAATGACGTGACATTGATCGGACAGTCTCGCTACCCTCCAGCTGGTGTGAGAGACGAGTGTAAAATCATCTCTGGTGATTCATTTTCCCGTAGGCAACGTGATGACTGCAGGTATCAGATAATAACAGTAAAAAGCATGAAGTGCTACATACACCTAGGGTTATGCACTGCTGGAAACAACTAGATGAAGTATACTACTCAAATAAACCTTTTTTACAGCAAATAAATATATTTGTTCTCAGAAACATACCTACTGATCACCAAGCCTACGTCACCGAGGTTTGTCTATCGGGACATGCATTATGCTAAGGATAGCGAAAATAATTGTTAATGTGTGTTTGGCACCCATGTGCATGTGCTGCCATTAGCTTCCAAAATGCATCCCTGCACATTCTAATTAGAAATTGTGAAAAAAATAATGAATGTACGTACCTTGTTTAAAATATGTGAACTAATAAAACTTTGTGCCAAAACATTCATATTTGTGATTTGTGTAAGATACATAAGAGATGAATGACTAATATAGGAGTATCAACTATGTATGAACAAAGTTGTCTTTTTCTATAGAGCTCACATTATGTACATTTGGCGTAAATTTTTGTTAGCACTCACAGTTTATACAATATACAATTTTGATAATTTTTCATAATTTTTAATAAGTTGTCAAATTTCAAGTTTCAATCAACAAGTAATCCAATAATACTTGGGTTATGTGGTACAAAGTTGATATCATTTGATTCATATCCAAAAGCATATGATTTCGTAATTATTAACATAATATTATAAACAAAATTTACAGTTAAAATTAAAATTTAAATAATTAAAATACGTCGTATATACACAATGAAGGGACTAGAGATGTGCAAATGGCTTTATCGAAACGTGGGCCACACCCTTTTTGGTACCTATTTTCCGTCCGGTGGTCCCGAGTCCTATTGCTCCATTATTTTGCACATAACAATGGTAACGTCTTATTATTACTGGGAGGGGAGCCAAGGAGGCTAGCTGTAGGATCCGTGCAAGCGAACCTCGCCAAGCCAGCCTAGTACTCTAGCAGTCTGCCGTGCACATAGCTATTAGCACACCAACATGACAAGACGTACAAGACCCCAATGTACGCGCAGTTATTACGGATCACACCAGATACTCTACATCACCGTAGCCTGCTAGTTGCGTCGATAGATATAAGGTATAGGAGATAAAGATGGTTCATAGATGGATAGGCACGTAGGCTTCAGATCGCTACGAAAACAAAAGAAAAATGTATGTAGTACCACGTACTATGCGCAGGCACGACGTACGCGTGCAGGAGAGAGGCGCCTCCTGCGCTCGCCCCGACACGTCGCGGTCACGCACGTACACGTACACGATGGGTGAGTACGTGACGAATGCCTGCCTGCAGAGAGCAGCCAAACCGCGCCGCGAGCGCACGTTGCCGGTGAGGTTGAGATGCTCTTCTAATGGCGTCCACACGCGGAGGAGAGAAGCAGCCGTCTCGTGACCCGAGCCGTATGCGCGATAGATCTGACCACGATAGATGGATGGAGTACGTACGTACGTTCACTTCCTTTCCGTTCGAGCGAGCGGGTGGTGCCTCGCGTACGTGCAGTTCGGGAGCAGAGCACGGCAGGTCACGCCCGTCGCTCGTCGCCTCGTCTGGGTGGGTGGAGACGCGCGCGACCGCCCGGGGTCATGATGGTTTGGCACGGCTGATTGGACCCATCCATGCACGTACCGACGCACCCACGTAGCCGCTGTGCTGTCTCGGTGGCGTAGTATGGGTGCCGCACGGCATGACTTCGCTGCCTAGCTGCCCGGCGGCCCCGGCCTGCTCCCCTGTCCTCCATCAGGGGATCGAGAGCGTTTCGTTCGTTCCCAGCCTCGCTGGCCTTGACGTACGTCTCACCCCACCCGCACCAACCAACCTTATCGCCGCTCCCGCCCGGTCGGGGACTTCTTCCTTTGGTCCGTCCTTCCCCCTAGCGGCCCTACAGATCATAATCGCTTTCGCAATTGGAGATCTCGTTCAGTCGACATGATTCCCGGAAAGGAGAGAAGAACAGGAGATTAATTTGGGCCTCACCGGAAAGATTCTGACTTTGTTACTGGTATGTCAATTTTCTCGATCCCATGAAATTGTGTGCGGCCTATATTGAAAATTAGGAACTCGTACGGTCGTTTACAGATTGTAACCCCGTATTTTCGAAAAAAACAAAAAGATTGTAATGCTATTCGTGAATTTTTTGTGTTTCAAATAGGTAGGAGAGTTCTTTAGTTGGAAAGCAACTTCCATTAGCCAAGTTGCACAGCTAAATCGCTGGCTAGTTGACCAGAAACAAGGCTGGGAGCGTGCTCGGACCATGTCAGGTCTGGCCCGGAAACTGATTTGCACGTCATTTTTAAAGTTATTTCCTGCAGAAGCTATTGTATGCACATACTAATGACAAAAACATGCCTGTTGCTGGATCGGGGTACGTGCATATGAATGTACCAGGAACAACTAGCTCTTGCCACTTCCACACGGTATGCCGTGCGCACGTACGCATCGTCCAAGCCAACGAACGACCGGCTCCCTACCATTCCTAGGGTACAAGCAACCGAGATGCATGAATAGTTACCAACCATCGTTAGACGAACAAACCGGGCCTAATGTTTCTACGTACCCTTTTCAAATCATCGCGAGCAAGGACGTTCTAGATAATTTCCATAATATGTTGGGAAAACGATGAACCTATTTTTATTCGAAGCTAACTTTACATTATTAATGTTATGCAAGTTTGGTCGAGTTATGCTGGTGTTTCTTTTCCGTCTAAGATACGCTGAACTTTTTTATGACGTTTTCACATGATCGAAGACACTAAAAATGAAACCACTATCCTATGGGTAGTAGCATGGTCACTTCCACTTGTTCCTTCCAACCACACTGTGTCCACCACTTCTTTCCACTTTCGTCTTGTGTGACTCCACCTTGTCGTATGTGACTCAATTTTCTTCTTTCCCTACTCAGAAATGCATCTCTCTGATTCTCCTCTGAATTCTCATTTTCGTCCCTTCAGGTCTAATTTATTGTTCCCCTCCTACCAGCCTCTCTCTCATCCTTGCCGCGACGGTCACCTCGCGGGCACCGTCTTTGCTCTCGTTTGGGAGCTCTCAATCCCAATGCGAGTAGCCATTGCTGAGGGAGCCGTGGCCAATGCCCGTCGTCGTCGCTTTGCCTGCTCACTAGAGGAGGTAAGGGAGGGGGAAAAGGCAAATTCGGTTTTTTCTCTCTCAAGTTTTTCTCTAAATTTTTAGTTGAAAGACATATTGCGTGATTATGAAAGGTGGTAATGTTTGTTGTTGAAAGATTGAATTTGTGCATTTTTCAATTGGTTGAAAGCTTTGCTTTCACACAATAGAAAGCCTGATTTTGTATAGCTAGAAGCTCTTATTCATATATTTGAAAGTTCAGATTTGTATGGTTGAAAGCTTTGATTCACATAATTGAAATATCTTGATTCATACATGTGAGAGTTACAATGTTGAGAGTTCTAATTTACTTAATTGAAAATCTCCAGTTTACTTTGTTGAAAGCTTATTCATCAACGGCACCCCTCGTCGATGCTGGCGACCGCACCACCACCGAAGATGGAAGTGGAAAGATAGGAGAGAAGCAGTGAAATGCAGAAGATTATTTGGGGTTAAGTCCCAAAACGATGCTAGGAGAGGCGGTTCTATCGTTGGAATGGGCTGTCGAACATCAACGGTCGATTGTAAATTAGTTGCTACCGACTAAAATTTATGAGGAGATTCCATTAAACGAGTTGCATTGTGGCTCTTATTTTCCTCTTTTTAAACTTTGGCAAGGCAGGCAAAAGGTTTACTAAACTTTGGCTTCCTTTGTATGCCAACCAAACAGGCCTTCACGGTTGCAATTGTCAGCATTTGCGCGTGCATGCCTGCGGCAGCGCGGTCGTGCTGCTTGTACGTGTGCAACATTCCCAACAATTTCACGGAGAAGGGTAGACGAGGACGAGATGGCAGGAGGTGAAGCAGGACATGCATTCTGTATAACGTACGTGTTACTCCTATGTGATATTCAAATCACACGAGAAGATCAGAGGCTTGATGGGCATCGCCTTGAATTGAAAACTCCAACTCGCTCCCTGTACCCGGCTAGTCAATGCTACTCGATCATGACCCTCACATCGCTTCATTTACAGCGCATGGGAATCAAACGTTACACGAGTTACATTCTACATTTACCAAACGGTGGCTAAATCTTGTTGTTGGTTTGAGAGAGAAAAGTGCAGGGGATTTCTCTCACTAAACCTCTGTGATGAAGTTTCAAGAATCAACAAGGAGGTTCCCTCAAAAAAGGAGGATCGAAGGAGGTGAAGATATTTTGGGGAAATAATGGTCGCTTTGCTTACATGTGGCACGATTTTTCCTGGCTACTACTACGATCCAGCATCGAAGTATCCAAGAGATCAAGTGAGTGAGGTCTTCTTGGATAAAAAAAGTAGTTTTAAGGGACCGCAAGGGGAAAAAAGTTTTGGACAGAGATTGCATAATTGGCTAGATGGCCGGCCGGCCAACGCGCGCAAAAGATTAGAGATCTGCGTAACGTCTTGACGAGAAACTTGGGGACGTAGGGGTCCATGCGTACACTTGCGCAGGGCATTGCTCCTACTGATCATGCTGCGCGCGCGAGGATGTCACGGTGCTATATTCTCACCTGCCCTCTCCGGCATCGTCCGGGGCGATGTAGCTTTAAGTCCTCTTGCAGTGTACTTTTCTGCGAGGAAAAGTCATTTTGCTATATATAATTTTCGAAACGAAGTCCTTTTGCTATATAAAAATTTCCTCTTTTTTGAAACGTGTAGCATCAAGAAATCGAGATCTCTGGGGGGAGATGCTGATTGACATGCTCGCATCTCAGATGTTTGACCCAACCCTAATCTAATGAGGAGCAGTTTGTGTATGTTCTCGGTTTCTTTTCAAAAAACAGTTCTCCGCCGGTTTCATATAGGTGGTGTTACGAACTCAGCCTTGTGACTAATCTCCATGATTTTATCGTGGCCATATAGTTCCGCTCGTTGTTAATACCGAGGTCGCACAACATTGGAGCAATAAAGTATATGCAAGAAGAAACAGATAGCGCTGTTTGTTGATAAGGCTCAGTCGAATCCTACATCCTCAGGAACCTTTCTGCGGACGCTCTTTCTCTTGCATTAAACAATATTATCCTCGTTGGCTTCCGTGAAACCGACTGGTCTGATAGCCCATGAGGACCGGACTGACCACCACCTTCGTAACTACTTGGATTGGCCCGAGTCTCTACTTCGGATTACATACAGTGGTGCCCCATCATTGTAGGAGTATGTGTTACAAAATGTTTAACTTAAACGTTACTTAACATTGTCCGCTAATTATATTATAATTTCAATTATAGTTTACTAATATATTCGATAGAATTTCAAGTCAACTGGATCTGCAGGAATGTGGAAGTACATATATTACGCGCAAGCCAAACAGGTGGTCCCTTTTTTAATCATATTTTTTTGTACCCGGGGAAAAATTATCTCAAAATACTTCAAGGGAAGGACAAACTGCTCGTGAGTAGCTACACTAGTACTTTCGATTTCTACTACATTGGGATTTAGAAACAACTATTTGCCTCAGCGATAAGACAAACTCTGACGAAATTTGATAAAACGAGGACGACAGTGTTTTGATTCCTCCTTAAACGGTCTTAAACCTCTTGAAACTTGTTAATGCCAAATAGAAACTTCTATGAAACATTAGAAACATGTTTAAACCTCTACAAAACTTGTCTGAAACCTGCTTGGAACTTTGACCATAAAATATAAAACCTTCATGCATCTTATTGAGCATTTGGAACTAAAACAAAATCTATGGAACTTGTCCGAGCCTCAGTTGGAAAAGAAATTCGAATCGGAATCACCCCATTTTGCATTACTTGCATAAAATAAACCATAAGATCCAAACAAAAGGAAAAAAAAAGGTGATCGAGTTCGATGCACTATGGGGAAACCTACTAGCTAGACCTGACTGATCTAACTTATGGGATGAAAACCCCACAACACCTCTCAAAGTAAAATTATTGTAATACATTCATCCAAACACAAAAGCAAAGGCCTAACATCTCCCAACAAGCTACAACATCATCTCGTCTCCTCCGTAAACAGATCTGGAGCTGGCAAAATCCGCATCCAAGTCCCAGGCCACCGATGGTGCAGCTGGGAGGTCCACGGGGCATTCGTCATCAACGTCTCCGCGCCCTTGCGAATAGCTTCCTGGAGCGAGTCCTTTTGCAAACCCGCCCAAAACGAAGAAACAATGCAACAGGCAACACCAGCTCAATAGGATTCCCGGTCAGTTTCTGCCCAAAACATGCCTTGTTATGACATTCTCAAATCGCCAGCAAACAATAGCCAGCCCTACCAGATAAAAATTCAACACATGCGGCAAGAAAATATGCATCCAAACAGAGAACTGGCACAAGTTAGTTGGTCTAGTATTGGTACCCATACAAGTCCCAACCACCCCCCAAACAAACTTGGCAACTACAGAATCAAAAAATAGATGTTGTGTCGTCTTGACACAATCACAAAAGTGGCAAGTAGTTACCATTCTAGTGTCTTTTTCTCATATTGGCCTTAGTAAGCACTAAATCATACTAAAAACCTAGGAAAATTACATAAAAGTGGAGAATCGAAAAAATAAAAAGGAAAAAAATAAATATTACAAAAACAAGAAAAATCTCAAATGTTTCAAAACCATAAAAATGCAAAAAAAAAGTCAAGGAGTTCGTTTAAAAATACCAAATAATTTAGGAACATTCATGAAAATAATCATGAAGTTCATTTTGATTTATTTGCATGTTTTCTGGGAATTTCATAAGAAATTTTGAAATTTTTTCTAAAATTTATAGTTTATTTTTTCTTAATTTTGTTCCAAAAATTTCCCTGATTTTTTAGTTTTAGTTATTTCTTATAAAAATTTCTGATTTTTTTCTTGTTTTTTATACTGACTATGCTGCCATATATATGAAACCACTATCAAGTCATTTAACTATTTTGGAATAGTCTCGAGGGTTAATCGAAATGGCTTAAGTGTTGTGACGTGATTTATCTGATTTTAGATTTAGGGGGTGAAATCTAGACTTGGGCAAAAGTTAAGACGTGAGAAATATTACCTTTTTTCCGAGTCTACAAGCCGATAATGATGGATTACGTGCGGGCTTTAGGTGCTTTGCACCGGCGATACACCAGACCCTTTCCTTATCTTAATTTCTCTCGTCTCTTTTTCGCCATGAGGGTCGTTGGCAAGGTATAAATGTTCAGGAAAATCATGTGTCGTATTTTCTACGAGCAAGGTACTGCAATCTGCATGTGTAACTTTCTTTTGAAAAATAATTACAATTTCTCATTTATGCTTATCATCTTTTGCCCCGTCTTTTTTCTGAAAGGACCTTTTACCCCTCCCCAACACGAGGTATATAAAAGTTGGCACGCTCTTGCAGAAACTACAGAGCAAAACCTCCCGATCCTGTTGATCTCTTCGTGAAAGCACAACAAGATACTATTCCAGATTTGTGCCAAACACGGCAGGCATCATTTTATTCCCCTACAAAAGCCAGCCCAAGTAATCTATGCGTAACCTTAAAGTTAAGTCTAAAATAGAACATCCATCCCATCTCATCGGTAATAATATAATCAGGAGCTGAGGCCCCTCGATCGCTCGCTAGAATCTTAGCATTTCTTTGACCGAGAGACCGCCCAAAAAAAAAGAGAGAGCTCGAGACAAAGCTAGATTGGGCGAAGGCTAATTAACTATGCTAACTAGTTATGGTGCTCGTGATGGCTGTGGCGATGGCAACTGAGACGCCCGTGCTCATGGATCATCCGTATTGCTACTTGATGCTTTTCAAGTGCGGCAAGTACGTCGATGAGGGGTAAACAAATGGGTGGACGGAGGGAGAAGGGATCGCTTCGAACAACTGGCATACGTTTGCACGAGTATTTATTTTGGATTATAGTGCGCTGTGCGTAGTTCTTAATGTCAAGTGTGATGCTTATGTCATGTGGTCAGATTTTTAGTTATCCTTTTAACTCACAGTAACAATTCAATTGCTTCTTTTATGTCTCACTAGGACGGAATTTTCTTTCAAGAATAGGTGAGGTATCTATTAATAACTAGGTATCCGTGTTGACTTCGTCAATCTTCAAACTCCACAAGTCCAGTCTCCAGTAGGCATTATGAGAGTATATGCGTATGGTGATATACGTGTTTATAAGTTGTATTGGGTGTTTCACAAGAAAAGAAAGAAAACCTCAGAGAATAGGATGAATAAGTTAAATAAAAATTATAAAAATAAGAACAACGGAAGAGTGAAGCAAATAAGGGAAACTAGGAAACAATGCTATTAATCATGGGATGAGTACTCGAGCATTTTTTTTTGCTTTAAAAGTACTTGAATTTTCAGGTAACCGTCTAGGGGTTTTATATTAATAGTGATTTCTTAGTATAAAAATATTATTGAATAAAATGATGATTTCTAAGTCTTTTATTCTACTTGAGACAAATATTAATATGAATCAAACAAATTTGAACTTCCATTTCATGTTGCTCTGCTATTGTTTAGGCTTCATATAGAACATGAAAATTTAATCTATGTATCCTTTCTTTTCATAACAGCAATGTTTTCGAATGAACATTAAATTGTCACAGTAGAAGTTAACCCTCCAAGTATCCGGATTACTTCTACTTTAGTTGAGTTGACTCCATATTTTTGGTGGAGGACTCAGTAAAGAGCATCGTTTAGTTATGAAGAACATTCCCTCGCAGCGAGCAGGAAAAGTTTGCCTCGTCCTTAAAAACGGAAAAGTTTACGGCTTTCATTTACTCCAAGTAAAAAGCACCAACGCAAGAAGCACAAACCGCAAGCAACGGAGGGTGGAAAGCGGACGTGTGTGCAGCGCCATTCCAGCCACAGTAAAAACCAAAACAAGAGGGAGGATAAGCTAGAGTAGCTAAGGTAAGGTAGGAATCTAGAACTCGGGCGAATCCTAAAGCGGATCCGGGTCTAATCAGTTCCTAGGTGCTACACTTCATTGTTCCCACGTGCGGTCCACATGCTTGGCTGGCTGCCCTGGGCTCTCACGATATTATGGTGGCTAGGATAGGAAAAGAGAAATGCGAATTCACAACCTTGACTACAGAATTAATGTGTGGGTAGATAGGTTTGCATTTTCTTTCTAAAATCACCGTGGTTTTGTTAGATTATTAAGAAGGATATAACCGGCCCAATAAATGGGCAAAACAAATTACGTTAGTGCCTCTGATAATACGTGTCCCAAGCCCAGACAGGAGAACGATACCCTCCCCAAACGCAGTAAGGCACACCTTGCTATATTGCCGGGCAGGAGGAAGAAGAAGTAGCACGAGAAGCCTCTATAGAGACTGCCATTTTTAGATAAAGGAAAAAATTCATTATTTCCAGCCTCTACATAATAAGATGCACACAGCCAAAGAACCGAGAACGAGTTTGAACATTGTCCAACAACAAAAAAAACTAAAAAGTGACATAAAAGACTCAACAATCAATGAAACATCTCTTCCAACCATAGGCTTAGCTAGTCTAAAGATTTAAAACTAGGTCCTCTCCAACAGCCAAGACTCGACAAGAGGCATAGCTCGCTGTAGGAAGCACCAATGGCCAAGATCTTGTCTATTGTTGCCATTAATTTTGGAGAAGATCCTGCGCGGATTTTATTTTAGGCTCTCAGAATGGCCAAATAGCCAAGAAGTTGTAGCACTAGATGCCATGGAGCAGAAATATGTGGACTGTCATCTCTAATAACAACGAAAAGTTGCTAGGTTGGAGTGAATCGAAGGTTCGAGAAGTGAAAGAAATGTATGGAATTTTGTTGGGCATACCGGAAGGGTAAAGGATTGAGGAAGGGTAGTGACACAGGATAAGCACCGATACGCCCCCATGTGTAAAAGTACCGCTCATCCTGGTCCAAGGATGCCGGCTCGAGCTCCAAATGCGCAGCAACCAACGCAGCAACGTATATGAGCATGGAGGATGGTGGCGAAGAACCACATATTCGGGAGTAGTAGCTTATTGAAACACCCGACGCCGAGTTAGGGTCCGTTTAGTTGAAGGGCAAGAATGGATGAGTTAGGATCATCCTGATTTTTAGAGATGAGATGAATCCGTTTCAGTGTTTGATTGGATGTGGGTGATGAGTCATTTTTTTATTGGTTAAAAGAATGAGGATAGATGTCATAAGATTAATTAACTAAATTATAGCTCTTAGTTTGTATTAATGATAATTGATCATATTCTAATCAACATACAGTAATATTAATCAATGTTAACTTTGATGTAGCAATACTAATTAACCATAAAATATTTTAATTATCACTAAACATACACTAATAAACACATTAAAATACACTAATCAACAACCTAACGTTATCAATGATAGCATTGTAGAAATAATTATTAATTACTAATATAACATGCTAATTATCACTAATCATTTTCTAATGATCACGAGTAAAGAAGGATGTCAGCCTCATTCGGCTATTTGGGTCAGGTCTCTCTGTCCAGGATCTTATAGAATATTGCTTTTAATTGGTTGCCCTTATCCATGCTATTTCTCCAACTAAACAGAGGAAAGGTGGATACCCTACCATTCATCCCTATCCTTCCAACTAAATGCACTCTTATTAGCAAGAATACCTAGCTGCCTCCAAGCAACTGGAAGATTCCACGAGGCCGATGGAGGAGCGAGTGAGAGGAGGTGACGAATGGGAGAGGCTTGGAGCTGTATCAAATGAGAAAGAAAGAAGAATTTTTTTTATTTTTCAAAAAGTAAGAATTTATTACTTCTCTAGCCTGCATATAGCCAAACTTCTTCAGCTGTTGCATCAAGAATATACTCCCTCCGTCTCAAAATGTAAGGCATATTTTATTTCGTTAAGACAAGACTTTGACCAACAATTACTCTATTAATATGTAATTTATGTGATACAAAGTAATAATCATATAAGTAAGTACTTTCAAATACGAATCTATTATATAATATAAATAATATATTAATAAAGTAATTGTTGGTCAAAGTCTTGTCTTAACCAAACAAAATACGTCTTATATTTGGGACGGAGGGAGTAGAATAGAAAGGAAAAAAAATCTTTTCTCTATTTTTTTCCGACCTATTTATGTCTTGGTATCCATGAACACCACAAGCATTGCATATGATCAAGCAATCATTTTCTCGTGATTTTCTAGGTGATAATGGTGTTCGTGTCTGAGGGAAGTCTAATCAAAGTTGGATTTGTTCGTGTTGCTTATGTAACATGATCGATATCTGGATCTCGCCTAAGATTTCCCGAAGCATGTGCAGGATATACGTATGGGTCTATTCATCTATGCGTTGTTGCAATTCCAGGGCCTATACTTTAGAACCGGGATACTTCACGTAATTTTCCTGCCCAATGAGTTGTTGAAGCGAAGTAGCATGCAAACTCGCCTATAAACAGACTGAATCTAAAATCAATAATGAGCTCTAGATCGTGTCACGGCTACCTGGTGATCTATCTGTAGGCAGTATCAAATACTCGAGTATCATTCTCTAGCGTTACTGTCATCAATTTCTGGTGTAAATCCAAATGCATACTTGAAAACAATCTCACCTGCAGCAATGATACGACAAAAAATGGTGATTTTAGCTGATGTAGTATCTTTCCTTTGTACTTTTCCTAGATTGTGCCAGGTTATATACATTGCTACCACCATAAAGCTCTCAGATCCACAAGCAGCTGTCTCCAATTTCTTCCAAACATGCTCTTGAATCTTTCGCAACAGCGTTCCACCACAACTTTACAATGCAATGCAAAGATACCGGTCCTTACTTAAGAGGAAAAGATAACCAAGAAGCAAATAAAATCCACTAGAGTAACACACAGCAGTAGCACAACAAGATACCTCTAAACCATCTGCATCAATTTTGCTGGAGAGTAGTAGATTAGTAGTGGTAAAAAAAAGGAAAAGAGGAAGAAAATTTCACCCCTATTTATTCCCTAATCTTTACACCCCACGCTCTTGTCTCTCTCTCCATCCGTCTCTGCCCCCAAAAGGAAAACCAGCCTGGTTTCCCGAGCGCAAGCCGCAACCACCCCGTAGAACCCAAGCCAACAAGGACGAACACCACACCAACCAAGCAAGCAAGCATCTCACACACCAGCGCCAACAACCAGCCACCCCCACCGCCCCACACAAAAGAGGGAGATGCCTCCTCCTCCCCCTCCGCTTCACTCCCTCGCCCCGCCCCATGACCGCAGCTACAGCCACCACCACCAGAAGCAGCAGCAGTAGCGCCGCGGGAGCTGGAGCGGGAGTAGGAGTAGCAGCAGCGCCATGGACCTGGGCGGGGTGCTGATGGCGGCCGTGGACGCGGGGGTGGGCTGCGGGGAGCTCGGCGTGCTCGGATCTAGGCTGCTCAAGCACGGGAGGGGCAATGCGGCGGAGGACGAGTACGGGTGGAGTCCGGCGGCCAAGCAGGCCAGGGCCGGGGACGCCGCGGTGTCCGAGGCCGTCAAGGTGGCGGCGCCGTACCTGCTGGGCTCGTGCAGCCCCGGGCATGGCAGGGAGCAGATGCTCAGCTTCTCGTCCTCTGCGTCCTCGTGCCCCCCCTCCACTGCGGCTGTTGCCGCCGCCGCCGCTGCCGAGGCGGCGCTGCCGCTGTACTATGGCACCCCTGCTTCTTGTTCAGGTAGGATGCTACTGCAAAAGCTCCATTTTCTGCCTCTATTTCTTTTTGTTTGGTTGGTTTTGGTGATTGAAAAGCTTCCTACTCCTTTTGAAGTATTATTGCTAATTGATTTATCTTGCTTAGTGTGGAGTTTGTGTTGGTTATAATATAGATTTATTTTCAGTTGTTTATGCATCTTCTTCCTTTCTTATTTTGTTCCCTTTTTGTGCCATGAGCATGCATGATCCTTTTTTTTTCTAAGAAAATGCTCGATCCTTTGGCCTTTACACACAGATCAAATGGAGCTGATTTGTTCTGTTTTTTAAAAATCATTTAGCACTGCATTTCTTTAGTATTTTGTCTTAGATTCGGAGGCTTGTCATAATAAGTTGCCTCTCTTTTTCAGCTGCCAGTGATTCTTTTTGGTTCTATCCTTTTCATTTCTGGATTCCGTTGATTAGATCAGTGACTGGAAAGAGTCCACTTCCTCTTGACATAAAGAGGTTCATTTTTGTTACTATTTGAATAAGATTTATTGGATCACTCTTGGTATTTGTCCGGATAACTTCCCTCTTCTTTTTGGTGACATCCACGAACGCTTCTTGTCCTCAACGGTGTGATCATGCGTATTCCTTTTTGTCATGCCTTTGCTAATACTGCAGAAGAAACACAAAAATGGATGAAAAAAAAAGGTGTGATCTTTAGAGCGCTATCTCCACATTTTTCTCAATAAAAAAAAAGAGGTTAACGTGGAGATGCATGCAAGAAAGATTCAGGCAAGTAACGTACGCGAATCAAGTTTGTTGCGATGCATCGCGGATGTGGTTTTCGGCGACTTTTTGTGCATGAAACCACCTACAAATCTGTGCTTGTTACCAGGTTTTCTGATCCTGGCAGCCACTTTGCCTCAGATTTTTTTGTGCCTTCTGCTTCCCCCTATTTATCTTAGACATCCATTGTGTTTAGGAAACGCATGCATCTGGGTGGTGCTAATCTCTATAAAGTGCACTCTTTTTGGATGTGCCTTCTTGGCTTGCATTGCCTTGTTGCTCATCTCTTTGGTGCATCTGCCTGTTCCTCCCAGGATTGAGCTCAGTGAGCTTGAGCGCCACCATTCAGGGGGCAATGGCCAGGGTGAGGGGACCCTTCACGCCGTCTCAGTGGATCGAGTTGGAACACCAGGCCCTGATCTACAAGTACCTGGCTGCCAATAGCCCCGTGCCTCACAGCCTCCTCGTCCCCATCAGGAGGAGCCTCGCATCCCCCTACTCACCTGCCTACTTTGGCACAAGCACATGTAAGCCAAGAAAGAGGAAAGCAAAGGCAACCAAGTGCTTTCTTTCTAGGCTTCAGTTCCATTCATCATGTACATTGTTATGATAAAAGTTGTGTTGATTGGTTCCTCCTCCTTTACTGATCTTGATTGCATTGCTCACTTTCTTGTGGTTTTGCTTTGCAGTGGGCTGGGGCTCTTTCCAGCTGGGCTATTCCGGCAACGCGGATCCGGAGCCCGGGCGATGCCGCCGGACGGACGGCAAGAAATGGCGGTGCTCCAGGGATGCGGTCGCCGACCAGAAGTACTGCGAGCGACACATGAACCGGGGACGCCATCGTTCAAGAAAGCATGTGGAAGGCCAGCCTGGCCATGCCGCGAAAGCGATGCCCGTGGTGGTGGCAGCTCCCGCTGCCTCTCCTGCACAGCCTAGTGCTCTCGCCTGCGGTGGCGGAGCTACTGCTGGCCTCACCATGAACCATCAGCAGCCACCAGTGAAGAACTATACCACAAACACAACCGATCCCTGCTCTCTGCAATATAACAGGTAGAATCAGGCAGCATCTCAGAAGCTCCAAGCATTTCTTTTCTAGCATGTATCCATTACTTAGGTTCAAGTATGTACTATGTAGACTACAACATGTGCTTGGATGTGCCATACACTATACGTTGTTGTCTGTATGTTCGGCATAATAATACAAATAGAAGGTATTTTTGCTTTTGCTACTTCATTCCTAGAACTAACATATATAATTCTGTACTGAAAGTTGGACTGGTTTTGAATAGTCAGCAAACCTCTTGATGATTAGTTTCTAGTTGTCAAGCTATTAAACTGTTTCATTTTGTAGACACCAATCCTAGATATTAATACCCCATAGCCCCAAATACTCTTCTTTGGTGAGAAGTCAACCTGTTTCAGTCGTGATATAGTGAGATTTACATCATTTAATTGGTTTTCATGGTTTTACCACCAGTATTTCTGTGAGTCCACAAAGGGGGATATGCTCACTAATCCTGAAACATCGACTGCTCTATGCTGTATTGACTAATCATTTTCTTGATCAAATTTATGCAGGGAACTGGTGAACAAACAGAATGATAGTGAACAAGTGCAGGACTCTGACAGCCTCTCAATGCTGACTTCCATGAATGCGAGAAATACAGGCAGCCTCTATCCATTCTCAAAGCAACATAATCCTTTTGAAGTGACAAGCTCAAGGCCAGATTATGGCCTTGTTTCATCTGATTCACTGATGAGCTCTCCTCATAGTTCCTTGGAGAACGTCAATTTGCTCGCGTCACAGAGTCTGAATGAACACCAGAGTTCCCTTTCCCTGCAGCACTTCGTGGACTGGCCGAGGACACCTTCACAGGGAGCTCTTTCATGGCCCGACACTGAAGAAATGCAAGCTCAGAGAACACAGCTCTCAATATCTGCTCCAATGGCATCCTCTGACCTGTCATCGGCCTCCACATCTCCCAGCCATGAGAAGCTAATGTTATCGCCTCTTAAGCTGAGCCACGAGTATCCTATCGGTCTCAGCATTGCGGCAAATAAAGATGAAGTTAGCCAGGGAGAAGCACACTGGATGCCTATGTTCCGCGATTCTTCGATGGGCGGGCCATTAGGGGAGGTTCTAAACAAGAACAGCAACATGGAAGCAAGGAACTGCCTGTCGGCGTCTCTGAACCTTTTGACAGATGGCTGGGACTCGAGCCCATTGGAGTCATCCCCTGTAGGAGTTCTGCAGAAGACCACCTTTGGATCAGTCTCCAGTAGTACTGGGAGCAGTCCAAGGCTGGAGAACCACAGTGTGTATGATGGTATCAGTAACCTGCGGGATGATCTCGGCTCAATCGTTGTAAATAATCCGAGCATCCGCCTGGTGTGAGCTTCGGACCAAGAAAAATGCAGCAAGATCGCAGGCATAGGGGATCGTTGTTTCGGCCTGTCTTCACCTTGTTACATACCAATATCACATCCATAAGTGTGAGCATTTACCTCGTAGTTTGTCATTTGAGACTAATCTCGTGTTGTCGCAGTTTCGGGTCTTCTATTTTTCATTTTGCTTTGTAACCTTTACGTTCCTTGGATCTTGATGTGCTGTGATGTATGGTGTGTGGATGGATTTGGTGCTTCATTGTTCCATGTCATGTGATACTATCCAATGTGCGATGCCATAACCATGGATTAATGCGAGCTTATTCTAGTCCTGCTTATTGGCATTGTTCAATACTTCAATGGCTCCTGAGCTGATTCTTGCCATGCCTGTTCTTGAACGCTGGCTGCATCATGTTCGTTAATTATATACTAAACCTTCACACTTGGTGCATTCATGATTTCAGAAGCTCGTGCAAGAAGCCCGGTTTATTTTCTTAGAGAGAACAGGATCTGAAACTTGAGTACAGAGCTGCTTCCAGGGATGAGCGTTTTTACCCTTGAAATCTGACAGTGGAGCAATCCATTGTTCATTGTAACAGGAAATGATAAATTTCCAGGACCATGTCATCAGCCTTTCTGCCCTTTCATAGGCTCGTAGCTGCCAACCTGCAAAAGGGAGCAACCACCAACCTGTGTAACCACCCAATGTCCACTGCATGCATCCAACATCCATCACCAGTCTACAAACATTGCTCTGTGTTTTCTCCCTTTTGATGGTTTTGCTCTACAGGATCCTACACAGTAGAATGATGTGCAGCAGCTTGAAATCGCCTCATGCGCTTTTATAGGCACCTAAAAGCGCATGCACCAACACAGGGAACAATTTGCAGGTACTGGAGTGGAGGTCGATTCAATCATAACTCTTTTCCTATGTATTTGTTTTCTCTGTTATTCACTGTCGTTAATTATGATGTGAAGAATGAATTTGCCCGATACTTGATGGTTTGGTCGGAGGAGCTGTACCTTTTTCTGAGATGCTAATAGCTGATCTTGTTTGGAGCACGGAAAGGGGAGTTTTGGGTGGGGGAGAGAGAGGGTTGCTGCCCTGCATTGCAAAATCTGCAATCACGTGTGTCGGAGTGGAAAGAAGTTATGTGCGGGTAAAGTTGCGTGTATAGATACAGATATATTTTTTACATAGCTTGATACTCAACAGTATATCTAGACGATACAGTTACAAGAGATCAACCTCTAACTTCTGCAAGAAAATGTACACTGCCCCAAAATACAAACTAACGAAAGATCAACTTGACGCAAGTAAAAGGAGAGAAAACATCACGCAGACATAAAACGAAGACTAGACTGCCACCCATATGGGATAAAAATCTCCCGAACTGCCCGTTCTAACTGCGCACATGCTGCTACCACTGCTTACTGCTCTGGACGTTGAAGCGTCTATCACGTATGGAGCCAATGGGTACAAGAGTAAATAACCTGCAGTAATGATGATTTCTTTTTGTCAAATAAATGTTATTACAACTAAGCTAAAGAGCCCAGTATAATACCACAGCCTCAACCATTATCTGAGCCCACAACTTATTCAGAAGTCCACGAAGTCACGATCCTAACATATTTGTAACACTACGTAAAAGATGTAAATTAAAGACCACCTAAATGACAGAACTCACTGAAAGAGTAAACTGGCTGGTATAGATACATATATACATACTGAAAAGTAAAGGCACTCTTGTACTTTACTGGTAAAGCTTTCCTGCACCCTTTGCAATCCGGCAGGGCGTGCAATATCCGAGTCTCTTTCGTTCTTGTCCACATCAGAGGGAATGTGAAGCATCACCAGGTAGATACACACTCGACGCGATATTTTGGAACTGCATTGTTTCTGAGTTCCATAAGACGTAAGTACTTGTTTCCGAGAGAAAGAAAAGCATGGATTAATTTCGTTTTGTTCAGGAAGTGATGTGTCGCACGAAACTGACGCCAGATGATCACGCAGCCACGTTAAGCTAGGTGAGGCGTGGTGGTGCATGAGATCAGATCAGGTAGTAGGCGACTCGGCGGGGAAATGTCTGTGAGCAGATCGAGCACGCAGTCGCTTATCGGGCACCCATCCAACAGAACATAACTCCCTATCGATTAATACCCAAACCATTTGATTCGCCAAAATGATCTACACTAACGTCTCGTATGTTCCAGGAGGGAGAAAACTAATTTAACCCCTTCAAATATTGCTCCCCGGTCATTTTTTCTCCTTAACTATTATTTAGGCTAACATACCTCATAAACCTCTATTACTGTTGTTTTCCCCTAACCTAGTTTTAGAGGGTGGTTTACCACATATATTAAATGTGGCACCGACGAGATGCTTACCTAGCAGATAATTCAATGAAACATTTATTTCACTTTTTTCTATATCATCACCATGTGGGCCTGGGTAGTCAGAGTTCTTTCAACCTCTAGCCTACACTCAACCTTCCATCTTCCTTGACCTCACCTCCGTCACCCCACCAGGGCCCCGGGGCTGCACCGTGATTCCACACCACCTCGAGCCCGATGCCGTCTCACTAACCGCCGGCGACCCCACCGAACTCTGCCTTCGTGGTTGCAAGCTCCCCTCTCAATCTCCACCACTCCAATGGCCCCCTCCACCATGCTACTTGGACGGCACTGGCTGCAACTCCCGTTCCCTACCTTCCCACCATCCCCTCTTGTCTCGAGCCAGCCATCTCATCCCCCTAATGGCCAAAGCCAACGCACGGCGTTCCATGGGCTGAATTTTGATGCCCTCGTTGGAGATTGCTATTCCACCACCTCCCACTTGAACCACACCACCATGTCTCTAGGAGCACCAAGTCAACAACAACGTCATTGTTGAAGATGGTGGCAGCACAGCCAGGAAGCGGGGATCCCGCGAGAGCGAGTCTAGGAGAGCCCGGATCCATGGTTACGGCGTAGGGGCAGCCCTTCCCAATGGTATTGTGGCTCCTGCGTCGGCAACGTCATGGCTGGCGGAGCTCAACAGACCTCATTAGGGGGATAGAGAGAGGAAATGGTGTGGAGATGGGAATGATTAAGAAGAGAGAAGGCTGAGATTTTTTTAGATGTTTATTGAGCTGTCAACGAGTCCCACATGGCAGTGACAGGAAAAAAAGAGAAATAAATATTTATTGGCACTGCTGACGATGACATAGCACCCGGGTGTCGTCAAGAAGGACAATACCGGTCCTCTGGACATATGGTGGGCCGGACCGACTACTTGGAGTCCGATTTCTACACGGGGGCGCCTCATCAACTTGGAGTACAAGGCAGAGATAAATGCTTACCCGGTAATCCGGGATTCTGTTGTAACTAATTAGGAAACCAATCTGTAAACCGATCTGGACTCTTGTAACCTTACCCTGGTCGTCTATATAAGGCCAGGTAGGGATCTCCCGATCGGTATCCTCTCACAGGCCATAGCCATAGACTCATAAGTTCCCGTATTCTCATACATACATAGCCCTAGCAATCTTGAGATATATTCTTGAAGGTTTGTGGCACTCGGGATCCAAGTAATATCATACACCAAACACAGGACGTAGGGTATTACCTCTTCTTGAGGGCCTGAACCTGTCTAAACATTGTCTCCCGTGTGCACCCATCTAGATCCGCTGTGCGTACGCCGCCCCGTATTTATTATTGCCGGATTATAACACCGAAAGTTGGCGCGCCAGGTAGGGGTTGTGCGCATAGATCCATCCGAACAGATCCAGATGGGTTTCTTCAACAACAACGGTGGCTTCGCTCCGGGCAGCATCATGCGATTCGCTTCCCTGAACGTTGTCCCTGATCTAGGCCAGCTTTTCCGATTCAGAAAGCTAGACTTCATCGCCGATCAGATCGGCAAGCTTCACCTCTGCGACTCGGCTTTCCACCGATCAACGGAGGCTTCATCGACATCTTCACTCGGACAAGCTCCTGAAGAAGTCAGACAACTTCACATGGACATCTGAGGCTCAAGACGTCCCTCAATGGGCTAAAGAAGCTCCTCACCACGTCCCCAATACTGGTCTCCCCGATGCCCAATGAGCCGCTGCTCCTCTACATTGCAGCGACCACTCAGGTGGTCAGTACCGTCTTGGTCGTCGAACGCTCCGAGCCAGGCCACATCCAGAAGGTTCAGCGTCCGGTCTACTTCATCAGTGAAGTACTCGCCGAGTCCAAGGCGCGGTACCCTCAGATACAGAAGATCATCTATGCGGTGTTCATCACATCGAGGAGGCTAGTCCACTACTCATCACAACGAGGAAGCTAGTCCACTACTTTCAAGGACACCCGATTACGGTGGTTAGCTCCTTCCCGATCGCAGACGTCATCAACAACTGCGACGCCACAGGGAGGATCGCTAAATGGGCAATGGAATTAATGGCATTCAGTATAGTTTACGCCCTCCGCACGGCCATCAAGTCTCAAGCTCTTGCCGACTTCATAGCCGAGTGGACAGAAATCCAGTCCCCGCCCTCCGTCATCGACCTCGAACATTGGACACTCTACTTCGACGGCTCTTTGATGCTTCAAGGCACGGGAGCTGGAGTCGTGCTCATTTCTCTGAAAGGAGAACGCTTCAAGTACGTGCTACAAATCCATTTCTCGGCGTCCAATAATGTCACCGAATATGAAGCCTTACTACATGGTCTTCGCATCGCGACCTCACTCGGGATTCGCCGGCTCCTCGCCCGCGGAGACTCCGAACTGGTAGTCCGGCAGGTCATGAAGGACTGGTCATGCCGAGACCCAGTCATGGAAGCCTACTGCCAAGAGGTGCGCAAGCTTAAAGCCAAGTTTGATGGCCTCGAAATCACTCATGTCCTCCGCCGAGACAATGAAGCTGCAGACGCACTCGCCAAGCTGGGGTCCAGTCGGGATGTCGTCCCGACTGGAGTTTTCCTCCAGGAGTAGCATGTATCTTCTATCAAAGTGGAGACAGCTCCCGAAACCACCGAGCCTTCCCCCGAAGAATTGGATGGCACTTAGCAGCCATCCCACGAAGTTCTGGTCATCGATCCCGACTGGACAACACCTTTCCTCGACTTCCTCCTGCGAGACACTCTCCCGTCGGAGCAGACCGAGGCACGCCGCCTCGCGAGGCGCACCAAGGCCTATGTCGTCGTCGAAGGTGAACTCTACAAGAAAAGCACCTCCGGAATCCTCCAGCGGTGCATACCTCAAGATCAAGGGAAACAGTTGCTACGTGACATTCACTCGGGAGTTTGTGGGCACCACGCGACACCAAAGTCACTAGTCGAGAAAGCTTTCCGCCAGGGTTTCTACTGGCCGACTACCGTTTCGGACGTCGAGCACATCGTGCGCACTTGCGAGGGCTGCCAATACTTCGCCCGACAGACACACCTGCCGGCCCGAGCACTCCAGCCTATCCCGATCACCTGGCCTTTCACCGTCTAGGGTTTGGACATGGTTGGTCCCCTCAAAAGAGCTCCCGGGGGCTACACCCACCTCTTCGTTGCCGTGGACAAGTTCACCAAGTGGATTAAAGCCAAAGCAGTTGCCACTATCACGGCCGAACGGGCCACCGAGTTCTTCGAAGATATCGTCTATCGGTTCAGCGTCCCCAACAGCATCATCACTGACAATGGCGCGCAATTCACCGGCGTAGCTTTTCTCCAATTCTGCGACGACTACAACATTGGCCTCAACTTTGCCGCCATGGCACACCCACGCACCAATGGGCAGGTCAAAAAGGCCAATGGTTTGATTATGCAAAGCATCAAACTTCGGATCTTCCAGCGCCTGAAGAAGTTCGCAGGCAAGTGGGCATCCGAGTTGCCCTCGGTGCTATGGAGCCTGCGGACTGCGCCTAAGTAGTCGACTGGTTACACACCTTTCTTCATGGTATATGGAGTTGAGGCCGTCCTCCCGACCGACCTGGAGTATGGATCCCCGCGCATCCGGGCTTACACTGAGGCCGAGTCAGAGGAGGCGAGACAAAATGCTATCGACCTACTTGAAGAAGCACGTGAAGTTGCCTTCCTTCGGTCAGCAAAGTACCAGCCTACGCCGCTATCAGAGCCGACACGTACGCGGACGTACCTTCAACATTGGCGACTTGGTCCTACGCCGAGTCGAATCCAACACGGATAAGCACAAGCTTTCCCCGCCATGGGAGGGTCAGTACGTGGTCGTCGAAGTGCTGCGCCCGGGGCTTACCGACTAAAGGATCAAGACGGCAACACCATCACCAACGCATGGAATATTGAACAGCTATGTCATTTCTATGCTTAACATTTCATACTTCAATTTGTTCGAACATATGAATAAATGTCTTTTCGCTCCACTCGAAATAATTCCGGGAGCTCCCAACTGGCCCGCTATGTACGCTCACGGCTACACATAGCGGACACTCGGTGATGATGACATGGCACCCGGGTATCATCAAGGAGGACGAATCCGGCCCTCTGGCCATAGGGTGGGCCGAGCCGACCACTCGGAGTCTGACTTCTGCACGGGGGTGCCTCATCAACGTGGAGTGCAAGACATGGACTAATACCTGCCTGGCATACCCAGAATCTGTTGTAACTAATTAGAAAATCAATCTGTTAATCGATCTGGACTCTTGTAACCCTATCCTTGTCGCCTATATAAGGCCTAGTAGGGGACCTCCGATCGGCAGGCTTTTTAGTCATAGACAATCTCCATTGTTTCATAGTACAAGTAACTTCGAGATCAATTCTCAAGGGCTTGCGGCAGTCGGGATTCAAACTATATTAGCCACCAAACACAGGACGTAGGGTATTACCTCTCCGTGAGGGTCTGAACCTGTCTAAATCCTGTCTCCCGTGTGCACCCATCTGGATTTGCTGTGCTCACACCGCCCCATATTCAGTATTGCCGGAATAATACTCTGACAGTTGGCGCGCCAGGTAGGGGAGGTGCGCATAGATCCATCCACACGAATCCGGATGGGTTTCATCAGCAACAACGACGTTTTCGTCCCGGGAAGCGTCATGAGATTCGCTTCCATGGACGTTACAACAACTTTTCCAATTCTGAAAGTTGAACTTCATCGCCGACAAGGTCGGCAAACTTCACCTCTGCTACTCGGCAGCACGTCGATCAGCGGAGGTTTCATCAGCTTCTCTGCACGGACTCACCCCCGGATCCGCGCCTTCGGCCCCTCTCCCCAGGGACGAGGTTATGCCAAAATCGGGTCTGCTGTTCCCGTACGGGTTCTCGCCCGGCGAACAGAGGTCCCGACTGGTGGGCGCCATTGACTCTCTCCTCCCTGTCCTCGAGTATGACTCGGACGAGTACGAGAGCTCGGGCAGTCACCACCCGTCCCGGGAGGTCTTCATGGCCAACCCCGACTCGCTAGACAACGGCGGTGACCGATCAGTCCCCATCGTGGAGCAAACGCCGACTGAGCTTGAAGCCACTCGACTCCGTCTCCTCGCCAAGGAGAAGGAGTTGATTGAGCAGCAGACCAGGCTCGCTCGTCAACGCGACGAACAACTGCGCAACGACGGCATGAGGGCTCGAGGACACCAAGTCCATAACGAGTTCCGCATGCGTGAAAGGGACGACGTCCCAATATTCCCGCTTCCTAGTCACAACATCGTCGCGGCCACGATGGCGGCATGCGCCATTAATGTCCCCGAGGGCACCCCGGGACACGACGAACTCCGGCGACTCCACATCCTGCTAGAAGAAACAGCTCTTCAGCAAGCCGAAGTCTCTGGAGACCGCGCAGGCTCTACAACAAGTGCTAGAAGTCAGCGCTCTACCCCTCCGAGAAGCCCGCCCACCACGGGCGGCCACCGTTCCAACCCCGACCGTCATTAGCCGGCCGGAGCGGTTCACAAGCGACTCGGGCCCAATCATGATGCCCGAGGTACCATAGCCGCACGAAGCCGCACCCGTCAGGACGCAGACAAAAACGCTTGCCGAGCCGGGTCGGTCCATAGCCGACTCGGATTGGATCAAGATGCGCGGAATCCCGCTGACGCTGGATGGAGCGCTCATCGAGGTCCCGAGAGGGATGACCGTGGCAACCGCCACGACGACAGCGGTGCCACCAGCTGTGGCCGTTCGCCGACCCCCTCCGGCATGGGGTATGCAGGCCTGAAAGCATTCGGCACCCGCATCCGCAGCGTCATCTTCTCGTCGCGATTCCGAGTCACTGGCATCAACAAATAGACGGGTGAAACTCGGCAGACATTTGGCTGGCTGACTATCACACGGCGTGTAGAACCAATGGTGGCAACGACTACGTCGCGATCCATTATCTGCCACTGTTTTTAGCCGACTCGGCACGACTCTGGCTCACCAGCTTACCTCCGGGTTGCATCCAGTCATGGAGTGACCTCGAGACCCTCTTCATGAACAACTTCCAGGGCACTTACAACAGGCCCGGAAATGCGTGGGATCTCCACAGTTGTACCCAAGAGGCGGATGAGACTCTCCGAGAGTACATTCAGCGTTTCTCCAAGAAGAAGAATTCTCTACCTGAGGTCCGAGAGGGTGATGTCATCACCGCCTTCTCAAAGGGTGTTCGAAGCACTGACCTCATCCACAAGATAGCGCGCAAGAACCCTCAGACTACGCGCGAGCTCTTTGATATCGCCAATAACTTCGTCACTGGCGAAGAGGCCGTCCGCAGTGCTACCAAAGACGACAAGGGCAGGAGCAAGGGCAAGGCGCCCGAGTCCCCCAGTCTGGATGCTCACCCCGAGTCGTCCAGAAAGAAGCACCGGAAGCGCATGGGCGGAGATCTCGTTGCTGCAGCCGAGCGCGCCCCGCCGTGCCGTCCTCAGCGCACCAACGTGACCTTCAAAGAAATGATGAGTCAGCCGTGTCATTTTCATGGACCCAAGTCCAACCACCTAACACGAGACTGCAACCTCTTGAAGAATTTAAATAAGCCTTATGTACCCAATCGCAACAAAAAAGAGCCCCCTCAGGATGAAGGTGACGAATTCCCAAAAGAGACCGCTTGTCTGATGATCTTTGGCAGACCCAACGGCTACGAGTCCAAGCGTCGCCAGAAGATCACAGATCGAGAGTTCAACGCAGTGGAACCGGCCGTGCCCCAGTACCTGCGATGGTCCGAGTCCGTGATTTCCTTCGGCCGCTCGGATCACCCCGACTACATTCCCCACCCGGGAAGATTCCCCTTGGTGGTGGGACCCGATCGTTTGCGGTGTCCGCCTCACCAAGGTCCTCATGGACGGCGGGAGTGGTCTTAACATTCTCTACGTCAAAACTCTTGACGACATGAAGATCTCCCGCTCCGAGATCAAGCCGACTGGTGCCCCCTTCCACGGGGTGGTACCCGGCAAGATGGCGAGTCCACTCGGGCAGGTCAGCCTGCCCGTCACTTTTGGTACACCCAACAACTTCTGGACCGAGACCCTCACCTTTGAGGTCGTCGACTTCCCAGGATCGTATCACGCCATCCTGGGGCGTCCCTGCTACGCTAAATTCATGGCTGTCCCCCAGCTATGTCTACCTGAAGCTCAAGATGCCGGGCCCCCACAGGGTAATAAGGGTACAAAGCAGTTTCCAGCACGCGTATACATGTGACCTAGAAAATTGCAACCTCGCCGCGGCTCAAATCGCTGAGGCCGAGCTTAACAACCTCAAGTCGGCTATGGTTGAGGAAGCACCCCCGGCCAAGAAAGCTTCAGCATCAACATCATTCCAGTCGGCACGGAACACCAAGTCGATCCAGCTCGACCCCAAAGACTCCTCGAAGACGACGCAGATCGGGACTGCACTCAGCGATAAATAGGAAAGCGTGCTCGTTAGCTTCTTCCAGGACAACCGGGACATCTTCGCATGGACATCTTCTGACATGCCCGGGGTTCCAAGGGAGGCTACCGAGCACTCTCTGAACGTTCGACCAGATGCTAAGCTGGTCAAACAGCGCTTGCGCTGCTTCACTGAGGATAGACGTCAGGCAATAGGAGAAGAAATAGCCAAGCTTCTAGCAGCTGGCTTCATTAAAGAAGTGTATCATTCCGACTAGTTAGCGAACCCAGTTCTTGTTCGCAAAAAGAATGGAAAGTGGAGGATGTGTGTTGATTATACTAGCCTTAACAAGGGATGCCCCAAAGATCCTTTCACTCTTCCTCGCATCGACCAAGTGATTGATTCCACGACCGGGTGCGAAATTTTATGTTTTCTCGACGCCTACTCGGACTATCACCAGATCAAGATGAAGGAGGATGATGAGATCAAGACGTCTTTCATCACTTCATTTGGAGCTTTTTGCTACGTTTTCATGCCTTCGGCCTCAAGAACGCAGGTGCTACGTACCAACGGTGCATATAGCGCTGCCTTCAATCGCAAATCGGCCAGAACGTACAAGCCTACATCGATGATGTGGTGATCAAGTCTCAGAAAAGAGAAGACCTCCTAAGTGACTTGGGGGAAACTTTCTCCAACCTTAGGAGATTCAGCATGAAGCTCAACCCCGAAAAATGTGTATTCGGGGTCCCTCGGGCAAGCTTCTCAGTTTCATCGTTTCCGAACGGGGAATCGAAGTCAACCCGGAGAAGATCGACGCCATCATCAAGATGGGCCCTCCAAAGAGCCTCAAAGATGTTCAACGGCTAACCGGGTGCATGGCAGCTCTCAGTCGATTCATTTTTCGACTCGGCGAGAAAGCCATGCTCCTCTACAAGCTCATGAAGAAGTTGGAAACCTTCACTTGGACATCTGAGGCCCAAGATGCCCTTGATGGCTTGAAGAAGTTCCTAACCACTCCCCCGGTGCTGACATCCCCAATGCCCAACGAGCCGCTGCTTCTTTATGTTGCAGCGACCACCCAGGTGGCCAATACCGTCTTGGTTGTTGAACGCTCCGAGCCCGGCCACATCCTGAAAGTCCAGCGCCCAGTCTACTTCATCAGTGAAGTCCTTTCCGAGTCCAAGGTGCGGTACCGTCAGATCCAGAAGATCATCTACACAGTGTTCATAACATCTCGGAAGCTAGTCCACTACTTCCAAGGACACCCCATCACAGTGGTTAGTTCCTTCCCGATCGCCGATGTCATCAACAATCGCGACACCACGGGTAGGATTGCCAAGCGGGCAATGGAACTAATGGCTTTCAGCATAGTTTATGCCCCCGCACGGCCATCAAGTCCCAGGCTCTCGCTGACTTCATGACCGAGTGGACAGAAGTCCAGTCCTCGACCTCCATCGTTGACCTCGAACACTGGACACTCTACTTCCACGGTTCACTGATGCTCCGTAGGATCGTGCTCATCTCTCCGAAAGGAGAGCACTTCAAGTACGTGCTTCAAATTCACTTCCCGGCATCCAACAACGTCGCGGAATATGAAGCTCTACTACACGGCTTACGCATTGCGACCTCACTCGGAATCCGCCGGCTCCTTGCCCGCGGAGACTCTGAACTGGTGGTCCGACAGGTGATGAAAGATTGTTCATGTAGAGACCCGTCCATGGAAGCCTACTGCCAGGAGGTGCGCAAGCTCGAAGCCAAGTTCGACGGTCTCGAAATAACACACATCCTTCGCTGAGACAATGAAGTAGCGGATGCACTCACTAAGCTGGGGTCCAGCCGGGATGTCGTCTCGGCTGGAGTTTTCCTCCAGGAGCTGCATACCCCTTCTATCAAAGCGGAGACGTCTCCAGAGACCAGCGAACCATGTCAGGAAAACCCTGATACCGCTCGGGAGGCAGCCAATGAGGTCCTGGTAGTCACTCTCGACTGGGCAGCACCATTCCTTGATTACCTCCTGCGGGACATCCTCCCCCCAAACCAGACCGAGGCGCGTCACCTAGCGCGACGCGCCAAGGCCTACGTCATCATCGATGTGATGGGAGGTGAGAGGTGGCAGCGGGTTGACTGAGAGCAAAGACCGTCGTCGGTGGCGGGGATGCGAACTGCAGGTGATGGGATAGACCGCCTATGCGGCATTGCTCGCCGGTGGCTTGTGGCGGCGTGCTAGCCCCTGGTGGCGAATGGAATTGCAGGGAGCGGCGGCAACCGGTGGAGCTTCCGAGGTTGGTGATGGAGGCTCTAGGGGCGGGCAGCGGCTGCTTGGAGCAAGCTTGGTGGGTTAAATGGAGCAGCAGAGGGGCTCACCGACAGCAACCACGCGTGTGGCGAGGACGGAGCTTGGGGAAGCGAGGCCACCGTGCTGGAGATAGCCCGAGAAGAGGGAGGGCCAGGGAAGAAGATTTCTGGGAAGCTCAGCTAATGTGGGGGGGGGGAGAAGAAGATGTGGTCTATCCATTGCTTGGTAGGGGAGCTCTGTGAGCAGAATAGGGATGGGGACTGAGCTCAGGAAGAAGGAGCTCGGTTAGAAGAGCTTGAGTAGAAGGGCTAGAGCTTCTCGGTGAAGGGAGCAGTGGGAGCTATGGCTGTTGGTGTTCCAAAGAGGAGCTAGAAGAACGGCGGTGGAGACTTGCTTGCAGACCAGAGGAAGGATTGGAGTTGGGGAGCTCGAGCGCAGCTCGTTTCAGCTTGGGGAGGAGAGTAGGCCGGCATGGTGGCGTGCGCTCTGAGTGAGTAGCTAAGAGGGCAACAGCAGGTGGAGCTTGGGCGCCGACCAGAGGAGGTGCTTGGTGCTTGGTGCTTGGAGTGCAGGTAGCCAAGAAATAGCAAAAGGGCCAACGAAGAAAGGTGGGAAGGAATAGCAGCTCAAAGGAAGGAGTTTGGGAACAGCTCGGGTGACCTTTGTACCGGAGTGAAGAAGGAGATTAGCTTGTTGTAGTAGGCGAGCAGTAGGGAAATTGAGGAAGGAAGAGCATAGCACATAGTTTCCAGGGTGTAGCTATACAGTGATGGTAGGCACCGAAATCAGAGAGAAATAAATGGGATGTCAAGGATAGCAGTGATGGAAAGGAAAAATTGATAAGAATCCATGCACTGAATTCAGCCAAGGAAGGCGTGGCAGAAAGAGCAAGAGAGAATATGGGAAAAATAGGTTTTGGGAGAGGGCAGCTCGGGTGATACAGCAGGGAGCAGCTCAGCATGCATTTATGGAGAAAAGAAGCGTCAATACAAGCTGCTGCTTGATGCTGTAGGACTTCACGAGGAGATGCTAAACAATTAGGCACCAAGTGCTATTGCAAGGGGAGAAGGTGGCACTGCGTTGAGTTGAATTAGCGGGGAGCAGCGTAGAAGTTTGATCAGCACAGAAGAATAATGATGAGCAAGCCATGCTAGAATTTATGGCACTTGTTTGGTCACCCGCACGTGATAAGTGCTTATGTGCAAGCTGGTGCTTTCCTTAGCAGGTTTGATAGGTGTTCACGCGAAAGAATAGACGCTCGTTGAAGCGATGGACTAATACCTCGCATATACTTTTATACCTAAGTGTCTTAGCAAAATTTTATTACACGAGGAGGCTTGGTTCTAATTACATGCGGTAAAGTTAGAAGGGAGAAGGAGCTAATTCCCAAGTATGGAGATATTATGCCACAATTACTCACATTTGAAAATGGATGACGATGAATTTCATTGATTAGTCTTGTCTGCCTTAATATTAGAAGAATGTTTTCCCTCGGACATCTTGATTGGAACACGTCACCAGGGTCAGGTAAATCAGACAAGGATAGGAATGTCGAGCTTTCGGGAGTCTCGGAAAACAAGGACAAAAGAACTAGGGCCTTGGACCTTTCCTTAGGTCGAAAGAAGCGAGTTAGAGTTTCCAGTGTATATACCCACATACACTTGAAAATTAAGCATATATAGGGTGGCGACGGGGCTAGGATAATGGTAAGTCATGGAAGTTAGGACTTGGGAAAGTATTGCCAGTATGCTCCTATATATGCATAGGATTGTGGTAGAGCCATTGATGCGTTAGGGTTTTGTTCCGTAGTTCGGGAAGAAGGGGTTAGGGTTTTGCATACATGCTTATATATAAAGGCAGTATATATGTCCACGCACTCATGATAGGACATGACGAAGTAGATGGCAGAAGATCATGTTATTCAGAAGAGGTTCGTGACATATATATATGTTTCAAAGGTGTCAGGAGGCACATAGCTTCAGTTGTTCGCTCAGGTGTACCGATGAGACAGAAAGGAGGGAGGGTGTTGAAGATGTAGGCAAGATCGAGTTGTCATGCACAGAGGCAAGCTGAGATCAAGAGGCTCGAGAATAGGTATTGCACACTTGCCGTCAAAAAGGGAGGAGGAGTAAAGGCGGAAGATGTCGGGGTGAAATGTTTTAGGGTATAGCACTAGTTTATTTTGTCAAAAGTTTTAATTAGGTGTATTTCGGTTGACATGATAAGTAAAAAGTTTTTGCAAGCCCTAGTTTTCAGGTTTTAGAAAATCGGGGTGTGATAGCCCCAGAGGAGGATGCGCCAACCGTTCCCTGCGGCGGTGGCCCGCTACTGGGGACATCGGCATACTGGGGTTGGTTCCAGATCTCCTTCTCCGGAAGGGGAGCCGGGGAATTAAACCCGAACAGATCTTGCAAGGTCGAGGAATACGAACGCAATCCAAATAAAGACTCGGCCAAAACTCATCTACAATTTTGAATAAAGGATGAGCTTAGGAAGAATTCTGTTAATACTATGTTTAGAAATATTTCCGAGGTGAAGAGAAGAATTGCTAGGAATTATGATAAGAGTAGAACCCAAACTTATGTCGATATTTCATCTTATTTTAGAAAATAGTTTTTATATCCTATGTCCTATCTAACGGCCATGTTAACCAAGGTTAACCTACAGTCAGTATGGCTCTAATACCAAGCTGTGGCGTACCCGGTTTTTTAAGCCGGATACTCCCTCGTGATTACTGTACCGGTCCCTGGACCAGTAGCCGGTACACACAAGTTAACCTGTATATCATTGACATACATACGAATTTAAGTAAATAGACCGTTAAGGTTGAATGTCTGATACCTGTAGCCCAACGGCTATATACTTGCAGCGGAAAAACAAGTGATGATGTGGCCCAGTAATATGCCAAATCCTGACAAGCAACTGACTGGGGTTACGCCCTAGCTTTCACATTCGTAACCGTATCTTCGGATTTGATGTCTCTTCTGTCTAACCAAATCAACAAGCCAGGTGAGTACGTTGAATGTACTCGCAAGCTATTCCCACAGGAGAATTATACAACAATATTTCATGCAAGGTGTAATTCAAGGAATAGCTCTATCCTAAGTTGCTTGTTGTGCGAAAAATATAAGTTTTCAAGTTAAATACGAGAATAGTAGATTCCAAAGCGGTTTTGTAAATCAGAGCAATTCAAAGCAACAAAACTTCTCTTGAGATAGACCCGGCTACCTCCTTTTTATCACTTGTGAGGACTCAGTCCATACTACCCCGGGCAGTATGACTAGCCTCCTCATTTCACTGCTCAGCTCATACTATCCCGGATAGTATAGCTGGCCTCCTCAACGCAGAGCTCAGCCCGTGCTATCCCGGACAGCATGGCTAGCCTCCGCTTAACTCAATGCCTAGCCCGTACTACCCCGGATAGTACGGCTAGCATCCTCCTCCTGCAATTCCTTGCTACTAGCCGTGTAGCGTAAATTGCACTCTGTGGACACGTCATGCCCACGTCCTTAATCCCTTTCCCAAGCTTTCACAAACAAAACTTAGTCTAACCAGTGTGTGGCCTTGCCAGTTCATGTCCATGACCGAGGACGCGGCTATTTGAATAGTTTCTAACACTCTGCAGAGGTTGTACGGCTTTACCCACAAGATGTAAGTCACCCTTGTTGCCATGGCCAAATGAGCACTCTTCACAAGGAGTGACGGCAGGGTTATTACAACGAGACCCTTCGCCCGTGTTCACACTAGAGCCAGAACTGCTAGGTGGGTAACCCAACTTTGCATCCCAGATGACAAAAATGGGACTCTCCACCTTTGTGTCGAACCTATGTACACGTACCACATGAAACTCACTGAGAGCTTTACCTCCACGTAGTTCCGTGAAGATCCTCTAGGGATCCCAAATCCACCCTAGCACATCACCCTAACTTCCCACGGTTCCGAGCTCTAGCATTAGACAGGGTACCGAATCAAGTCATTCCCATAAAGGACATGTGGACGTACGGTGTGGAACTGATTTAGCGGCACTTAGGTTCGGTCCTTAATCGATTCGAGCAAGACTCCATTTTCAACCCTTCACCTAAGGTTGCTACCGGCTACCCTACCATTCCATGCTCATCACCTCAAGTAGCAACCGGCTACTCTACCATCCTCCAACTCCCCTTAGCATTCTTATCCGAATCAAAATTCCTCCATCATTTCATTTGGGGTTTTTGGCAAACATTGATTTCAAAAGGTCTCCTCGGTGTGCATTTGCAAACCGAGGGTTTGTATTTCCATGTAACCGTTTAAAACTTGGTTTTCAACTATAGCAGGGCTAAGCACGGCTAATGCCTATATTCTTACTATTCAGTTGGTCGTATATCTACCAACTAAATATATCTAGGGGTACGAGAGTCGGATTTCCAGACCTACCTCAGGTGCATCTACTGGGTATAACTAATCTAGCATAAAATAACGTTTATATTCACTTAGCATGCAAGGTTCGCAAACAACATAATTAGATTTCAAACACATGGGATTCAACATGATCAAAGTGGGAATGCTTGCCTGGCGGTACCGGCCGGGTCTCGTGCTCGATATTGTTATGGCAATTGCTCGAGATCCTCTGATGGTGATATGCCACCCGGGTATCACCAAGGGGGGCGAATCCGGCCTCCCGGCCACGGGATGGGCCGGGCCGACTACTCGGAGTCCGACTACAACACGGGGGCACCTCACCGACGTGGAGTACAAGACAAGGACTAATACCTGTCCGGCTTACCCGGAATCAATTGTAACCAAATAGGAAACATATCTATTAACCCGATCCGGACTCTGTAACCCTACCCCGGCCGGCTATATAAGGCTCGGTAGGGGACCTCCGATCGGCATCGCTTTACATCCAGCATCGTCTCCATTGTTTCATAGCTCAGACCCCTTCGAGATCGATTCTCTAGGGCCTGCGACACTCGAGATACCGCAATACCAGCCACCAAACACAGGACGTAGGGTATTACCTCTCCGAGATGGCCTGAACCTGTCTAAATCTTGTCTCCCGTGTGCAGCCATCCTGATTTGCTGTGCTCACACCGCCCCATAATTAGTATTGCCGGAATAATACTCCGACAGTTGGCGCGCCAGGTAGGGGATTGTGCGCATAGATCCATCTGCACGAGTCAGGATGGCTTTCGTCAACAACAACATCTTCGTCTCGGGAAGCATCTTGAAGTTCGCCTTCATCAGCGCTGTCCCAGACCCTGGCCACCTTTTCCGCTTTGGAAGGTTGGATTTCATCGCCGACAAGGTCGGCCAGCTTCACCTCTGCTACTCGGCGACGTCCCGATCGGCAGAGGCTTCATCAGCTCTTCAGCACGGGCCTCCCACGGAGCCCGCGCACTCAGCCCCTCTCCCCAGGGAGGGGGTTTCGCCGAAATCAGATCCGTTTGTCGCGCACGAGTTCGCACTCGGATCCCGGCTGGTGGGCGCTATCGAATCTCTCCTCCCCGTCCTCGAGTACTACTCGGACGAGGACGAAAGCTCTGGCAGCCACCATCCGTCCCGGGAAGTCTTCATGGCCAATGCCGGCTCGCTAGATGGCGGTGACGGCCAAGAAGTTCCCATCGAGCAACAAACGCCGGCCCAGCTCGAGGACACTCGACTCCGACTCCTTGCCAAGGAGGAAGAGTTGATCGAGCAGCAGACCCGGCTCGTCCGCCAGCGTGACGACCAGCGACGCAATGATGACATGAGGGCTCGTGGACGCCAGGTTCACAACGAGCTCCGCATGCGTGAAAGGGAAGGGGTCCCGATATTCCCTCTCCCGAGTCACAATATCGTTGCGGCCACAGTGGCGGCCCGCGCCATTGATATCCCCGAGGGCAACCCGGGATATGACGAACTTCGACGGCTCCGCGTCCTGCTGGAAGAGACCGCCCTCCAGCACGCTGAAGTTTTCGAAGACCACCCTGGCTCCTCCGCAGGTGCAAGGAGTCGGCGCTCTACGCCTCAAAAGAGTCCGTCACGCATGGATAGCCTGCGAGCAAGCCCCGGCCGACATCAGCCGGCCGGCAACGTCCACGGGCGACTCGGGCCCGATCGAGACGCCCGAGGCACCATAGATGCGAGAACCTGCGCCCGCCAGGACGCGGGCAAAAACGCTCACCAAGCTATACCGGCCCGTGATCGACTCGGACTAAGGAGCCAAGCAGACGCTGAGAGAAGCACTCATCATGGTTCCAGGAGAGAAGATCGTGGCAACCACCACAATGGTAGCGGCGCCACCAGTCGGGAACGTTCTCCTCTGACTTCCTCCGGCATGGGTTACTCGGGTCCGAGAGCATTCGGCCCTCGTATCCGCAACGTCATCTTCCCGCCGCGGTTCCGGGTCACCGGCATCGACAAGTACACGGGAGAGACTCGGCCGGACATCTGGCTGTCCGACTACCACACAGCGTGCAGAACCAACGGTGGGGACGACTACGTCGCGATCCACTACCTGCCGCTCTTCCTGGCCGACTCGGCGCGAGCCTGGTTGACCAGCTTACCTCCGGGGTGCATCCATACGTGGAAAGACCTCGAGACCCTCTTCGTGAACAACTTCCAGGGCACCTACAATCGGCCCGGGAACGCGTGGGATCTCCACAGCTGTACACAAGGGGCGGATGAGACTCTCCGTGAGTACATCCAGCGTTTCTCCAAGAAGAAGAACTCTCTGCCCGAGATCCGGGAGGGCGACGTCATTACCGCTTTCTCCAAAGGAGTTCGGAGCACCGACCTGATCCACAAGATTGCGCGGAAGAATCCACAGACTACGCGCGAGCTTTTCGACAATAGCCAACAGCTTCGCTACCGGCGAAGAGGCTGTCCGCAGTGTTACTCGGGACGACAAGGGCAGAGGCAAGGGCAAGGCGCCCGAGTCCTCCAGTCGGGACGACCAGCCCGAGTCGTCTAGAAAGAAGCACCGCAAGCGCAAGGGCGGCGACCTCGTTGCTGCTGCCGAGCGCGCTCCGGCGCGCCGCCCACCGCGCACCAACACAACCTTCGAGGAGATGATGAGTCAGCCGTGTCACTTCCATGGACCCATGTCCAATCATCTGACACGCGACTGCAACCTCTTGAAGAACCTGAACAAGCCCTACGCCTCTAACAAAGGCAAGAAGGAACCCCCTCAAGACGAGGGAGACGAGTTCCCAAAAGAGACCGCTTGCTTGATGATCTTCGGCGGTCCCAACGGCTACGAGACCAAACGTCGTCAGAAGATCATTGAACGAGAGGTCAACGCAGTGGAACCGGCCGTGCCCAAGTACCTGCGATGGTCCGAGTCCGTAATCTCATTCGGACGCACGGATCACCCCGACTACATACCCCAGCCGGGACGCTTCCCCTTGGTGGTGGACCCGATTGTCTCCGGCGTCCGCCTCACGAAGGTCCTCATGGACGGCGGGAGTGGTCTCAACATCCTCTACGTCAAGACTCTCGACGACATGAAGATCCCTCGATCCGAGATCAAGCCGACTGGTGCCCCCTTCCATGGGGTAGTACCCGGCAAGACGGCGAGTCCACTCGGGCAGGTCAGCCTGCCCGTTACATTTGGCACTCCCGACAACTTCCGGACCGAGACCCTCACCTTTGAGGTCGTCGACTTCTCGGGATCATATCATGCCATCCTGGGTCGTCCCTGCTACGCCAAGTTCATGGCTGTCCCCAGCTACGTCTACCTGAAGCTCAAGATGCCGGGCCCCCATGGGGTTATCACAGTGCAGAGCAGCTTCCAGCATGCTTACACGTGTGATCTCGAGAACTGCAACCTCGCCGCGACCCAGATCTCCGAGGCCATACTCTCCAACCTCAAGTCAGCCGTGGTCGAGGAAGCACCGCCATCCAAGAAAGCTTCAACGTCGACATCTTTTCAGTCGGCGCGGGACACCAAGTCGATCCAACTCGACCCTGAAGACTCCTCCAAGACGACGCAGATTGGGACTGCACTCAGCGACAAATAGGAAAGCG
Source organism: Stipa capillata (assembly GCA_019208055.1). NCBI lineage: Eukaryota > Viridiplantae > Streptophyta > Magnoliopsida > Poales > Poaceae > Stipa > Stipa capillata. Next base: position 551,898 of record JAGXJF010001585.1, on the reverse strand, counting down.
CGCTCGTCAGCTTCCTTTAGGACAACTGGGACATCTTTGCTTGGACATCCTCCGACATGCCCGGGGTTCCAAGGGAGGCTGCCGAGCACTCTCTCAACGTTCGGCCGGACGCCAAGCAGGTCAAACAGCGCTTACGCCAATTCGCTGAAGATAGACGTCAGGCCATAGGAGAAGAAATAGCCAAGCTCCTAGCAGCTGGTTTTATTAAAGAAGTGTATCATCCCGACTGGTTAGTGAACCCAGTTCTTGTTCGCAAAAAGAATGGAAAGTGGAGGATGTGTGTTGATTGTACTAGCCTTAACAAGGCGTGTCCCAAAGATCCTTTCACTCTTCCTCGCATCGACCAGGTGGTTGATTCCACGGCCGGGTGCGAAATTCTGTGCTTTCTCGACGCCTACTCGGGCTATCACCAGATCAAGATGAAGGAGGACGACGAGATCAAGACATCTTTCATCACTCCGTTCGGCGCTTTCTGCTACGTTTCCATGCCTTTCGGACTCAAGAATGCCGGCGCTACGTACCAACGGTGCATGCAGCGCTGCCTTCAGTCCCAGATCAGCCGGAACGTGCAAGCCTACGTCGACGATGTGGTGATCAAGTCCCAAAAGAAAGAAGACCTCCTGAGTGACTTGGGAGAGACCTTCGCCAACCTTCGAAGATTCAGCATGAAGCTTAACCCCGAGAAGTGTGTTTTCGGGGTCCCTTCGGGCAAGCTACTCGGCTTCCTTGTTTCCGAACGAGGGATCGAGGTCAACCCGGAGAAGATCGATGCCATCCTCAAGATGGCCCCACCAAAGAACCTCAAAGACGTCCAAAGGCTTACCGGGTGCATGGCAGCTCTCAGTCGATTTATCTCCCGACTCGGCGAGAAGGCCATGCCCCTCTACAAACTCATGAAGAAGTCGGATACCTTCACCTGGACTCCCGAGGCCCAGGATGCCTTGGATGGCCTGAAGAAGTTCTTAACTACCCCCCCCGGTGCTGGCGTCTCTCATGCCCAATGAACCACTGCTTCTCTACGTCGCAGCGACTACTCAGGTAATCAGCACGGTCTTGGTCGTGGAACGTCCCGAGCCCGGTCATATTCAGAAGGTACAGCGCCCGGTTTACTTCATCAGTGAAGTACTCTCCGAGTCCAAGGCGCGGTACCCGCAGATCCAGAAGATAGCCTATGCGGTCTTCATAACATCACGGAAGCTCGTCCACTACTTCCAGGGCCACCCCATCACGGTGGTCAGCTCCTTCCCGATCTCCGACGTCATCAACAACCGCGACGCCACGGGTCGGATCGCAAAGTGGGCCATGGAGCTTATGGCGTTCAGCATCGTCTACGCTCCCCGCACGGCTATCAAGTCCCAGGCTCTCGCCGACTTCATGGCCGAGTGGACAGAAGTCCAGTCCCCGCCCTCTGTCGTCGACCTCGAGCACTGGGTACTCTACTTCGACGGCTCTCTGATGCTCCAGGGCGCGGGGGCTGGCGTTGTGCTCATCTCTCCCAAGGGTGAGCGCTTCAAATACGTACTGCAGATCCACTTCCCGGCATCCAACAACGTCGCCGAGTATGAGGCTCTGCTCCACGGTCTTCGTCTTGCGGTTTCACTCGGGATTCGCCGCCTCCTTGCGCGCGGTGACTCGGAATTGGTGGTCCGGCAAGTAATGAAGGACTGGTCGTGCCGCGATGTCACACCCCGATTTTCTAAAACCCAAAAATTAGGACCAACAAAAACTTTTTCGTTAATAATGTCAGCTGAAAACACACCCAATTAAATCTTTAGTTCAAATCTTGGTAAAGCTAAATGCCAAGTACGAAAACCCTAGTCTTCACCTCTACCGACCACCATTTAGTCAAAACCCTATTTCCCCGAAGCTTCGTCCGACAACGCGGACAGCTCCGTTCAGCACCTGCATAGTTTACGCTGATGCGTTAACGGTATCTCGTCACCAACACGTCCCAAGTCGAGATAAATGTCCTACCTCGAGCCCCGTATCTCTACTTGTCGCGCTCCGAAACCCTAAATCCGAGCTCCCGGATTATTTTCTTCCTATTTAAATCCAATTTCCCCGGAAAACCCTAACCTCTATCCCGATTAAACCCTAGCTTCTTCTCGGCTTTCTGTTGAACCTCGGAGACCGTTCGGAGCATATATCCATTTTCCTCCACTCGCATCCGTGCGCGTGCAAACATGCACCCTATACCCTGAAGCTCATATCAATAATACCTTTCCTTTACGAAGCAGTCTTTAAATCTCCAGCTCTAGTGTCTCGCATTCTTTCTAGGTCAGGGCAGATATAAAGAGATATATATATATATATATATATATATTTCGAGAGGCATGTTTCCATCTATGCCGGCCACACAGACCCTCTTGCGATAGCACGGGACCATTTTGGCTTAATATTGGGATCCATTCTATTGGCTTTACTAAGTTGCTAACGAAACAAAATCTTCTCTTGTAGTAGCTAGAACCAACCAATGTGTCCGTGCGTAACCCCTGGACATATATGCACCTAGCATGCTGCCTGTGTAGATGCGAATGTGTAGAGGAAACCCCTAGTTCACCGTAAGCCTGGCATGGATCAAATTCTTGCGGAATGAGTCCATTGTTACTATTTCTGTTATGCCTATCACCGTGTTATTTTCTCTACCTGCACTACTTCACCGTGCCACCTCACTCATCTTATTTACCGAGTTCGGTGCCTACCTTTCCCTGTTATTCTACAACAAAAATCACCACTGCACGTCTCTGCTAGTGGTCATCCACGAGATTTCCGCTGTTCCCAGTTGAGCTGCCTCTTCCTATTAATCCTCAGGTGTGCAATCCCGAGCTGTCACCTTTTCTCTCTCCTTTCATTTCCGTCTACAGTAGAACCAGCTAGCAGCACAGCAACGCGCTGGACACGTCTAGCAATGCCACAGCTTGCCTCGGTATGTGAGCTTGAACATGCAGCACGCCAGCACCTGTTAGAATCGGTGCCTAACCACGCTGTAGCAGCAGTGTTTGCCAGCTCTCTCCTGTCCCCTCGTGTCTTTCTTGTTCCCTGTTTCCTGAGCAGCAACACATCTCCTTGCCCTCTTGCAACACCACGCGGTGCCTAACTCCCCTGTTCATCTACAGACCAGCCAGCTGCAAACCAGCCGAGCTCCACCTCCCCCTGATACTGCCTCCTCCACAGTCTCCCATGGCTACCCGAGCAGCCTAGATATTTTCCCTGGCTTCCTCCTCTTCTTCCCCAAAGGCCCCAAACCGAGCTAGCAGCACACCCGAGCACCCTCCCCATTCTTCCCCAGGCAAACAGCTCGCTCCTCCTCTGTCCCTCTGAGCTGCTCACTTCTCTGATTCTTCCTCAACCAAGCGTCGCAAGAAGCTGAGCCGTGGGCACCGCACAGCCGTCGTCCTCCCCACTCCACGCCACCCTGGAGCCCATTTCCGAGCGCCACCACCACGCCATAGCGCCGGACCTCTACCGCAGCTCCATTCGCCGTTGGACCCGTTGGAACCGCACCGAGCCGCCGCCTGGTGCGCCGCCGCATCTGCCCTCCCGGTGCCGCTACCGGAGTTTCAAAACCCGCCGGTCCTCCCTCCTCCCCTGCTTTGCCCGCCTCAGCACCAACAGCTCCGGTGAGCCCAGATCCGCCGCGCCGCACAGCTTTTCCCCCCAATCCAGCACGCCGCCGGACTCCTCCCTGTACTCCGCCCTTCACCCGCGCGCCGCTCACCTCAACGTCGCCCGAGAAGCTCCCCGCCCTTATGGTGCCGCCGCCGGGAACTAGCCGAGGCAAACCTCCCCTCGCCGCCGGCCCCAAGTTCCTCTCCGCCGTCGATAAGCAAGCCCCGAATCCAACACCCGTCCGCCGCCGGTGCAAGCCGCCACCTTGAGCTTCAGTCGCCGCCGGCATCCCCGTTCGGCCGCCGGTCTTCACTGACTCGAGCCGCCGGCCTCCAAAGCCCCGCTCCACGCCGCCTGGACCACCGGCGCCGCCCGCCGAGAAACCCCTCTGCCGCCGCCCTGGTGAGCCCTTGCCCCGCGCCGCCGGAATGGACCCCAAGATCGCCGCCGGCGCCTCCCCTTTCTCCCGAGTCTCTCTTTCCTCAGCCTCACACCCCTGCTCTGCTGCTCAGTAGTAGTTAGAGAGATTTGATACCCGAGTTCCTTAAGCTAGCGAGTACCGGTTATATGTTAGTGAATTAGTAGTTAGTTAATCGGTTAGTGCATTAATTATTTAATTAGTTGATTAGTTAATTAGTTAGTAGTTAATTAGTTAGCTAATTAGTTAGTAAGTTAGTGAGCTAGTTAATTAGTTAACTAGCTAGTTAGTTAATTAATTAGTAATTAGATAGTTAGCTAGTTAGTTAATTAGTTAGATAATTAGTTGATTAGTTAGTTAGTTAGTGAGATAGTTAGTTAATTAATCAGTTAGCTAGTTAGTTAGTTAATTAATTAGTTAATTAGCTTCAGCAATGGAAACTAACGTAGCTGCTGAGCTCAACTGATTAATTAAAGAATTAGGCCTCAGTGCGATGTTAGTGAGAGCGTTACTCAATCATCGGCTAATCACCTTGAACTAACTACTGCGCATAGTATGAACCAGTCTTAATGCCGCTGTTAGTTTCTATCCGAGCATGTTTTAGATTAACTAGCGATTTAAGCTGAATAAACCTCAAACCATTTAAGTTGTTGTTATTTCATGTTAGGAGACAAGTACGTAGGGTTCCACCTTCCTTCCCAAAACCGTAAGCCCTGAAACCCTAACACGACAGGAACTTATGGTAGCTATGTTTATCCGGATAACCTAAAACCCGATTCTTTTATTCTGAAGCCCTGCCGCCACGGCAGCTACTTCTCTCATCACGACAAGCTACTGTCGCAGCTCCTTTGCCCTGTCGCGGCAACCTCTTTTCCCCGCCGCGGCAGCCCTTTTTGTCCACCGCGGCAGCATCGCGGCAAGCCATTCGCTGCCGCGACGATCCAGTCCCCGCTGCGGCAAGCTATGCCCCTACCGTGGCAGCGCCGCGACAGTCTCTCTTCCGCCGCGGCAACTGCCGTTGCCATTTCCCTCTGCCTCGGCAAGCCTCTACCGTCGCCGCTTTGTTCCTACCGCAGCAAAACCTTGTCGTTGCCGCCTATCCCCTGCCGTGTCGAGCTATCATCGCTTGCCACCTTACCCCTACCGCGGCAGCGAGCCATCCCCGTGCCCTGTTTATTTCCGGTAGCTCCTTAGAATCAAATAGTCTGTCAATAGCGTTATGATTTCATGTGCTGAAGTTTCTGATTCAATGTTATTTGGTTCTTCTTTGCATCGTTGATTTATTCGCCGTTCTTTTCGACGTGTAGATACAACGTTAGGAATTATCGCGCGAAGGAACTCGGACAGCTGACGAAGCGGATTCAAGACCAAGACCGGGACAATATCGCCAGGCAAGCTTTCCCACTTTGATCATGTCGAAATCCCATATATGCAAAGTTATGAATATTTTGTTTACGAACTCTGCATGCTATGTGATTATAAACGATATTTTATGTAGAGGTAGTTATACCCATTAGTTGCAAGATACCTAGGTCCGAATATCCTTCCTTGTAACCCTAGGTATATTCGGCGGTCGACTCTCGACCGTCGAATAATTAAGGTTATAGGTGTTAACCATGCTTAGCCCTGCTATAGTCAAAAATCAAGTTTTATTCGTCCCGTTGGGACATGGGAAAAACAAACCCTCAGATAGCATAAGCTGTCCGAGGTGACTTTCACAAATAAAGGATTATCAAAAATCAAAAGAAAAGAGGAGATGATTTGGATTCGAGCGAGAGTATTAAGGGCAGCCAGGGGCTGTAGAGGAATTGATGATGGCACGGTCGTCCGGGAACGATCGTGGGTTGAGGAAATGGAGTCTCGCTCGAATCAGTTAAGGACCGAGCCTAAGTGCCGCTAAACCGGTTCCATTACCGTACGTCCACATGTCCTTTATGGGAAGGACTTGGCTTAGTACCCCGCCAAGTATTAGGGTTTGGACCCGTGGGAAGTTAGGAGTCGTGGCTAGGTGTTTGAAGTCCTAGAGATCCACTGCCGCGTAGCGTTTGGGTGTTGATCGACACAAAGGTGGAGAGCCCCAATTTGGTGTCTGGAGGCATTGCAAACTTGGGTATTCACCTAGCGGGTCCAACTCTAGTATGGAAGCGGGCGAAGGTCTCGTTGTAGTAACCTTGGTAGTATGCTGGGCCCGGTATGCCCAGGGTGACCTACATCTTGTGGGTAAAGCCGTACAACCTCTGCAGAGTGTTAAAAACTATTCGAATAGCCGCGTCCTCGGTTATGGACATGAACTGGCAAGGCCACACACTGGTTAGACTAAGTGTTGTTTGCGAAAGCATGGGAAAAGGGATTAAGGACGTGGGCATGATGTGTCCACAGAGGGCAATTTACGCTACAGGCTGGTAGCAAGGAATTGCCGGAGGAGTAGGCTAGCCGTGTGATTCGGGATACACGGGCTGAGCCAGGGCCACTCACTGAGCTATCCAGGATAGTGTCAGTTGAGTGGTGTACCGAGAAGCTAGACATATTGCCCAGGGTAATATGGTCTGAGCTGTCTCGAGGATTGTAAGGAGGTAGCCGGGTCTACCTCGGGAGGATTCTGTTCATTTTACTTTAAACAGTTTTACTAAATTGCTTTTGAATCTACTATTCAAGTATTTAAATTAAGAACTTACTTTTCCGCACAATGATCAACTTAGGTTAGAGCTATTCCTTGATTAAACCCCTGCATGAAGTATTGTCGTATAATCTCTCCTGTGGGAATAGCTTGCGAGTACATTCAATGTACTCACCTGGCTTGTTGATTTGGCCAGACAAAGGAGACGTCAGATCCGAAGAAGAAATCACGATCGCAAACGCTAGGGTGTAATCCCCAGTCAGTTGCCTGTCGGGTATGGCTTACTGATGGGCCGCAACTCCGCTGGATTTTCCGCTGCAAGTTTATAGCCGTTGGGCTAAAGGTATCAGATTGTCAACCTTAACGGTCTATGTAATTGTTTTACGCATGTATGACAATGATATACAGGTTAACTCGTGTGTATCGGCTACTGATCCAGGGACCGGTACAGTGATCACGAGGGAGTTCCCGGCTTAAAAACCGGGGGCGCCACACGCGACCCCTCCATGGAGGCCTACTGCCAAGAAGTCCGCAAGCTCGAGGCCAAGTTCGATGGTCTTGAGATTACTCACGTTCTACGCTGCGACAATGAAGACGCCGATGCACTCGCCAAACTGGGATCCAGTCAGGACGTCGTCCCGACGGGAGTTTTCCTCCAGGAGTTGCACACCCCTTCTATCAAGGCGGACGCGCCGCCCGAGACCGAAGAACCACAAGTCCCGGAGAGTGACGCTACTCAGCAGCCTCCCGCGGAGGTCCTCGCCGTCACTTCCGACTGGACTACACCTTTTCTGGACTATCTCTTGCGGGACACCCTCCCGTCGGACAAAACCGAGGCACGCCGCATTGCGCGACGCGCCAAGTCCTTCGTCATCATAGAAGACGAGCTCTACAAGAAGAGTACCTCTGGGATACTCCAACGGTGCATACCCGACTATCAGGGAAAGCAGCTCCTGCGCGAGATCCACTCGGGAGTGTGTGGACACCATGCTGCGCCCGCATCACTAGTCGGGAAGGCCTTCCGACAAGGTTTCTACTGGCCGACTGCCGTGTCCGACGCGGAACACATCGTCCGCACCTGAGAAGGGTGCCAATACTTCGCCCGGCAGACACACTTGCCGGCTCAGGCCCTCCAGGCCATACCGATCACCTGGCCCTTTGCAGTCTGGGGACTGGATATGGTCGGCCCATTCAAGAAAGCGCCCGGGGGCTACACGCACCTCTTCGTCACAGTCGACAAGTTCACCAAGTGGATCGAAGCCAAGCCGGTCGCCACGATAACTGCTGAAAAGGCCGTCGAGTTCGTGCGGGACATCGTCTTCCGGTTCGGCGTACCCAACAGCATTATCACGGACAACGGCACCCAGTTCACTGGCCGGGCGTTTCTCCAATTCTGCGACGACTACAACATCAGCCTCAACTTCGCCGCTGTGGCACACCCACGCACCAACGGGCAAGTCGAGCGGTCCAACGGGTTAATACTACAAGGCCTCAAGCCTCGAATTTTTCAGCGTCTGAACAAATTCGCAGGCAGATGGGCAGCCGAGCTACCTTCGGTCCTCTGGAGCCTCCGGACCACGCCTAACCGGTCAACGGGTTATACACCTTTCTTCATGGTCTTCGGTGCTGAGGCTGTCCTCCCGACTGACCTGGAGTATGGGTCCCCGCGTGTCCGAGCCTTCAGCGCAGCCGAGTCAGAAGAAGCACGGCACGACGCCCTCGACCAGCTCGAAGAAGCCCGCGAGGTTGCCCTCCTTCGGTCGGCTAAGTACCAACAGGCCTTGCGGCGCTACCACAGTCGGCACGTACGCGGCCGCTCCTTCAGCGTTGGCGACTTGGTTCTGCGCCGAGTCCAGACAAATAAGGAGCAGCACAAGCTCTCGCCGCCATGGGAGGGCCCGTACATCATCGCCGAGGTACTGCGCCCGGGGGCTTACCGATTGAAGGACAGCAACGGCAACATCTTCACCAACGCATGGAACATCGAACAGCTACGTCGTTTTTATGCTTAAACCCTTTTCCTAAGTGTATCAGACATAATAATAAAGAGTTTGTTTTTGTTCGAAAGTATCTCTCTAACCGACTGCCTCGCTGCGCCCGCTCGTGGCAGGCACTCGACGGATTACCACCCGGGTCACCATCAGCGCAAAATGCTTAAGTACTGTGTATACAAGTCTAACGTTAACTCCTTGACTCCGATCGTCGGTCTACGCCACACCCTTACGCTACTCGGGACACACGCCCACGGCTAATCCCTACGCAAAGGAGGCTACGACGGATCGGCAAAGAGCACAAACGCACAAGCTTACATAAACAGGAACACAAGTTTTTCTGATGGGGCCAAAAATTTGCTTGTTAAAACTTGCAAAGTTAACACAAGTCACTCGGGCATCCCGAGTGCACAACAAAGCAACTCGGCACCCCCGAGTCCTTTCCAAAATCCACTCGGCTAACCCGAGCATTTTCACAGCTACCCCTACTTCTCTACAGGTTGGAGCGCGTCAGCAGGGTCTCGACGGTGGGCTCGACGATCCGCATCATCTCCGGAATGTCTTCATCCGGAAAGTCCGCGGCGTACCCTTCCCCGATCGCCTCCAAGTCCAGCTCGGAGTCATGAGACCGCGCCACCGCCAAGACTAGGCTGGCCCCCGTCCGCGCGGCCTCCGACTCAATGCTCGCCACTTGGTCGGGGACTTGGTGCAGCCGCTCGGTAACCGCCGCGATGGAGTCCGGCGCCGGGTCATCCGACCAGATGGCGCCGCATGCCGCCTGCCCCGCCTTCAGCAACGACTCGATCATCCCCTTGGACTTTTCGAGCTGCCCCTTCCAGCCTACAGCAGCAAAGCAACAAGCAACCAGTCAGGCGACAAGGCCCGGGTAAAATCCACGGCCAGCAAGTTGGACAAAGCGACGCGGCGCGGTCAGGGCACTTACGGGATTCGGCCTCTGTGGCGTCCTTCTTCACCGTTCTGACCGCCTCCTCCGCGTCAGCAGCCCGCTTGGCCGCCGACTCGGCGTCCTTCTTCGCGGCCTTGGCCGCCTCCTCGGCTTCAGTGACCCTCTTGGCCGCCGACACGACGTCAAGCTTCGTCTGCTTCTCCATCTTCTCCGCCAAGTCCGCCCGGGCCTTCTCCGACTCGAGCTCCTTCTCGACTCTCCGGGCCCATTGCTTGGCAAGGTCGCAGTCCCGGGCGCGGGTTTTCAACGGCTCGGCTTCGCGCTGGAGCTGCTCCCGCCAGGCCTTCTCCGCTTCAAGCGCCTCCTCGAGGTCCCGGGCACGGGCCTTCGCGTCCTCGAGCTCCGCCTTCAGCTTCGACAGTTCGTCCTCGGCTGCTGCACAGAAACAACGCTTCAGCAAGATGAATCGCAACACGCAGAGGACAAAGGTTGCTCGGCGGGCTCACCTTGGGACTTGGCGATTTCCTGGGACAGACCAGCCTTCAAGCCGGCGATCTCCACTCCGCGCTTGCGCGCCACGTCCTCCGCCGTCTGTCTTGCTGCGGTTATTTTGTCCCACTCGGACTTCCGCAGCTCCATCCGTTCGATCACCGGCAGTCGGTTCTGGAGGACGGCGGTCTTGCTCTGCGACCGCTGGTTCAGTGCCTGCTGCAGAAGACAAACCAGTTAGGCCGCCCGGCAGCATCATCAAAACCCTCCACTCGGTCCCAAGGACCCAGTGGAGGCTCGGGGGCTACACCCTTCGGGTGCACTGTTCGTGCACCCGGAGAAGAATCTACAGACTAAACTACATCTACCCTCCGCCCGACTATCCTAGTCGATCACAGGCTCGGGGGCTACACCCTCTGGGTGCACTGTTCGTGCACCCAGAGCAGCAACTACAAAGAAACACGAGGGGACCTCCGCCCGACTACCTTAGTCGGGCAGAGGCCCGGGGGCTACTTCCTAGGGACACATCCTAACACAAAGGAAGGTACGTACCTCCATCAAAGGGCACAGCCTGCCGTTCAGCAGGTTGGCCGCCTCCCTCGACGCTTTCAGCAAAGCAGGGAGGATCTCCCCGATTCGCTCGGCGCACTCCGCGGCCGCCCGCCACTCCGTCTCCTCCTCGACGTCGTCGACGACCACCGTGGCCGGCTGCCCCGGCTCCTTCTCCCCGATTCGGAGCGGCCGCGCCACCAGCTCCAAGGGCGGAGCCCCGCTGATCTCCCGCATTGGCGAGGTCGCGGCGGGCTCACCCTCACGCGACGGCGAAGCGTCCCTGACCGCCTCCGGCTCCGCGCCTTCCGCCATCGCCACGTCCCGGCTGGCATCCACGGACCCCGTCGGCGCCGACGCTCCGGCGGAGGGCTCCTCCCGAGGGATGGCCGGCGGGTCTACCTGCGCGCCGGGCTGTTCAGGGGTTGGCTCGCGAGCGACCGCGGGTGGAGGCGACACCGGCCGGGACGAAGAAGGAGCAGCCGCTGCCGGAGGCGGCGACGCTCGGGTGTCTTGCGCCGGGGGATCTCCACCTTGGCTGGATCCCGGGCCACTCGGGGGCGCCTTAGTGGTGCCTCCCGTCTTCCGCGTCCTACGAAAGCAGCAAGATCAACCATGTCAGCATGTGAAGATGAAAGAATCCAGGAAGTCAGTCGGCAGAGCACTTACTTCGCAGATCGAGCGACGACGAGCCTCTTCTTCACCCCCGTGGCTCGCGGCCCGGGCGCGGCAGCAGCCGGGGCTGGCGTGGTCCCCGACCCACTGGACGCCTCGAAGGCCGTGTCGGCGTCGCGCTTTTCCCCCCGGCTAGTGGGGGCGTCGTCGCCAGCCGCCCCGGTGGCTTCACTCGACGCCGCAGCCGGCGCCGCACGCACAGCGCCGGTGGAAGACTCTTCCGCAGCGTCGGATGCGAACCCCATATCGGTCGCCGCCAACGGGTCATCGCTGCGCTGGGGCTTCCGTCTCCGCACGAAGAAGGTGCCGCCAGCACCCGACTCCTCCTCTTCCTCCTCCTGGGCCGCCGTGCTCGCGGGAGGAGGAGGGGGCTCAACAACCGCCGGTCCCTTCCCCTTGGAGGACCTGGTACCCTTTGAAGGCCCGGCGCTCTTAGCTGTGCCGGCGCCGGAAGAAGATATCCCCGCCGCTCCCGGCGGTGGCGGCTTGCCCTTCGGTACATCAGCGTACCGTGGCTGGTTCCAGATCTCGTCCTCCGGGAGGGGAGCGCTGGAACAGAAGCCGAACAGATCCTGCGAAGAAATGAAGACAGTACCCGAGTCAGGCTCGGTCAGCGATTTAATCAAAAAGGCACGGCTTCGGATACTTACGTCGTTCGGCGTGTTCGCCCGGCAGAAGGGAGCCGGTCGGTCGGAGAAGTCCAGGCTCGTTCCCTGGGCCAGAAGCTTCTCCAGCCGGCTCTGCACTTCGCCCTCCGACAGCTCGTCGGCGGCCTCCCGAGTCGGGTCCTCCGGGCCGGTGTACTCATACATGGGATGCGCCCGGAGTTTGGCCGGCTGCACCCGCCACCGGACGAAGGTCGCAACGACGACCGCCCCGGTGAGCCCGGCGTTCATCACCTGGCCGAGCTTCCCCATCAGCACGGCGGCGCTGCCTTCCTCTCGCTCCAGAGGCAGGTCCGACCAGCTTGGCTTGACCACTGGTGCTTGGCCTGAGAAGGCCGGCAGCGCCGGGTCGGGATTGGCGCAGTAGAACCATTGGGCGTGCCACCCCTTGAGGGATGACGGCATCGGCGGAGTCGGGTAACTCTTCACCGTGCCGGATCTCAGCTGGAACCCGGCGCCCCCGACTACGGCCGGGTGATCCCTGCTTGGCTGCGGCTTCACCATGAAAAGGTGCTTCCACAGCGCGAAGTGTGGGCGAATGCCGAGAAAGCATTCGCAAAGCGTGATGAAGCTGGAGACGTGCAGAATGCTGTTGGGGTTGAGGTTGTGCAGCTCCAGCCCGTAGTAGTAGAGGAGCCCGCGCAGGAATGGGTGGACTGGCACCGAGAGCCCCCGCTCGAAGAACAGGCTGTGGACCACCAGCTCGCCGGTGTCTGGAGTGGGAATGGCCTCTCCCACGGCGGCACGCCAGTCGACTAGTTCTTTGGGCGGCAGGACCCCCATCCGGACGAGGGTCTCCAGCCTCGCCTCCGTCACCGTCGATTTCTGCCAAGAAGCCATCAGTTCGGCGGACGTTTCTTCTCCTTCTTCTCCGGTCAGCAGCTTCCAGACCAAGGCGTCCTCCTCGGCTTCGCTAGGATCGGCTTCCCAGTTCGGGGCTTGCATCCGAAGGAGCCGGGACGGGGATTAGGGTTTTGGAGCGCGCGGAGCGATTGGAGGCAGGGGGAAGACGAAGCGGCAGGTGCTGGATGAATGCGGAAGAGTTTGAGAGCGTGGGTCCCTCCCGCAGCCTCTGCCGAATATAAAGGGGAGCGACCGGGCGGTTCGGATTCCCCACGATCGCACGTTCCGGATTCACTGCGGCCACGTCCGCGCCGTTTCGGATTCCACCGCGCGTTTCGGGAAGGCCACGTTGCGGGTATCCCGCACCCACGACTTGGTGGCGCCACGATTCGTGCGGCTTAATAAAGGAGATCCGACGGTTAGCCCTCCAGGCTATCCAACCCATCGGAATGCGTCTCCGCTACATGGTGGCTAAAGCGTATTCTCCGAGAATCACTAGCTGGCTGCCGGGTAGGACTCGGCGCCGGACGCTTTGGCTACAGAGGGTATCAGAGGCTGGCCTCCAGCGAGGAACGCAGTCGGCTGATTACACCCGAGTGAGGGACAGAAATGGCGTGCCTTCCGAGGGCCTCGAGTCGGATGCTGAGCAACTCGGAGCTGCCGGATTCTTCACCCAGGCTCATCGGGCGCTCCGGCCTTGAAGCCTTGGTATCTGGGATCCCCAGATTCAGTGGAATGACCCGGCATAAGACTTCGAAACTCAGGAACCTATGCGCCGTGACTGTTTTCTCTGGTCCGGACTTGGAGTTTCAGAGGCATTCCTTCAGGGGACACAAGCCGGCCTTGACCCACTCGGGAAGGCCGGGTGCTACTCGGGAACTCAGTCGGGATTGATGGCAAGCCCCACGCTGGGTTATTAGCCGGCCCCTGTCCCCAGGGATGGACCGGATGCCACCAGAGATTACCCGCTAATAGCTCGCCTGCCTTTAACGTTCCTGCCTTACGGGTGAATGTTACTTGGCTTTAATTGTCTTTTCCACAGGAGTCCGGTCAGCCCTTCGCGATCTCCCAGCAAGCCAAGGCCAGTCGGAAAACCTAATCGGGGGAAGAGGCAAGTAGCGGCAAGACCACGAAGGACTCGGGGGCTACTGATGGTGATATGCCACCCGGGTATCACCAAGGAGGGCGAATCCGGCCTCCCGGCCACGGGATGGGCCGGGCCGACTACTCGGAGTCCGACTACAATACGGGGGCACCTCACCAACGTGGAGTACAAGACAAGGACTAATACCTGTCCGGCTTACCCGGAATCAATTGTAACCAAATAGGAAACATATCTGTTAACCCGATCCGGACTCTGTAACCCTACCCCGGCCGGCTATATAAGGCTCGGTAGGGGACCTCTGATCGGCATCGCTTTACATCTAGCATCGTCTCCATTGTTTCATAGCTCAGACCCCTTCGAGATCGATTCTCTAGGGCCTGCGGCACTCGGGATACCGCAATACCAGCCACCAAACACAGGACGTAGGGTATTACCTCTCCGAGAGGGCCTGAACCTGTCTAAATCTTGTCTCCCGTGTGCAGCCATCCTGATTTGCTGTGCTCACACCGCCCCATAATTAGTATTGCCGGAATAATACTCCGACATCCTCCGTGTGGAACTTCGTAGCGTCGGTATCTACACGTCGAAAAAGCAGCGAATAAACAATGGCGCGAGCAAAGATCCCAATAACATCAAATGGAGAACCAGCAGAACACGCCCACACCGCGTTTCATGTTTTGGGTAGCTTCTGCTCTATAAAGCTTCGGGGAGCCAATGGCTCTTAGGTTAATATAGCGAGCACATTACAGTTAGGGTTTTTGGTAAGCATGCACTTACATTAGTTCTTAGGGTTTTTGGGGTGCTTTAGTCGACCTCATGATCCTTACTCCGAAGATGTTAGACATGTATACTTGTTAAAAATTCTCCTTTAAATCCCCTGGACCTTATTTAAGCTTTTAGCTAAACTTTCAGTCACATGAAATGATGATGTTTTTCTAAAGCTTACCTAAGTCTATTGACCCCAATTCAAGAATTACTTAGGATCCTTAGTTCTTTTAGGTTACAGAGCTTCTTTGGTATCCCACAACACTTTTATTTTCATACCTTGGATATTCTAAAATTCAATCTAACCTTTAGTACCCTTTTCAAGTACATGGATATATGACTATATCAAATGCCACTTTAATCTTATTGGTAGATGATGATTCAAATCCTATCAGTACTTAAATACAGAGAGCAATGAACATGTCATGCAGCTACTAACTTACGTTGGGGCATTTTGAAACCATCTCCAGGCTAAGCCTTAGTTAAAGAATTTAATCAATTTCCTAGGCTATTCTCTGTTTTAGATTAAATATACTTGGATTTTGGAAATCTATTTGAATGAAAAGTTTCTACATATTCCTAAGTACTCGGAACCAGTGGTGGAATTGCAAAACTGGTCTGGAACCGTCCAAACCAGCTGAATCGAAAGGGACCGGGTTAGTAAAAAGAAAGACTGGGATTACAGGGGAAAATACGCCTTCCATAAGAGGAGACGTCAATCAGAGAGAGGAATGAATGGAATCCGCTTTCCAGTAGCGAACACGTATTCCACAGAGTGCAGAGAGTAATACGTGTTCGACTAAAGAACACATACGTGAGAAGTTTGCACTTCCTCTCACTGAGAACGGGTCTGGTCGGTTGGCTAAGTCCCAAAGGGACTGGATGTTGGCACAGAGAAAATAGAGAGTGGCGCCGGGGTGCTCACTTCGGTAGGCTACTGCCGGTGGCGGAAGTGGTGTGCCTGGCAGCAGCGACTGGTGCCAAGCGGCGGAGACGACCGTGGCTGGATCAAGTGCGGCGGCCGGTGGCAGACCTCGGGGATGAACGGCAGGGTCACCAGAGACTTCAGGGGATTGCGTTTGGAGCTGCAGCGCCGATGGCGAAAAACCCAATCCGAGGCCCGATGGCGCTAGAGCTTGCCGGAGGCTGACCTGGCCAAGCGGGCAGCAAGGGGCGCCTAGCCAGTGGCCGTTACCAGCGGCGGCGTTGTTCCTGGGGGTGAGGAGGAGCAAATCTCGCCGGTGCTCGGGCTCAGGGCGTGGCGAGGTACTCGGGGAGAACGGCTATTGCGAGCAGAGGCAGGTGACAGGAGCTCGGGATGAGGCACCCGCGGGAGGTGACCGAGCAGGCGGTGCTTAACACGGCGATGCTGGTGTAGTTGGGAGCTCGGGTATGGGCGGAGGTCCGGCGCTAGTGAACCCGGCGGCGGGGCGGAGCAGTCGGCGGCGGTTTGGTGAGGACCCACCGGTGGTGAGCGGCGTGGTCGGGTTGGAGTAGATGGTCGGGGTGGCGACGACTGGAGCAAGGATACTTGCGGCAGTGGAGGTAGCTCGGTTGAGGCGAGTCCCGCGACGGCTTGGAAGCTTGCTGGACCAACCCGTCAATGGCGGCGTGCGAATCTCGTCGACTGCGGCAAACTCGGGGCGAGCGGGCGTGGGGTCGGTGGCAAGTGCCGAGGTGGTATTGGGGTGGATCTTGGAGCTCAAGGCAGCGGGGCTTAGTTGATCGGGAGGCGGCGTGGAGAGAGGCGGAGCTGCAAGGAAGGGCGGAGCTGCTGTTTGCTCTGCCTCGACGTCCTCTGTGGCGGTGGCTTGGGGCAGGATTAGCGGGGCGTGCCAGGAAGAGAAGAACCAGGGGAGGTGAGCTGCTTGACGCAGCACTTGGAGCTTGCATTACTTGGGGAAAAATGGAGAGGGCAGCTGCCGAGGCTAAGCTTGAGGAGAGGAGCTAGGGTCGTCGAAGCTTGCCCCCTTGGTTAGGTGCTGATTGGGAGAGAAATTCGGCATGGGCATGGTTTTGAAGAGCAGAGGACGAGCGGCACATGGCTGGGGCGTAGATGCGTGGCGACGGTGACCACGGCGGGTCTTGCGGTGATAGCTGCAGGGTGTACTGTCGCTTGACGACGGGCGGCGCGGATGGACAAGGTGAGGTGGTGGCGAGGATACAGGAAGTGGAGAGGGAGTGTGTGCGTGAGGAAGGAGGAGGTTAGAAAAAAAAGGAACTGGCAGGTGGGCCAGTGGGTCCACGTGGTAGAGAAGAACATGCATGTCGGTTGGTACACGTTTGGTGGCAGCAGCAGAAATGGTAGAGAACCAATCGAAGAAAATGTTGCAAAGGGGAATAGTGGAGATTGGGAAGAATTTTCTTCTAATTTTTGTGCGACAGAGGTATTCAAGGGGGAGATATAATGTTTTGTGGCAGAACATGATTAAGAATTTAGAATAGGTTGCTTCACACACGTTTTGGAGATTTAGACCAGTTGGAATTTAGCCACTCTCATAACTTGTTAAAACCTTATTTTTGAATGGCTTGAATCTTTTGCAAGGGATGTGGATGGTCAATTCCTAGATTTGAGCTGTATATCGTAATAGGATGCCTTTAAAATCCTGGGATATTTTATGAGACTTTTCATTTAAATTTGAAGATAAACTACAATGAGAATTAATTTGCTTGAAAATTTTGAACTAGGGGTCTTCACGTTATTGTATATTTGAGAGCATGTATACGTAAATATCTTTGGGGAGTTTGTTGGGATTGTCCTGAGGGACAAAGGAAAGGAAGAATTTAAGCCACATAGCAGGGCTAGGGTTTGCCCCGTAGCTCGGGAAGAAAGAGTTTAGTGGGTGTGTGTATGTGTATGTGTGCGTATATATATACAAAGGTAGTATGCGCACCTCTTTGTGATATGTCATAGGGAAGCAAGTGGTGAAAGGTCCTGGCACATGGAAGAGGTTGCGCCATATATACACTCAATATTGCCATGGCGCCGCATTGTAGACGAACATACGCACCTACACATGTGGGTACATGCATGCAGAAAATTGCAGGTGTGCATATGTGAATACGCAAGCGGTCCGATAAGGAGTAGGTAGGTGGAGGTCGCCTTGCGTCAAGAGACATTAGGCGGGGTTGGTGAAAAGATAAACACGACGGGAGTTTGAGCACATGTGTCAAGAGGGGGAAGAAATCACCCGATGGTTACATTAGACGATGATAATGTTGCGAAGTGACGACAAAGTTTTTGATTAGGTTTATTTAAGAGAATACTATCATTAGCGCAAAAAGTTTTTGTTGGCCCTAATTTTCATGTTTTGGAAAATCGGGGTGTGACAGGCAAGCAGGGCGCGAGAAGACTAAGTGCGAATGCGAAGGGGGTCTACGGTTTTCCCCTCTCCTGTCTCTTAAAAGGGGACAGCAGAGGGGCGCGACTTTTCTGCCCCCACGACCGCAGTTTTCCCGCGCGCATGAGGCGTCCCATTGGCCCCTGCGGGCATTTTACGCGCCCACGTCATGGTTTTCCAGCTTCCGTTACGCAGCGTGGTGGGTCGTGGAATGAATTAACCGCTCCATGACCTGGCGTTACCGTTTTCAGCACGGTTTCGGCTAGGGGTTTCCAACGGTCGGCCTTCCGGGGTTAAATAGCCGTTTGGAATACACCCCACATAAAGAGCGACTGTAACGTACCCTTAACGGGTCACCAGTCGGTTGCCGAACAACTCGAAACCAAACGTTACGGTTTTGAAGGGTTTCAAGGCTTGGCCTCCAGGGGAACGCAATCACTTGAATACACCCGAGTGAAGGGCAGTTGTGGCGCGCCTTCAACGGGCCGCTAGTTGGATACCGAGCAACTCGGAGCTACCGGTTTCTCCACCCGGATGTTCCGGGAATTTTACCCTGGAATCTCTGGGATCCGGAACTTCCGGATTCAGTGGAACGTCCAGGCATTAGGCTCCGCCACTCGGGACCGAAGCGCCACAGCTTGTGTTCTGGTTCTGACATGAATTCCGAGGGCATTCCCCCAGAGGGACACTAGCTGGACCCGAACCACTCGGGAAACCAGATGCCACTCAGGAGTTCGGTCAGAATTTATGGTATGCCCCCCGTTGGGCTACCAGCCGGTCTCCATCCGCTGGAAATAACTGGATACTACCAGAACTAACCCGTCATTAACTCAACCGCCATGATATTCCTGCCCTACGGGTGAATATTACTCAGCTTACTGTAATAGGGCGCGCTCAGGCGGATGCCACTCGGGAAGAAGGCAAAAGCACTCGGCTCGGACATTACAACGGCAAGTTGCAGCCAGATCGTGAAGGACTCGGGGGTTACTAAAGATGACATAGCACCCGAGTGTCGTCAAGAAGGACAATACCGGCCCTCTAGACATATGATGGGCCGGGCCGACTACTTGGAGTCTGACTTCTACACGGGGGCGCCTCATCAACTTAGAGTACAAGGCAGGGATAAATGCTTACCCGGTAATCCGGGATTCTGTTGTAACTAATTAGGAAACCAATCTGTAAACCGATCCGGACTCTTGTAACCCTACCCTGGTCGCCTATATAAGGCCAGGTAGGGATCTCCCGATCGGTATCCTCTCACAGGCCATAGCCATAGACTCATAAGTTCTCGTATTGTCATACACACATAGCCCTGACAACCTTGAGATCTATTCTCGAAGGCTTGCGGCACTCGGGATCCAAACAATATCATACACCAAACATAGGACGTAGGGTATTACCTCTTCTTGAGGGCCTGAACCTGTCTAAACATTATCTCCCGTGTGCACCCATCTAGATCTGCTGTACGTACGCCGCCCCGTATTCATTATTGACGGATTATAACACCAACAACTACGTCAGTGTCTATGTGGCAAAATCATCCTCTAAAACCAGGTTAGGAGGTTATTTGCATCGGTATTGGAAGTTTAAGGGGTAGAATAACCTGAATAGTAGTTAGGGGGGAAATGGCCAGAGAGCAATACTTGAGAGAGGATAAAATAAATTTTTTCCTTCGAATCCAGTCGCCATCCATTTATTTGTACACTACTGCTGATCCAGTGATCCGAGCAAATAGCATATAGTGATGAGTGTGATCTTAGGCTTTAGCTCATGAAGGAAGGTTTGGAAGCTACGAACTAGGCGTAAGATCCCGAAGGAACACCCACCACCCTTCGACACCTCCTTGCTCACATGCAAAGGTAAAAAGATCGTTCATGAGCTCACACAAAACTCATATAAAGATGCGTCGTCACGTCGAAACCACCCCGCAATGCAGCATGCGTACATCCTCGGCAGTCCTGAGGAGAGATCGATGAGCCGTAGAACCAGACTGCAAGCACCGATGAGCCGCCGGACCAGACGAGCCGAGCGGGAGCAGCTACCGTCGTCGCCATCGCCGGCCGCGGCATTTGGCAGGACCCCCGAGATCGTGTCGAACCGAATCTTCTTCTGCGAAGACAGTTCCGATCGGCTCAAATCGGTCGACCTGCGCTGCGGCTGCGGACATGGCCCGGTACGCGCGCTCGCGCACGACGTCTCCGACGACGTCCCGGCCGCGGTGGCGGGCGACGGGATGCTGCTGCCCCTGCCTCCGAGCAGGCCGCATTACCTGCGCTCAAGATGAGCACGCATGGATGGGTCCTGAGGAGGGTGCCCCACAACCCATTCCTCGCAGCCTACGTGTGGTGCACCAAAACCGGCAGCTCTGGCGGCAAGAAGGACGCTGCTCAGGTGAAGCAGCGAAAGAAGGAGAAGTGAGCTGATACTTTTCGGGGTGTGGCATTTGGAACGGTGGTTGGGCGGCGGGCACGAAGTTCGCCAGAGCGATGTCGTGCAAGTAGTACAGATGCGCTGTGACCGTGCAGGGTGATAATCCTGCTACGACGGTGGTGCAGGCGTCCCCTGGGCCCAGGCTGCAATTGTCGCGGCCGCTGGTGGTGCTCCCGGCGAGGGAGAGGGCGCTGTCGCGGAGACGAGCGCAGAGCTCGAGGGTGCATGCGTCCCCGTGTTTCTAGTGTCGTGGTGCATGCGTCCTCGTGTTCTTACGGTGCGTTTGGTTCATGGGATGAGGGTGGGTGGGATAGGGATATCTACCTTTTTGTGGATATCTCTCTGTTTGGTTGGAGGGATTGGATGGATAGGGATATCCACTCTAGAGGAATATTCCCTCAATATGCTGGATGGAGAGACTCGGCCAAAATGGCCGGATGAGGCTGCCGCCCTTCTCTAATTATGGTCATTAGAAAATGATCAGTGATAATTAATAATTGTTAGTGATAATTAGCATATTTTATTATTGATTAGTATTTGTAACGGTAAGATTAGTGTTTAGTGGGTTGATTAATATATGATTAGTGGGTTGATTAGTATATAATCAATAACAATTAATATATTTTATTATTAATTAGTAAGTTTATGGCTAGTTTAGCATTGGTAGGTATTTAGTGTGTTCTAGTATATAATTAATCATTATTAATAGAAACTAAGTAATATAATTAAGTTAAATTGGCTCATCCCATCCAACTTTTATCCCTCCAACCAAACAAAAGATTGGTTCATCCCATCCATCCAACCAAATAAAAAAATAGCTCATCCTATCCACAAAAAACTGGATGGTCCTAACCCATCCCTCTCTGCCCTCCAACCAAACGCATCCTTAGTATCGTGGTGCATGCATGTACATTGATTGATATAGCACCCTCGGCTACTGCGTTGTGTAAAATTTGTGCAGAAACCAATATTTATCATGTTATTTTCCTGTTATAATCCGGCAATTTACACGAAACGGAACGAGCGCGCCATGGTTCATGTTCGCTGTGCTCATCCTCGCAGGTGATGATGAGGTAACGCCGCCTGTTCGTGAAGATCGTGTTACTGTCGCCTTGTTTCCTGTCCAAACCGGAGTCATTTCGTAGGCGGGCTAGGCCGGACATCTCGAGCCGGGGCCGGCCACCTTGCCCTAGTATGGCGGGCCGGCAGATAGTTCGCCAGGCCAGGCCGCAAAAATGCTCCATCTTATTGTTCTCCTTGCCTCACCGGTTGTGATTTGGGCGGTCGCTGCTCCGATATCCTGTGAGAAAATTCCAGCATTAGCCACCGCGTCCGGCGCCTCCACCGGACACCCACCGCCAGCGTAGACCCGGCTCGGCCGCACGCCGGCAGGGCGCCGGCACATTGCTACAGCAGCAATGCCGCCCTCCGCCACCCTCTCGTCCTTCTCGGCGTTGCTCCGCGGGCCTCCGCCGCCGGCTCGGCGGTTACTCCCGTTCTCCACGCTTCTATGTAGGTAGAGGTAGGTATTTCGTCGAGCGCTCTGTGCTTTTTCTGGACGCGCACGTGGTTGGCTGGCGGCCTTTTTCTACAGAGATGTTCGTGCTCCTGTGTATATGCTGATGTTGGAGCGAGAAGACATTGTCTGTTTCATCACGGCGTTGTCCTTTCCTTCACCAGTAGCTGTAGGCATTTCGACAAGCAGGCGGTATGCGTTGGGTTATTTGCGTGGTGTTCCGTGGTTCCAAGACGTAGAATCCATGTTGAATCACCACTTAGCGGGGTTATTAGGACTTGGGTCTCTTTCTTGGGTGGGACACCAAATCCATGTATCTTTACCGATTAACCAATTTCTTGACGCTGGGGTTAATCCTAAAGAGATACCACTTCCTCATGAATTTATCTTGAATCGCGACCTTCACACCGATTGTTAATTTGCAGGGCGAGAGGTGGTGCCGCATCCAAGGGGACGAGTTCTGGCACATAACGATGGTCTTGCGCCTTGGCATCAATGATAGGTCTTCATTACTTTCATTTCCTTTTTCTTGTGTGACTTCTATGCACATTTTAGTGCTTTTCTCCACCTTGTTTGATATGCCAAACCTTTTTCGTGGTGGAGCTTCTCAATTTAAGGTACGAACTACACCCATCGAATGAGTTTAGGACATTCCAAGAAATGCTTTAAACGGTAAGCCCATTCAATTAATACATTGCCTATTTAGTCCCTAGCATATCATCTTCTGGGACCGACCCTATTTTTGATTTAGTATAGACATATACTGTGCAAATCAGCACTTTGGTGCACATTTCTTGAAAATGAAGTGTACAAGTTTCAAAAAAATTTGTACCAGTAAGGAGGGGTATATTGTACATCCATGCCAAATTGCAACTTCAAATTTAGGTGCGTTGTGAGATACAAAATAGACAAATGCTTAGTGAATAGTGCACAGCATAATTGACACTGTAACTGGCTGAATTTATCTTTTTTATATCTTTCAAAGTTCATTGAATTAAAGTTGAAAATATTCACGGATGTATAATATTACATCCGTTCCAAAATAGATGACAACCTAGAAAACATATAATCAAACTTATCTAACTTTGACTATCGATATATACAAAGTTATTGACATTGGTCAAATGAAAATAATATCATTAGATTTGTCATATTTTTTTATAATTTTATAATTTAATTCTTTTACTAACATGTTTATATAAAAGTAATGGTTAAAGTTGCATCTTGGGGATAGGTGTCCATGTCTGTAACGTCATGTATTTTGGAACGGAGGGAGTATATCTTAGCGTAGTAGTATAATTTATTTTAGATATTTCGAAAACTTGAATAAGTGCTTTTCACACTTCATTTTCAGATTTGCACATGATTTTTCCCCTAGTCATACGCACCAAATCTACTCTTTCCTGTACTTTTGGTAAAATTTCACTCTCATTTACATGTTATTATGTATTCTTTAGGATTCTAAGAATGATTTGCACACATCTTGAAATTTTATACCAAACTTTTGAAGGGTTGAACTATTTGATGGGGCATGTGGCTTAGTCGAAGGATCTATACAAAAAAGTTGACAGGAGTGGATCAGATGTTGAGTTATTAGAGAATGTTAGGCTCATTGCTTCTCAAGGCATTCAATGGCATGCCTTTTGCTACATTTGGTGAGTCCCATAAACTTTCCATAGTTACTGGGTACACCAGCAAGCAGCGGGCATTGGATGGCAGAGACAGCGAGAGCTAGGGCAGGAGAAGGGGAGAGGACGCAACAACAAGAGAAGGGGAGAGGATGCGACAACAGGGGCGAGCTAGAGGGACCTCAGGAGGAGGCGATGGACAAAGATGCTAGCGTGAGGGGGACCTAGGAAGGCGATGATGAGCACGACGCGCCGCTTGCCACTGGTGGCGGTGGGGAGGAAGATGGGGAGAGCTCAGAGACAGGAAGGACGCAAGGGGGAGAATAAAAATTGAAGTAGGGGTGGAGATGTAATGGGTAATTAGTAGGGGTTAATAAGTAGAGTTAGTGGGCAACTAAAGCTAAATTTGTAGGGGTCTAATTAAATCTGTGAGCCATTGACTTATATTGGATGGATAGCTTAGATTATTTAGATTTTGCTAACTCGTACCTTTATATTGGTAGAAATACATAAATATTTCCAAACTTTCGATGGTATATCCTCTTCGAGAAGAATTTTTAGGTGATTATTGCTGTAATCTTATTTAACATCTAGTTGGACTTTTCGGGGAGCAAATCGTCGAGAATCAATCCAGTCGATCTCATATAGCATTTCTGTAATAAGCTGACTACTAGGGACTGGTATGACGGCAAAAATCCAATTTTAGCCCCATATCTAGTTTCAATTACAATTTTAGCCCCCTAAAAAATCAAAACCAAAAACATGTCTCATGTTGCGGGTTGGACCCGCAACAGGTTACCTATAGCAGATCTAACCCGCTACAGGTAACCTGTCACAGGTTGGACAGACGACAGGTCACCTGTCGCGGGTTGGATCCGCTACAGGTGACATGTTGCGGGTGGGATCCGTGATACCATCTTGGGCAGCTGCCGGGCAAGCGGGCATGTATCGTAGGTCCCACCCGCGACATGTCATCTATCATGGGTCCAACCCACGACATGTGAATCTTGCGGGTTCAACCCGTGACAGGGGACACGTGGCAGTTGTACAGACAGTCTTAGAATTATTTTTGACTTTGATTTTCTGAGTGAGTTAAAATTAAATGGAAACTGAACGAGGGACCAAAATCGACTTTTTGCTCTCGTATGACACAAGTAGGTACACTGGAAATAAAAAGCGTGGCAGATACACTTTGTTTAGCTTCCCCTACGTTTAGCTTGCATGCACGTGACGAGCCTCTGTTTTGAAGTCAAATACACGTAAAGTTTTATGATTCAATTATGTTATCTCGCACCATGTTGGAATGAAAAAACACAACTCATGCAAGGGTCTGGGATCGTGCTGTCCAGCTATATAGCATGTGCTATATGGTCACGCAAGAGTATTTCGTTTGTGGAGTTTATAAATTGTTTCTGTAGTTCTTGCGAATTTTCAATGGTTGGGAACTTGAGCCTGCTAGTTGCATAATTGTTCCGTCAGTTTAGTATTTCTCATGTGGCCATGTGCAAAAAAATGGAGCTCAATCTTTTTCTTTATACTCGAGCGACAAGTTATTTCTTTATTTTTTTAATACTCGAGCTTACTAAAGTATATGCAGAAGGTATGGAGGATACCTACATACGTACTGTCGTTTTTCATGGGTCCGTAACAGAAATAAACAGGAACCTCTACCAAAACCTGCCCCTAAATGCTTACGAAATCAAGGATGTCCAGCAGACTAAAACGAACTGTATCAGGATGCGTCTAGTTATTTGCTTGCTTTAGCGTCTGCACATCTGTTCTGACCTCTTAGGTGAGCTTCTTTTTCTGCTCCGCTTGTGCAGTTGTGTCCGGCTTTATAGAAACGGAAAAATACTGCTTTTAGCCTCCCATCCAACGTCAATTATAATTTTAGCCTCCTTAAAAATCTAAAGTTAAAAATATCACCGTGATAGTCCGGATAGCCGCCACGTGTCCTCCTGTCGTGCTCAGGATCCGTGAAACCCACCTATCTCACCTAGGACCCACGAAACCAACTTATCACGCCCGGGACCCGCGAAACACACCTGTCACGCCCGGGACCTGCGACAGGTGGCTGCCTGCTGCCCGCGCTCCCCTGTCTGCGATGGGAAAGCGAAATGTAGCCCCTAAAGAATAACTAGTACATTGTTTAGTATTTTGGAGAGAAAATTGGCTAGCCTAATTGGTTTGGTGAGTAAAAGCTTGAGCATGAGGTGCTGAGTTCAATTCCTAGCTTTAGCAAATTTTTATTCTCTGGGGCTGCGGGCGGCACCGTCGTGGGCCTTAGGCGCGACAGGCCTGCTATCGCGGGCCCCAGGCGAGACAGCTGGGCCGTTGCGGGTGGCGGGCACGATTGCTAGGCTTCGCGGGTCGGCACCGCGATAGGCCACACATGTCGCTTGTCAGGCCTATCGCGGGTCAAATTTGGCTTTGCACGGCCTGGGGTCTAGATTTATAATTAGGCCTGTCAGAGAGGTCACATATGCTATTTTTTAGTGTTGTGTCGTACAGTGACCCCAGTAGGCAGTTGCCATCGGGCAGTCGTGGTGCAGGCAGTTTGTTTTAGGCATTGATAACAGCGGAAAAGATAGAAATACTTAGGATAATATTAGAAAAGATTGTCTTTTTATATTTAATATTTGTGTTCTGATATCTTAAATTTAGAGGTATAAGTTTTCTCTTAATCTTCTCTTAACTAAAAAAAGGTAAGTTTTTTGTTCTTCACTCTAATTCTTCCACATCAATAAAAATTCTATGTGACATGATTAAAACAAAACTGATATTATATTATTGAAAATGTCCTTAGGCCCGGCCATCTTGACCTCTTGTATTCTTGTACGCATTTGTTTCTCTCTCTATCTTAAACTGATCGGGCAAGGAAAATAAAACAAATGAAAGGTTATATTGTTGTATGTATTTACTTCTACAAATATTTGAGTTGTATGTCATCCCATCTTCTTTTTACTAAAGCCAACTTCTTGATGAGTGGAGCCATCTCTCACTCCACTATTTTGTTTTAGAGATACAAAATATGTCATATAATTATTTTCTAACTTAAAGACAAATTTTTTTATCATAGATTTATATGAAGACTATATATCACTAGATTAGATTTAATTTTGTTATTTCTATAGCAACGCCATGGACATTCATTTAACAATTAATGTCTTCAAAATGGTGAGCCTGGCGGCGGCCAATTAACCTTTGTTTTACTGTATCGCTCCTAGATTCTTACCAAATGAAATCGCTGCTCTTGCTGCATGTGTGCGCCACGCTCGGTATGTACCAGCCTGTACGGCTGTACATGCGTGTTGCCGTCGTGTGCCGTAACGACGGATCAGTTAGTTCGGTGTTTGCAGCCACCGTGTGGCGTACGCCACGGCTGGGAGTACGACGTTGCCGCCGCCACCGCCGCCGCCGCCGCTGTCCGCTCGTGCTACCGCCTATCGCCGAAGCCCCACATGCGGACGCTATAGCTCCCAAGCACCAACGTAGCAAGTTCAGTTCCGGCGTCACCACCTCACCTGTTTCGGCGCTACAGCGGGCCAGGCCAGGCGCCGGCCGCTGTCAGCCGTGCACCGCGAGCCACGTTGACGACGCGCCGGGCGCACCGGCGCAGGCGTCGCAGCTAAGGACGTGCGGCGTGGCCTCTGCTAAGCTAGCTGATGCCATCGCAGGACGTCGATTGGTACCACGCTACGTACGTACGTCATTCCTCCTGCGCCGCGGCCGCAACGGCGTGAGCTGGGGGTGGATCGATCGCGGCCGGTTCTTTGGCTCGTGCTGGCGTGCTGCTTCGCCTGTACCGATGCACGCCACTGTGTACATTGGGCTGTCACAGTACGTAGTTGTCAGCGTTCAGAAGTCAGAGCACAGCGTCAGGGGTGTTTCAGGTCGCTGAATACTAGCAGGTGTAGGTAGGTAATTCATAGGTGGTCTCCGGTCTCGTTGTGCATGCGCTTGCCAAAAGTTGCCTAAATAAGGCACGTTGTAGAAAATTTGTCAGGATCTGGGCGCTTGCAATTTGAGCTTGTGCATAGTCTGAATTGATCCGGAGTAAAAACAAAAGGAACAGAGAGTAATTACTCAACAACAAAGTTATTAGAATCGTTCTTACAAAGTGATTGGACATAATCATACAAGGTGGCAAATACGTCTTCGCAGAAACACACTCCCCTCGGCTCCTAGCATAATAAGCCAACTCGTGGACAACTCTGTTATCTTTTCTCAACCTTCTGCACCCGAATCTTGGGGTTGATCCCACCACTATATTCGTGAGCAATAGGGAAAACTGCAGAACACTAGATGAAAAAAATATGATAGATTAATATACAAATTATGTAGTAGATAACTACTGAGAAATACAGTAGAAAAATTTATAGTAAACAAGTGCAGTAGATAAATAATAAAAAATACAGTAAATAAAAATATATAGTAGAGAACAATTAAAAAATATAGTAGAGAAATATATACATACAATAATAAAAAATATGATAGACAACTAAAACTGTGCAGTGTAGCTATAGTATGATATGAAATTAGAGAAAAAATATAATACCAAATAATGTAGTAGATAATAACATAATATATAATAGACTAGAAAATCGTCAAAAACTAGTTTTGAAGCTCTCGTCCAAACGAACATAATGATTAAAATGGAATCATAATTTGGACGCATGGTCTTGAGAACAGTAGCGTTTTCACGTTTTAGAAGCGGTTTTAATGTGTTGATGCTATCTCTTCTAGATGCTAGCTATCCAAACCAACAAAAACGTGCGAGAGGAGACTTCAACCAGAATCTGATACGTTTCATTCCCAAAAGATAAGTGTTTACCTAATGCTAGTGTACGGACTAGCAAATCGCTTAAGAAAATATCATACAACTTAGAAATCGATGATTCTTTTTGATATGGTCACGCATTAACCCGCGTATTCATATTATTAGTGTTTTTCTAACGGATTCTGCTTCCAGGACTACAACAGTACCTAGCTTTTGTGTTAGTTCTTGAGGCGACGTATCCGTACAACCCAATCATCGGTTGGAAGCAAAATCCGTCCGTATCAAGTCCATCAAGAACGGATAATCTGTACCCCTATTCCGTCCACCAAAGCACAGACCACATGGACGAAGCAAACATTACCTAGAGGCGGCTCTACGGGCTTAACCCTCTTGCAGTCATGCAACGAATCGGACGCTAGCCATCGGCTGGACGGCTGCTGAAAACGTCAACGCTCCTACGGCATTTAGCTTTCCCCATCCTGAAGACAAATTATGAATTCGGCAAGGTTTCATCTGCACGCACCGCGTCAAAGAAGTTCCAGTGATTCTTTATATGGATGACGAGCTCTTCTTGACCGATATATGCAAGTGGCGCCAGCGAGAGCGCTTTTATCAAAGTACATTTAGGATCATAGGACATGTACAATGATGATGTAGATAGGTGATTATTTATAGTACCCTCTATATCATCCATAGGTAGAAATAAAGATAATATGTATAATAACCTGTCTGTAAAGTTATCTACATAAGACCCCACTACTTATAAGCGTAAGATGCAGATAGTTTGTATGCTATAGCAATAACTGTCTATAAGAATCTTATAGACTGTCTATAGAATTACAGGCAACTTCATTCTCTCTTTCTTCTCTCTCTTCCACTTTACAAGTTATCTTATGTGGCATCTTTTATAGAAAGTTGATGTCATTTCTTTGTACACGCTCTTAACCAGTCCCGAACAAAACCGAGATCTATCTTTAGCTGAGGATTGTAAACCTGGTTGTGCTTTTCTCAAGTA
The DNA here is from genome assembly GCA_019208055.1 of Stipa capillata. Classification (NCBI taxonomy): domain Eukaryota; kingdom Viridiplantae; phylum Streptophyta; class Magnoliopsida; order Poales; family Poaceae; genus Stipa; species Stipa capillata. The sequence continues at coordinate 522,555 of JAGXJF010001585.1, read as the reverse complement.
CTTAAGTGAAGCACATCCAACTGCAACGAAATGATGGAGCACGCATGCATAGGTTTTGTATGTGCAACTTACATAATATGTATCTTCTTTGACAAAGTTTAGCCCTAACATATAAATTTCATAGAAACAGTTCAAATTCTTATAAATCTTGAACTGGAGAAAAAAGATTCACTCGGCAGTAACGATGATAAATATATGTGTCAAACGCTTCATTTGTGATATTACCCCGTCCAATTCCACGGAGATGTGCAGATGATTGGAAAGTAATCTTAGCAAATGAAATTTCAAGTTGAAAGTCTTCAAATATGAGGTTAAAGTAAAGTACCTAGTTTTCAATTTGAGTTGAAACGTCACGATTTTCTTGAATTGATAGTTGTCATTTTAGTTGGATAGGGATGCATAGTGGGTTGCAACTCCTGGCAGAATATCATTTCTATTCACGTGATGGAGACCCTATCCAATGTAATGCACATAACCAAAGTGACATCATTATTATGAAGTTCAGCATAAAAAAAAATAATGAGCCACCGAACTATCATCTGAATCCAACATACATTATGCAGTAAAAAGAAAACTAAGCGCACATCAAACATTGCCCAATCATGAGCTCTAGCTACTAGTAGAGAATAATTTTATCATAACAATCTCTAACCATTTGCTCTTCATGACCATGTCACTCCTGAAGTCTCCTTCTATAAGGACACCCAAGACCGTAGCAAATCTCTACACGTGAATATCACCTGATTCGAATGATAAAACAATTTGTTGTAAAAGATCACATCATTTCTACAAAGCCATAATCCCCCCAACACACTGCCATTGTTTATACTAAAATTAGCAAACAGAGTCCCTCCTCCACCAATAGAGCCATCGTCCTAGTAAACATGATACTAGAAGGTGGAGAGACGTTAAAGGCAATACGGACCACACGCCACACAAAACAGGCTACTTGGCAATAAAAAAATAGATGTTGAATCGATTCATTTTCATTGCAGAAACAAAACGTCCTACTTCGATGCCAATTCCATTTAATTACATTGTCCTTTGTCAGGATCAACCCCCCTTCCCCCACCCCATCGGCCTAGAAACCACAAAAAAAAATCTTGTTCTTAAGAGAGAGTTTCAACTTCCACAGGTGCTTATACCGAAAGCAGCAATTAGAATTCATAAGGATCTTGTACATGGACTGTACGAAGAATTATCCATTTTGATGCAAGGACCATGAAAAGGTATCATCATAGAGACTCGGCCCACCAAGTCATTCCATACATCTAACTTCAGCCCAATTATAACTCGTCTAAAAGTCACATTTAGGGGTACAATAGAGAGAACTTGTGCTACAGTAGCATTCTTTCTTCTCATATATTGTAAATAATAGGATATTGTGCCCTAAGAGGAGTGTGTCTGAGCCATATGTTATCCTAAAATCTGATATGTTGGCGTCATGAAGGTTGAAGCCACTAGTTGGAAGAAATAATGTTTCACCTTCATTAGGCCAGTCCAGAAATAAGTCACCATAATGCGATTCGGCCTATGCTAGAGCTCTATTCTACAAGTATTTCTTTTCTAAGAGTCACTACGAAACACCGTCCTCATTAAAAGTCTTGAACAACCATTTGCTAAGGAGATATGTTTTTTGGTCAAGGTTTTACACGCCCAATCCTCCTTGATCTTAGGTCTGCATACTATGTTGAATTTAGCGAGTCTATACTTTCTTTCATGGTTGCCACTCTGTCAGAAGAAATGGGATCTATAGAAATGCATATATTGTGCTTTGTGATCCTTGACGCCCCCAAAGCAAAATAACTCGTTCTTGTGGAAACTAATTTCTAGTCCTGAAAGCTGTTCGAACACGCAAAGTAACAGCTTTAGGTTCTTGGCTTGCTCGATGTCATGATCCATAAAAATGACTGTAACATCATATTGAAAAATGGTCAGCCCATCCTCAAATCAAGTGAGGTACTACTCTAGTGATAATACCTCTATCTTTGGCCTGATTCAAAATAATTGCAAGCATACCCGTAATAATATTAAAAAGTATTGAAGAATTGGGTCCCCCTACTATAGGTCCTTCTTTGTTTGAAAATAAGGACCAAAGTCATCATTGATCTTAATACCTATACTCCCCGTTTGTACAAATTGTGTAATCCAGTTGCACCAAGTTGGAGAGAAACCTTTTAACTAAAGGGTCTGCCGTAAGAAAGACCACTTAACCTTATCATATGCTTTTGAAATCAACCTTGAAGATTGAAGATGACCCACATATCTTCTTTCTATGCAACTCACGCAAAGTCTCATGCAAAATAACCATGCCCTCTAAAATGTTCTGCCTAAGCATAAAAATGGTCTGGGTAGGCCTGATTACTGTTTCAGCCACCTGGCTGATACGATTGGTGCCAATCTTGTCAAAAAATTTAAAGCTAACATTCAGCATGTAGATAGATCTATATTGTTGGATTTGCCGTGCATCCTCCTTCTTTGACGGTAGTGTAATAATGCCAAAGTTGCGCATATAAAGTGGCAATGTCCTATATGAAAATCATGGAACAATGCCATTAAATCTCTTTTGATGACCTCTCAGAAGACCTGATAAAACTGAGCTAGGAAGTCATCTAGTCTAATGATCTATATATATTGCATTGTGGTATTGCGGTGGACCGTGGTAATTCATTTTGTTGAACCACCTTTAGATAGATGGGTGTTTAACTAGCTGCCTTTTTCTTAATCAAGACTTGGATGAATATCACTTTCCAAACATATATAAGGCGAAATGTGAGGGGACAACCATTGGGTCAGACTTTTTATAACTTTAATATGATTTGCTAGATAGAATAACATAAGTTTCCCAATTTACTATCAAAAAAACCTCAAATCGAGCTTATGGCCCACCTAAAACGTGAGAATTATATTGAACTGACCACATTTTCCGCACAACTGCACATCTAAATATTACAACACAGATGTTTATATTTGAATAGCAGTTGTATTTGATATACAACTCAATGCAGATGATTGCAAATATAGATGTGTAGTTGTATTCTTACACAACTGTAATGGGTTTAATGCATATATGATTAATCGTTTAATCGCACCATAATAATCTGTGCCTACTGAAATAAATGGTGTGGATCTCTTGATTAATGTGATATGTATACTCGCTAGCATTTTTTTAAGGAAAAAATTGGAGTATCATCTTAGAACTAACATAAAAACTCAATTTACCCTTGTTTTAATAAATTTATAAATGATCTTCTAGGACGTACATACAGGTCCGAATCGGCACCGATGGAATTACTACTAACTTCGACGAAATAAAAGGAAACTGCATAATAAGCACGAGAGAAACAAAACTAAACTGAAAAGAACCGGACAAAGGGCAACGCTAGCAACCAGGCTGCCCCCGCCACGTGCCCGCCCGCCCTTCCGACGTGGCGCGGCGGCCGTTCGCGCTCTTCACTCAAAATCCTAAAACACCGCCGATTCGCAGAGTTGCAGAGAGAGAAGAAAGGAAGGAAGGAAGAACCGACAGCAGATCGAAGCAGAAAATCAGGCTCCCCGCACGTGAGACCCCTCTCTCCTCCTCTCGCCATCGCCTCCCTTCCCCTCGAAATCCAGAGGTAATCTCCTCCTATATAATCGATGTTGCTCTGTTCGTCGTATTCAATCTCAATTCTCAAGGACCATAAAAAAGTTAGTTTTTTTGTTCGTTCAATTTGAACCGGAGCCAAGGAGCAGCTGGAAAATCGATCTCGTCATGTGATTCTATCCCATGCATGCGATTCTTGCTCCTGCTGCTCGTCCTCGGTGAGCGACGCATGTGAACATGGGGCGCGTTCCTCGTGTTGTCCCTTTCCTTTTCTGTTCTTGGGTTTGCTCTGTTCCAGATTGGATCTGTTCTTCTTACCATGCAATCTGAATTCCGGTAGATTTCCGTCCCGAAGGAGGAGGCAAGTAAGACCGAGAGAAACGAAAGCTCGATAAAAAGCTCTGCGCTTGAGGCGATTGCGATCGAGAAAGCCACGCGCTTGCTGCGTGGCAGAGCCTCTCTTCGTCGTCCCGACGACGATGAAGTACGTGTCGGGGCCGTACTTTGAGCCGGACTTCGATCCGGTCCTCGATCGCTTTGGCACCCCAGGGTACGCACGCATCCGTTCTGTCCCTGCACGATTCTCGATTGCCTCGCTCGTTCTGAATCGACTCTTGATGTGACGACCAGCTGTGCGTGACTGCAGGGTTGTCATCGACAATGAGACGCGCGAAGACTGCACGCTCGTTAAGGTTTGTTTGTTCTGAGAACGGGGTCGGAGATGAGCAGAACGGATCAAGATGCGTTCTTTTAATTAGTTTGATTTCATGCGCTTATTTGGTTTGATTTTTTTTAAAATTCTAGGTTGATAGCGTGAACCGGGATGGCGTGCTGCTGGAGATGGTGCAGCTGCTCACCGATCTCGACCTCGTCATCTCCAAGTCATACATCTCCTCCGATGGCGGCTGGCTCATGGACGGCAAGAACTGTTTTCTGTTTCTATTTTCCTTTTCTTTCTAGATCAATCGGTGATGCCATCGACTTTCTGGAGCTTGGTTGAAAAATACGGTTAATGACGCAAGACCTTCTAATTTTGTTTTCTTGATCATGCTGTGCAATGCAGTGTTCCATGTCACGAACCAGATGGGGCGCAAGCTGACGGACCCGTCGCTCCCGGAGTTCATCCAGCAAGCCCTCGTGCCATTCCACCGACCCGGCAATGGCCCGTCGCCCAAGTTCACCACGTGCCTCGGCAACGTGGTCGGGCCGGGCGGGCCGGACGTGTCGGACTGCGCCTCCCTCGAGTTCACGGTGCACGACCGGCCGGGGCTCCTGTCGTCCATCACCCAGGTGCTCGTCGACCAGGGGTGCCACGTTGCGTCTGGGCAGGCGTGGACGCACAGCGGCCGCGCCGCGGGGGTGCTCTACGTGACGACGACCGCCGCGGACGGCGCGGTGCTGCACCCGAGCCGGTGGGCGCGCGTCGAGCGGCTGGTGAAGGCCGTGGTGGACGCGCGCGAGAACGTGTCCGGGGAGCGGCACTGGGTGTGCATGTCGGCCCCGGTGCAGGGCCGCGTCCACACGGAGCGCCGGCTCCACCAGCTGATGCACGACGACCGGGACTACGAGTCCGGACCGGCCCCGACGCCGGTCGACGAGGAGCACTTCAGCATGGGCGACAAGGCGGCGACGACGGCCCGGTCGGCCCACCGCACGGAGACGCGCGTGACCATCGATAACTGGGAGGAGAGGGGCTACGCCGTCGTCAAGATGACGAGCAGGGACCGCCCCAAGCTGCTCTTCGACACCGTCTGCGCGCTCACCGACATGCAGTACGTCGTCTTCCATGCCACGGTCGGATCCCAGGGCCCGCTCGCCATTCAGGTACGTACTACTATGCCATTATAGGTCCCTGTCTGTGCACGTTGCACTGCCAAGGCTGACATTTTTGTTGTGCCCATGGACGCAGGAATATTACATCCGGCACAAGGACGGGCGCACGGTCGACAGCAGTGCCGAGCGGCAGAAGGTCTCCCGGTGCCTCGTCGCCGCGGTGGAGCGGAGGGCCTCTCATGTCAACTTCTCTCAACTTCCCTCCATTCAATCCATGTCTCATGTGTCTCCGTTGGGTCACAGAGACACAAACCCTGGATTTGCTGAGATGGCATGGCATGTGGTGCAGGGCGTGAGGGTGGAGGTGCGCGCCACTGATCGGTCGGGGCTGCTGTCGGACTTTACCAGGATGCTCCGGGAGCACGGCCTGTCGCTGCTGAGGGTCGAGCTGAAGAGGCAGAAGGAGGCGGCGGTCGGGACCTTCTACCTTGTCACAGACTCTGGAGGCGAGGTGCGCTCCGAGGCACTGCTCGCGGTGCGAACAAGAGTCGGTGAGATGGGCATCTCGCTCGATGTGGTGAAGGAAGCACCTGGCTGGCCGCCGGTGAGGAAGACCAGCGTACTGGCTCCGGCCACCGCCGCGGGGCAGGGTCAGGAGAGGCCGAGATCCTCCCTGGGTAGCCTCCTGTGGTCGCATCTTGGGAAGCTGTCAAATAACTTCGGCTACATCAGGTCTTAGAAAACTGTTAGCCATACCAATTCACCTGTTGCATTTCAGTGCTTTCTTGGAGGTGTTGACAGAAAGCAGTACAATTTGTATATACAAGTATAGTATGTTGTCATTGCAAATACAATTCTCGAGACCACTCTGCTCTTTACTCGTGTGCAAATCCATTGAACAACTAACCAAAGAATTGAAATTTTATTACCATCACTCGTAACAGGACGAATGCTTATGTACACCAGATAACGAATAAAATTACAAACCGTAACGCTGGTTGAACGTAACCCCCACTATATGATCACAGTGCATCCAAGAGGCAGCTTAGAACCAAAATAAAGCCGCTCCCTTTTCATTGTACAGCTTCCATGCTATTGACAAACAATTTCATTTTCTTGTACAGTAGAAAAGACCACTTTCCAGCATTCAGGTAGATGTTGGCCTGGAACTAGAATTATTTCGCATCATCCTCCTCCTCCAAGTCACTGAAAGACACATCTTCCTCATCACCTATTAGAATGGTGGTATGCCCAGCAAGATCGGCCTCTTCATCAAACCAATCATCTATATCGTCATCAAAGGTTTCTTGCAAAACATTTGAGGCCTTGGTATCATCCTCAGGCAGCTGCTCTTTGATGACTGATTTGTCCACCACTGCAACTTCAGTTACTTGGATAGGATGCTTTTCAGTCTCAAAATCTGTTATGGGGATGACAGAAGCTGCTTGTTGTCCCATAGATGGGAATGCCTCTATGATGTGTTTAGTAGTATCCTCTTCTGAATGCATTCCAATATCATCTTTATGACAATGTAGCTGCTCTACTTCATGCTTTGACTGGTGTTGCAAACATTGCATAAGCATTGCTCTAGCTTCCACAATCTGCAAGAACAAGAACTGGGCTTAGCTTACCTGCTGGGACATGTATTGTCTTTCATCATTCCCAAAACATATTATAATGGCAGCAGAAATGACAAATAAGCACATTTTTAATGTGACTATGACTGAAGCAACTAGGACATCTTATGCACATCCCTCCCTTTTCTGCTCCGCATGCCTTCCTGGACTCCAAAAGTTCTTTCAATAATCAGGTTAGCTAGAGGTAGATATAGTGCAATTGCATTAATCCAGAATTTATCTTTCTTTTTTCAAAATGTCTGCTTGTGATTTAGTTACTTTGAATTTTATCACCTAATATAACACTTCGCCCTGTTTAATTTTTATATTTTTCTGGAAGTTGTTAACACCAGGATGGGATGCATTGACAGAATATGCACTAGATATGCCCCCCAAGGCACCCAATATCAACCAAATGAGAAAAGACAAAATCAGTTACTTAGATTATTTATGATTTTATATTTTCAACAACCTCAAGATTAACTCATCACAGCCAGCCGAATTATGTTATTGCATCTCAGCTGGAAAAGGTTTTGGAAGGAAAAGGCGACAACAACTTGAAGCTAAAGAGTGCATACTTTCATTTTCTTTCTGCAGATGTTGCCCGTGCTTAATTGGCATTTTGTTAACTTCTCAAAGAATCACACATAAAAAACTTATCGGGCAACTATCACGTATTACACATGGATTGACATGTTTGCTCTGTTATGCAGCAGGATCCATATGAAGCCACTGGCATGAAGTACCAGGTTACCATCAGCTCTCAGATAATTGAGCAGGCATAATTATCCGCATTTATTTCAAGACCATTTCTGAAAAATCCTAGCTAAAGTGTTCTATGTTTGACATCTAGCAAGACATAAGGCACATCTGTATACTGGGTCACTGGCCATAATTGTTAAGTAGTAGAGTATGCACCTTGGGTGAATTTGCAGTGAAGGGCCAAGGAACACTTCGATTTCTCAATATTAAGTAAATGCAGAAATAAGGCACATCAGACAAATATTACACCAAGAGAGAAGGAATTTTATAGATCTGGATGTAGCCTACACTGAAAAAGTTCTAACCCTGGCTACATAGATCTAAATCGTGCTATTTCGATTATATTAATTAGACAAGTAAAGAACAACCTAATTGTAGAAGTTTGATGTTGCCAGATCAACTAAATCTATCTACTATTCCCCCACTGCAAAATATAGCGCATATATTTTTTCTAGTCTTGTTGCAATACATAGCATGCACATGCAGAATAAATGATGTTGTACGTCCTCTGAATTCCAAGAGGAGATACTTCAGTCATTTATCCATGTGATTTCTAGAATTGATGACTTCCTTAAGCCGTTTGTATGTCAAAATATGATGGCTAGTTTCAATAAGTGTTGGATCAAGGCTGGCTAGTTCAGTCTCATTAGCAGCGGCTAGTTTCAATAAGAGTTAGATCAAGGCTGGCTAGTTCAGTCTCATTCGACCCTGAGCACTAAATAACACTAGCAAAGTGCCCACGCTTTGCTACAGATAAAAAAAGTATAATCAATCATGTTTAGCAATTGTTGTCGCCATGGCCCTTTTAGAGAGGTGGTTATGTCAGTTTGTTGCAAAGGAGTTTCATTGTGTTTCAATTAGTTAGTTGTTTTTTCTTAGAAAAATGTGGGAGGTGTTGATGAACCACAACCCCACCCACTCTCATTTATATAGGAAAATAGTAAAGATAAAGATAGATATAGAGAGATAGAAGAGTCTCTATGCGTTGCTATGGATCTTAAATAGACATACGACAACTATAAGAAGACAAGGCGACGTCTTCCTCCTCCTTTCCTCTCTCTATCCATCCATTCAACAGCCCCACCGGGGCATGAGTTGCTATAGATACATAGCATGACCTCAAGATGAAAATGTGTCGTTTTCCTCCTCCTTTCCTCCTTCTCGGCCCGCCCTTCAGCTCCGCCTCTAGCTCCATCACATTCCGTTACGCTCTACACCGAGCTGCTCCATAGTTGTGCATCGTTGTTTTCTCAAACTCTGTCTAATCTCTTACATGGTTCACGTCACAGGATGGCGGCGTAATAAGCGCCCCTCCTCAATATCGATAATGAAAGGGACATACCGCAATGGCAACATTCGTTCCCCCATATTTGGCAACGGTGATGATACTGGTGCGCGGTCCTCTCTTACCTTAGAGTTGCAAAAAGTCTAGCAACAGCAATGGACCAGCCAGAACTCTGAGAAAATATAAATTAACCGGCGAGACATTGAGTTACAAGTACATCGTCAAACTTAATCATAACTCCTTAACTATCCAACATAAAAAGCCTTGAATTAGCAAATAAACTAAAATATAGTTAGTATAATAATATCTAATGAGCGAAGTAATCCAGCTACCTATGCTTTGCTCTGCGTCGTGCTCATTGGAGGCTCAATGTAGACAATATATCCAACATGTGTAGGGTGTCTATCATTCCATGCAAAAGTGATTAAGGACAAAAATTGCATTTCACCAATGCATTGACTGAGAATAAAAGCAACATAATTTTCGACTAAGCACAACCTAGAGCCCCTATCCATGACTTGTTAATGCATCGATCGCCATAGGCGCATAGATGACATTCACAGCTGGAAGATTGCCAACCCGAGAAGATATATGCAGGTAGAATAGAATATCTTATTTATAACAACACATAAATAAACTACCGTGGAATCAAACATCCCTCCTACCCCAACAAAGCATGCATCGTCACGCACATCCTTCGAACTGGAAAGAATCAAAGTCAGGAATCTAAGCACCCATCTCGCTACCAACAAAACGTCACCGCATCATCCAAATGGTGCTGAGATCAAGGTGGTGATGGCAACGAGCGCGGTGCATGACAAAGCGGCGGAGCGCACTGTCTATCCGCCACTAGCCGGGTTGCTCTTGCCTGACCACACCTTTGCCGCATACGAGCCCCTATCTTCCACCTGTCCGGCACCATGCAGGCTCTCGCGCATGTGCAAACCAAGAGTAAGAATAGATGTGAAGCGAGAGATGAGAGATGCAGATTAAGAAATACAACATCTTTGTTGAGATTTGTTAAATGAAGTAGAGCACAAATAGGAGACTTGGAGGGATTACATGCGCTCATTAAGGAATGAAGAAGCTGCTGGCCTACCTGCCGGTGCCATTTTCCTAGAGAAGAGAGCTTTTGGTGCGCGAGCTAGTTAGAGAAGAGAGTTTTTGGTGTGCGAGTTAGTTAGAGAAGAGAGCTTTTGGTGCGTAAGTTAGTTAGAGAGAAGTGTGCAAGTTAGTTAGAGAAAGACGACGTACGATCACCATCATCACCAACTCGTATTTAATAGATAGTAATAGATATCTAGAATTTGTACAGTGGTGGTGTACTTTTACTGATAGTCTTTGCAAAGCTGAGTGGCAGGCTTATGACCTGTTTGGGTCAGAGCCTAACTGCCACACTTCACCACATATCTCTTGCCAAACTCATCTAAGGTTTTCAACATTCGCTCCATGCTTTGGCATCCCTAAGGGTATCTTGCCACACTTTTTGAACCTATGACATGCAGGAGCCTGCTGTCGGAAAATGAAGTTTCCTAAGGTTTGTGGGAATCAGGGTAGGGAAATATACTACCTTCCCTTAGTTCAACCCTAGAACAGATACAAGTAATAATAATAATTGAATGCTGACTGTTGCTGGCACAAAAACAACTAAAAAGTAACATTTACTATATTAACTCCACAGAGAATAAATATAATATGCACCAGGGTTATACAGATTGCAGAGTCCAAAGAAAGAGATAACATTGCATGGTTCTGATCTGGGACCTGGTAACTGACTAATTTCATTATATTGAACAGAGGAACAGGATAAACTCTATGCTCTTGATTTAGATAAAACATCCATCAACAATTGTGCCAATTGATGGAAAAAGGAATATCATAAATTTGCAATATTCTAATGCAACAAAAAACCCACAATACCGATGTCATGTGGGGGACCACATAATGCTGCAGGCCCAGGCCCAGGCGCAAGGCATCAGGCACAGCATCCCATTCCGCAGCAGGCATGGCAGCAGATTGTGTGGCCAAGGCTTAGGCCTAGAGATAAGCCTTTATCTATCTTAAGTTAGGATTAGTTTGTTTACTTTAGATATGATTTGCTTCCCTTCAAGTTTAGATTGAGGCATTGAGCTTGTTAGGGCCTCAGCTATATATATGGCACATGGCATATGAGATCAATTGAGCAAAAAATTGCCCCCAACTCTCCCTCTCTTTCTCTCTTCTCCTTACCCCTATATCCACCACGCCTAGGCGCCTTATCCTTCAACAGCACTGGGGCGTCGAGATCCTAGACTTCACCCTTCCATCAACCACTCCACAACTACATCCTAAGACTCAATCCACTGCTCCCAATTCCCAAAGCATGACAATTGATTGCTCCACATCACAACAGAGTTGTCTTAGGGCATGATTAATTGGTTGCCATGTTTGGCCAAAAAAATTGTGCCAAAAATGTGATAAGCCACAGCTTTTGTGGTGAGCAAATTGTAGACCAGTTAGCAAGGGCAAGAAATTATATCCATGACATGTGGGGTACAGTACTAAGAAAGTCAAACCTGCCTACACTCGTGTGGCAAATTGTGGTGAACAACCAACACCCATTAATCAATCCACTAACCCAATAGCATACATAAAGCCAGAAGTGCAAGTCACAAAGCTGGGGGCTGGTTAACTGACCAGAATGGTGTATGGACTAGACTATGGTAACTTCAGAGAGAATAGCATTGCTAACCTTCACAATCAAATGATAGTGCATTCTGGCCTAAATGTTATGGCACAACAGCTCAGGGATTATTGTCTTACATTTTAAAAATGCCTGGTATGCAAATACATTTGTGACCAGAAGAAGAGAAAAAAGATAGGAAGAGACAACAGTTGATCAACACGTATGATTCGCAAGACCTCCTTATGTTAGGGATCCAGCTACAAGTGAGTAATTGTTTAATCGAATACTGTCTGAGCTAATGATAAATACTACGGCCACATATAACTTTACTAATTTCTTCTTCCATTGTCTAGATTCTGGAAAAATTCATATTACAAATAGAGAACATTAAGGTTTAAGTATGAAGCATGCAGAGCAATTTACCTGTGGTGTGGACAGAAGCTCAGCATCATGTTTCTTCAATCTAGGATGTAGAAGAACAAAATAGATTTTCCAAAAGCATTCGTCGCTCATATGGATTGGGCATAGTTCAATCCGCAAGGCAGATAATCTAGGAGCGAGGTGCTCAATAGCCAAGGCATGCTCTTGCTGAGCATCAGACATGTCAAAATCTGCAGGGGCAAAAAGATTATTGAAAAGGTTAAGCAAATACTTTTACATGGACAAACTGATAGAAAAATGAAGTGCAACTGATACATTAGTTACATTGGAATAGCATATGAATACTTTCACATCAAACATGAAAAACGAGTATATGCATTTCCATCAACACCATGTTACTCTTACAGTAGCAGTCAACATTGCAAAAGACAAAACCTAAAATAAGTGGTATCATGCAAGCATAAGATTCAAATAAAAAAATTGCAAAGGATACCACTTCCTTCATATAGAGGGTTCCATGAATTTTGACCACAACCCATAGGCTTACGTTGTTAGAGAAAGCCTTTTCCATGACTTTGCTATGGATCTGTTAAGAATTCTGTTCAATAGAGAATGATGTACGCTGTCTTAGGACATGCACTGAGAAAAGGATGGCAAAACATCCATGGGAATTTCATGAAGATTTTATAACCAGAAACACCAGTAAAGAATGGAATTTCGCTGGAAAAGTGCATGCAACATTCTCAGACCCTGGGATCATGGGTATGTAATCATGGGTATATGACATGGATTCAAGATACAAGGATGACATCAGGCAAAAACAGGTCGGTAACCCAAAGGTAATTGATCAGGAAAAAAGATCCCTAATTAGTAGATAAAATGTTACAGAAATATGTTATATCTACTGTTAAAATAATCAGGTATTGTCCACCCTATTATCCATCTTCCACCAATGTGTTTATCTTATTTTCTTGCTGTTTGACCCACAGCACAAGAGACATGGAAGAAGAATTCGTGACACTGGTAATGTATTTAAAAGCAACTGCATATATCTTCAGTAATCACAATATCAATTAGCATATATACCCAAGGAGTAGAACTTGAAACTTCAAGAACATCTGATCAACCATAAAGACATGACAAATCTAAAGGGATTGTCTATGTTTCAGTCAATTTCCACCACCCATAGATCCCCATAACATGGCCCTTCCCTCTAATCTGAAAGTAAATAGGTTATCTGAGATGATTGACTGAAACTTAAGGAACTTTCAGGTCGTTGTGCATTACCAATTCTGAAATCTAAAACGGATGCAAACCAAATAAAAAAGACAGAAATACATAGCACGTTGCACCTAAACTCAAGCCTCCATGGTCATACCGATCTGCAACACATATACGCCTGACTGGTATTTTTTGTAATTTGAAAGCAATAGCCAGGAGTGAGGAGTAAAGAAATTACATGAGAATGGGCCATCAGACTCCTCTTCGTCAGGTAGCAACGGGAAGTCGAGCCAGGTCTCCGGGTGCCTGGCAATGTTTGTAGCGAATGCGAGCACCTCGTCGTGATCCCAATCACATCCCATTCCTCCTCCACCTCATCCTCTTGCCTTACCCTCTCATCGTCCAACTCGGGGGCATCCACCTCCTCGTGATCCTCATGCCATACCTCGCCGTCATCCACCTGATGTCTTACTCTTGGCTCCCAGTCATGTCTGGCCTCGTCCTCTCCCGCCCCAAGTCGTATCCTCTCCTCCCATTCATGCCTCAGCTCGTCGTCCTTCGCGCCATGCCTCGCCTCGTTCTCATCCTCCTCCTTATTTAGTCTCGCCTCTTCCTCCCCCCGGTTCTTCACCGCTTCCAGCAATTCCTCCTCTGCCTCGTCTTCAGGAGCGAAGAAATTGGAAGCCATACTAGAGAACCCGGACACGGCCTTGTGGCTAGAGATCCGCGAGATCTCGCTCCTGAACCTCCCGCTAATCTCGGAGAAGTCGTTCCGGATCCCGGCAATCTCAGGCGGCGTCTCCGCAGCCGCGGACGGAGGCGAGGGCGAGGGCGAGGCCTCTCCGGGCGGGGGCGCGAGGAAGTTGGCGACGCCCCAGAATTGGCGGCTCAAGGTTTTGGATAGCTCGGTGAGGTCTTCCTTGACGCCCTCCGTGGCGGCCAAATGAAGCGGGTGGGGCGGCGGCGGCGGCGGCGGCGGCGGCGGCGGCGGTGGGATGCGCGCGGAGGGAGAGGAGGCAGAAGCGACGGCGGCGTCGGGGTCATCGTCGGCGCCCGAATCGTCGGGGATGTTGAGGGAGGTGGCTATGGAGCGGGCGAGCCATGACATCTCCGGCGATCGCCGGCGGAGAGGGGGAGGAGGCGGGTGGGTGGGTTGGGTCGGGTTGGGTTGGTTCAATCGGATGTCTTTTTTCCGGGTTTCGCGTTTGAAATGGATGGGTTAGGAGAAGGGGACAGAGACGCATGGCTTGCTGAGTTGCGATTGGGCCCGGCCCTCGTGGCGGCCTAAATTCCCTTGCGATTGGGCCCGGCCCTCGTGGCGGCCTAAATTCCCCTGCCGTTTGCTAAGGGTCCGTTTAGTTTGAGAGCAAGGTGGGATGAGATGAACCTATCTAATTTTGTTGGGATGGGATGAACCATTTTTTTGTTTGGTTGAGAGGATTGGAGTGGATGGGATGGATCAATTTTTTGTTTGGCTAAAATTAGATGGATTCAACTGGATGAGACACTGACATGCGGGGTCCATATGTCATTGACCTGTGTCCATCTTTTCCCTAACCTCCCTCCATCTCTCTCTTCATCCTCTCTCTCTCTCACCGGCGGGGCGCTTGGGCGGTGGCAGCCGAGCTCGGGCGGGGGGCCGGCGGGGCTGCACGCGGAGCTTGGGCCGGAGGCCAGCGGGGCGGAGCACGGGCGGGGGCCGGCGGGCCGGCGGGGCTGCACGCGGAGCTCGGGGCGGGGCCGGCAGGGCGGAGCACGGGCGGGGGTCGGCGGGGCTGCACGCGGAGCTCGGGCCGACCGGAGCTCGCAGGGAGCGGCGGGGGAGGGGGGAGCTCGCGGGGGGGGGACCGGCGGGGCGGCGGAGCTCGGGCCGGCCGGCGGGGAGGAGCTCGCGCGGGAGGCGGGCGGACCTCGGGAGCGGCCGGCGGGGAGCGGCGGGGCGGCGGCGCTCGGGCGGCCAGCGGCCGGCCGGAGCTCACTCTGGATCGAGCAAAAAATCTCTAAACGCGATTAGCAAGCCATTAGTAAGTCTAAACATGATTAGAGGAAATTAGTCTCACTCCATCCGGAAAATTTCACCGATTCTCTCCATCCAGCATCTTCAGGGTATATTCTCTTTTCTTGGATGCCTCTGTCCATCCCATCCACCCAACCAAACACTGGGATGGGCTCAAAAACTGGGATGGATCCATCCTATCCCACCTCATCCCACGAATCAAACGGACCCTAAAATACCGTAGCTGTTTAGTTTCAAAAAGAAAAGGTACCTTAGCTGTCCAGCTATTTGGATCGATCTAAATCATTGGTTATCCGAAGTGTTGTGGATTATAATGTAATATGGCACCCTTCTAGACGGTTTTGGCTTGTGCGTAAGCCAGCGAAGGCTTAATGGCCACCGAAAGCTCCGGTGTGGGGAAGCCTGAGAAGCTCTTTATCCCCTTCTAAACGGCTTCTAAGATTGTAGCTTATGAGCTGTATTGAATAGTGAAAATTCTATAGTACTCTTGAACTTAGTTTGGAGATGAACTCAAAGAAAAACCTACTTATAAATAGAAATAATCACTGTATCAGTAATCTTTGGAAAACAACAAGGGTATATTCAATATCGTAGCTATTTCTAGGGCTATGCTTTACAATCAAATCCATCACATTAAAAATTGGAACATTATCAGTAAAAGATAGATGTAGTAAAAAAACCAACGAAAGCATGTCACAAAGTAAGAAAAGATTAACAGATTGTCCGATTTCTCAGTAAAGCAAAGCAAACAATTGTATTCATACAATTGTGCTGGGATTATATTCATACAATTGTACTGGATTCATTGCAGACAAAAGAAAATGAAAAGGCATCATCGACGTCGTTGTAACGTAGGATGGCGGCGAGCATATGCGCAAACTTGTCGTCGTTGAGAGACAGGGATGCGGTGGAGGATCAGCCGGCGGAGGAACTCGGGTCTGGTGGGGGAGGGAGGCGGACGAGGGCGGGCAGGGCACCGGAGGAAGAGGTAGGGCCGCGACGGGTGGCGACGGAGAAGGAGCAGGCGGCACGTCCGAGGCGACGGGGATCCAAGGGAGGCGGTTGTTGGGAGGCGGAAGGCTGGCGGAGAGAAGGGGAGGAGGGGCGGCAGGACGGCGGGAAGATGGGAGGAGGTGCAGGACGGAGGAGGGGCGCCTGGAGCATGCCGCGCTCGCCTCGGGTGGAGCTCCCCGCGCTGCGCTGGCTTGGGCGGCTTGGCGGCGGCTCGGGAGAACGGTGGGATCTGGACAATGGCGGCCGGGAAGGGAGGGGGCGGCGGATGGGAGGTGCTGGCCGGATCCAGGGCCAGATCTAGAGGAGGGAGGGGAGGCGACCGGGATGGGAGGTGCTGGCCGGGATCTAGAGGAGGGAGGAGAGGGGGCGGCCGGGAAGGAAGGGAGGCGGCGGCAACAGCCGCCGGCGGAGGGAGGCGGTAGTGGACGGCGGCGAGATGGGAGCGAGCGCGTCCAGCGGGGGGAGGAGTTGGGCGGTGTGCGGAGGGAGACAGGAGCAGTGGCCGCCGGTGGAGGAAAGCGGCCGTGGGCGGTGGCGCGATGGGGGCAAGAGGGTTGGCTGTTGGGGCCGACGAGCTAGGGCGGAGCCCAAGGTGCGGGTGAGGGGAGGGGGCGGGTGAGGGAAAATGTGAGGGATTTTTTTTATATATAGTCGATGGTATTGGTGGGTAAATAATGCGAAGTAGCGAAGATAAAATGGTCATTTGAAGCAATTTTTGCTAGAAGAAGCTCGGGAAGGCTTCCCCCCACCAACGTGAAATGAGAAGGCTTAAATTTTAAGCTCTTGTGAAGTTTTCCCTTCTAGAGAGTTTATGGCTTCCTGGGGCCATAAGCTGCTCCATAAGCTCTCTAGAAGGGGGCCTATATGCTGTTTGGGGGAGAATGGAGGGGAAGCCATGTGTGTATGACTTGTAACAAATAGTGGCAAAATGCATAAACAAATTTGAAGCCAATGGCAAACATGTAAAAATCTCTAGAAGTAATTATTGAACAGGATGAAGCCCAACTGAAAATAAAAATATTAAAAATTACAGTAACATGTTGCCAAGATTGCACATTTTTCGGGCTTGGCTTAATACTATATAATTTGAGACAATTGAAATTTATGAAACTTTCGGATAACTGAGAATTAGCAAAATCGTTACTCGGGATGATCTAGGCTCCGCGGTGGCCACAATGTGGTTTGGGACACTGGCGATAGGATCTCGGACCAGTCACTTGGCTGGGGGGGCTGGCGGATGTTGCATCGATGCTTATCGCCGCTAACGCCCTTGACCTCGGTGTAGCTCCGGTGGTGGCATCTTCAGTGGAGTTGCCTGCTGTCGTGGTTGCTGTGAGGGCATGCACTGAGGTCGTTGCATAGGAGGTGTAACACCTCGCAGTTGATGCTCAAGAGGAGCAGCGGCCCTCTCGGCCTGATGTGGCAGTGCGAGCGGCGGCTAAGGTTGCTACTGGCTATGTGTCGAACGAGTAGTAGTCCCGCCACCACAGTATCCGGATTGCAGCTATCCCAGACGCCAATGACACGGCCATGGACAAGGTGATGTGACGTGCAAAGTTCCGTGACTTGGAGCTAACCACAAGTACGGTGGTTAATGTGTCCAATTATGTTTTATCTATACTCGAGTCTACTATTGTTGCTAATGTTACTAGACCGGGGGTTTCCATAGGAGGTAACAGTAAAGAAGTAGCTAAATCTATAGATAAAATCATGAGTTCATTAGCACAATCTCGTTCTAGCACTATCTGCATTGATGAAGAGGATGAAAGAGTGCCGCTGAAACTTCCCTCTCTAAAGCACTTGTGTAGTGGTTTAGTAGAGGAAGAAGAGGGCACAGCACAAGCTCATACCAGTGGACTGAAGAAAGTATCCTCTTAAAACTAAACACTCTAATGTGGTTGGTCCATGTGGGCAGCCAAGAATACTAAAAAGAAGAACTCCATGAAAGGATTATTTTAGAATAGTAGAGGTTTTGGTACATAGCTAAACACCAATTTGTTGCCGAGTTGGTCATAGAACATAATCTTGATATATTGGCCATTATGAAAATAGGCGATCTGACTTTTCTTTAGCATATCTAAATCAACTATGTGGTGGTTTGGACTACGTATGGCATTCGGTGCCGCCTAAAGGTTGTTCTGGTGGTATCCTAATGGGAATTAATTTAATGGGTTTTGATATTCGAGCAATTGACGAATGAGAGAGTTCTCTGTGAAGTTCCATCTTTGAATGAAACTGTATGGGTTTCAGTGGTGCTAGTAGCTGTTTACGGGGCAGCTCAACGCAATCTTAAGGAAGCCTTTTTATTAAGCTCATACAAACTTGCAGAAGGGAATCTTTACCACTCTTAGTGGGAGGTGATTTTAATATCATTCATAGGCAACAGGAGAAGAGCAGTTTTTTTTCAAGACTTGTTGGCCTTTTATGTTTAATGTTGTGATTGATACCTTGGACCTGAGGGAGATTAGTCTCTCCGGGCGGCAATTCACATGGGCCAATTTCTTGGAAACACCTACATATGAGAAGCTCGATCGCGTGCTTTTGAGCATTGACTGGGAATAGAAGTTCCCGCTTGTCACGGTTGAAGCACTGCAGCGCGTCCTATTGGACCACACCCCTCTCTCCTCGACTCAGGAACCGCATCTCATCATCGGAATCAACCGCTCTTCAAATTCGAATTGGGTTGGCTGGCCAGAGATGGATTTCACGGTTTCATTGTGACTTAGTGGTGCAAGCTAACAAAAGGAAAGACATCAACAGAGAGGTTGCAAAACAAAATATGGCAGCTTAGGAAATTCCTCAGGGGATGGGCTGAGGATACCAATGGCATTTTATAAAAAGAGAAATAACAAGTGTCACAAATTGTTGATGAGTTTGACATTAAGGCGAAACACATCAGTTGACCGATGGGGAGTTAGCAGGGAAAACAAATGCCAATGACGCTTTGGCTAAACTCTTGAGGGAAGAAGAAACTAAGTGGTACCAACGAGCCAAAGTGAAGCACATTCTTGGTGGGGATAATAATACCCGATATTTCCATATGGTTGCAAATGTCAAGCACCATAAGCAACACATATTCCAATTAGAACAGGATGATGGTCTCATAGTTGGTGATGAAGAGCTAAAAAGAGCTACATCACCAACTATTATATAGGTCTATTCGGTCCTCCTAAGGAAAATTAGTTTTCCATGGTTGAGCCGATCGTGATGATATTCCCCAAATCTCCCCAGAAGAGAATGCTATCTTCATGGCACATTTTCTGAGAAAGAGGTGAAAGAGATAGTTTTTCAGATGGAACTTAATAAAGCTCGGGACTAGATGGGTCCTAGCAGAGTTCTATCAGAAATTCTGGGGACATCATTAAGGAGGACTTGCTGTCCTTGTTTAATGATCTCCACCATGGGGTGTTTCCCTTGTTTAGCCTCAACTTTGGCATGATTATGTTACTACCAAAAAAGGAGGACGCAAAAAAGTTCAACAATATCGGCCGATTTGCTTGTTGGATGTCAGCTTTAAAATCTTCACCAAAGTTGTTACCAATTGGGTTACGATGTTGTGCATAATATGGTGAGACTACCCAGACAACCTTTATGCCCGGCCGATATATCATGGAAGGGGTCGTGATTTTGCATGCGACCATGCATGAGATGCACCGAAAAAAGTTGGGCAGGGTCTTGCTCAAGATAGACTTCAAAAAAGCTTATGATAAGGTCAAATGATCCTTCCTCCACCAAACCCTTTGAATGAAAGGTTTTTCATCTCACTAGTGCAGTTGGGTGGAGGCTTTTGTGCGAGGTGGTAGTGTCGATATAAAAGTAAATGATGATGTGGGTCATTTCTTTCAAACATATAAAGGTTTTACAGGGTGACGCTATGTCTCCCATACTGTTCAAAATTGTTGTTGATATGTTGGTCACCTTATAGCTCGCGCTAAGGAGGATGGTCAAATCAGTGGGTGGTCCCACATTTAGTGGAAGATGGTGTGTTCATTCTTCAATAAGTTGGTGACATTGTCCTTTTTATGGACCATAATCTCGAACATACCAAAAATATGAAGCTCCTACTTTGTGTTTGAGCAATTATCCGAACATAAAATAAACTTTCACAAAAGCAAATCTTCTGCTTTTGTACAGCCAAAGATCAGAAGGATCAATACGCCCAATTATTGGGTTGTGGTGTGGGATTTTTACCTTTTCGATACCTTGGCACTCCAATCCATTACTGTATGTTGTGTAATAAGGATTGGAAGAGGGTAGAGGATCGCTTCGAGAAACAGCTAAGGAGTAGGAAGTGTAAGCACATATCTTCGGGCAGATCACTTGTCCTTATTAACTCAATGTTAAAAACAGTCTTCTTATGTTCACGCTTTCCTTTTTTGAGATACCTAAAGGGGTACAGAAACGGTTGGACTTCTATCGATCCAAATTTCTCTAGCAGAGTAACAACCATAAAAGAAAGTATCGACTAACAAAATGATGGAACATCATCTACCGATTGAAAGATCAAGGGGTTCTTGGCATCCAAGATTTAGAGTTGAAAAATAAATGTATGAAGCAAATGACTTTTCAAATTATTCAACGAGGATGTTAAAGTGCATCTAGACCTCCTAACTGGGTTTTGATGATTAATAAAAAAATGATTAAGGGACTAATGAGTGTATCAAGTGTTGATCAGGTTTTGGTATTGAAGACATGGAGTTGACAATCCCTAAGGAGTGTGAGAGCCCGGACTTAACTTCCAGACCCTCCCTGTGTATCTCCTCATCAGTCCAGGATCAAGCTGATGAACAATTTGATATCACTGCACACATCACGAAATATTTTAGAAACATAAACAATTGAGTTATAGCAGCGATATGACTAAATAAAATAATTAGGACTTATGCCCCTTACCATTCAGAAACACAGCGGAAAATAAAGCGTAGATGTCTCCATCTCAACCACAGGCAGTCAACGGAGGCCACGTGACCTAAACCTCAGCATTGACATAGAAGATACCTCATAGTCTTCATCGTCCTGATAGATATCTGAACACGTCCAACAAATAACATGCTCGATGAGTACTTCACGTACCCAGCGTGCCCCCTCATTAGCAAACCTACGACTACGTGCAGGCTTAAGCAAAGGAATGGTTTTATGGCTCTTTTGCATAAAAGCAGCTTTGGTTGTAATAGTACAGTAATTTCAAATGCATTATTTTGATAAAAACCAGTTTTATTATCAGGGGTGTTTCTCATAAATGTGAGGGTCCACGACCAACACCTATGAGTAAGGCATCCGGCCTAAACTCGTTCATAGGTTCCAACCACCTTTTCACATTTCCAGAACTGGGGTAGAGGGAATTAGCAAGGGGGAGAAAGACAGGTCTTTTTTATCAGGAATGAGTTATGTGCCATCCGTGACCGTGGATACGGCTAATCGATTAGTTTAACACTCTGCAGAGGTTGTACACTTTACCCACATGACACAATCTCGCCTTGTTGCCCACCAGTGGCCACTGGTAGAGTACACACTCATCGGTGTACCGGCAAGGAGATCATGACGAGGTCTTTTAGCTAATCTCCTCCCGATGCGACATGCCCACTAGATTTCGACACGGAGGAGCATACACCTGCTTACCCTGCGTGGCCCCCTTTTGTGCCGAGGTCCTCGTAGCTACGTCCACTCTTCTGCGGTACGGCAATGTCGACATTAAGACTCGACTAACCTACTCAACCAAGCCAGTGCCCATATAGCATGTGGTTGTACTGTTTTCACACTTCTCAAAATCATGACTTTGGCCTTATTCGATACGGACGACCAATGGCTTCTTCAACTCATGAAGAACGACCATTTGCTCCTTCAACTCATGATTCAGCTGTCGCTCGCACCTTTTAGATGGTAAGTTTCACCCAGAGTAGAATATGAAGAATAGAGAGAGGGAACAATGGGCATCCGGCCCTAGCTCAGCGAGCTCAACAACAAGTTTCAATATCAAGGGTCATCGATCCGAAGATCATTCCTCCGAAGAGGCAACTCAAAACATCCTAAGGATATATTTAAGCATGGCTAAGCATTTCTCTACTCTATTCAGAAATAATAACATATTAATCTACTCAGGGTATCAAGTAAACAGGCGACAAGCGGAAAGGTAATGGTGTGTCAATCGACACGCTAGCTACTAGAATAAAACAACATGCATGTTTATAAATAATAAAATATAATGACTTTGAAAATATAGGATCAACATGATCAAGAAGAGGGGGCATGCCTTCGTTGACGAGTTGGTCTTCTTCTCAGGAACTTGTCCTTACCCAATGTTGTTACTTCCTATCCGTCACAACGGCAATAAAGTGTAAAGAAAATTAATATAATTCCAAATTAAATACTAAATGGAAATACCGAAAGAATAGGGCTAGCAAGGTCGGATAGATGTCGGAGGACAAAGGTGAAGGGATAGGATTGTCGAAAGACAACTAGGAAGGTGTGAGATTATGTATCTCAACCAGATAGAGTACATGTACTCGAAGATGGTCTTCCGGATCAGGATCATTCTTGAAAAAGGATAGGTTTATGGGATATAGAATTTGCATGTAAAAGGACTAAAGTTAATCCACATGCGAGATAAGGATAGATATGAAATTGGAGATAGGATATGGTTGATGACAACGATAGCACAACCATATGATTAAACATAAAAATCCGACATACTAGTAAAACAAATATGACCCATCACACTAGTAGACAAGCGAGGTTCTGGCATGCTAGTTGGTAAGAAATGATAATATGCGACATGTCAATCTATATGAACTACTGTGCAACATATAATTGAACATCATGTAACAACCTAGATAGACTAGATATGAAATCGAGATTTGGCATGGCTAGCATAGCATAACATATGACTATGCAATGGTAATTCTAAAAGATAATTATAATCCAATAGCAACTATTGATCTTGCAAACTGTGATTAAACTATATTGTCAAATAATAACTCAGTAAAGAGTTGTTATTCTGACATATAGACAGTCAAAAAAAATATTAAGTTTAACAATACATATACATATATATGACTATATGCAACTACATGATTATGCAATATAACATCATGATGAACATGTACAACCTAATTGTGTTCAAACAAATAATTAAACTAGAAACAAGAGTACAATAATGTGTTAAACCAATTCTCAGCAAATTATTATCTGAAACATGAAATGTGCTATGTATGTATGCATATACATATATTGCAATACTTCATATACAAACCATATGAGATGCATTGTACAAATATGGAATATGTGCGTAATCTTAACCATATTATAAACAGAGGTTAATAACATGACCAATTATTGTATAGCAATCCTTAAATAAACATGAGTTAAACTATAAGAATATATGCACATGCCACTATACAATATACAGCATGCAACCATAACTACATATGTAGTAAACTTTATATTATTGCATAACGTCATGTCATACTCTCATTTAATTCTACGCATATATCTTATCATGCTACCTACACATGGTGACATGATGATCCTAATGTGTTTATTAAACATTCATCACGTATGGTTAAAGACATTAACATGGCAGTGAGCAATCATATGCCATATGCAATAATAATCCGACGTGTGCTACTAGGCATACATTATAGAAGATCAACTAACATGGAGTATGTCATATTAATATTAGTTTAGCAAAAATTATGCTTCTAGTACTATAGGTTATTTGCAATATTAAGTTCAGTTATACATAGACATCATACACTATATGTATAGAGGCATATAATCATGCAGTATGAACCTTATTAGACATGAACAAATTTAGTCTTGATACAGACAAAATTGAACTAAGATGTTAAACCACCTCATGTCTAATGACTATTAAAGCAGAACTATATTGTATGTATGCATATTATATTCAACTATATAAACATGCAACATGTAGCTATATGAATATGGATACACCTATTAATGAACTAAGCATGATTGATCAATATGAAAAATACTCTTAAGCATGAATATTATATACCGGCAAAAGTAAGAACTACATAATAATCATATATATAACAATAGGAAACTATATGCTATATAACATACTATTTAATTGGATGATGAAAACGATCATCAAAATTATTAAACATGAACACATGATGTTGCAAGTGCTTTTAAACAAGGATTCATGGTGTACAATGATTCCATGATGCACCACAAGATGATAGGAGATTAACTATATGGGTGGGGCGACATTCGCAACACGAAATGGTCAGAATTAGACATAAATCGGTTCCGGACAGATCGGAGGATTTTTGATGCTGCGTGATTGTCGTTCAATGAAATCGCAATCCACCAATTGAGTTAGAAACTAGACACAAGGAGGTATAATACTACCAAAGGGTTTTGGAGAATTCTTACCGAGCCAACGGGAAAAGATCAGACAAGCTAGACATTCTGCAGATTGAATCTGGACGTCCGCGGACAGCACGTCGGAGATGGATCAATTCCCGACAAACGGCTACATAGATGAAGCTGAAAATTTACAGAGATTTCATAGGAACCTAAGGCACAACTTCACCAAAGTGATTCTTCAAAGACTCATCAGATCAATGGAAAAAGAGGTAATAATGCCGCTATACCGTTCGTGCAGTCAAATCTAGATGTGAATAGCAGCAAGGAGAAACTTGATTTCCCGGAGATTGAGCCGTTGGATTACCTTCAAATGTTGTGGAGATGATCTTGACAACATTTCCCAAGATCCCACTGAATGGATCTTGAAACGAAGGTCCGAGCCGACGAGGGCGTCGTTCCAATCTAGATGCACGCGCAGAAAATATGGGTGCAAACAGCACGTTAGTATTTGGTGATTTCCCATGATTGCACGTTGGATCTTCATCAAAGTTTGCAGAGAGATAGAGGCAAAGGTCACGCACAATCTCACTGAAGGGATTTTCCAAAAGATGTCTGAGGCGACAGGAATTGGGAAAATACCGAGGTGAGACGTGCTGTTTAGGAACTGCACGGGAAGAAAAGTGGGGTGGCGGCTGTTGGGGGGGGGGTTTGGGGGCTAGGGTTTCATGGGAAAAGAGTGTGGGGGAGTAGGGAAAAAGTGGGAGGGGTGTGGGATATTTATAGGAGGGTTAGGAGAAAGAGTTTTCACTCAAATCCAATTAGAACAGGGGTAGCGGTGCACGCTGTGCTACGTAGAACTCGCCGGGGTGGCTGCTCAAGGGAGGAAATGAGGCGGCGGGATGCCGGGTGGGGATGAGCCAGGATGGCGGCCATAAAGGAAAGGAGAAAACCAGAATAAAAACAAAGAACAGTAGAGCGAGATTAAATATCAAACGAACTCTGAAAATTCTGAGAAAAACTCTGGCGACATATTTGTCGGCGGGATGGGGCCCAGGGTCCCCCGAACCGCCGGTGGAAGCCAATCAAATGCCGCGGAGCGAGACACGTGGCGGCCGGGTCGGTGTGGTCAGAGGCCCCGCCCCGGCTGTCAAGTGAATTCGGCGGTCAAGCCTAAGTGCTCGGGGGCCTTCCTCGGGCATCGCATCCGCGCGAGTAACCAGAAAAGGCCTTGGGCTCCCGAGAGTTCAAGGCTCAGGAATCAAGGGAGCGCTCGGGGCCCCTTACCCGAGCGCCCGGCGTCCCGGGAGGTGTGGGGCCCAGGGGAGTGCTCGGGATGTCCCCCCGAGCACTCCTCCTGGAGCTCGTAAGGGGCCCCGAGCGGCCCTCCAACAAGTGCTCCCCGAGCGCTCGAGGTCGCCCGGGGGCAGCCTGAGACAGCTGGCGCCCCTCCCAGTTGAAGGAGCTACTCGAAACCGAAGTGCTCGGGGTTCGTCGTGTCCCCCCGTGGGGCCCTCCTCTGGGCACGCTATCGAGCGGCTAGCTTCTCCAACAAGCCTCGGCCCTGGCAGAGGCATTTAACACCCGTCATTTCGACAAGAAACCCTAAGTCCTGTGAGGGCATGATGACGGTCAGGCCGGGCCCCACCCGCTCAGGCGAATGCCCCGTTGGCTATCGCCCCTGCCGAGAGGTGGGCCCGACTGACAGGTCTGTTGACCGACCGGGCGCGCCGCACCGCACGCCCCTGTCGCTGTCAACCTTTTTACCCCTTGGGACGCGTCGCCGCGTGCTCCGTTGCGCGGGTTTGGTCGCTGACGCTCGGGGCCCAGGAGCGGGTGTCTCACCAACTCTGTCAGAAGAAGCCCGGTAAGTCTCCGTTCACGGGACCCGCCGGGCATAAAGGTGTCAGAATCACTGTTCCGAGGCGCAGCGGGGAGACGTCCGGCACGGAAGTCCGCGCTGCGCATTAAGTGTAAGGCATGGGCAGCCCTGTAGTGCTCACGTCTTCAGCAGTGCTAGTACGCAGTACCCTTCGGCCACTGTGGTAAACCCCCGGGTATATAAGGGGAGAGCCGAGGCCATGCAAAGGGTTAGATCTGGAGGAGAAAAGGGCTTAGAACATCGGAGCTTCCCAGGGTCAAGTGTTCTTGCTACCTCTGTAATCTTCCGCAGATCAATACACACACACACAAAAGCAGGACGTTGGGTTTTACACCTCTGAGGTGGCCTGAACCTGGATAAATCTTTGCGTCTCCTGCATTAGATCCAACTCTCCGAAAATCGTAACCGGCTCACAAGAGAATTCCTACTGCGCCCCTGGCCAAATCCCAAAGGGGGTCCAACCAGACCACCGCAAGAGGCGTCTCTACGCCGACAATATTCCAAATTGAAAAGCCAATCCAATTCAAGCTGGATTAATTCAAATTAACTCAGGTCCAATTTGTGAAATTCCAATTAAGATTTAATTTATTCGAGAATAAACAACGAAATTTTCTAGCTCTGATTTTTGAATAAAAGTTTTTTTGAAAAGCTCTGAAAATCAGGATGTTACAAAGAGACTAAAGAAGATATGGCTTGCATGGATAGACATGGATAGAATATTAAGGATCATTTTCTAACTTTTTTGTGGTTCAAAGAATCACATTGAGTGATAGGCAAGCCGTATTATAAAGGGGGGAGTAATTCGTCAGCTAGGGCGAATCTCTATTATGTGATACTCAGTAGAATCCAATTTGATTCTCTAGAATCCCCTAACTTCTTTCCACACAAATTTCTAAGTGCTCTCGGAGGATCTGGACTAGTCGCTGGAACCTCCGTTAGTGTATGTGTGAGACCTTTGCCCATCCAGAGCCACCGACTGGTGATGACTCAGAATCCACGGGGTTCTGTTTGGCTTATGCCTAGAAGCATAATCCTTTGCCTGGAGCCATCAAGCAGTGCTCATTCGAACCCTCCGAGAGTTTAAATGTCTTCTATCTAGAAGCATTTTCTTTTGTCCGGAACCATCGAGTGGTGTTGGCCCAGAGTCTCCGAAGTTCGTCAAGTCTTCTTTCTAGAAGCATATCTTCTATTCGGAGTCTCTGGGTCATTTCTGTTCAGAACCTCTGAAGCTTTTCAAAGTCTCTATCTAGAGAGTGTTTTAGTTGTCTGGTACCTCCAAGATGAGTTTGTCTGGAATTCCGAATTGTCATCTTGCTTGTTTACAGAGGCATTTTTCTTGGTCCAGACTCTACAAGTTGTTTCTGTCCGCATGGTTCAAAGGAAAACTAGCTTTTGTCTCGTATGCAAATATCATCCGGATACTCTGAGTGGATTTGATCGGGTTCCTCAGAGAGAGTTAGCTGGTTCTAAGTTTTTGCTAAGTGTTTAGCATTTGGACACTCTAAGTGTGTGTTGTCCGAAGCATCCAAATAAATGTTTTCTTCTCTGGATAGAAGGTTATTTTCTATCTAGTTCCTTCTAACCTAAATGATTAGGAGTTTTGGAGAGCACTCGAGAAGGTGTGAATTGCTCCCAAGTGTTTCTAAAGGTTGGAGTTCGTCTACCGCAAGGTGAAGAACTACCAAGAAGAGAGGAAGGCTTCACATCGATAAGTCTCTTGGGGAAGAGCACGTTTTGGTGCCGGCTTCAGTCATTGGACCAAGCTTCCTCAATGGAGACTTAGGATTTCACCAAAAGTCTGAACTTCGATAACAAATCACCGTGTCCCCACGTGTTTGCATTTTAGCATACCCTATCTCATACGTTTTGATACTAGTATACACAGGTTGCTTCTAGCATTGTTAGGAGTAATTTTGAAAAGAGTCTATTCATCCCCCCCTCCTAGACGTCATCTTTGATCCTTCAGATGGCTATCGGGCTTGAGTAGACCACTTAGAGCTCAATTTATAGTGGAAGTTTGTGGTTTATGTTGGTCTATTTGGATTTATCGTAATGATATGTTTTTGACAAGAAAAAAGTGTCTAACTTTTTGTAAGTTATCTACATGGCTACCAATTGGCTCTATATGTTATCATTACTGCAACACTTGGAGGGATCTAATACTTTGACTACTAGATGCAGCCATTTGGAGACGGTAGCTTGGACCTTATTTACCCAATATAGTTGGCGATTAGACAATAGGTTATATGATATTTGATGGAGAGTGGATTTTGTACATGTGGGTATATGAGTTAAGGATTTAGGTCAATTTCTAATATCTGTGCATCTAAAAAAAAATTAAAAAATTCATAGATGTTCATCATGTTAGAGCATGCACACTTACAAAAATTCATGCAAAAATATAATCAAGAGTGCTCTACACAAAAAAGATAAAAAATTATTGCTGCATTGTTTTAAAAATAAGTTAAATTTTTTGTCTTTTTTGTGTAGCGCACTCTTGATTATATTTTTGCATGAAATTTTATAGTTGTGCATATCATAATATGATAAACATCTATGAATTTTTTGAGATGCACAAGTATTAGAATTGACCTAAATCATAAACTCATGTATTCACATGTGCATGTACATTTGATTTTCCCTATTTGATGTCTTGTATCTTTATGGTGTACTATTCTCTCTTTTCTTTTGTCTTGTGTGGAATCTTAAAGCTTTTGTAATCGCTACTTTTATTTTAATAAAAACATGGCTATGTGCATCGATGGATTCAAGGGCCGGGTACAATCTTCATTGTTAAAAAGAAAAAGCAAAATCGTTACTCTATTGATATTGGAACATAAAACTTGACGCACCTAAGTCGAACTTGGCTTGTTGAACGACTATTGATAATGAAAAATGATTTAGATTGTAGAACATAAAAGAAGCATTTGAGAACAATGAACTCAAATTTCTAAGTTGTAATTTTGATCGTAACAAGAACAAGTAATCTGAGGTCCCAACTGCTATCAGCTAGCAAATCTCGGTAATCTACGACAATGATATCCTAATTAAGACGACTGATAGCTAGATCGAGCTCGTGGCGTATAGATTGATGGAATCAATAATCCTGACGATCTGCTCGAGCGCGCTCTTGTCCTTGAGGATGCCCCTGTGGGACACCTTGGGCAGCTCCACCACCTCGACGACCTGCGCCGGCGAGTCGGACCACGCCTTGATCGGCCCCACGAGGCTGGCCAAGTTCACCGTCCCGTCACCGTCGCCGTACACCACCTTCACGGGGCCCGCGTCGAACCCCTCCTGCCCGAACACGAGGCTCTCCACCGTGTCCACGCCGGTGCCCACCAGGCACGTCACCGGCACGCCCGGCTCCGGAAGCACCTCGCCGAGCGGCCGTATCCGCGCCCGGTACGGCTCCACCCCCTCCGCGAACCCGATGTCCTGCAGGAACTGCGTTATGTTCTTGGCGGAGTAGGTCCGGTTGTGGTACTGCGACACCACGAGCGTGGTGTTGCCGAACACCTTGGGCGTCGGCAGCAGCCAGAGGTTGCTCTCGGAGCTCCGCTGCTCGGTGCGGATGATGAACGGGTCCACGAACGGCACGCCAAGTGTGTTGCCGGAGGCGAAGGCGAGCATCTCCTGAACCGACCCGCCCCATGGCGTGGACAGAGTTACCAGCCGCTTCACGTGCGCCGCGCGCCAGGGTAGCGGGCTGCGCGCCAGCAGCTGCAGCGCGAACAGCCCGCCGAGGCTGTGCGCCAGGAGGATCGCCGGCTTGCCGCCGTTCGCCGCGCACGCCGTCTCCACCAGCAGCTTCAGGCGCTCCAGGTACGCGCTGCCCACCTGCGACGGGTGCCCCGGCCCGGCCAGCCCGTACCGGAAGTCGTACGGCGCGCCGAAGAGGTCGCGCCCCTCCTTGTACCCGGCCTTCTCCAGCGTGCTCTCCAGGGCGTCCATGTAACCCGTCAGGAGCCTGCACGCACATGGGCGCATCAATTTACCACGTCACCGGCACGTCATTACCATTACAACATTTGCACATTACCATGAACAGGTAGAAAAACTCGAGGTTAGTGAAGTACGTACTTGAAGCTTGGGTCGAGGTAGCGTAGTGTGGACGTGGAGCCGAAGTCGGAGACCCTGGTCTCGACGCCGGGCGCGTTGCGGTAGTCGTCGGCGTCGCGGTCGTAGTAGAGCATCAACCGCTCGGCGAAGCACCTGGTGAGGGGGGCGATCACGACGGACGGCTCGAACCATATGCGGAACCACCCACCCTGCCCGCGCACCAGCGGCCACACCCGGCACGCCAGGCTCGACGGCCTGTAGTCCTCTGTCAGCCGCGCCTCCAGTTGGTTGCCGCCGGAGCCCGGGATCAGTATCACCGGGTGCAGCTGCTGCTGCGCGCCGCCGCCGGCCCCCGCCGACACGCAACAGCAGCACGAGCTAAGCGATAGCATAACCATGATCGCAGCAGCTCCCAGCACGACCATAGCTGGCGAGCTTCTGTCCATGTGAGTGCTCCTACCTATGTCCTTGACCTTTTGTTTTCTTGTTCACTTTTGTCTCGTCGTTGTTTTTGGGATCCGGTGGTCGCTCTTCGTGTGGTGATGCTTGTCCTGAGATTTCTGGGCAAGAGTGATGCTCTTTGGATCGCTGGAGCCGCTTAAAAAGGCATAGGTACGACAGAGTACGGTGGAACTGGTAGTTACGTCGTCCTTGCAGTACTGCGTACTCTGCACTGTGATTCGCATCTAACCAACCCGGCTTAACTACGCGTGCATGCAGTAGCAGTGTAGCTAGCGTCCCGTGTAGCATAGCGTGGGGTGGTTAATATGCGCCGTGCTGTCACCGGTGCTGATCGCTCGCACGGTGGCACGGGCTTGCCTTTTTCTCGCCGGACACGATCGGGGACGCGCGTATTTAGTTTACGATCGGACGCACGGGGCCGGACCACGGAAAGAAACAAAGCTTAGCGCCTTAGCCTGAGCGAATGTACCTGATGGCCTGTCCTGGACTGCCTACACCAGTTAGTTAATCAATGATTGGTCCGTTGGTTATGCATGATCGAACCTTGCTTGATTCCTTGCATCCGGTGAATTTGTGGCACTCGAGGAGCGCCCAGAAATTCGGAGATTGCTCCTGTGCTTGCTGAGATGCAAAAGGTTGGTCTTCCATTATCTTGTTTTGATTTTTTGATTTTTATTTTGTGCCGAGGGGGTGCAAAACTGGCTGCTCACCTTTGTGCTCAACATTTAAGTATGCTTCCGCGTCTAGAACTACTTGTTCCTGGAGTTCCATGCTCTCCGAGTCTTTCGCATGATTGGCATCATGGTTGCAATCCTTGTCGATAAATGAAGAGATCGCTCTTGTTGTAAAATTGTAAAACAATGTAGAAGTAAATTCCTGTGGTGATATTTGGCAAATCGCAACTTTCTTTACCTAGGCTTGCGCCTGATCTTTCAGGAGAATAAAAGCGTTCTGGGCTTTCGTAGATCCAATCCAGACCTTGTCAAACTGGATTGGAATAGCCTGATAGCACTGTGCATCATTTGGAAAGCGGGCCTCCATAACAACAGTTTCGGCCTTGGAAAGCCGGAACATTTTACTTTTCGATTACAAGAAATATGGGGGTACAGCATCACGCACACACATCATCGTACGTATACCCTCACGTGAGTACGCTCTTTTTGCACGTACGTAAATTGACGAACACTAGTACTATAGATAAACGAACACTAGTGCTAAATCCATAAATCTCACAAAGTTCATATAAAACGTAGCCACGTTTGCGTAAACTTGAGAACCAAAATTTAAACCTGGCGGTAGCCGCTACCTACCACTTCGAAAACCAGAACCTAACAGTAGACCTGTACCTCAGTACTTGTGGACGTAGTGAATGCATGCAGGCTTTAGAGATGATCAAACTTGTAAATACTTTTTTGTTGTACTTGCTATGTCTGTAGATCTGGATCAATGTGCCTTTAATAATGCTAGTATTGTGGGAAACAGAGAGAGATGTGCCTTTAATAATGCTAGTAGAGAGAGAGAGAGAGAGAGAGAGAATACTGAAAGTATCGAGTAAGTAAAATGACATATCCAACAGCTACAATACTGGATGTCAAACGGTAACACGATTTAAGGTGACGATGTTTTTTAACCTGGTTCGGCCTCAAAGAGGCGTAATCCCGTTAAGGACGCGGCTTCAATTCCTCAGATCCATGCCTTGGATGACGTCATTAATGACGGACATAGTTTCACTTTACGTTCTCCCGAACCGAGGGACGAGCCACCGGACACAAGAGAGATCCCCCGAAGAAATATCGCTACATCTACGAGATGAGAGTTCTTATTTTTCAAGTGAGATAATTTACAAAAGATCCATTGGGTGGTTTTTATAAGCCAAGAGAGGAGAAAAATAAACCCATGCTCTTTGTGAGACGACAGAGCTAAGAATATCTTAGTCTAAAATGGTTTATAAATGTGGTATATGAGAATTTGAGGTCTTGGTCTATAGTTTACGATAAATTATGGGTTTAATAGGCTTCTTATTTCTTATGATCTTCTTTCCTTTGGACTTCAGGTTGACTTGGGATTTTGACCATCTCTTTCTTAGTCGTATTTTCTTACCGGGTCCAAGCGGAGACAGAAAAAACAGCAAAAGCCGAAGAGAACAAATTTAGGTTGTTTTGGCCCAATCACCGTCGAAAGGGCCCAGGCGAGGCAAGGGCCGGTTCGCTTGAGCGTGTGGACCAAAATTCGGATCCGGTGGCCGTGGAAAACGCTTGCCTCGTTGCTTAATCGATCGGCTCGCGGGCGAGCCTGAAGCGAACGGGAGGCTCACGGCCTCACGTCTTCCCTGGTAGGGTCTCCGTCCCCTTCACCTGCAATCGCCGAAGAGAAAAGGTGCAGGTGACATCGGCGATGAGCGCCATGGGGCGGAAGCTTGGGAATCTATGCTCGGATGCGATTCGTACTGTCGTTAGAAAAGTATCACATTATTATGATTTTGATGATATCTTATTGTTATATTTTTATTATATAATTTAATTATTTTTAAAATTATTTAATAAGCTGTCATACTGCCTATTTATTTTTGTTTTGTGTAAACAGAAAAAACACCGTAAAAATCAAAATTTAAGCGTATTTGAAAATGTACATGAGGAGAAGAAATACATCGCACAAAAGGGGGCAGCCAACCGTGGCCTGATGGGGCCATGTGACAAGCTAGGGTGGCCTCTCCTACTGCCTCCTACTACTGTTTGGAGCCCATAGGGCTCGGCAGCTACCGCTCTTTTGCGAGTAGGTCTATTTCGTCCCCGAATAGACTATAGAGTTTCGACTACATATATAGAAGTCTTCACGTTGAGTCAACAGAGGGGACCTCCGAGAGTCCTAATTTTTCATCTCCATCACTACCACGAATTTCACTCATAGATCATCCCTTTCAGCAAGTCTCCATAGCTCTTGTGTGAGATGGTTACTGATGCTTTGGCATATACGTGTGCCAAACGGGTGGATCATCGAGAACATGTTCCGCACATATATTGTTGTTTGATGTACACTTTTCTTCAGGCATTCCTGTTTAGGAGATTTTGTCAGCGTAAGTAATCGGCTCTGTTGAATGAAGTAACCTTTTTCTTTTCTTTTTTTGCGGGGAAAATGAAGTGACCCTTTTCATTGCTTATTAACTTTGAAACAGCACGATCTTTTGAGAAGAAAAATTGCTATAATTCAGTCGTTCTTTCGGTATATCAGTGTCGATCTTAACCAGTCTTGCATGTAAGACTTCCAGGCTTGACCGTTGAGCTTTCGCTTCTGGGTAATTTAGACTGAAAATTGCTACTGATTGGTTCCTACCTATACACGTTTTTGATCGTGCTCTCAACATGATGTACTGACGGACATGATCCATGTGCATACCATGTCACATGGTCCTATAGATGTACCAGGTGTGCATTTGTATGTGACGAATGCAATTTTCGCCGGCTTGCTATTGTTGTATCGCTGTTTCGCTGTGCTACAGCTTCTAATCATGTCTCAATTGTGGTATGCCTGTCCATTGACGAGAACCAGAACATTTGTGTAGTTGCAATCGCCTGATGCTAGATTGGAAACAAGAGGCAGAAGACGTTTTAATTGTTGCAGATGA
Organism: Stipa capillata; assembly: GCA_019208055.1. Lineage (NCBI taxonomy): Eukaryota > Viridiplantae > Streptophyta > Magnoliopsida > Poales > Poaceae > Stipa > Stipa capillata. The sequence goes on along the minus strand of JAGXJF010001585.1, from coordinate 487,876 downwards.
GCGCAGAGGCTTAGTTACGAGGCGATTTGCTCGCGACGTTCCTCATGTCATCCGTGCCGAGTCGACTGTGCACGTCACGCATTCAACAGAGTCTGGCCAGGCTGACCTGTTAGTGGGTGTTTAGGTCGACGGCCGACGGCCGCCGTGAACCAAAGGACGATGTGCTTCTGAGATCGGCCTGTTCGCGAAAGAATTCTTCGGCCTCACCTGCGAACCATGGAGCTTTACGCTCGGGTTATTGGAATCCATCAGGATGGTGGCCCGCGGTAGTTCTTTGATGGGTTGAGTTAGAAGAAAGGACCTCAGTTTGGACTGCGCTCGACTCATGTGATAGATGGACCGAGAAAGTTTTCTACCAGATTTGGACTGCTATAGTCATTGCCACAGTAAAAAGACCAAGGCCGGCATGCGTCTTTTGTGCCAACGCGAGTTAGGAAATAGGTTGTCGGCCTTTGCAACTAGATCATGCAGGCCTGAGTATTCCAAAATGTGATTAGAACCTTGCGAAGCTCTTAGACCTTTTATCGTTAGAGTTTGGTGCTTTTCTTTCTCGACTGACCCAGGGATGCTTCCTCACTGTCAACTTTACTTTAAAACGCATCATTGATCTTCCCACAGAAATGCTAATGGTCTTTTCTCTTCGAGCAGGATGTGACAAGATACCTCCCAAAGATTTGCTGAGGTCGACTAGCAAGCCTTTTCTGCTTTTCTCCGGACAGGTGAGGGCCGTTTGAAGGACAAGTTCGGGACTCAATTACTGCCAGGATCATCCAAGGCGGCGAACAAGCCAAGGTCAGTGAGCAAGAAATCGAAGACACAGTACGAGAAAGAAGGTGAGCTAGTCGAGGAATATGTTCCGGGGAAGCTGCTCTATGCTGGTTACTTGGGTCCTCCTAGGATCACGAAGAGGCACCTAAAAGTATTTGAAGATCAAGGGTTGTTTTAGGCTGTCACAGATGCTTCTAAGAGCAGGCAAGATCACCTGCTTTGATCCTGAATACGGGCTATGTTTGCCGGCTTTTTCAGAGAAAGATTAGGAACTTGTGTCTTTTAGAAAAAGAAACCTGCTATGTACTCCTTACATTCTTTTGGGGACTAGTGCTATTGCCGTCACGAACATTTGCCTTGATGAAGTATTAACATGACTTTTGTTCTTTTGACAGTAAACAATCGTGACGGGGGGAGATGATGTCCATGGTCGTACAGGGTCCTCTGGGACGATCGGCGGAGGCGTGATCACGGTGGAGATGGTTATCATGGTGGAGGCGTGCTCACAGCAGACCCATGCTCATGGCGGAGATGGTTCTCATGGCAGACACGTGCTTGGGTCTTCCTGACTTGAGTGTATGCTTTGTTCTCAAGGAATCGTAAGCATTATGACATAAATGCGGGGGCTTGGTCATATACGCTCCTTGGGATTAAACAAAGATAACCCTCGTGATGAGGTATCCCGATGTGATAAGTCGTCCCATGATTTCTTGACCTAGCTGGTAGGGAGAATTGAGCTCGGTATGTGACTTGTGCTCATGGTTTGACTTGACGTCTGGAAGCCATGAGTCACTAGTTCATGGAGCCTCGTATTACCTAGGGGAATAATCCTCTGAGTAGTTGCCATACATCATGTGTCAGAGGATCTGTAGGCCGCCGATATGAAGGCAATGGATGCCCAAGCCACTTAGGCTTTTGTGGGTTAAGGTTTGGAAATCTTTGTACCCACATGTCATGTATGTCTTTTGGAAGTGATACCTATGAAGATCATTTCCGTATGGAATTTTTCATGAAGTATTATTCGTCTCCAAACTAAAGATGCAAAAACACAAGTAAAGAAGAACAATACGCGAAGGCCCGTGGTTCACATGTTAGTTCTTTATTTCTCCTAATGATAGCGAAGATACAAGACCTTGGATAGCCGTGAAAAATGCTTTTACAAGGTAGTTAAACATAGGCCACAAACAACGTTTTGTTTGTTCGAAGCGTGTTAGAGGGAGGTTTTGATCTTATTGTTTTGACAAGTACAACTTCTCCTTTGTTCTGACTTATATGAGTGATATCTACCCTTGTGTTTCTTCCTTGGAGAGTTCTTCGTCTTTGCTACTTGACAAAGCATGATAGCCTTCAGGGAATTGATCGTCTTTGCTACTTGATGGATTTATTTCTACTTGTTACTAATAATACTAGCCTCTTATTTAATCTTTGCAAATTCATAGTTGGTACTTTTATGTTGCATAATCCCAATTACTTGCTTCAGAATAGCTACTAGTGAACATATATGCTTCTTACCTCATCTATAGCTATTAGAACACCTCTGCTAGCACTTTTAATATCTGTTTATTTTCTATTTTTTATTTCAAAATAGTTGTAATTTCCTAGCTTAATTAATGGCTCTTTTTAATTGCCTATTGTATCCTAGAGGTCCACGGCTGTTTCAGGAAGGTAGTCGTGTATCTCAACTGTTGCTTTTTAATATTTTTAGTGTGTTTGTCAAGTATGTTGCTCTTGTGAGATCCCAAGTAATGTACAGAGTACGTTAGTGTCGAGAATCCCGGGTGTTAACTATTACCCTTAAGTTAACGACGAGTTTTGTAGACATATGTGAGATTTCTTGCGTTGGCCTTCCAGCGTCTTCCTAGGTGGCAGATACAACATTGATTGGGTTCGCCAAAGTCGTATCTTTAGGAGTTGTGGTTATCGCCATTGCAAGGCCTTGTTCTTCAATGGAACCATGAGTGCCCTTTTTCTTGGCGGCATGACTTATGCGAGAATTCTTCGAGCTATCGTCGGCCTGTCGAGGTCTTGATGGAGGGGACGCGACTTGTTTCTCGTTAGTGGGTCCCTACAGACGACCACACTGTTGTCGTTGTCAGAAATGACTTAGACAGAGGGAGGCGTGTCGAGAACAAGCAAGTTGTCAAAAGTGTCGAGTAAGTACAATGGCATGCTTGATGGCCACAATGCTGGATGTTGAACACTAGCAATGTTGTTTTTTGACTGGGTTCGGTTTCGAGGAGGCGTAATCCCATTAAGGAGCGTGGCTTCGATTCATCGGATTCGTGCGGCGTTGCCAGCAATGGACAAGCTTTCACTTTAGGTTCTCCCGAGCCGAGGGACGAGCTGTCGGATATAAGAGAGATCCCCCTGAAGAAAGGCCGCCACACCTAGGAGAGATGAGAGCTCTTATTTCTCAAGTAAGATGATTTATAAATGACTTAGGAGATGCCTTGTATAGGCCAAGGCAGGGGGCAAATGACCCCATGCCCTTGGTGGCTCAAGAGAGATAGGGCATTTTAGCTTAAAATAGTTTATAGACTTTGTGCATGAGAATTGAAGGCCTTAGTCATAGTACGTAGTAAATTATGGTCGAATTATGGGTTTTGGTGGGCTTCTTCTTTCTGAAGGTCTTTTTTCCTTTGAACTTCAGGTTAACTTGAGATTTTGACGCTGTCTTTCTTATTCATATTTTCTTTTTGACATATGTGAAGGTAATTTACGGTTGACTGTTGGAATGGTTAGTTCAGACAACCCCCGAGCACTGTCCGAACAGCGGACGGAAGCAACCCCCCTGCGGTGTCTTCTTCCTCCTCCCGTCCCTGTTTCACCCAATTCTAGAGACGAAATCGAACTTTCAACTAAAAACTTAGGACTTTCAACTAAATTTCAAACAAGAACTTTCCACTAAACTCAAAGAACTTCCAATAAAAATTACAAGCTTTCTACTAGAACATAGTGAACTATCAACTAGTTGAAGTATAAGTTTCGACCATGAGCTTTCTCCCAAAATCATTCAAACTTTCAACCTGACATTGCCAAAGCTTTGCACCATAAAATTCAGTCTCAAATCAACAAATCAACAGCTTCCAACTCAAATTGAACAAAGCTTTCAACTCGATTTGTTGAACAAAATCTGAAAAATCAAATAGGAAAAAATTCCCAAATCCCCAAATCCCACTTTCTAGATTTGGCATCCCCCACCTACTACCTTGTTTTGCAGCGAGGTAGGGCGGCAACCAGTGGGGCACTGATCTAGATGAGGCACTGCTGTTGCTCCATGTGTTGTTGGCTGTTGTATTGGGCTTTGGAGCCTCGCAGGTGAGAGAAGAGAGAAGGAGAGAAATGTGAGGGTGCAGGGCAGGTGGAGAAGAAAATAAAGCACATGCATGGTGGAGAAGAAGATAAAGATAAGGGTGTTAAAGTGATGGGTCCCACAGGTGTACACGTGTCAGAATCAATCGTCACGGTGGTGCATCGTAAAAAATAATTTTCGTATATCTTCATGATGAGATGTGAGACCCCTCGGTGGTGTTTGCTATATTATTATAAACAAATAACCATCACCGTATTCCCTTTGGTGAACAGTTTAACGTGATTGTCAAGTTCTCGCGGAAGTAGGCTGTTAGTTAGCTACTTATTAGTCATGAATGCGCCCTGCTGGTCTGCTACAGTTTGTTGGTTCCACTTCTTTTAATCTTGCCGATTTACGAAGTACATGTAAATTGTACATACATACATGTAGATATAATACCACTACTCACAGTTACACACTACATGCTTACTAAATTGCCAATTCAGTTATGTATCTCCATGAGAATACATAAATATATTGCAAGTCCACAAAAGCATGCACCTACAGTTGACCTCGTTAGCTTGTCTCATCCAGGAAAGAAGTACTTGCCAGACCAAGAACTCGCGAGTTTTTCTTTAAAATAATATTTTTTGTTTTAGAAATTATAAAAATATTATCAGATTTTAAAATTTTACAAAAATGACCTCAATCGCTATCTGGTATGGTGATTGGCAATTATCGCCATTGTGTGTGGCGATAAGGGCCAATCACCATGCGGGTTGGCGATTGGTAGTAACTGCCACCTTGCGCCCTGCTAACCGAGCCCAACGGTCGACTATATGGCGCTATCGCCACGCGGTATGGCGATTGCGACCGCACTTCCACTCGTTATTGTCATTGGAGGTGACAATTTTGACTTATCGCCACTACAGATGACGATTCAGACCAATCGCCATTGCAAATGGCAATTACATAATGAGTCGTCAGTCTGCGTGGCGATACCGGTCGTAATAGCCACACCAGATGGTGATTGGACCTAATTGCCATACCAGGTGGCGATTGGGGTCATTTTTGTAAAATTTTGAAGTCTGGTAATATTTTTGTAATTTCTAAATAAAAAATATTATTTTAGAAAAAAAAACTCCTCTCATCTCTCTCTCTCTTCAACAACATATAAAAGTCGCGCATTCAATTTTAGTCTGCTCTTAATATATGTCTAGGAACTATCACTTTGTATGATCAATCTCACATATCAACCATTACTTTGTGCTAATATTTCATAGAACTATCACTTCTTTGAAAGTTGCCTGAATTCTATTCAAGATTATAAACTGTCCCGAGTTTTGCTGAAATACGAAAATTCTTTGAACTTATCTGAAACTTGCTTAAACAGACATGTCAAGACTTGATTGTGCATGACTTTGCAATGCTATCTCACAGATTCAGCTATTTACATGATTGAGTAAATTTCACGACACTACCATTGTTTCATTTTTGTTTCAGAAAATTCAAACAATTGTGTCATAGTTTTGAATAGATCAGTCAAGCAACTTTCAAAAAAAGTGGTAGTTATGTGAAATGTTAGCCCAGAATAATGATAGGCACGTGAAATGGGGTCATAGAAGTGGTAATTCCTCGACAATGAGTACGTAATTGTGGTATTTTATGATTTACTCTTTTTAGTTTATTAGAAAGTAGCATATACGCTTGGGAGTAGGATTAGCTAATTAGACTAGTAATTGTTGTTAAATCCGGAACTTAATTTAAACATTGATGAACTTAATTTAAACATTGACTTATTTCTTATCGAAGAGGAAAGAAAGCTTCTTTGTGATAACACAATCACAAAATTTCAAATTCGAAAAAAAAAGTTGAAATTGGGTGTCCTTTCTCGAGATGAAATATATCAGTGGTGCGCGCTTGTGCATGTCAGACGAAGAGCGTAATTAGTTTGTCACATTCCCAGTCTCCATTACACTGCTACTGAGATGCATTTCGTAGTCAATTTAAGAAAGAGGTGACGTGGCACTCTCTTGAGTTGGGTTTTCTACTCGACTTAAGGAAGTGTAGTCAAGCAAATGCTGCCTTTGATTTGATCGTCCATATATAGGTACGCGGTTAATGGCATCGCATGTATTAGCCATCATACACAATCGCTCAGGTCGGCCAGCAATACACAATCGTCCATAGGTACCTCTGACCTAGATAGTTGGTTGTTCTAGCGGCCAGTGAGCAACGGTGACTCTGTCAACGTGCGTGCCCGTGCATGCATGGTCAACGGCACCGCGCGTGGTTAAATTGTAAGGCGTGTCGATGTAGGCAAGGCAACAAGATGAAAATATACTGCATGCGACTTTGACTTCCGGGTTTCTCCTCCATCTATAGTGATCTCGTACTTTACGTACCACCTCAGCCTAACTGCATGATATATATATAGAGAGAGAGACTGCATGGTATATATACATCCTAAATTCATCGTGACTGGACTCATCAAGGCGACGTCCAGAAAAGCGGAGCCCGTCCGATTTGAACCGGCCAAACCCCAAACAACAAGAGATCCACACCCACGGCGTCACGGCACTTCGCGCGCCTGCCTGTTACCTCTCGCTATAAAAAGTCCCCGTGACAAACGAACTCGCACTCCCATGTCCCCCTGCGTGGCTGGCTACAACTTGTAGTGCTTAGTTTCAAGTGCTGACACTACTACATAAATCATTTGTATAGACGGTTCGGAATCCTGTGTGGGATGGTTTTTCGAACCGTCTATACAAATCAGGTTTGTACAGACCCGTCTATACAAATAGATTAGTACAGACGGCTCCCAACAAGAACTGTCTGCACTAATCGAATAGCATAGACGGTTCTAGTGTGGAACCGTCTGCACTACTAGATTTGTACATACGGTTCTAGTTGGGAACCGTCTGCACTAATAGATTTGTGCAGACGGCTCCACGCCTAGAGCCGTCTGCACAAATCTTTTGAACAGTACATCGAAACAGTTTGTACAGACGGTTCCAAATACGGAGCCGTCTGCACAAACGCTTTGGAGGTACTGTTCAAAGCATTTATACAGACGGCTCCACGCCTAGAGCCGTCTGCACAAATTTTTTGAACAATACCTCGAAACAGTTTGTACAGACGGTTCTAAATACGGAGCCATCTGCACAAACATTTTGGAGGTACTGTTCAAAGTATTTATACAGACGGCTCTTGGAATAGAACCGTATGTGAAAACCTTTGTACAGACGGTTCTAGACCTGACCTGGAACCGTCTGTACTCTTGCGAGTCGTGCTGCCGCACTGCTAACGGGCGACAGTGCTGCAGCTTGTTGCCGTGGCAGCTGTTTCCGCTACCGCGGCAGCAGTGCGGTAGGGCGTATAGTCATTGATCTCAAACTTTTTCATTCACAAGCTAACATTAAACGTCATTCACGAACACAAAGTTGACAAACAGTAATTCATCGACAAATTATAAGACAAGTCATTCTTAGGGAGAAAAAACTCTTAAAGTCATGTGCAAATTTTGAGGACTATGGAATTCTCCAGCCTCCTTCAACAGCTGGGATAGTATGAAACCTATTAACCGTTTTGAACATACCGGATGCCCTCACTCTCGAGCTCATTTATAGGAAACTTAAATGTTTGCAGAAGGAAACTAAAACAGGTCAGGCACAACGTCAAAACGATGAAAAATGTAACTGAATATGATGTAATGACACTAACCTGCGGATCTACCGCACTAGGGCTAACGATCTACAACATATATGTCGCGACATAGTATCCACAGAAGTTGCTGCCCGGCAGCTGCTTGTGGCATTGCAGAAATCACGATTACGTGCAGGGTAAATTTAGTTTTACCGAATACATACTAGAACGTGCGAGGTCATTATTCATGGGCGAGGGAGGAATTATTACCGGGAAATAAAATCGGTGGGTCGGTTCGGTTGTTGTGGTTTTTACAGGCTTCCCCTTGGAAACGTACTTCTTGAACGCCCCGTTGAGCACCCTCGTCAAATTTGCGTACTTCTCTGGTGGGTAGTCCCTGGAGTCGAAGTATGTGACATGTTGATGTTGTGGTTCGATACAAACGAGCATCCAGTGGAAGTCGTAGGTGTACGGTACAAGAATGAGGCGCTTAGTACAAAGAGAGCATGGCCTCCGAGATGTAATCCTCAACCTCCTGCGGGTTGTATTGGACCATTGTGGATATGACCACTTGTGGATCGAGGAATCCGATATTAGGATTTTCTGTCCTAGCCTCTTGAAACATATGTCTACACATAAGAGTAAAGTTATTGAAATAGCGTATCAATGAGTTAGGTAGTTCACTTACCATAAACCGTGATTCAGAACACTTACAGTGTCCAGCACCTTAATAGGCTGACATCGAGGGCGTCGTGACGGTATAGGTCGGATAAATCCTTGAACTCGACGGTGAAGGTTCCACCTGGATGGAGGAAATGTTGCCGCTCGAACCTGGTGCTGATATTTTGAGGAAGCTCTCTCTCTTGGTTGGACCTCTTAATGTAAAACTCGTGCACAATTTGAGCTGCCCAACCGAGTCGTTCTAACTCCGCCCACGTCACTAGCGGCTGCCCTTCCGTATAGACTCTTATCTCGGGTTCTTCTTCTAATCTTTGCCCTTGGCCGACATTTTGGTACTCCTGGTGGCCCTACCCTGAGCTTGTGGAGTCGATTTGGCGGCCTATTGCCCAGATTTGCTGGACCGCTGAGATTGTGCTGAAGTGGATTTCACCTTCGGCGGAGGAGAACGGAATGAGAAATCTTTGCCGTCTCGTACCGGAGACAGGGGCTGTGCAGGAGGTGGAGAGGCAACCAGGGAAATGTACTTCTTCGGCCACTAGATGAACGCGTTAACGGCCTGCCCCAGTGTCGTGACGTCGTCCTCCAGGCGTACAGGAAGTGGGTAGGAGGACATATTCGCGTGCACCATGTCCACTGTCACCTTGGTGTTACCCGCCGCTAGCGAAACTCCGTGCACAGTGGCGTCTTCAACTATTGGAAATGCTAACCCCGTACCAGCCTCAAGCATGTGATCGGAGCCAAAACTGCTGGGCACGAGGAGCTTGCACCTGGTTGCCACCGATATGTCGTCCACAGGTAATGTGCTGTTGCGGACATCACCTGTAATGTCCTCGAAAGGTTCGTCGGCGGCACGGATGTCAACTGGAAAGTTTCCCTAATGAGTTGGTTCATGTATGTCCTCATCATTGTCATGTTCCACATATGCGCAGCTACTCCAGCGCCGAGCCTATGGGGATGAGCCTACGGGGCTGCGTTCGGCCGCAGCGGCTTCATCCTCCTGCCTTATCTGCCGTACCCGTTCTTCAACCCTTGCATCGATCCTTGTTCTAGGCCGGCATATATTTCTTCCATCAGCTCTCTTTTCATCCGTTCACGCTCGGCTGCCTCATGCTCTGCTTTGGTTCTCCTCCGACTCCTGTATGAACCCGCATCATCAGGGAATCCCAACTTCCATGGAACCGTGACCCCCACGCCACGCGTTCGACCCGGGTGCTCTCTGTTTCCCAGAGCTGAGGTTAGTATATCTTTCTCCCTGGTGGCTTGGAAAGTTCCTTGAGAGGATTCTTCTGACAGTCGCAGGATGTTTTCGGCCACTAGCATGGTTTCGGGCTTGCTGAAGGCGACGGTGCCATCAACCGAAATGTTGGCCCTTACGCGATACCAGTTCCGGGCCTGCCTCTCTGGGATCTGGGAGAACGGTGTCTCGCGACTCTCCTGAGATGCCTGCTCGTCCTGTCTTCTCCATTCCAACTCTTTGCGTGCATACCCACCGGTGCCGAGCCTGTGGGGGTGAACGTTGCATGCCTACCACGCCTTGTTTGCCTGACTCCGCTGCTGCACAAATTCCTCCGACGTGCACCTGTCCACAAATTCTGCCCATTGATCTTCCAAGTACCCATAAGTGTTCGGGTCCTGCCTGTAGGGCATAAGATCGTTCTTAACGTACGTGTTGTAAAGCTTGCTCTTGAAGGTCTTCCACGCCTTGCCCGTCTTGGCTTTTGCCACTCTTTCCACGGCCTTCTCGGTCCCTTCGGGGAAGTCGAATTGTGCTTTGATGGTGTCCCACAGGAACTCTTTCTCGGTATTCGGCACTGACGGCCAGCTGGCATACGTTATTCGGACCTTTATCCTCGCAAGTGAAGCACACGCTCTACAGAATGCCGCCTGAGCCTGCAGAGGCAATGTGGGCACACCCTCATCACTGACATGCGTTATCGTGTAGTGACCCTTGGGCATTTGATTTTTGCCTCGGTCACCTCGCTTTCGCTTCTGCCCATCCGTTTCTTCGGTTTGCTCATGAGACGAGGCTTCTGCATATTGTTCAAGCAACGGTTGAGCTGGTTGAGGAGACAAGTACAGCTCATGTTGTCGAGGAGAAGATGCCGGAGGCACTTCACGTTCATCTCCGGGCGCCATCTTATAAGTTTATTCACTATGAAAGCACATAAATCCAAAACTATCAAAGTTCATGCAATATCTGTGCTTGTAAGAATAGTAATAAGAGACTAAGAGCAAGATGATATATGTTTTTTCCACTGGAGGTACATATTGCAAAAGGAAGAAGCTATAGGGCAAATGCAGTATCTTTTCTTTCAGTAGATAACCAATATAGATATATGCATTCATGTAGAGAGCAGAGAATAATTAAGATGAGTATTGTTTCTAAGATGTTGGAACATTTTGCCTCTTCTAAGAGTCGTAACTGATTTCTTAATCTTGGCCTCTTTATGTTGCTCCTGCTCGTAGTCTTGATGGCTTCCTTTCAGGCGTCGGCTCCTCCTCTTGAGTTCCTTCGTTTAGGCAGCAACCAAACACACCCTCATTTACATTATAAGCTTCATTTGGACATAGAGATCACAAAATGAAGATTGCCTTGTTTTTCATCGAACTTCTATGCATACATGAATTGAGTTTCAATTTACTTTTACTCAAACAGTAACTTGTACTCCCAAATCCCAACAATATTAATTATTAAATGACGCAAAAGCTCATTACAGTTTGGTAGGAATAGAAGAACCCAACACACATTCTTTACTAGATACTAAACTACAAATATAATCAATATTTATGACTTGTCATGAGTTGAGTAAAACCCTTTTGTTGCAACACATCTACCCACAGTACCTTTTTTTAGGAGCCCATAATACCTATTTATCATAATGTAATCACATCAGCAATCATGACCAATATTTACTGGGGAATTATTTACAAGCATAAGGAATAAGAAATGTAGAAATTACAAATGTTTCTGTGACAATTGTGGCTGTAGGAGTTGCACATTACAGCATCGAAAACTCATACAAAAGCCTATGGAGTAATACCTTCGAAGAACTTGAGCGTTAGGGAGGATGAGGTGGTCGGGGACGAGGTGCTCGGGGGTCATCATGGAGGCCGGCGGTCGGGGGTGGTCGGGGAGTTGCTCAGCGGTCGGGGGTGGTCGGGGAGGTGCTCAGCGGTCGGGGGTGGTCGGGGAGGTGCTCGGCGGTCGGGGTTGGTCGGGGAGGTGTTCGGCGGTCGGGGGTCATCGGGGAGGTGCTGGCGGCGGCGGTGGCGGAGGGGCGGGGCGCGTGGGCACTGGCGGCGGCGGTGGCGGAGGAGCGGGGCGCGTTGGCACTGGCGGCAGCTTCGGCGGCTCAAAACCTAGGACGGGAGATGAGGACGCGGCCCAGGTTTTGGAAAGAGAGGACAGCGCCGAGCGGTACTTATTAAAAAGCGTAGTACAGACGGTTCGGAATGTAGAACCGTCTGCACTAATAATAGTGCAGACGGTTCGTAATAAGGAACCGTCTACACTATTATTAGTACAGACGACTTCGTAACTAGAACCGTCTGTACTTATATTGTAGGCCGGATGCCTGCCCTAATAACAGTAAAGATGGTTCATAATACAGAACCATCTGTAGTATTAATAGTACAGACAGCTCCTTATTGAGCACCGTCTGTACTAATAATGCAGGCAGGACGCCCGCACTATTAATAGTGCAGACGGCTCGTAATACAAAGCCGTCTGTAGTATTATTAGTATAGACGGCTCGTAGTACAAAGCCATCTGTACTATTGTTCGGCCCCACTAGTCATTCTCTCTGGTTGAAATGAGGCTGAGTAATAAAAGTTTTATATATTTCGTTCATTGAGAAAATGAGTTGAACTTTTTTTGTAAATTCATATTTTAATCTGTACAATTTTATGGTATAACTATTATTCATGTTACTGTTTTGAAATTTTTTGAAAATGCATAACTAATGCATACAAACTCCAAATGACATGAATTTTTTTAAAAAATTTATGGTTTCATCTATACTATCACATGTTGTAGGTCTCATTCATGTTATTGTAACCCAAAATTTGTGAACCTATTTATGCATTAACAGTTCATACAGAAAACCCTGAAAATACATACATAACAATCGGGTTACATCACACATAATAACATAATCTCCTTTAACAACAGCCCTTCTTGATGATCATCGCGCAGATAGCACGTGGCCCCGATCGGTAGTTGTTCTTCGTTCAGCGTGGTGCCGTCTCCCAGAGGGAACTTATCAAATTGATTGTACTCTTCTTCGTCCACGACATTCTCAACTCCGACAATCCTTCTTTTCCCCTGTAGGACTACGTGAAGTTTTTGATTTGCTGAGTCTTGGACATAAAATACCTGAACAGCTTGCTTAGCGAGTACAAATGGTTCGTCTTTGTATGCGGCACGCTCGAGATCCACTGTAGTCATGCCGTACTTGTCGACCTTAACATTTGAGAGTGCGACCCAGCGGCACCGAAAGAGGGGGATCTTGAAACGTACATAGTCGAGTTCCCAGATCTCCTCAATGTACCCGTAGTACGCACACCCCATGTTTGTCCTGGAAGGCATTTATGTAGACACCGCTATTCTGTACCGTGCTCTTCCTATCCTGTGCTCTGGTATAAAAGGTGTACCCATTTATGTCGTATGCTTCAAATTTCAGGATTGTGTGACTTGGCCATCTTGCCAACTAGCCAATATTCTCCTCAGTTGAACTATTAGTAATTCGGACCTGCAACCAGTTGTTGAAGCTGCGGTTGTGCTGTCTGGTGAGCCAAGCCTCCGTACGGCCTGGATTCTCTCTACGTAGCTCTTCCATATGCATGTTGATATGCGGGGCCACTTTAGTCATGTGTTGCAAGACGGTGAAATGGGCTTGAGATAACGCCGCGTAGTCAGCAATGAGTGATTTCCTCCCTATGGTCCCTTTGCCATCCAGTCTCCCCTCATGGCGAGACACAAGCACACCTATTGGTTTGATCTGGTCCATGTAATTGATGCAGAACTCGACCACCTCTTCGGTTGTGTAACCTTCAACGATGCTACCCTCCGGATGAGATCTGTTTCGTACGTAGTGCTTGAGAATTCCCATGTACCGCTCAAACGGGTACATCTGACGTAGAAATACCGGTCCACAGATCTTTATCTCTTTCACGAGGTGGATGATAACATGGACCATGATATCAAAAAACGAAGGAGGAAAATACATCTCAAGATGACATAGTGTCTTCACCACATTGGCCTGCGAAACATCTAGTGCTTTGGGATGGATGACCTTCTAAGAGATTGTGTTGAAAAAGTAACACAGCCTAATGATTGTGTCTCGGAGATAGCCCGGCTAGATATTTCAGATTGCAACAGGAATCATCTATGTCATCAACACATGGCAATCATGGGACTTCATGCTAACTAATTTCAGATCGTCCATCGAAACAAGTTTCGAGATGTTGGCGGAGTAACCGGACGGAACTTTCACACCTTGCAAGCACCAGCATAGTTTGGTCCTCTCGGCCTTTTTCAGGTTATAGCAGGCCGGAGGAAGCCTTGTTCTGCCTTTTTGGGAGAGCTCAGGTGCCAACTCGGGCCTGATCTTCATGTCAACCAAGTCGAGACGTGCGTTGAGGCCGTCCTTCGTCTTCCCTGGAATATTAAGTAAGATACCAATCAAGCTGTTACATACGTTCTTCTCTACATGCATGACGTCGATGTAGTGGTGAACTTCAAGGTGCTGCCAATACGGTAACTCCCAAAATATTGATTTCTTCTTCCACATGCCGTTGGCCTTCACTTTTTTACCACTCTTTCCAAGGGCAACATCGATATCCTTAACCATATTGTACACCTCTTGCCTGCTGTAATGCCTTGGAAATAAACCTCTCTCCCTTGTCCCATCAAATTGTTCCTTCAAATTGCGGTACGGGTGATTCCTGTTAAGGAACCTACGGTGGCGCATGAACACCGTTTTACGGGAGTGGGCTAGCCACCTACTCGCAATATCATCCAAGCACTGAGGGCAAGCCTTGTCTGGTTCTTTACTCTGGCCCGAAAGGTTACGTAGGGCAGGCAAATCATTGACCGCGTAGAACAACATGGCGCGTAGGGTGAAGTTCTCTTGTTTGTACGCATCTCATACCCGCGCCCCTTCGTTCCACAGTGTTTTCAGATCTTCAACCAAAGGTCTTAGGTATACGTCAATATCATTCCCAGGTTGCTTCGGCTCTTGGATAAGCAGCGACATCATGATGTACTTCCGTTTCATACACAGCCAAGGTGGTAGGTTGTACATACTAAGAGCAACTGGCCAAGTGCTGTGCCGGCTGCTCATGTTGCCGAAAGGATTCATTCCGTCCGTGCTCAACGCAAACCTTATATTCCTCGGTTCCGCACCGAAGTCTTCGAAGATCATGTCGATGTTTCTCCACTGTGCGGAATCGGCAGGGTGTCTTAGCTTTCCATCTTCCCTACGGTCCTCCGAGTGCCAGCACAACAATTTGGCCTCTTTTGGATTCGCAAAGAAACGCTTCAGACGCGGAATTACGGGCAGATACCACACCACCATAGCGGGAATTCCTTTCTTCAACTCGATGATAGACTCCTCGTCGTCTAGTTGACTCTTACGCTTGTAACGACATGCTTTGCACACGGGACATGAATGCAAGTTTGATAATTCATTACGGTATAGGATACAGTCATTCGGACATGCATGTATCCTTTCTACCTCCATCCCCAATGGACAAACAACCTGCTTTGCTCGGTATGTGTTTTTGGGCAGCTCGTTTCCATCCGGAAGCATCTCCGATAGGAGACCTAAGGGCGCCGTGAAACTCTTGTCTGACCAACCATAGCTTGCTTTCAATTTAAGCAGCTCTAGCACGGATGACAGCTTTGTGTATTTCGGCTTGCAACCCGGGAACAAAGGTTTTTCGGAGTCCTCAATCAAGCACATGAACTTGTTTAAGTCTCTCTCAGTACTAAAGTTCACGTCAGCATCACGGAGCATCTAATCCAACCTATCATCATCCACTGCGCCATCACAATCATCGTCTGCACCTACTTCCTCCGCGCGGCCACAATCATCGTCTGCACCTACTTCCTCGTCATCTTCTCTCCTTTCGGTGACTTCGGGTTCTTCGACGATGCGAACGTCTTCGTGTAACATGTTCTGCTCCTCACCATGTTTGGTCCAACACATGTAGTCCGGTTTGAAGTCCCTAATAATCAAGTGCGCTTGGATTTGTAGGGCTGACTTTTGTCCGAGAAATGATCTCTCATTTCTACAGTCGCAACAAGGATAATATATAAATTGAACACCCTTCTTCATCCTATCCTCCTCGGTAGCTATCAGAAAATTCGTCACACCATCAAGGTACCCTTGGCTCGTATGAGAACCGTACATCCACCCCTGACCCATCTTGCTACACGGGCTACAGAACGAATAAATTAATGTTAAATTGACCTAATAAAACAAAGACACCTAGCTTTTCATAGAAAAAAGGAGCTACCAAGATAATGTTCATGTAATAAAGTTCGTACGTAAATTAATCTAAAACACTACATTTATGCATTTTTAGTAATATATAAACCCAACTATGCAAAACTCAAATAAAGTCAGTAGCTAATTATTTAAATATTCTAATAAAGCAACATTTCTATATATGTCAAAATTTTATTTGTTGATGCACGAATAAAATGAAGCCAGGATACAACATCTATAAAAAGTTGAATTTTGGTGCAACATATATTATTTTTGGAGCTAGCATGATTTTTCTAAAAATCATACTTCAATTTTTGGGTTTAAGGGTATTTTGGTCATTTTCAAAATTATACAGCACTGTAACATGAAAAAAAAAGTTATACTATAAAATTTTACAGATTAAATGATGAATTTACAAAAAAGAATCACCTCATTTCGAGTTCGTATGAATTTTCTATGATTTTTAGAAGTTTAAAGCATTTTTAGCATTTTCTTGCTTTTTCTCAGAAAATCAAAAATATGAAAAACTTTTGTTACTCAGCCTAATTAGCCATTGAGCATGACAAGTGGGGTCCTCTGGCATATTAATTTTTCTTTTTCTTTTTCCTTCTCTCTATGACACATGGGTCCCACATTTCTTTTCTTTTTCCCAATTAGCTGAATGGCACACTACTAGAAATTCGCTGATCTATGATGAATCATATTCGTCACAGAAAAACAGAAATCCATCATTAAGCATCTTATGTGACAAATTAATGACAAAAATTCACTCGTCATGGAAGTCGCGTCATAGATGTACCTTTGTGACGAAAAGACAATTTTCGTCATAGAACAGGATAAATCCGTGACGAAACAGCCTTCGTCATGGAATGGATACATTTCTATGACGTAAATTATTGTCATGCAAGTCGCTCAAGAACGTCACTACTTTCGTCATAAAACAGGTTTCCGACCCATCTGTTCTTGACGTGGCAGCCTACGTGGCCTTTGTTGTGTCATCATCCAAGTGGCATCCGACGTGTCATCGTATAGCCTAATCCAATTCATTGGCCCAAAATGTTTATGCTGGGCTAGTCTAGGTTTTTGGCCCATTAATATCTAGGCCTTTTTATTTGGCCCAATTTTTTGATCCAGTGTTTTTATGAGCTGGATTTTAATGGGCCCAAGCTAGATATTAATCGGCCCATTTTAATACACTCAACACACAACATTACAAGCCTAGATTTTTAATCCAGCCATCTCAATACCACAATCAAAACACAACATTTACACACAGAATTTGAAAACCATATTTCACAGATAAGAGTTCATGTTCAAGATACTGCACTTACATCACAGCATTAGTACGGAATATACATCACCACCAGTTCCAAAACAAATAACTCACCAATTCACCAGCACAAAGCATCAATTCATGACTAAAGTTCCAAAACAAACCTGAACAGTTAACCACCAGCACGAAAATTTCTTACCCAGGAATAGAACCCTAAAAAATGATGAAAAATGCCACCAGGTCTAGAAGTCATGAGAGCAAAAAAGATGTCCAGCTTTTCAATCTTTACGTTGTAATCTTTGGCATGTCTTAAACTTCTAGCACTGCAAAAATATTACAAAGTAGGAGTTATATGGTCTTTAGAGTCAACAACTGTATATAAAAGCAGTAGTTGACCAAATTAAAGTTGGAATTATACGTACGGTCTTTGGACTTAATCAATGTCTTCACATTGCTATACATACAAAAGCATGTTAAACAGCCACTGATCCTACAACATCACATATATACACAAAACTAATTAATTAATATTTTTCAAAAAAATGTAGACTGATCATTGCATTGTTAGATATTAAATCCTCAAAACCTAACAACCTAATACTTGTCAAAAAAATGTAGAACGATAATTAATTAATACTTGCTTGGGCATCATTGACTAGTGAGGCGCACCCGATTTTAGGGCCGGATACGCTCCTGTGATTACTGTACCGGTCCCTGGATCAGTAGCCGGCACACACAAGAACTTGATAACATCGTCATACATTACCGAATACTTTACAATACAAGCCACTAGAGTCTTTAACATAACATGGCCTATTGGCCGAATCAAAGTCTTGCAGCGGAAACACATAAGAATCACGTAGATAGACCCATCAATATGCCAGACCCTCAGGCAACTGACTGGGGAAATGCCCTACCCCTCGACGTCGGTGTCCTCCTCGTCAAAGCAAAACTCATCTGCTTCTTCTGGCCAAATCAACAAGCCAGGTGAGTACTTTGAATGTACTCGCAAGCTAGCTATTCCCACAAGAGAAATTATACGGTAATATTTCATGCAGGGAATAAATCAAGGAATAGCTCTATTCTAAGTTGGTTGTTGTGCGGAAATGTAAGTTCTCAATTTAAATACAGGAATAGTAGATTCAAAAGCAGTTTGGTAAAACTTATTAAATCAAAGTAAAAAGGACTTCTCATTGAGGTAGACCCGGCTACCTCCTTTTCTCAATCCTCGAGACGGCTCAGACCATACCACCCCGGGCAGTATGTCTAGCTTCTCTACCTAACGCTCAGCTTGTACTATCCCGGATAGTACAGCGAGCTTCCTCCTCTCCATGTCCAGCCCGTGCTATCCCGGATAGCATGGCTAGCCTCCTCCTCCAGCAATTCCTTGCTACCAGCCGTGTAGCATAAATTGCACTCTGTGGACACGTCATGCCCACGTCCTTAGTCCCTTTACCCGGCTTTTCATAAACAAAACCTAGTCTAACCAGTGTGTGGCCTTGCCAGTTCGTGTCCATGACCATGGACGTGGCTATTCGAACAGTTTTTAACACTCTGCAGAGGTTGCACAGCTTTACCCACAAGATGTAAATTCACCCTTGTTGCCGAGCGCTAACGGATACACTTCACGAAGTGTATTGGCAGGGTGGTTACAACGAGGCCTTCGCCCGCTTCCATACTAGAGCTGGACCCGCTAGTGGGACTCCCCACCTTTGTGTCGCATCGTCACCCAAATGCCCGGTGTTGGTGGATCTCTAGGACTTTAAACACCTAGCACATGCTTTCTACTTCCCACGGATCCAAACCCTAATACTTGCCGGGGTACTAAGCCAAGTCCTTCCCACAAAGGACATGTGGACGTACGGTGAGGAACTGGTTTAGCGGCACTTAGGCTCGGTCCTTAATTGATTCGAGCAAGACTCCATTTTCCGTCCCCATGTCGTCCCGGACGAACATGGCTCCATCCGATGCTCTACATCCCCGAACATCCCTTATCATTCTCACCCGAATCAAAATCATCTCCTCTCTTATTTGGGGTTTTAACCAACTTTCCTTTCAAAAACCACCTCGGATAGCACGAGCTACCCGAGGGTTTTGTTTCCCGTATCCCACTGGAGTTTTGTAAAAATTGGGGCAAAACTTAGTTTTTATCTACAGCAGGGCTAAGCGTGGCTACCGTCTATAGCCTTATTATTTCTGTCGGTCGTAGAACAACTGATTAAATATTCCTAGGGTTACGAGGGTCGGGTGTTCAAACCTAGGTTTTATGCAATTACAGGAAATAACTAAGTCTACATAAAATAACAGGGGTATTCACATAGCATGCAATGTTCGCAAACAAAATAATTAGTTTTCACACATATAGGATTCAACATGATCAAAGTGGGAATGCTTGCCTGACAGTTCTGGTTCTTGCTCGGAAGGTGGGGATGAATCCGGTTCCTCCTGGCGTACGTATGTCACTCCGTTAACTACACGTCGGAAAATGGCGAATAAGGAGCAAAAAGAGCAACTTCAAGTAAATTCAAACGATATGCATGCCAGGAGAGAATAATGGTATTAAGGCTGGGTAGAAGAGCTCTTGGTTGAGTTAGGGTTTGGGATTTAAGGGCAACTCAGAACGGAGGACGGGGTGAGTATATAAAACCTCAACTTGATGGACAAGTCTCAAGGTTTTTAGAGCTTACATCTACGAGCACAATAAATAAATTAGGCGATGGGTATATGCATTTGTATCACATAAAATGATGCTGCCTTAGGTTTGGGAAAGATATGCCATTAAGATTGAAATTTCAAAATTAACGGTTTTCAGAGACATAGAGCACTATAGTCATTTTCTTGGTATATTGCTAGAGTGGAAATATTTATTTGGTGTTTTAGAAATCTGCCTATTTATACACCTATTTAAACACTAGAAAAGAATAACCCTACTCCCATCTTGTACTGCTTTAATTCAAAAAGTTTTTTAAAATTTTGAAAATGTGTTTGAACCAAACGATTGAGATGATTCTAATGGCTCCAGAACCGGTTTTAGGTTGTCCAGAACCAGCTTCGAATTAAAGGAACCACCTGAGCCGAGCTTAACCGGTTTTGGCGCTAGAACAGACCGGTTTTTCTAGGGCGAAGACGCTTTCTGCGTTTGGGTTTTACGCTTTCCCTACAGAGGAGACGGAACAGGGTGGGGCGCGGCCTTTTGGCAAGAAAACCAGGCCGAATCGGGCCAGGTGGGTCGTTTGGCCCACGCGCGTCGCTTACCTGCCGCAATTCTTACCGGTGTGTGCGAACCCGACCGAGTCGGCTGTTCGGACAGGAAGCGGAGGTTGCGGCGGCAGGCGGTTAGGGTTGTCCTGACAGCAGCCGGCGCCGTCGGGCAAATCCGAGAGGCTCAAGGAGCTTCGGCGGGGAGTTCAGCTCAGCAAAGGAGAGTGATGGGTTCTAGAGGGCGCTGGATCCGAGGGCGCGAGGATGCTGAAGCTTCGGGTGGCTTGAGGAGTAACAACCGGTTGTTGCGTGGTGGAGGTTTGAGCGATGAGCAGAAGGCTCCAGTCGGCAACTGAGGAGAGCTCGAGCTAGGGAAGTGGAAAGGTACGTGGCTCGGATGGGGAAAAGGGTTGCTCGGGTTCTCCTTTTATAGGGCGGACGGCGTGGTGAGCTGGCCATGCCCACTGTTGGAGCTCACTGGACTCGGGATGGGACTTCGCCGGAGAAGATTGGAGCGGCGCTGTGGCTACAGGGAGGCAGAGGTACGGTTGTGGCGTGTGCTAGTAGCTTGGGCGCCGATCAAGGGTAACAGTGGATGGCGCGGCATAGGGGTGGTGCGGTGCTGCCCGCAACCGGCACAGAACTGCCGAGCTGGCCTTGCCGTGCGTCCTGGAGCGCGCCCAGGGGGAGAGAGGGTGCCTGGCATGGCATGGTAGCCCTGGTGCGCCTAGTGCTCTGAGATGTGTCAAACCAGGTCCAGGAAAAAGGTGAGGACGTGTCCATAGGGAATAGGGATTTTCAGGCACCGATTTGTACCGGGTGAGCAGATGACTCTAAATGCCATTGGGTGCCAACAGTTAGCATTCAATGGGAAGGGAAAAATAGTGCTAGGGTTATGAGTAGTTGTACGAGAGAACATGAAAGTTAGGCACCGAAAAGGAATCGGATTCGCCTGCGGCTTGAATGCCAAGCTTGATATATCTTGGAAATCAATAGGGAGAGATGGGACATGAGCTGCCGGAGAGAGTTAAAGAGGTTAGGTGGGCTAGAGAAGTTGGTAAAATACTCCACGAGATTTTGATAGAGGTTGGCTAGGGTTTATTTATGATTTCATGTGCCGAAGCATTTTTGACGAAGGTGCTCGGTGGCGGTTGCTCTAAATCTTCGCACAAAATCTAACCAGATTTTTGTATATTTGGGCTCCTGGAAATACAAGGATCATTGTATGATTTATCGAAATTTTTGGAGTTTTAATTTTGTAGGATGCAGTGCATCACTCCTTTTTATCCTAATGTTTACTAATTTTGTATATGAATATCTTTGAATTGGACCTCATTATTTTATGTTATAATTGAGTTAGGTATATTGTTAGGTTGTCTCACGATTTATTTCAAAAATTTTGGAAGAGCCGAAAGGTGGTAGATCTCGCGATTAGGATTTTGGGAAGAATTAGGTTAAATAGGACGAAGGGGAATCGGAAGCTGGAACTAGGGTTCCGGGGTGTGGCAAGGGGTGGAGGGGATATGGGATCTCTCGGGAATCCTTTTATCTTGGTTCGGGGCCACTTGCCGACAGGGTGCCGTCGATGCATTAGGGGCACGATGCACGTGTTGTTTTAAGGTATTCCTGCAGTAGGGTTTGGTTTAACAGGGGTGCATGTGCTACGGGGTTAGGGGTAACGGGTGCATGCTTAGATGAAAACATTCTAGTTAAATGTAGGGTTATACTGGTAAGCTAGGTTTTGACAACAGGGTGTGACAACTAGCTATTAAACAAAGCAAATTATAGCACATGTATAATGCATTATTGACACATAACAACTATATAAGCATTTGAACAGAAGAAATGGAACAGTTGAATGCAGTCACTTGGAATGGAAATCTATTAGCATCATTCATTGCTAAACAATTCATCTCCTAAATTTCTCTGGTATGCTGCTAAACAAATACTCAAGCTAACAAGATCTGCAGCTCAAACAAAAATGAAAGCTAAGCAAGAACAACTCTCAGGATCCTCACTCCCCATGGCAAGTAAAATAATCCTATTAGCTCCTACTACTTTCATAAAGCTGCCAGCCAGCCCATAAATCAGACTAGAAATTTCTTACTCAAAATAAGTAAGACATACTTGAGCTTATTACACTGCTGTTGGAAATATACCTTGAACTAATTTGTTTAACATCATTGATCAAATGCCCCTATAGAAACCTTAGTTCCAACACACCTTAAGCACCTGCAAATCCAACCTTCATTCCAAAATAAAAAAAAACAAAGCCAACCTCAATCTGCATCAGATTGGACTCGAAACTCAAATGCGAGCTACCTCATGTCACTACACCATGCTTGCTAGCGGCGGTGCTGGCAGTTGGTGGAGCAGCTCCGGTGCGCTGGTGGAGAAGGAGGAGGGGCAGTGGCGGTGGCCAGATCCATCGGGGAGGAGGAGGGGCAGTGGCGGTGGTCGGATTCATCGAGGAGAAGGAGGCGTCACAGTGGCGGCGTCCGGATCCATCGGGGAGAAGGAGGCGGGGCAGTGGTGGCGACCGGATCCGTCGGAGAGGAGGAGGGGCAGTGGCGGTGGCCAAATTCATCGGGGAGAAGCAGGCGTGGCAGTGGCGGTGCCCGGATCCATCGGGGAGAAAGAGGCGGGGCAATGGCGGCGGCCGGATCCGAAGGGGAGAAGGAGGGGGCAGTGGCGGCTGGGGTGAGGGGAAGTAGGGGCAGTAGGGGAGACGGTGGGGGTGAGGGTAGAGTGGGGTGAGAAGATGTTAGCGCCCATCCAAAAAAAATCGCTGGGCGCGGGAGATTTTGGCGCCCATCCAAAAAATTTCGCTAAGCGCGGGAGGTTTTGGCGGAGAGCCAAAAATTTCCAGTATTTAGTCAAAATAGCTTTTATATAGTAATTTCAAACTCTTAAAATTTATCAAAATGACTAAAATTTATCAAAATGACTAACTATTTTAATGGCTTACATGCATGCGATTGGCGATATGTCGCCACTTTACTCGCTAAACATATGATGAATCCCATCATGACGTCGATGGCTCCCCCTCGGATGAACTTGACATACCCGATGTAGAAGTATTTGTTAATCTCTTGTTCAGCCCATCTCTAATCGATAGCCTAGATATGAAGAGAGATGTGTCGGTAGCTTTGGTCGGTACATGTCGATTGGCCGAGCCTTTTTTTACACTATATATGCATACGAATATGAATGCATGCAAGGGCATATTTAAATTCTATTTTTTTATGCTTTTCATTTTACTATAATTTCTATGATTTTATATAGATTATTTCAAGAAACCTTACTTTCATGAAAACGGCCTCCAATAGACACACCATCCTCGAAGGCCCTCCAAACCATCCTCCTTGCACGCCAAATGTGGCGTGTGCTCTCTCGCACGCCATCGACCAACCGTCACCTCCCTCCTGCCATCTCTCCTTCTTCTCTGTCTATCGTTGCCCCAAGCCGCCACGGTGCCTCCGCCCCTGCTCATGCAGATCAACGCCGCCGGCCGCCTCCATCCCTCTCAGGTGAGGATGAAATTGAGGCCTCCATATGAGATTATGGAGGGTCAAGTATGGACGCTCTGCTGGAGATGCTCTTGCTTCGCAGAAAGCTTAGACCAGCCAAGTGGATGGTTGCTTTGGAGAGAAGCGTGAGGTTCTGACTTCAAATCATGTCGGTTCCATACCTAATAATGACGCGTGGTCCCATACATGACAAGTGGGTCCAACAAATCTGACATGCAGCTTGATACGTGGAACTAGAGCATATACAGTTTGAATTGCCTATTTGAATTTTTGTGTGAAGATAATGATTTCATATAATTAATATAGAGTGGAAATCAATTTTAACTGCTCAACATATTTTATTTGGCCCACTAATTTTTTTCATAATTTTTAGAAGTTATTTAGTGTTTATTTGAACTACATTAGAGTTTATATCGACTCCTATTAATTCAAATATTATGAAATCTTTTTAATTTTCTCTCTCAACTATTTGGGCCAAAATCTCACTTTCTGGCCCAATCCCTAGCCCGCACGGCCTGGCACAGCCCACCATCCATCTGCTTGGCCCAAGGGAGATTGTGCCACGGAGGCATATGTATATGTGCTAAATAAAATAAAGTTTGGTGAGCTATCACTATTATTTAAGTAGTGCAGAGGTAAGGCAAGATACTCACACATGTGAAGTCTCAGGTTCGAACCCCAGAGGGCATAATTTTTACCGCTATATTTCCTAGCTCCAACTCTGACATGTGGGTCCCTCAACCACGCGTGGGCCCACTTGCTGATAGGTTGTTCCCACATATCTGATATATGGGTCCCGTTGAACTGACATATGGGTCCCACATATGTGACAAGTGGGTCCAACAAAGCTGACAAGAGGGTCCCACATGTGGGCCCGATGTCCTGACAGGTGGTGCAGATGCTCGACACGTGGTCAAAGATATTTATGACGAAGCCCATTCGTCATAGGTGCAGCGACGATGTATGACGCTCCTCTCGTCGTCACAAATATACTGGTAAGCGTCATCCAAACGTGTCCACGTAGGCTAGATAATATCTATGACGATTTGTGTAGTTGTTTCATGACGAAATATTTACTTTTGTCATAAATTTTAGGGGGCTGGGGTCCATCACCTGACATCCATGACGATTCAGCTATTTTCGTCATAGAGATGGCACTATTTATGATGAATTTGAATAATGTCACAAGGAAAATGTCATAGATTAGCGAATTTCTAGTAGTGGCACAGAGCGAGCTAGCTAGCTACCAATCGAGGGGACTCGATCATCCAGCATGGAATCATGGGGGGGGGAAGGGCACGGGAAAGTTCTGTGGCTCACCGTGGAGCTATAGGAAGAGTCGGCCGATGCTGGGGAGGCCGGAGATGACGGCGGCGATGGCGAGCGGCAATGGCAGCTCGGTGAGGTCGTCGACGAGCAAGGCTTGTAGTGCCCCGAGCTTGATTCCTTCCAGCACGAGGTTCGCCGGCTCTTCCTGGTGCGGCTGCGTGTGCGGGTGGCTCAAGAGGAGGTCAGGAAGAGGGCCGACGACAATGGCGATAGCGGCGAATCGAGCTGGGAGTGAGCTTATGTAGTTATTTGTACAGACGGCTCCAAGTCGGGAACCGTCTGTACAAATAGCACATACGGTTTCCAACCGGGAACCGTCTGTACTGTGCCCCGTCATTTTCTCAGACGGCTCCAAATGCAAACCATCTAAGAAAATATCTACACACGATGGTGAACAAGCGGGATGGCATAGTACAGATGGCTCCCAATAGGAACCGTCCGTACTAATATTACAGACGGTCCCAGTTGAGAAACCGTCTATACTGTGGCGCCATCGTGCGTAGATATTTTCTCAGACTATTCGCGTTTAGAGCCGTCTGTGATAGTTTTTGTGATTTTGGAGATCGAACGATCGGAACAGAACATGTTGGGGAACGTGCTACGCAAAACAAAAATTTACCGCGCACAATCCACCCCAAGATCACTATCGAGGTGCAGGCAACGAGATCATACCTTCGACGATCACGTCAATGCAGCGGAGAAGTTGACCGATGTCGATGAAATCCGCAGACTCCCGCAGCTAGGTTACACCTCCCAGCCGCGAGAGCGATCTCCTCGCGAATAGTTCGCCCGATCGAACGCCGAAGTATACGACGTCTCCGAGGTATCCACGTGTACCGGATCAGCGACACCGCGGTAATGTGTGGACCAGCACACAAGAACAGCGGGGATCTACGAGAAGGAGAAGCAGCAGCGCGCCGGCAGCTGTACTAGATCCAATCTAGAAGAGAGAGAAAAAAAGAAGGCTGTGGCCAATCTAGAGATGGCCGGCCTAGGGTTTAGGGCTGCTTCTGGGGCTGCCTCTGGGGCTGCTCGAGATCCCCTTTGAGGTGCCCTGCCCCTCTATTTATAGGGGTTGGGGCAGCTCTCCTTAGGCAGGTGGAGTCCTACTCCAGCAGGAACACCCTGTTGGAGTTGGAGTCCAACTCCACCAGAACCTTCTAGAACTTCCGGAACCTTCTAGAATTTCTAGAACCTTCTAAAACTTTCCGGAACACTTCCGAACATCACCGGAACCATCTGGGACCTCCCGGAACACTTTCGAGATCATCCGAAACACTTTCGAAACCCTTCTCTCTCGTTCTCCATAAATAGTAGCATTCCTAAATGTCACTAAAACGTTAAGCGTGTGACCCTATAGGTTCGAGTATATGTGGACATGTCCGGAACACCTTCCGGTCAATAATCGTCAGCGGGATCTGGACACCCATAACGATTCCCACATATCATCGAAGATCTTTATCGAGCGAACCTCGTATTACCGCATATTATCCTTTTGCCTCACGATACGTTACACAATCCGAGGCGAGACTTTGACGGTATCCCTGTGATCAACTCCTTGATCACCATACCTAGTTATCCTCGTTACCGGTTTGTACTCTTTTCTCGTTTCCGTATTCCGGTACCCCCGTGACTAACCTTTTAGTCACAATACCTGGCCAGGTGATGCTGGACACCGTAATACCGAGTGGGCCCAGAGTGTATCTCTCCATCGCCGGATGGGCAAATCCCAGTCTTGAGATATCTAGAACCACGATATACTTTCTGGTGTACTTGGAAGTCACATTTATAATTACCCAGTTACGGAGTAACGTTTGATGACCCCAAAGCAACCATCCGGTATCCGGGTCTACGATATTCTCATGGTCTAAGGGCGCAAGTAAACATTAACACATAATGAGAAGATACTGACAACATATTGACGAAGTGATCTTGCAGTATCTCATAAGGGGGTCCATCCAACACCATTGTTACCCTAACAATGTGTTCCCATTATTGCCAGCATCCTTGTTACATTAACAATGCTCATGATCAGGAAAACAAGACCATCAACAATACATGAGCTAGTCTAGAGGTCTGACTAGGGATCTGAATGGTGTTTATTATTCCACACATGCAATTAGGTTTTCCTCTGAATCTCATATTCAAGAACCAATGCAATTCTAGCATAGAACATAAACTTAATCATGAACATGAAAATAGAATAATAACAACTTTATTATTGCCTCTAGGGCATATTTCCAACAGAACACGGTACGCTAATATTTGATCACCGTACGGAAGGCTAATATAGGTAATATTTGAAGACTAATTAATACAAAGTAGTACTAATTTTTACAAAGTAGTAATAATTAGTGCACTAACTAACTATCTAATTAATTCCTTAAAATAACTAACTCTCTAATTAAGTCGACGCCTCTTGTTGGGCGGGGCCGATCGCGCCGTCGTCGCCGTGGAGGTCGTCGTCGCCGACACTGCCGTTGCTACCGCCGTCGTCGTCCCAGTCATCCTCGTCCCAGCCGTCGTCGTCCTCGGAGGTGTCCTCCCAGCCGTCCTCTGTACAGTACCCGTGGGCAGCGGCGGCGCCCTGCTGGTCCTGCTGCTCTAGACCGCCGCCGCCATCCTCATCCTCGTCATCATCGTCGTCGTCGTCGTCTTCGTTCTCCTCCTCGTCGTCCTCGTCGGTCTCCTCCTCCGACATCCAATCGGCGTCGTCGGAGGTCGACGGACTCCAATCGGCCGAGCGGTTAGTCTCCTCGTCGGAGGAGATCACCTTCATCACCGGCGAGTCCTCGTTGGACGAGTAGTTGGATGGCCAACTAATTAGCGACGGCGGACCTAAGGAGAGCGATGGGACGGGCGGCGCCAGTGATGACGACGGCACACTCGCCATTGCGGAGGAGAGAAGAAGCAGGAGGGGAATGGATTGGGCGGAGGTGGAAGCGAAGTTCTTATTTGGAAGAGGCGGTCCAGACGGAGGGAGTGAAGCGACGTGAAGAGGAATATGAAGCAACGCGCGAGAAGACGAAGCGGCACCAGCCAATTCAATATATAGCACAGATGGTTCCTAGTTGGGAACAGCCTGTACTATTAGTACAGAGGGTGAGTACAGGCGGTTCCCAACTGGGACCGTCTGTGATATTAGTACAGACGGTACCAGTTGGGGACCGCCTGTACTATCCCTCACACAGACGGTCACAGTCTAATATCACAGACGGTCACAGTTGGGAACCGTCTATACTGTGAGGGATAGTACAGGCGGTCCCCAACGGCTATCCTTCGCAGTACAGACTGTCCCAGTTGGGAACCGTCTGTAATATTTGTACAGACGGTTCCTCATACTGTAGCGGGACTGCACCATCGCTGGTAGTCATTTTCTCACACGGTTCGCGTTTGGAACCGTCTGTGCTACGCACTGTACAGACGGTTCTAAGTTGCCATCTGTAACAGGTGGCGTCCCGTTAAATGGAATCTGTAGTAGTGTGACAAACGGCGAGGCTCCCTCTTCGATTTGTATTGGGGGCGGCATGTTGGTGTCGTCGGTGAGTAGGGGCACCCGCGAGCTGGCCACGCTGGGGCGGTGTGTGCGGGCGCTGTTCTGCGTGCTGGTCCGCGCGCGACCTCTACGTCAGCCGGCTGGCGGCCTACGCCGGGGGAGGCAGCGGCGGCGGGCCCGTGGAGTTGGTGGCCATGCCGCGGAGCTGGAGCCACGGGTTCTACCGCTCGGCGGGCGGCGGGGACGCTGACGTCGAGGAGCTCATCCGGGCCGCCTCGCGCGCTGGCCCGGCCAGGCCTGCCGGCGTCGGGCCGCGGAGCCAGAGCGTGGCCATCGGGAGGATCGACCAGGAGCAAGAGCTGCACCGTCGGACCCACTGCCAGGACCGCGTGCAGGGTTGGTGGCGTCGCGGCCGCTTAACGCCGACGGCGTAGCTCAGCTCAGCTGACAGTGAGCTCGAGTAGTCGTGCTCGTCTTTTGTCCATGGCGTGTATATATGCCTCGAATTGGTATATTGCTGTGCCTGAGTAAATGTGACATGTTACTGTATATGCTCCGTGTCAAGTTATGGGTTGGGAGTGTATGTAATTTTTTGTTCTGTTCAAGCCTCCCATGAGCTCGAGCAAACTTTGGGAGTCTCACTCCATTGACAGGTGATAACGACCGCGGTTTAGAATAGGTCTTAGTAAATTCTTATGTGGGGAGGTCACCGTTCCTAAGGCCGTCTCTCGTCTTTTCTTGACCGTCGCCATTCAAGAACGGGCGGCACCAACCTGACGAGCGGGCATCCTCGCCGAGTTCTCCTTTGTCTCAGTGATGTGTTTCTCATATACATGTTCAACAATCAACAACGGGATGTTCGATGTGAATATTGTGATACTCTATGTTCTTTTCCTTTTGATAACTGAATATATTGTGATACTGTATAGGCTGATAGCCCTCTGCCCTTGCAATTGAAAAGTGGGCTGCCAAGACGGAACCGGTATCTCGATGTATCGTATGGATGTGGAACTGGTTCATTTGTATCAGCGAAGTTATTACTGTACCGAGGTTGAAAAGGTATGCCCAGTGACAAACTTGTTCCGATAGCTCAAATACTAAACTTCCAAATACATGCCAAGGTTACTAGACTTGTTAAATGGGTCACTGTAGGACACTATTGCGTCATTCCCGGGTATCACATGTCACGTACGTTGAGTCATGCCAACATGGGTGCACGTGAGTCATATGTGACGACGGACGCGGCCACTGTAATTTGCACTCAATCCACGTAATAATGGCCTTTCACAATTTTATGCTCCATCTAAACGCTGTCAGATGCAGCAAATGAGACGCTCACAAGGGTGCTGGCTTTGGATGCGCATCGAATGGTGAGGAATTTTTTTTTGTTTCACTAGGTCAATTTTTTGTTCCACTTATGTGCTAGTGGAACACATTTTTGGGTTCTACTCGAACATTTTTATATTGATTGAGAAACAAATTTCATGGAACATTTAAAAATGAATCACACAAAAGAAATTCCCTGGTGGTATTGTTTCCATTTATTTTTATATCTTTTTATTTTTTCTACTAATAATCTAGGATTGTTCACTACAATCTTCGATATGTTCTGTTGTTTTTCATTTGTTGAAAGAATAAACTTGACTCCCAACAAGAGAGCTCCACTTTAACGGCTGTCACACCACTTCCCAAAGGTCAAAGGCCGAAGAAGAAAATACTAGAGGAAAATAAGAAATCAAGACTCAAGTCAAAGACAAGCTCACAAGTAAAGAGGTTCATGAGGTAGGAGTCCATCAAGTCTATAGTCTACAATGAACTATGGACCAAGACATCTCTCTCCCATGAGCAAATCTATAGACCTAATTAGACTATAATGCCCTTACTTTTTCTCCCTCCGTCAAGGGCATGGAGGTCTTCTATCCCCATTCCTTGGCCTAGAAAGGCACCCCATGGCTCATTTGTAATCCATCTCTCATGAGGAATAAGAGTTCTTATCTCTCCTAGGTGTGGCCGGAGTTTCTTGGAGAGATCTTCTCATCGTCAATGATGCAGTTGTAAGGCACGAGGGGTCCCTAAGTCCGTATCTAACGATTCCATCGAACCAAAGCCACGTCTCTCAACGGGATTACGCCTCCTCGAGACCGAACCAGATTAAAAACATTGTTGTCTCAATTGTGTTAATGTTCAACGTCTAACATTGCGGCCGTTGTACACGTCATTTTACTTACTTGATACCTTCGACACATGTTCAACAGGCACCCTCTCTCTCCAAGTCGTTCTAGATAATGATAACAGTTGTCCCATATATAAGAGGGTTATTGTTTTGAAAGTCACCTCGTAAGAAACACGGTGGTTCTAACAGGTTGTGATTTTGACAATTAGTTTAAAAGCAGCAAAAATTTGAATTTTGCTTCGATAACAAATAGGCACGTTTGAACAGCAAAACAAGCATCTAGTGTTGCCCGCCCGGGCGTCGCGGTGGGTCTTAGGAGCTTGTGGCCCCTACCTACACGGTTAGCCTGTTGTGGTGGACGATGCTGCCGGTCGGACGTCGCTGTGGGCTGTAGGTGTGTGCGGCCAACGCAGCACACCCACGCTGGATGTTGCTAAGAGCCAAACTCGAACGGAGGCAACGGCCGAAAGGCCTGATTTAACTCTTGAACGTGTTGCGTCGTGCGTGCCACCAGCCGAGCCGAGCCCCCGCCCCGTGCGTACCCGCAACAAAGGCGGCGCGGCGACGCAGCATTGTAAATGGCAAGGCACGGGCAGCCGGGGCAGGCAACACGTACGACCATCGAACGAAGAAGACAAAAGATCCAACACGCAACAGTCGTTAGCGAAGTTGGTACGTTTTTGTTTGGCTTATCATTTTGATCGAGCATGGATCACGCAAAACAATGACTCTATATATTCTGTGTTTCCGTACGTTGGTTAGGTTTACCTCGTGCATCATATGCCCTGTTTTTCAAGTAACTGATTGGACTTTTCATTTATGCACACCTTGCATGCTGATGGAGATGTGTTACTCTATTTGGCTCTTGTGTTGGGACCTAAAGTTAACAAGAGCTATTATCCTAAGCATGCGTGGACGCGGGTGAGTAAACAAGCAGATCTACACGCATGCATACCATCAGTCATATCACCTCGCGAGTGCGCTCCGGTGATTTTTTTTTATTTTAAAAGATCTAATCAGTTTTGGTCGCTTTTGATTCCAATTAAGATAACTAAGTTAGCTAATTTTAATTATGTTACGTAATCTTGAGCTCGCTAACCACCAGCGTTCCAGTCTCCATTGCGTTCCAGACCCAACCACAAAGCAACATGGGCTTATAAGAGATCTTAGGTCCTCTTCTCCAAAAAGACTAGCCTGATAGGAGGGGCTACTCTCACTTATAAATTTTATTAATCCTCTGTCCACAATCGATGTGAGACTAAACCCAATAAATCTCCCCCTCACGCATCGGTCATACCCGAACCCGCTAACACCAGCGTTCCAGCTTGCCAACCATGACCAGCAACCGTGAGGTCTCCGAGATTTTCATCCGAACACCTGGGCTCTGATACCACTTGTAAAAGTTCATCTAGCCCTTTGTGTGGTTTAGGGTGGATTGAGAGTTAATCTAAACTAGGTGTGGTTTTGGTGATTAATGACAAAAGGATTTTGTGGACTAACTATTTTCCTTGAATGTTGGAATGTGTATGGGTTAGGTATGACTTTGTAGGGTTACATCAACAGGATGGACCTACAAGCCCGTGAATCCCAAGATCAATGATGCATGTGATGATTGGGAGATGGATTCATGTGTTGAAGTGTCACGCCCTGAATTTCCGAAACCTAAAAATTAGGACTAACAAAAACTTTTTCGTTAATAATGTTAGCTGAAAATACACTTAATTAAAACTTTAGTTCAAATCATGATGAAGCTAAATACCAAACACAAAAACCCTTGTCTTTATCTCTATCGATCTCCGTTTTGTCAAAACCCTAATTCCCCGAAACTTCGTCCGACAACGCGGACAATTCCGTTCAACACCTGATTCCATATGTGGTTATTTACTCTTGCATTCCCGCCACAAATGCACCTCCGGCATCCATCCCCTTTCCTCCCTAGTCGGTGTAACCTAGACCGACAACCGTAGCTGAGTATCCAAACGATACTTTTGCGAAATTGAAGCATATACACCCCATGAATCTCCTCCGAATGACACAATTTTCTGCAGGCTACCGCGTCATATCCCATCAGGAGTATATGCACGTATATACCGCCTTTGCATATACGTCTATACGCAAAACCCTAATCCCTTTCTCCCCTGTTTCGACAAAAGGGCAAAACCCTAAAACACCTTGATATTCGAAAACGTGCGTGTCAACATGAACCCACACATGTCTGGTACGCTTTAAACTTCTCATGCATTCATTAGACCCAACCTCGCCACGAACGCACCCTCTGGACTAAAATCCTAATGCAATAATACCTTAGTTCAACACCTGCGCAGTATACGCTGATGTGCCAACGGCACCTTACCAGCAAGTAGCCCAAACCAAGATGAAAGAATTCCCGCGAGTCTCCATAACCTCTCCACCCCTTGCCATGCTCCGAAACCCTAGTTCCGAGCTCCCGATTCCCTTCTCCCTATGCTAACCCAATTCCTTCCTAAACCCTAATCGTGAGATCTACCACTCCTCGGCTCCTCCAAAAATTCCGAGATAAATTGTGGAACAACCTAACGATATTCTTAACTCAATTATAACATAAAGTAGTGATGTCCACTACAAAAATATTTGCATATGAAATTAATAAAACTTTAGGACAAAAGTTGCATTGAACTACAACCCCTAGAAACAAATTTCCAAAAATTCTAATAAAATCACACGATGAAGCTCACACATCTAGGAGTGCAGCTACGCAAAAACATGAACATGTTCAGTTCAAAAATCTAAGATGCTCAGCATCGAACACCTTCGATAAAAATGTTTCATTATAGGACATCCTAAGCGGGTGAGGCCCTTTTTCTGCACTCTTATCATACCTCCTCTCTTAACTTCTCTCAGCATCGCAGATGTCCTGTCATGTCCAAGAGGACCCTAGCTATTGGCATAGCAAAGCTTGTTACGGCATTCAAGTCCCTCACCTCAAAAGCTATTCTTTTGGTGCCTAACACCACTAGAGCATCCGTGCACGTGTCCAGACACTCACTGGTGCGAGGGACATGAGTTATAACCTCGTTTGACCTCAGGGGACACCTCATGCCAGTCTTGCACCGCTCTGGACGCGCACGGGGCGTGCACTGGCATGGCGTGGTATGCGCACCCCTTGTCCAGCGTGCCGCCCGCCGTTAAGCCCCGCGTCAACCGCCGCTGCAGCACTCTCCGTTGCTCCCCTGCGCGCCACGGTGCCCCTCTCGAACTCCTCGCTCCCCTGCCTTGTCGCATCGCTCGGCCACCGAGCTCAGCAGTGCTCAAACAGCGCCACCTCAAGCCGGCCTCTGCCCCGTCCCGTCCCCGAGCATGAGCATGCTCAGCGTGCCGCCGGTCGATGACCACGCCACCCCTCGCGTCGCCATGTGCCACGTGCCGTCCATCTCTCCTCAGCGCGAAGCCGCTGCCTCCCCGCTGCCGTGGAGGACGCCAAGCATGCCCCGCCAAGCTTCCCTCTGTAGCCATCGGTGGATTTTCCGTCACTCGCTGCTATCGCTGCTAACGCACGCGTCGCCCTCAGCGTTAAGGCCCCCTCCCCATGCGCGCTTGCTCCCCAGAGCTTCCCCAAGCCCCTCATCCTCCACTGATCCTCCCCGGATCTCCACCCGAAGCTTCGCAAAGCCGCTGGCGATCAATTTCTTGGAGCAGCCGGAGACCCCCGCTGCGATCACCGCTAGGAACCAAGCTCCCCGGTGATCCTCTTCCCCTCTTTCTTTCTCTGAGATGCTCCCTGTGCTCTCCTGATCCTCCCCGTGTGCTTCGTTCCAGCTCCCATGGACCGGAACCCCGGATCCGACCTCGGCCGCCGGTGTTCGCCGCCGCCCTCCGACGCCGACCACCCTCCGGTCTCCCTCCGCTTCGTCCTCCACCTTCCAGTGCCTCTCCAAGCTTTGCCGGTGTGATTTCCGTGCTCGCCTCCGCCCCGCGCGCCACCGCTCGCCGGCGACCAACTCGCCCGAACCGCCCTTTCCTTGAGTCCTGCCACTGGGGCTACTAAAGCTCACCCAAGCGCCGGTGGTCTTTCCCATGCAGCCCTCGCCGCAGACCCGGTCGCCCCGTCGGTGCTCTCCGCGTTGGCCTCGCCCGACGACACCCCCAACTGCTGCCGCCGTGCTCTGAAACCATCACCCACGCCGCCTCGACACTCGCCGCCGCAACCAATTGACACCGCCCTAACGAATCTCCCGCCGGCCTCTCGCCGCTACCTGCCTCCGGCCACGGGGCCGCCCCAATCGAGCCCCATCTCCTCTATTCCTCTCCCCGTCCGAGCTTGTCGGCAGCGGCCACCAGAGCACCACTCTTCCACAACCTCGGCACCCCTCTCCTATGTCCTCGTCGCCCTCGCACCCACTTACCCCCGCCAACCTATCCGTGTGAGCTCCCCGAGTCCATCTTCATCCCCGCCGGACCTCCCTAGCTCGCCGCTTGCCGCCGGCGCGTGCTGCTAGGGCCACCGCGCCACCTTTTGCTTCCCCTGTGTCTTCCTCAAGTGCACGCGTAAGAAACGGTCGAACCGATTGAAAGCAGAAAGCGCAACACTCCTTTACGCTTCCTCCTCTGGCCGGCGTACTTCCACAGTTCCTCTTGATATCCACCTCCTAGCTCCAGAAGCGTAATCCGCAAATACGTCTTCGACGTCATCGGCAGAATCCTCTCCCTCTGGTATTTTCCCTTCTGGCAAATGTTCGGAAGTCCATAACTTCTCCGTCGTAACTCCAATTGGACCGATTCTTTTTCCTATATCCATCTAAAATCAAACCCTATCCAACAGTACCATTTTCATAATTTTTGGAATATTTTGAATTTTCAAATTTGAATTTAGTTCACATGTGAGCCTGTTAGGGTATTCCGTAAGCATAGTCTAATATAGTTAATCTGTTTTTGCATCACATGAAGTATAATCTGTAAGTTCAGTACACCTTGGACTTTGAAAACCTTTTAACTATGAAGAACAATAGGGTTTTGAAAGTTCAATAATATCATGTCAACCCTTGTACGCACATATGTATGTACTTACACATGAAATAATTTTATCCTTTTCTAAAACCCTTTCATATATCTTGTCCAAAACCTTTTTAACCAGTTCAGTGACATCTGGACCCAACCTTTCTATGAGGGCTAAAAGCTCTCGAGTATTACAAAGTTTATAACATGCAAACCCTAGTTTTCCATTATACGAGAAACCTTTGTATCATGTGTTCATAATTCCATGACATCAATAATTTGAAAACCCTAGCATCCCTTTGAGTTCAGTGCATAGCTTTGTATGCGGCATGAGTGTATGTTGATTCTTGTTTGATTCTTCCCCGCATCATTAATTTATTCGCCGTTCTTTCGACGTGTAGATACCGACGTTAGGAGATATCGCGCGGAGGGATTCGGACAATTATTGAACCGGGTTTAGGACCGAGCCCCCAGCCAATATTGCCAGGCAAGCATTCCACCTTGATCATGTTGAAATCCCATATTTGCAAAACCTAATTATCTTGTTTGCAAATATTGCATGCTATGTTAATATCACTGATATTTTTGTTAGTATAGATATGCCGAGTAGATGCATGTGAGGTAGGGTTGAGATCCGATCCTTGTAGCCCTAGGAATACTTAGCCGGTTATTGTTCGACCGACAATCTAAATAGGAATATGGGCTTTAGCCAGCTTAGACCTGCTATAGTCAAAATCAATTTTTTTTTATCGGTTACGGTGGGTTGGGATCAAAACCCTCGGATTGGTTATACAGTCCGGGGAATATCTTTTCAAAGGAAATCTTTGTCAAAATCCCACATGAAATGCTGGAGGATTTGGATTCGGGCAGGAATGCTAAGGGTGTTATGAGGTGGTAGAGTAGCCGGTTGCTACTTGAGGAAAAGAATGGTAGGGTAGCCGGTCGCTACCTGAGGAGTTGGTTGGTTATGGAGTCCTGCTCGAATCAGTTAAGGACTGAACCTAAGTGCCGCTGAATCAGTTCCCCCACCGTACGTCCACATGTCCTTTATGGGAAGGACTTGACTCGGTACCTCGTCTAATGTTAGAGCTCGGAACCGTGGGAAGTTAGGGAGATGTGCTAGGATGGATTTGGGATCCCTAGAGAATCTTCACGGGACTACGTGGAGGTAAAGCCCTCAGCGAGTTCCACGTCGGTTGGAGGTAAAGCTCTCAGTGGGTTCCACGTAGTACGTAAAATTATGGTTCGACACAAAGGGGGAGAGTCCCATTTTTGACATCCGGGATGCAAAAGTTGGGTTACCCTCCTAGCGGGTCCGGCTCTAGTGTGAACACGGGCGAAAGGTCTCGTTGTACTAACCCTGTCAGTATACGGTGCATAGTGTACCCAGGGCGAACTACATCTTGTAGGTAAAGCCGTACAACCTCTGCAGAGTGTTAAAAACTATTCGAATAGCCGCGTCCTCGGTCATGGACATGAACTGGCAAGGCCACACATTGGTTAGACTAAGTTTTGTTTGTGAAAGCTAGAAAAATAGGATTAAGGACGTGGGCATGATGTGTCCACAGAGTACAATTTACGCTACACGGATGGTAGCCAGGAATTGCAGAAGAGGAGGCTAGCTGCACTGCTGGGGGTAGTGCGAGCGGGAGCCAAAAAGGGTAGGCGTGATAGGCTGAGCTATCATGCTGAGGAAAGGAAAAAGGGAGGTAGCGGATTCTACCTCGAATGATGATTGTTACTACGAACTACTTTTGTTTTCAAAATAGCTTTGAAACCTACTATCGTATTTACGACGAAAATTTAGATTTCCGCACAACTAGCAACATAGGGTAGAGTTATTCCTTGATCTACTCCTGCACGAAATATTGCCGTATATTTCCTCCTGTGGGAATAGCTTGCGAGTACATTCAATGTACTCACCTGGCTTGTTGATTTGGCCAGACGAAGGAGACACCAATTCCGAAGATACGGATAAGCACTCGAAAGCTAGGGCATAACCCCAGTCAGTTGCCTGTCGGGATTTGGCATATTGCTGGGCCACATCATTGCTTGTTTTTCCACTGCAAGTTTATAGTCATTGGGCTACAGATATCAGACATTCGACCTTCACGGTCTATGTACTTAAATTCGTATGTATGTCAATGATATACAGGTTAACTTGTGTGTACCGGCTACTGATCCAGGGACCGGTACAGTAATCACAAGTGAGTATCCGGCTTAAAAACTGGGTACGCCACATGAAGTTCATCAAATCATGTGAAGCATCAATTGATCAAGAAGTAAACTTCAAGGATCAAAATATGGGTTCAAGGAGTGAACCGCATTGGATCAAGATGAAGTCATAATGTAAGAGTAAAGTTTACCAAGATGAAGAAGTTCACGTGTTGAACTCAAGATGGTCAAGAGTGGGCTCATGTGTTGAGCCATGCATGGTGATCAAGACATGAAGCTACGAGTTCAAGAGAAGAACACTAGTGGTGGCTTCATGTAATCAAGTGAAGATAAGCGATTGTGTATTGCATTATATGAGCTAACCCCATGTGCTATGTGCGATGTGTATGTTAAGGGTTAGGTACCACTCATGGGCAAGCATCGAGATGTTGATCGTATGTGCCCATGAGAGGATGACATCATAAGTCGATGGTCATCACGGCATGTCAAGATTGGCATCATGCGAAAACATATGCCACTACTGCAGAAACCCCCTCTACTGACGGGCAAAAAAACCCCCTCTACTGACGGGCTGGGGGCCCGTCAGCCTGGAAATGTCAGTGGAGGGGTGACCTCCACTGACGGGCGGGCCGCCCGTCAGTAGTGGCTGTGACTAGTGACGGGCTCAATTTGCCCGTCAGAGGAAATGTATCACCACTGACGGGCTCCTGGTGAGCGCCCGTCACTGGTTCCCCCTCACCACTGACGGGCTTTCTTTAGGAGCCCGTCGGTAGTATATTTTCAGGGATAAAAAAAATAAAATTCAGAAAATAACATTTCATCCACGCAGCCTCCACCACCCCGCACCGCTCGCCTGCCTGCTCCGGAGACCGCCGCGCCGCGCCGCTAGCCCACCTACTCGACAGGCCGCCTCCCCGCTCGCTCGCCTACCCGGGAGGTCGCCGCCCCGCTCGCTCGCCTGCTCGGGTCGGGGAGCCCGCGCCGGCACATAGGACAGGAGGGAGCGCCGGCGGATGGCGGCGCCGGGGTCGTCGACGAGGCAGCGCCGAGGATGAGTCGCCGCGTGGACAGGGTGGTGGAGGAGGCGGCGCGGCGCGGGGTGGTGGAGACGGCGGCGACCACTGACACGGCGCTGGGTGGAGGAGGCGGCGCCGCGCGTGGTGGTGGAGGAGGCGGCGTCGCGCGGTGTGGTGGAGACGGCAACGACCACCGACGCTATGGCCGGCACGCAGAGCACAAGGGGGAAGAAGGAAGGGGAGAAATGTGTTACCGGTGAGACGGCGGCCGCGGGGGTGGTGGTGGTCGGGGATGAGGTGGGGCCGGTGGTCGGTGAGGAGGAGATGCTGCCGCTTGGGGAGGAGGCGCTGTCTGCGCTCGGGGAGGAGCTGCTCGGGGAGGAGCTGCTCAGGGAGGGCGGCGGTCGGGGAGGAGCCACTCGGCCGCTCGGGGGAGGGCGGCGGTCGGGGAGGACGGCGCTCGGGGAGGAGTTGTTTTCGAATGAACGCGCGGGACTTGGTGAATTTTTCACCAAGTCCCGCGCGTGCTTTATATGTGCTGTGGGTTACCACTGACGGGCGTCTAGTTTCCGCCCGTCAGTGGAGGGGTGTTTTCACTGACGGGCCCGTGGTGAGCGCCCGTCACTGGTTACCCCTCACCACTGACGGGCCCCTGGTGAGTGCCCGTCACTAGTTACCCCTCACCACTGACGGGCATTTTCTAAGGGCCCGTCACTAGTTGCATCATATTGGTTTTTCATTTTTTATAAAAATCTAAATATGGTCTAAAAAATATGAAAATTAACATGGGGTCATTATATGACCTCATGAGGCTGTGTTTAAAATTTCAGACAAATTCAAAAAAATTGGACTATACATTGCTTTGTAACTTAACCATCTCTGAGAAAGTTTCATAGCATTTAAAGGGGAAATATGAAGATTGAAGTACACATCGTAAATTCTTCATCATTTGAACTTGAGATTTGGACTACAACTTGATATTACACTATTATAAGCTAATATTTGTTCATGTTTCATCTTGTTATGTAATAATTTGTATTTTCTATTTTTTGAAATACCAATTTGAGGTACTATGTGTAGTACCTTCCCGAAATATTTATCTAAAATGGTCCAAAAATTTTATACATGGAACATACTACATTATATTGGTAATGTCAAAATTAGGCATTTTTCTGAAATCATTTGCTATTTTTTAGGCATTAAATGAATATGTAGCTATTTACTGGATATATTTCAAATTTGAACTACAATTATCTTAAAGAAGGCCTCTAAATGGAAGAAAAATTCATATATAAGTACCTATGTATCTTTTTAGCTCCTATCCACAATATATATAAAAAATACAAATATTTTCTTGGGAAAATTCAAACCTTTACTTGCATCTTAATGATTTTTCATTTTATATAAACTCTAAATATGGTCTAAAAAAT
Source organism: Stipa capillata (assembly GCA_019208055.1). Taxonomy (NCBI): domain Eukaryota; kingdom Viridiplantae; phylum Streptophyta; class Magnoliopsida; order Poales; family Poaceae; genus Stipa; species Stipa capillata. The sequence continues at coordinate 447,403 of JAGXJF010001585.1, read as the reverse complement.
ATGAAAATTGGCATGGGGTCATGAGATGACCTCATGAGGCTGTGTTTAAAATATTAGACAGTTTCACAAAAGTTAGACTATACATTGCTTTATAACTCAAACATCTCCCAAGAAAAGAAATAAAAAATAAAATAAATACTAGAAATTCCAGAAAACTCAAAAAATTATGAAACTTGATCTGCTGTCTAGATCTATTTATTTTACAAATTTTGCAAAAAGAATCACTTTATTTGGACTTATAGATCAAAAGTTATTGACGTTTGGTGATGCAGTGCTTTTGGGCTGAAAATACTAGTGACGGGCCCTTAGATACGCCCGTCAGTGGAGATCGCTTCGCCACTAACGGGCACTTAAATAGAGCCCGTCAGTGGAGATCGCTTCAAAACTAACGTCATCTTGGCACCTTTTTGTTCATCTCCACTGACGGTCCGCGTAGCTGCCCGTCAGTGGAGACTTCCTCTCCGCTGACGGGCACCTAAGTACCGCCCGTCAGTGGAGATGATGCGTCATTTATGGCACCGGGTTTGCGTGTCCACTGACGGGCAACTTAAGGGCCCGTCAGTGGAGGTCTTCCGCTGCGGCCAGTCAGACTCCTCTGCTGATGGGCCTCTAGGTGCCCGTCAGTGGTGAGACCCTCCAACGACGGGCAAGAGTGCGCCCGTCAGTGGAGGGGGTTCAGCAAAGGGTCATTCTGCAGTAGTGTGCTTGAGGCTTGCGGGTCCATCAAGTGAAGATGATTTCAAGGGAAAGATTCCCGATAAGGATAATGGGGGAACTATATGAAGAAGATTTCATAAGGTGACGATGATCAAGGTGATTCCGCTTGGAGCAAGGAAGATGGACATCATCGAGTTCAAGTGGAATACGTAAGGCAAATGTATGCCTAGACTAGGTTTTTCTAGTTTGACCGGTCTCAAGGAGTTTGGAGAGAGATTGGATTATAGGTTAGATAGCCGTACTATAAAGAGGGGTTATCGGATGATTAGCTTGTTCATGTCGTGTGTCGAGTGCTCAAGTCTTTGCATATGTTGCATATCACCATGTTTCCTTTGTGGTGGAGGCGCTAGAACTCGGTGTTCTAGTGTGTTCGGAGGTTTCGAGCTGCATGTGCTCCGAGGCTTTGGGCGTAGTTCGATGTTGCGTGTGTTGTCCCTAGACTTGGTGTCTAGGCATGTGCGATCCTACCAACCTAAGTGGTTTGGTTGATCGCCTAGGTTCGTGGACTCCAGGAGGTCCATTTTTGAAGTATATGATCTAAGGCTAGCCCCCAAGGTGTTCCGGGTTGAGCTAAAGTGTTCCGGGCTTGTTCTGAAGTAATCTGGGTTCATCAAGTGCTCAGTGGGAATTTCTGTCCAGGAAAATCCAGACTCTCCGGATCCAGGGTCCGGGTCAGGTTCTGGGTTGAATCCGGAGGATCCGGGTTAGGGTCCAGGTTGTACAGAAGGTTTCCGGAGTGTCACCGAGAGGGTCTGGGTGAGGGTCCGGATTTGTACTGCACAACCTGGACCTCAACCCGGAGGGTCCGGGTCAAGGGTTTGGATTTTTCAACGATCACTTTTCTGACCGTTGGTGTGAACCCGGAGGGTCCGGGTCAAATCTAGACAGTCAAGATTTGCCCAAATTCCTTTCCAACGGCTAGTTTTTCAAGCTTGGCTATATATAGTCTCCACTTTAGGCTGGCTTGGGGATGAGTTGCTGCCTCCATACTTTATTTGTGAGCATCTTTAGTGCTTTCCTGCCTCTCCAAAGCCTCTCGTGCATGAGTTGCCATTTGTGAGGTGTGAGAGAAGCCTTTATGCATAAGTTGCATACACTACTACAAACAGAGCTTTTCTGCGCCATTTCCTGGGAGGATACTGTCTGTTAGTAGGGATCTGATTGTAATTAGGATCTGATTGTAGTGTGGTTTATTTCTTTTTGGGTTTGTGCTTGTACAACTCAGTTGACTTGTTGTCCTAGTGAATGTAGCACATGATAAAGTTTTGAGTGAGCAGGTGGTGTATTTTTTTAATTCAGTAATTACCATTCCAGCCGGTTCAGATGTCTCAACCGACTGAGGAAAATGTTTATAGCTGACGGTTAGCTTGCCAGAACCGGCTGGGAAAATGAAGTATCTCAGTCGGTTTTTTTGCTTAACCGGCTGAGAATATTTTATCTCAGTCGGTTTTATAACCAGCTGAGACAATTCATATTATCTCAGCCCTTTGTCTACAGCCGGAGACGAAACCGGCTGAGAAAGCCATTTTGGGCCGGCTGTAATTGTGTGTTGTGTACTAGTGATAGTTGACCACTTGGCGTCGATTGTGTTCAAGCAAGAGTTCGAGAGTCTATTACTCTTGGAGGCCACCGACTCCTAGACGGCTTGGTGGTGGTGGCTCGATGATCTCCTCAAGAAGCTTGTGAGGAGGCCCGGGAGATTGTGAAATGGTTGTGGAGCTAGCCATCTCCAGGAGTGAAGAAAAAAGCTAACCATAGTGTTCGAGGAGACTCCGTAGAGTCCTCGAGAGGAAGCGGCTTGAGAGAGAACCCACCTTTGATCAAGCGTGATCAGGTCCTCAAATGGAGATGTAAGATATCAGTGGATATCCGAACTCCGGGTCATACATCGTTTGTCTCTTGTCTCCTTTACTTATCGCATTTCATACTTGCAATAGATTACTTGTATATCTCTCATAGTAGTTGAATTGCTTTCTTGTCACCCTAGGATTGCAAATCTTCATATATTCACATAAGGTGGTATTGCTCTTATGAAAGACTAGCATATTAGGATTTGAGCTTGAGAAAATCCGATTAGTATAATTACGCATTGGGATTAAGCCAAATCTGTAAGTGAATTTTAAAAGCCTATTCACCCCCCCTAGGCAACATCTTAGTCATTAAGGTCCTTTCAATTGGTATCAGAGCAAGGTCTCTCTTTTAGGGCTTCATCGCCTACAGAGTAAAGATATCGACTAGTATGTTTGCGTACATTGATTCACTTCTACTAGATGGCACAAATTATTTTTCATGGAGAACTAGCATGCTCAATAAATTTCGGACCATGGGTCCACAATTCGAGCAAGTTGTAGATGTGAGTTTTTCTCCTCCAAATGATTGGGATAATGACCTAACAATTGAGGAAGAGAAAAACTTTAATCTCAACGCTCAAACTACTAACACCATATTTGATGCTTTGAGTATTGAGGTGTTAGAGTCGATCATTCCTCTTGAGGATGCCCACGAGATTTGGATCACCATTGAAAAGAGGTATTGGTTCAATATTGATGAGGATGATCTTCTTTCGGAGGAGTCAATTGAGGATTGCTCTACTTCACCTTCACATCAAGAAGAGCAACCAATTGCCTCCACCTCCATTTGCGTGGACAAGGCACAAGGTAATGATATGGTAAGTGGCGATGGCTTGTGTGATGATGATACTATGCTTAACTTTGATGATCTATATAGCAAATCAAAAATGCAAAGCTTGTTATTGATAAACTCAAGAAAATTGTGAACATTAGAAGAATGGGTTTCTTTCAACCAAATTTTTTCTAGAAAAATTAACTAGCTCTATGTGCTACTTGAAACCTCAAATAATAATCTAACCAATTCTCATGAGGAACTAAAAATAGAATATGAGAAGCTAAAAAATGCTTGCAATAATCTTTCTCTTGACAAAGCTAACTCATCTTTGAGCATACACACTTCCAACAACAAAATTGATATATCTATAAATGTTGTTAGTCCATGCATAATATCTACTGATACATTGCTTACACATAATGATGATATGCCGAATATGCCATATTGCTCACATAACATTGCTTATGGTTCCTCTAGTTCTTGTGAGACTAACCTTGTACAGGAAACCAACAACAAGATGGCTCATCATCTTGGTGACAAACTTAACAAAAGATCAAGAAAGAAAGCTCCACCAAGAAGAAGATCAAAAAGGAGCAAGTCATGCAAAGAGTGTCACAAGCATGGACATATTGCCATGAAGTGTCCAAACGTTGGAGTTGAAGAATTCACCTCTCCAAGTGAAGAATCTTCACACTTCGATGCATCCAAGTGCCTCATGGCAAAGGGCACTAAGGTATCACCTTCCAAGATTACCTTCTTTAGCAATTCTAAATGATACTAGTGATCTACAAAGTGATAATGAGGAAAGTATGCTTAATGCTAAGTTTGTAAGTTTCTTGAACAAGGATACCATGCTTAAGATCACTCAACTAGTATCAACCATAGAGGCATAAGAGTCCACTATAAATGAACAATATGAGACTCTAGATAAACAAGAAGATATGCTTATTAATAAAATTAAAGACCTAAGAGCTTTAAATGTTGAGCATGATAAATTAAAAGAATCTCATGATAATATGACTATTGTTCTTGATGAACTTAAAAGCGATCATGCATCCTTGCTTGAAAAGAACAATGCCATATCTCTAGTGAACTTAGAAAAATAATGTCCCAAATGTAATTCTTTATCTAATGACATATCTACTAGTTCTTCTAATGATGCTCGTACTACTAACTCTACATCATGTGAAGCATCCATTATGAAGGATAATGTTGAGCTTAAGGCTCAACTTGCAAAGCTAACTAGTAATCATGGGGAATTACAAATAAATTATGAAAAGCTTTTAAGCATACATAAAAACCTTGCAATCTCCCATGATGAACTTAAGTTGGCTTATGAGGCCGAAATTACAAAGGTAACATCAACGATGCCTCATTTGGACACAAGCATTATTTGTACTCAAAATACTTTATTACCATGTGCTAGTCCTATCAATTCATCTATTCATAATGATCCTATATCATGTGATAAATTGCTTCCAAAACCTTGTTGCTCTAATGATAATGCTTGCACATCCTCTAGTGCTCTTTTTGATACTAACATTGTAGAGGAACTAAAAGAGCTCAAGGATCAAGTCAATTCTTTGAAGAATGACTTGTGTAAATGCTTCAAGGGCAAAGAAACACTTGATGGAATACCTAGTGACCCAAGACATCCTCATGATAAGAGTGGACTCGGTTTCAACTCCAATCTTAAGAAGTCCACTAACATCAACAAGAAGGGTCAAAGTTATAGGACCCAACAAGGTTGGGGACCTACAAGTTCAAACTTAATCAATAGGTATTCAGGAGGGCATTGGGAGCTTGGCTAGAATAATGGATGGAACTCTCCATCATGTGCTTCAACTCAAACCAAGTGGAAAATTCTTCATCAATTGTCCAATGCCTCTCTGTGGCGGTAACATGTATCTAAACTCAACTCAATAAAAGTTCCTAGCCCCTAGCTTGTGTAGCTAGATTCCTAGCATGTTTAGGTTTCTGTATCTAGCACGTTTAGGGTTAAGTGCTTCCTAGCATATATAGGTTGCAATGCACCTCCTTGTAGTAACTTGTACTTTAAATAATTTACAATGAAAATACTAGCCCCTAGAATGTGTATGCACCTAGCCTATGTAAGTATTATGTCTCCTAGCATGATTACATTTTATATCCAACTTGTGTTAGTGATGTATGCTAAGATGCATAAGTGTTGATACTTAGCTTGAGTAGCTTGTATCTACTAGCATGATAGTTTTTAGTTAACTAGCCCCTAGGATGTGTAGGTTTTGAACCATATGCTTTCAAATTGTATATATCGTGATATGCTATGTTTTAGATGACTAGCATGTATAGGTTGATATAAAATAGAATGTTAGTTTCTAGATTTATGAACATGTATAATTCTCACTCTCAATACATACAAGTGAATTGTTAAACAATATGCTCAATTTGAGAAACCTAGCATTTCTTTATTGCTTAGTTCATCATGTAGTTGATTGTATAAAGTTGAGCTCCATTTGTCTCCCATTCGATTTTAAATTGGTTCTTGTGAAGAATTAATGGATTATCACATTATTGGGGAGTGCTATGCTTTGTGCATAATGCAATTCTAGAAAATGTGAAAATATGAGGAATGCTACTAAGAATTGATACAGATGATTATCTAGTCTCTTGGTGGCATGAGAAACTCATCCAAACCCCTATATCGCAAAACATCCATCTTTTTAATCTCTATTTGGATTTCATTAAGATTTGAGGTATTCGGTGCTCCTTGTGCTCCTATTACCTCAAAGATTTATTTAGATCATCTCTTCACTTGGATTAACTCCAACTATAGTCTTGTGTGATTATTTGTTGCTAGTCGGAGTTATGAAAAATAAGAATGATAAGCTAAGTGCTTAAAGTCCAACCTCTTATCTATTCTCTCCCTCCGGAGTGTTTGTTCGAACACTCCGGACGCTGTTCATTCAGATGAACTTTCTTGAGAAGGGTCTTTGCCGAGTAAAATCAAACTGGTCGCCAAAAGCCACAACACAAAAATCCTTGTCAAAGATCTCAGAGGAAATCCGGACCCTAACCCGGACAGTCCGGCTAGGGTTCCAGGCTAGTCCAGAGGAGATCCAGACCTCAGCCCGGACAGTCCGGCCAAGGGTCTGAATCGGTACTAGACTGCCTCTAGATCCAATCCGAACATCACACTCTGATACCATTTGTTGCGGAATTAGCCTCCATGGCGTCGAACCATCGTTAACTTCCACGACTAATACCGTGGCCGCTTGGTTCCACTAGTCGCAATACCGAGGTCGTGCAGTGTAGGATCTACCGAGGTTGCATGTAAGAAGATGATGACACCGATATTTGTTTACGAGGTTAAGCCAAAGTCTACATCCACGGGAGCCGACTATGGGCGCTCCTCCCTATCTATTAACTCTCTTTCAAGTTACATTGTGTTGGCTTGGTTCATTGTGTGGTGTCCCTCTCTTTATATAGGAGGCCAGAATACATGAGTCCAATTCTAACTCTAGCCGTATCCTACTAGAACTTTCCGTAGTACCCTATTACAGTACTACGCCTTCTCTAGTCCAACTTGTAACCTACTTGTGAAATCACGAGGCCACACGTGGAAGCGTAGATCTAATTCGACGACACCGAAGAATTGGCAATAAGAGGCACGACGTTTTTAACGTGGTTCGGCCACAAGGCCTACATCCACGGGGCTTGACTACGAGCGATCCTCCCCGTCTCATAACTCTCTTTCAAGTTGGCATGGTTACATTGTGTGGTGTCCTCCTCCTTATATAGGAGGCCAGGATACATGAATCCAATTCCAACTCTACTCGTATTCTACTAGGACTCCCCGTAGTACCCTAATACAATACTACACCTTCTCTAGTCCAACTTATAACTTACTCGTACACATATTCGACACAATTTTAATAAATTAGATATATTCGATAACCTAATTTCGTTAACTCAACCTATATTTTGTACTTGGCAGCTAAATCTGATTATGCTAAATTGTCATTTGATAAGATTAGATGAGATAACCGGGTTAGTAGTAGGGAAAAAATAATTTAAGTGTTAACTGCGGTGTGTTGGCTTATTGCACTATTTTAATGGGTTAGTTTAACTCTAGGTTAACAGATTAAAAGACTTTAATCAGTTTAACTTAATTTTCCTGAAATGTTTTAATGGGTTAAGCCTCTAAGCCAACTCTTCACCTGGCCTGGCCAAAACGCAGCGTGATGCTAATCCCGTACCTTCAATCCAAAATAGTTGACGGTTTAGGAAGTTGATTTTGACTTTTACATACTTATGATCTTGTTTTCTTGAGGCAATATTTTCCACTAGAATGTTAATTGCTTCTTGTTAGTGTTGTTGAATATGAGATACAGTCAAAGCATGATAAACAACTGGTAGACTACAGTGGCGGTGCCGTAGAGTCAAATATACTATTATCTATGTAATTTTCTAGTGTATTTTAGAAAAATGTCACTATTTTTTACTAATATAATGTGGTTTTGCATTAAAACTGCTGACCCCACAGCTTTTGGCATCGCCACCACTGGTAGAGTAAGTGATGTAAAGAAACAACTAGTGAGTAGGTGACCTATGGCTACGTTCTTTTCGACTTCTCCAGGAGCTTCTTTCAGAAACTATCCCCTCCCAGCTTTTCCCAGAACTAGTTAGACCCCTAACTAGTTTAGAAGCGCCGACGAATTTGAGGGGGCGGCTTCTGGAAGAAACTAGGAGGGGACAGCTTCTAGGAGAAATGGCCCGAGAAGCTAAAAGAACTGGGTGTATGAATCACTGCCAACGGATCAAATCATTCCAAACTTACTACTATTCAGATGGGATCAAAACAAAAATCTATTAGAACTTCCTTCCATGTGTTCCAGAGGGAGGCTGACGAAAAGGAGAACTAATGCCCTTCTTACTTCCCCGGATGCGTACAGCCGGGCAATGCCATCTCTTGCTGCTGCTGCTGCATCTCGTTCCCTGCCTTCTCCTCCTGCTGCTCTCTGGCTCGGCGTCGATGGTGGTCACCCACCTGCCAGGATTCGATGGCCCTCTGCCCTTCTACCTCGAAACCGGGTACGCACCGACAGCTAAGCCTCCTAGCTTGCTTGTTCGACCCTGAAATGGGGGACTCACAGAAGAAGCTGTGCGATGCAGATACGTTGGCGTCGAGGAGGAGACTGGAACCGAGCTCTTCTACTACTTCGTGGAGTCGGAGAGGAGCCCCGGCACGGACCCCGTGCTCCTGTGGCTGACGGGCGGGCCCCGCTGCTCCGTCTTCAGCGGCCTCGCCTTCGAAGTTGGTTAGTCGTCCATCAAATGCAGAGATTTTCACATTAATTGCAGCTGATAGCTAACCATCATCGTCTTGCACAGGTCCTATAAAGTATGTATTGGCACCTTATACCCCTTATACCAGTGATTTGCCGCAGTTGGTATATAACCCATATTCATGGACAAAGGTGAGATGTTCATCCATGACGCTGAAGATCGATCGATGCTCCTCTTCCTTGTTTTTCTTGATTAGTTTGTGGTTTATTTGGCGACCAATTAATTAATTTGCAGATGGCAAGCATCCTATTTTTGGATTCACCTGTCGGCTCGGGCTTCTCGTATGCGCGTGATCCCAAAGGCTATGATGTCGGAGACTATTCGTCTTCTTTGCAAGTCCTATCATTTGTGAACAAGGTGATAAGAGAGGCACTGTCTATCTCCTACCGTCCTGCTGTTTGAATCTAAGAAATTTGCGCGTCAATTACTTACCGCCTTATACTTGGGTTATGCAGTGGTTCAGTGGTCACCCGCAGTATCTTTCAAATCCTTTCTACCTTGGAGGAGATTCATATGCTGGAAAGGTGATTCCACTTATTGCGCAGAACATTTCAGAATGTAATTAGCTCTTAGAATACTGCACGTATCATAATACATCACTAATTAATGTATTCTGGGATCTTTCTAATTTTCTTTACAAGGTTTATAAAAGTAGTACAGCAAGTTACTTGAAGAGAACTAGAAAAAACTAGTAATACCGTTTCCAATTTTTTTTTAAAGTCGCCAAGCTCACTCTTGAATTTGATTCTACTATGTTCCAGGAATTGAAAAAAGGCAGCAGCCTCTCATTAATCTCAAGGCAAGTTATTCTCTAGCCTGCAGACAATTATTATCTGCAACGGCAAAAGGAGTGTGAAGAGTGTGTGATCATGTCTCTTATTCTTTTGTGGTGCCAATGCAATTATTTCCAGGGCTATCTGGTTGGCAACCCTATAACAGACCAAAAGTTTGATGACAATTTCAGAATTACAAGTGCTCATGGATTTGGTATAATATCTGATCAAATATATGAGGTAATTCCGCATTCATGCGCTTTGACAAAAGTGTGATGATACATTTTGGTAGTATGTGTCGATCTAAAAAATCTCTAGCATGTTTTCCTTTTATTTCCCAAAGGCTGCAATGGAGAACTGCAAAGGAGATTATGTAAACCCGGGGAATGAAATGTGTGCCGAGGTGCTACATATTATTAAGAATGTAAGACTCATGTACTGACCTATTGTTCTGAACCTACGGTACTGCCGACATCAGCTAATGCACATCCCTTTTATTGCAGCTCATTTCTGAAATTTTAGATGCACACATCTTGTATAAAAAATGTGCCGTCGCTGCGCCAAAATCCGTAGATGATACTTCAAGAAGAAAAAAAAATTAGAAGAATCTATCCAGCTAAACAAGCCACCTGGTCGACCTACTGTAGATTGTATTGTCAGTCTTTCTCCCTGGATTGTCAATCTGATAGAAGAATTTTGCTGAATGTGACAATGTCATATGACACTATTCTCAGATCACAAACTTATCTGGAATTCCTTTCTAAACTGCAGACATACCATTACTACCTGGCTTACTTTTGGATGAACAACAACATGACTAGAGATGCTCTTGGGATCAAGGAGGTAAACTTACAATATGTCTTGCCAGAAATCTCTTTCACAAAGTATGCATCTAGTATCATCAAGTAGCATTAGCTTCTTTAGCTCTAAAAAGTAGACCTATTGGGGTAAAAGATTACTAAGTGCCTAAGTCCCCAAGTAGTATAATCTGAACCACTTGGAACACTATCGGCAACAGGGAACGATTGGTGAGTGGATCAGATGCAACAGTGGACCCCCCTACACACAGGAACTCCCGAGCGCCATACAGTACCATTTCAACCTCACCACGAGAGGTTACCGTGCACTCGTGTACAGGTGAAAGCAAGCATCGATCAGAGCAGATTTTCGTGATCATAATGACTGAATCTTCATCTTATAACTGCAACCCTGTGTGGGAGCGCAGCGGAGACCATGATCTGATAGTACCACTTCTCGGCACACAAGCGTGGATAAGATCCTTGAACTTCTCCATCGTTGATGATTGGAGGGCATGGCATCTCGATGGCCAGGCTGCAGGGTTAAGCCATCTGACTCCTTTTTCTTGCACTGCTGAATATGCAAAAGAAAAGCTTTTTATGGCATATGCATCATATGTCATGTTCCTTTTTTTCTGACTGGAGGATAAATCTTTTCTTTCGCACAGATTTACCATAGCATATGCGAACAATTTGACCTTTGCGACAGTAAAGGTGATCTTGTTTTCCTTTTCGGTTCATGTTTCCTGTCCATGGATTGGATAGGAGAACCCTATGTGGCAGCCGTAATAGAGCCCCTGATCTTTTGTTTGTGCAGGGTGGTGGTCATACTGCTTCAGAGTACCGGCCTGAAGAATGTTTTGCCATGGCCCAAAGGTGGCTGGACAATGAGCCTCTCTGACGCCGACGCGTCTGCTTTCACCGCTTCAAGATTCATATATGCGTACAACAACTTTGGATGCGCATCAAATGGCCAATAGTCTAATGAATCACGCACCGTAATGGGGCAGGTGATGCATTTGTATTAGCACTGACATTGTAACGCCAAAGAACTGCAAAGCGGGTTTACCGCACTCTGAACCGGAGAAGCACTTTGTGTAATTTGTGAAAAGTTGGAAACATTATTGATGTATAGCATACTATAATATGTATTTGAAATCTCTCTTACCTTAAAAATATATGTGTATTTGTAAAAAATATCACCGTTTGTGCACCATAGAGAAAACAATTGATGGATGACTTGAATAGCAACTATAAATGTACACATTATGTCTTGTGTACACAAAATAACTAAAGACAAATTCTTAGCACTGTTGTCTAATTCCGAGGCGGAGGGCGGACGTAGCCATCTCCCGATCAGAAGAAGCGGAAGCGGAAGAGGAAGCCCTGGAAACTCAATGCCGTGGAGTAAGGAACAGGAGAGAAGAAAGAAAAGACGAGGACCAAAGTGTCTAAATGGACAAATGATCGATTGATCGTCCATCTGTATAGGGCAAATGATCAAAAAAAAATAAACGGGAGTTCTCCCTTTCCATTACTCGCATAAGGAAATTAAGTTTGAGAGTATAAAGAACGAGTTTCAGCATTATTTGGAAAACCCGCTAAACTACATCTACCCTCAGATGTAGCCTATGGAGCAAAAACCTGACAACACTCCTCATAACCAACTTATTACAGCATAAGCACAAAAGACTTCCAAACAATCACCATCTAAAACGGCAAACATCTCCAATTATGAGTACCATCTTCATGGATCTGGGTCAACCCCATCAGCATCGGCTTCGGCAGTTCCCGTGCAACTTGAGAAAGTTCAACAATTGTCTTGAGCAACTTGCGCAACTCCTGCCTCCAGCGCCTCCTTGTCATTTGCCTTTTGCTGACCTGTCCAAGAACGCAAGATATCCACATATAGAAAAAAAATTACCTCTGTAGAAGAATGAAGCTTTCACCCATCAAAACTGACACCATTTGGATACTTCCAAAGCGCCCAGCGCACTGCTCCAAATACAACAAGAAACAAATGTTGCCACATGGGAAAGTATCGATGCATCCAACAAAAAATTACCAAAGGTTGGAAGGGCGATTCCCGAGCCCCTATATAGCGGCTAATAATTCTCCACACGCATTTGGACACACAACAATCAAATCGTCAGGTGTTATAAATTTTCAGATTCACAATAGAAACTACGGGAAGGTTTCCGAGGCCAGTGCCTTTTCAACATGTTATCTCTGATGAGGATGGCATCGTAAAAGATTTGCCAATGATCAATTTGGATACCGACAAAATTATCAATCGGTGATCCAATTGTAGGGTAACTTAGATAAATCAACCGAGGAGAGTTGGATATGGAAAAAATTCATTAAAGATCGCCATTCTTTATTTCGATTCAATATCAAGTTCCATGTGACCTATTATACAATTCAGAAATCCATATCCATGGTGATAGCGAGAACCGAAGCTCTGCAAGCTTTCTGTCAATGGGTACCCAGATGACCGGTCTATGCCTTTCCTGGGTCTGCCACTCACACACTCGGCGTCGGTGGTCACGAGTGGCTCAGCCGGAGCACGCCTAATCGGGCCCAGATTTTGGGTTTTGATTTTTCCCGAAAGTCCAAAAAAGTTGAAATATGATATTTTATTAGAATTATTTTTACTATTATATAAACTAGAAATCTAAATAACAAACTTGCGGAATCTCGTCTTAACCAGCGACGTGGTAATCCGCCGTTTGATTTAAGCCATGCAAGTGAGATGAGCACATGTACCGTGCTAGGGAAACATCCCAAGTTCAGACAACAAGGGGACAAATGAGCTGTTGTCATCAAAAATTCATTCCTATTTTGAAAATTGAAAATGTTTCATAGCTCAAACCGTTTACCCGATCAATGATCTATTTTCAGTGTTCAGTTTGTTGCGACGAACACAAAGAAATTAGATCCCTTATATATGTTTTGATAACTTTTTTAGCCTCACTAGTTATCATGTGATAATGTATTAGTTACCACTTTATTTACGACTAGTTATCGGGTGCAGCAAGTGTGGTATTTGTTTTTGTCGAATCTTGCTCTCGTCTGTATGGTAATTGGTAAGTTTTCTTAGATCGACACATGTATGTAATGGATAGTTTTTCTCAAACGACTCAAATAGCCCTCCACTAAGCTGTAGCTAGATAGTTAAGAGGTGTTAGCGTTTCACAACCCTCAAATATGGTGTGAGGGCATTATGTTTTATCTTTCTTTGAACGTTGTTAGAATTATAGCGGGGAAGGCTTGTAATGGGCCGATAGCTACAGAAAATTTGATGGTATGGGATTAGAGATATAGGGAATCATTATAATGTCTAGATAACTACAGACGAATATAATTTGATAACTATATGAAACATTCAGATAACTATTTACTCACAATATTTTTTGAAGGCGAGCTTAGAAATATGTGGAGGCGGTGCATTATCATGTGTTGATAACTCACGAAATATAATATGACTACTACAATGATACATTGAAATAACTATATACCGAAGCCATTACTGAAGGTGGCTTAGATGATAGTGCACTAAAGTTCATTGTGTATAACTAGGCAGTGATCGTCGCATCGTAGTTCCGTCCTTATATAAATGAGAGTTAGCGACGGTACGTCGTACGTCATCCCTCCCTTCCCTAGCGTGTGAGCTTATCTTTTTCGATCTTACTAAAAAATCTCTAATAAAAAACAACAAACTAACTAACTGAAACTCCTACCTAACGAATACTCGCTGGTTTAGATAGAACTCGAATGAGCACGGTGGCATACCCTCTGTGGATTGCACTGAGCCGACGATGATGGCTTAACATGATCAATTATTTATATATATACTTTTATCGGTAGCAAAGCAAGGGTATTTTGGTAACAACTAGAATTGTTGGATCAGTGGCTTCCGACAGAGGGGGGTGAATGTCGAAAGTCTAAAATTCTTTTCAAAATCAAATACAGTTAGCAACTGAAATGCTACTGTAAATGACAGAGAAGAGGCAGTGGAAATTCATTCGACAAAACAGTGGAAAACTGGAACAGCAAAAAAACACTCTGAGTTCATGCACTGCCGGTCTGACCGGTTTGACGAGCCGGTCTGGCCGGGCTATAGAGCCGGTCAGACCGGGCTGACCGGGCTCAGGCAGTGAAAACCTACTTTGAGAACAGAGATGAATCCCGGAGGCTCCGAGATTGAAACTCGGACACTCTGAGATTTCCTGTGAAAACGAGGAACTCAGCAGGCGAGAACAGTAGTGAATCTCGGTGGCTCCGAGATTTCACGTGAAAACCTATTTCTGGAGGTGGTCGGTCTGAGGGCCGGTCTGACCTCCCATGGAGCCGGTCTGACCGGTGCAAGGGCCGGTCTGACCTTGTTCAGACCAGTTAACGAAGATCAGCCCAGATTCCAGAACAGGATTTTTGATCCAACTTTTGGGCCAATTCAAAATCTACCCAACCAAATCAAACTAAAATTTGCAGAGAGGTGTAGAAAGATCTTGTGAGTCTAGATCAAGTGTTGATCTCCATAAAAACTTCTCAAGTCAAGACATTTACCCTCTTTTCTCCAATCAACCCTAGAAATGAGAAAAAAAGAAAACTTGAGGGAAAAAGAAGCTCGTGAGGAATCTTGATCTCAAATCAATATGGAATTATCTCATATGTCTCAGCAACCTATTCTAAGCCCTAAATCACAGGATCAAACCCTCTACAACGATTAATCACGAAAATCTCATTTCTTGCTTCTTTTCAAGGAAAACTCGAAATGGAGGAGGGAAAGGTTGAATCCTTGGGTATACTTGGATGGGATCAGTATAGAGATGATCTCCCCATCACTTACTTGCTATACCATGGATCAATCCACAGGAAAAGCAAGAGAACGAAAATCCAAAAGAGCTAATGAAGGAAATAACTCAAGAACACAAAAGAATTGAGAAAATTTTTTGTATTGCATTTTCGTGGATTTTCTTGCTGTTTCAAAGACCTCTCATGATTAGGCCAAAGCTCTCTTGAGCAGCCCCTAACTAGGGTTTTCACAAAGCTTACAAAAGGGTTGAGGGATAAGCACCTCTTACCCCTCCTTTTATAGTGGTGGAGGCATACCTCCCACTACTTGGGCCTTAAGCCCTCTTAGATGGCATGAGCACTTAGCATGCATCACAAAGCGTCTAAGTGACTCATCCACCATCCATCTTTCCTTCTACCCTAAGCAACTAACCCTAAACCGCTTCCCGGCCGTCGCCGCAGTTTCTTGGTTATGCTTCGGTAGATTCCGCGTTTTTGCCAAAACGCCCTCGCACTGACTTGGTCCTCACGTCTTGTCTCCACCCGCTTCCTTATCCTCCGCGTACATGCTTTTAAGCCGCACGATGTCGTTGCCACCTCCTTGACCGCATCTCAGTCCTCCAAGCCTCATCCCGGTCCATATGACCGAACCAACGCCGCACCCAACTCGCACCTGCACACAATAGACCAAGCAAAGCGTTGTGAGCACAAGTTTTCCACTTGACCCAAGTCAGTCGAGAAAAATCTTTCACCCACTCAATTTTTCTTTGAGACAAATTGAGAAACTCAAACTTATCAAACACATATCAAATAACTCAAACCTCGAATTCATGCAACCAAAAGAATCAACTCCACATATGGTGGCAAAATATTCATCATAATTATTGTCAAGTCCTCACATGACTCACAATAATAATGTTATTTAAGTTCTAAAAATTATTAATAAATTATTATTTAATTTGTGAAACTATTTTTTACATGTTTTAGACTAGGCTCGGGCTCGGTGTTTTCAGATTGGGATTTTCCAAACCCAGCCCAGTGCATCCATGGCTGCCTTCCATCCATGGCCGCCTACCATTCCACCTCAAGACGGGTTAAGTGTGCACTACCTATAATTAAGCTTCCCTGATACTCCCTCCGTTTTATAATGTAAGGTGTATTTTGATTGGTTAAGACAAGACTTTGATCATCAATTACTCTATTAATATATGGTTTATATGATACAAAGTTACAATCATAACTAAGTACGTTTGAATACGAATCTAGTAATATCAATTTTATGTCACATAAACCATATAATATTTAAGTAATTATTGGTCAAAGTCTTATCTTAACCAATCGAAATATGTTTTACATTATGGACAGAGGAAGTAGTTCTTTAGGTGCCGCTGCAGTTTGGAGTTCATGCTAAGCCAACAGCGGAGCTAGGATCTTGAGAATGGCAATTCTTAGTTTAAAAAGATACAAGAACCACTGTGTGAGCGCAATTGTTAGTGACGCGGGAATACTTAGCTTCGATTAGAAATTTGGACGAAAAAGTCATTTGAAATCCCACTTCCAAGTATCGCTGTTGTCCAGATAACTTCAAAGTACTTTTAAATTTTTAATTTTACACCTCCGTAGAATCAATACCGCCCCCACGTCACCGGATGGACTGATTTTGTCAATGGTTTCGCATATGTAGCCTCCATGTCAACCCATCCGTTTTTGCTACGCGGCAGCCATGTCATTTGTTTCCGCCACTGTGACAGCATAGGTGGATAATAATTCTTCTCTTCCCCACTTTGCTGACATGTGGCCACCGGCGAGGATTCGTTGGCCGCAACACGATCTGTGTTCTTGTGAGATTGCTCTTTTTTCTTGAATATCGTAACTATGAATCCAAATCGCGTTTATGGAATGCTACGATAAGTGAAGGAAAATGAGTATTACGCACAATATGACGCTCGATCAAAATGCATTTATCGTTGTAACATGAAAGGCCTAGCATGTCTTGACAAATTAGAAGTTTCGAAACTTTTGCTTAAGTACCCAGGAACTTTACACGAAGAATGAAGACACGAAGCAATATTTTGGATAGATCTCCCATCAGAAACTTTTGCTGTGTGAAGTATCCATTACAAGTATGACAAAGCTGTCTATAAATAACAACTAGATCCTACAACATACATCCGAAACTGCTCTCTCTGCTCATTTCTTTTATAGATATAAACGTATTCTGTAACTCATGTTAGTCGTTGTTTGAGGTAATCCACAAAAAGAGTCACGAAAAAATTTCTACAATGTTTGCCTTCAAAGTCCATACACATTAGCCAAAATCACTCCCATTACCACCGAAGTCCTTGTATTCTGCTATATCCAGCGCAGTATGCTGAAGCCTAAAATTAATTATCTCGGGCTTCTTTTGGAAGTATCTCACGTCTCCAAAACCTTAATGAGGATCTCCGAACTGCAAATAACAAATAAGATCAGCTCCGGAGAACTAAAATAATAGTGACTGGTAAAGCATTTGCAGAGAACTAGAAGTTTTCAGGAAAACTGTGCTCTTAGGGAACATACCTCGAGAGCTTCTTGAGAAAAATTTCAACACCTCATCAATCAAAATCACCTAATAATTAGATCAAATTAGTTTGATGGAGGAAAAGATAAATGAACATACAAATAGAACATTGAGAGTGTTCAGTTCTTAACTAATTAGCTACTACTAAAATAAAATCAAAGCAGGGGCAAAATATCGTGTCCTTGTCATTTCCTAATATGCAAAGATTAGGTCCAGATAATTAAATAACATGCAAGTCAAGGTAGAAATAAATACTAACAGGGAAGGATAGATAAAGAACAACTTTCCACTCAGCCCAAGATAATGGAGATACCTGCATAAGTAAACCATAATTTATCAGGATTTCCTTGAACATTACTATGACGAACAGAGGATGACTTGAGTAACAGCATTGTATGGGTACACAATTACACAAAAATGAAGAAAGATGACTTACTGAGAAAAGAGCTGATAGGGGTTCAATATACAGGACTGATATGTGAAGAAGCATTGTCAGAATGATTGACCCAACAAGCCATAGGTTACTCCATGGATGAATGACACTGATGAAAGGGATGTGCAAAAAATAATTTCAGATTATCAATTTGAAGTATATAGTTAACAAGTCCCATAATAAGCACATAAACTACAAGCAAGACAAGGGCCAGATATTATTAGTACACAAATATTTTGCAGGTGCCACAAGCTTTTAAGAACAGTGCAAAATATTTCGGCCATTAACCACCGGCCTTGCTGGCGACCACTGCTATGTTAAAAGACCACAGTTATTTGGGATGGGGATCGCATTTGAGTTCGTAAATCCAGATTTTGTTTGTAAACTTTCAGGCGAAATTTGGCATCTGATTTTTTTTTCCAAAAACGATATAGTTTTACCTGTTTCAGAGGCGCCTTTATTATCAGATTAATAGAAATATGGGGGGGCCAAAAAAAACAAGCAGCTGGCTTATCTCAAACTCTCGATAGTCAATACAACAAAAGATAGTGTGAACTATCAAGGATGTCTACTTGTAATATCACATTGCAGTTATTGAAATAAGACATATTGCTACTGATATCTTCCACATTGTTGTCGACATCAGGGTTTCGAATACTAGTTTTCTAGGTGGGTTTTGGATGGTTTCTGGAAGAATTAAAAAAAACAGCAGGTTCGACTAATTATGAATTTGGGGAGTCTTCCCCAAAATTTGATGTTTGGACCAGCAACAATATACACATTCCTCAAAAAAGAAAAATCCCTCCTAAAATGCAGATTGGTAAATAGTAACCCACTTATATTTTTTGCAGAAAGAGGCAGGAGCTATGCCGATCAATTTAAGAATAGTGACCCGCTTAGATTATGCAGAAATACCATACATGTATTTTCATGTTCCAAATGTCACAGATATTTATTGACATGGCTCTAATGAAAATACATGGGAAATTGGGATTGTTAAGCAGACATATACGATAGCCTTTCACAAATGAAAAGATAAATATAATCGTTCTTTTAGAAGTCAACCAAAGACAAAACACATGCACAGAGAATCAAAATCACTTACGAGATATGGAAATCTAACAGTTTCATGTACATTCCAAGTACTGCATGGGAATATGGGTACTAATATTAAAAATCTTAGGCTCAGCATAGTGAGATATATATAGGGAAACCGCATTTGGTGCCCAGGCTCATTTGAGCCCAGCTCCAAAAGTGCCATTTTTGAATAAATGTGTGAAAAAATGCATACAAGTAAACTGTGGAGTAATACTTGCACTCAGAAAACTGTGATATGAAAAACAATTTGAATAGCTAAAATAGCAACAAAAAAAATTGGCACCAAATTTGTTGTTTCGAATTTTTTTTGGTCCCAGGCTCAAATATGCCTGGGAGCCAAAAATCCTCACTCTCTATATGAGGGATAGGAGCTCTTACAGGAGAGATTGATTTTCACTTAGGTTATTTAAGGCATTAAACATCTCAACGACAACAAGAACAGTCATTGAAACAGTCGATGGATGACGATCCTCAAATATGCTGCAAGGATACGAAGTTTGCCTGGTTGAACATGAGTCAAAATTGACCTGCAATAGGGAAATAAAGATATTCAAAATTTAAAGGATCAGTAATGTATGAATTAGAGCGATAATAAGAAACTTCAACAAAGAATAAAGAAGGGAAAATAGACCATGCACAATAGTGTTAAGGAGGCATGCAGATGTAGAGGGAACCATACGAAAATCTATGAACATGTAGTAAACACAAAAATTATAGAATTGAGCAATGCAACTATGCAAGTGAACCGTGATTTGGTGGTAAATTTATTGCTGCAGTTCCAGACTTCCCAGTAAACACCAAAAGTAACAGGGCAAAAAGAGGGAAAGAATTTCAGACTTCAACTTACCAATTCAGAGTATGGTAATCTAGGACCATTTTCAGAATAAACAAACCACCAAATGAACCCCGCTATAGTGGCAAGACCAACATAAGCTGCATTAACAAAACTATAAGAAACAAAAAAACTGGAAGGAAAGTTAGCAATAGGTATATATCAAAGGTACCGATATTTGTTGAAAGCAAATCTAACAGCAGGTAATATCAAAGCTAACAATATTTGTCAAAAGCAAAGCTAACAATAAGTACATACAGGCAGAAAGTGCGTACCACCAATGACCAAATAGCGGAAAAAGAGCCATCCACTGACCACAGCTTCACTAACCTACAACACAACAAGAAAGAGCATTTTCAATAGCTCGGACAGCAATAAAAAGAGAAATCATAGCATCCACTTGAAACAGCGTACCTAGCAATTCATACTCATCAGCATAAATCTAATGTTTCCAGGCAGCATCTAGGTTGTTGTGTGGTAATCAAAAGCAAATAATTCAAGAGCTCTCATGGATGCAGCAAGGAACATAGTGTACACATAGAGCACAATGTGCACAAGTTCTGGAGTAGTAAAAGTTCTGAAAACTTGTGCCAAGTTTGATATAGCTCATGTCCGTAGTATAAAAGGTTTAGTAGAACCTCACTGTTCACGATTAAATTTCTTTTGGCACAGGAATGCTGCTAATTGCTATTCATAGGATGTGGCACTAAGCAAAATCCTTTTCTGTTCTACACAGCCAAGCTAGGTGAATTATACACCATACCAATATGGTCAACTGCTAAGCCAATTTTAAATTAAGTCAGCATAACCATTAAAGCAGTGGAGAAATACTAAAATGTATGTTCTTTCCATCAGAAGTTTAAGAACAAGCTCTCAACAAAGTAGCCATTACACTATATCAATATACTCAACTGCTAAGCCAATTTTAAAATAAGTCAGCATATCCATTAAAGCAACAGAGAAATAGTAAAGATGTACATTCTTTCAGAAGTTTAAGAAGAAGCTGTCAATAAGGCTGGACACGAGCCAAGCCGAGCTGGCTCGTGGCTCGGCTCGGCCAGGCTCGCAAAAATATGAGCCGAGCCTAGCTCGGCTCGGTCTCACCAACGAGCCAGCGAGGTGGCTCGGCTCAGGCTCGGGCTAGGCTCGAGCCGGCTCGGTCCGACTCGTGAGCCAGCCTCCTGGGATAAGCCTCGAGCCAGCCTCGCATGCTCAATTGCCCACCCGAGGAACTCCCATCCTGAGCCGCAACTGCCTTGCGTTCTCTTTCCCCTGCGGCCCCGCCGACGCCATTAGGGCTCCGTGCGCCGCCGCTGCCCGCCGATCGCCCGATCCCCCGCGCGCTGTCGCTCTCCCGCCCGCAGGCACTCCCCTGCGGCCGCCATTCTCCCGCGTGCAGGCGCTTCCCCGCGGGCCGCAGCCGCCGGTCCCCGCACCTCACCTTAATTACAGGTACTGATACCTCCTCGATTCCTTTTCCATGCATTAGCATCACCTTATTTTCCATGCATTAGCATTCCGCGGTTCCTTTGTCCATGCATTAGCATTCGCATTACCTTAATAGACGCATGCCCATGCATTAGCATTACCTTTGTCATTAAAGATTTGAAGTCATCAACAAACACATTGGTTTATATACAGAGAGGAACCGCTGAAAATAAATTGAAGAACCGACTGCCTTCATGCACCCTCACACAGCTCATTATTGTGAGTTCTTTGGCCAGCCTCTCACTATGGGCCATCTCACGCGTGGTTAATTAATTAGTCATAAGCTAGCCACGTTCAGTTTGTATCACTTGCAAGATGGTTCCTTGGTAAATAAGCATGTTGCGCATGATTACTTTATTTAATCCACGTGCACTAACCAAACATCATGTATTGTATTATTGAGTTAAACAAACGTGTCCTTAACACATTCTTTGGAACAACGTACATAAGGTAGAACACTTCTTTTAGAAAGAATTTCCCCAGGCTAGAGTAGTAGTATCTCCAGTTGCAAACTTAGGTAAATTCGATTTCCCAATGAAGTGAAACCAGGTGTAGAAAATCTTGCTGATAAGAATAGCTTATTGGACATGCACATGGTGTATGTTTGAATGTTATTATTCACAACTTGAGACATACTTATGTATTGATTGCATCACTTTTTATGTTATATGTGCTTGTGAATTGTATAATTGTTCAAAATATATACGTGGATTGTCAATTTTTAGCAAAGGTCATGTCAAATTTTTTTATGCAACGAGCCCAAACGAGCCTACGAGCGGCTCGCGAGCATTTTGGCTCGGCTCGCCGAGCTTTACGAGCCGAGGAGGAGGCTCAGACTTGGCTCGTTGCTCCTCCGAGCCGAGCCGAGCCCGAGCCGAGCCTCACCGTGCTCGAGCCGAGCTGCGAGCCTCGAGCTTTCTGTCCAGCCTTAGCTGTCAACATGAGTAGCCATTAATCATTGTATAAATATGTGTGCAGGCCCGTTAGCCTAGTCCCTCCCTGACAATCATCAGGTACATATCCATTTATATTACCTTACGAGGTTTAACTGTCATGATGTTGCCGTCAGGCTTGTTGAAACCAATTGCAGTTGCAGGCAACCCATCAGTTACAAGGTTTACCCAGAGTAGCTGGACCTACAAAGCAATGGAGTAGAGAGGTAAACAGATTTTCTGTACAATGGAAAAACAGCATGCTCCACAAACATGAAAGGTATGGATGATTACAAATTTATGTTAGCAAGTAGACAGGGGAGAAAATAACTTCATTACAAGGTAAACATGCTACATATGACCGCACTGTTGTCACACTATTTTGAAAACGAAGAGTAAGATTGTGGTACTAATTCAACTACAGATTATAGATTGCAGTAATAGTCTCAAGAAAATAGCAACTTTGAAAGAGTTTCGACTCACAGGTACAAGTGTGTCAGGCATCCCAAGCACAGCTGCCACGAAAATACAAACTACCTCCCCAATATTTGATGAAATCATGTACCGAATAAACTGCTTGGTGTTATTATATATGGCCCTTCCCTCCGCAACAGCCTACAAACAAATGATAATACAAAGATTAAGTACACAAAAACATCTGAAAATAAGATACAATGGTTATGCGATGCAATGAGAATATAATCTTACTGCAACAATTGTAGCAAAGTTGTCATCAGCCAATACCATGTCTGAAGCACTCTGAAATACAAAGGTAACTATAAGTGTATCAAAAATCCAATAAAGTCTGTGACAGCAACTAACGCATGACTACAAGAATTGACTGGACATATGTTAAAAAGAAAAGCGCAAGAAAAATAATACAAATTTCCCTCATTTACTTATAATCTATAGCAGTAATACCTTTGCAACTGCAGTTCCTGATCCCATTGATATTCCTATATCTGCTTTCTTTAGGGCAGGCGCATCATTGACGCCATCACCAGTCATTGCAACCTTGCATATGAAAACAAACAGCATGGCTATTGTGTAAATTGAATTATTGCATGACGAGGGGAGAAGGGAGCATAATTTACTGGGTTTAATTCCATGGCAATTAAAATAAGTTTCATTTATCATGAAGACTAAAGAAGCCACACTTTATCAACAGGTAGAAATCATACATAAATGTACAAGCTTACCACTTCATTGAGTGATTGCAAGGCTTCAACAAGCATCTTTTTATGAGAAGGTTCCACTCTGCACCATCCAGTAATACTTTTCAGATGAAATAGGGTAGTTGAAAGTACAACACTAGGAACATTGGTGATTACTTCATAGTTCCATTGATGATTCATTGATTCAATTATTTTAGCAATTTTTTGTCTGATTTTCCACATAGTGCACTGCTGTCACATAGTTACGTAAGCATATCTTATGTTACATGCACTAGATTATGAGTAAAAGCACTATTGCTATTCAAAACTGTGGCGGTCAATGCCATTATTTTCTTCTGATGGGTTAACTGGCTATATTAAAAGTAACAAGGTAAACTCAATACCGGCAACAAATCTAGTAGGAATCACACTAGGGCTAGTAAGATCCAATAATAGGAAAATGGGAAGTCCAGTCTCGGCCATTGTATCAGCTTTCGATGGTGTATAGCAGCAATAATTGTGTATGGCACTGGAGCTAGTAAGATCCTAGTACAACATCATTTTTGTCCGCTGAGCTCTAGTAGATTCCAAACATTCAACCCCATCAAAAATAAGTTCATCAACAATGAGCTGGGGTGACCGGGACACTGGGCGAAAGCATTTTCGTACAGTAAATAATGCACCAGCATTTTGCAGCATACTTTTTAAGTACACGGAGCTGATTACAAAAGAAAATTAGAATATCGGTGTCATTACCAATTCAGCAAGGCGGTACCTATGTCATAAATTTTACAAAGGTAATGATACTCAAATCACCTGGAGAACAGAACCATCCTATGCAATGCGTTTGCCCTTTCCAAAGGAGGAAGCACTTCAAACTCTGATGCTGTATACGAATACCCTGTAAAGTCATCCAAATGCTCAAAAGCACCAATTTGCCGACACAGAGATTCTGCAGTAGACTAAAATAGCGCATATTTATTTTCTCACCAGTAGCAAAAGATCTCAGTGCAAAAATAAATCAATATTTTCACCAACCTTGTTATCCCCAGTAACAACTATAACACGAATCCCCGCAGACATACAAGACTGGATAGCATCCCGAACTTCTTCTCTTGGAGGATCGCGCATCCCAACCTACAGCAGTAGCAAAAGAACTTGTTTTCATCAATTACTATGTCTATTATCTTAAATAACAGAAACTGATACCTGATTACAACGGCAAAGGAAATTAAAACTAGTGAAAAAAATATAGGAAGACTACTAAAATGGGAATAGCAGGACCAGCAGGAATGTGACAAAGTATACCAATCCTATAAATGTGAGATTTGCCTCATCGTCATAGCAAAGGCTTTGTTGACCTTCTGGCATTCGTTTTAATGCTAACGCTAAGCACCTTAGGGTATCTTTTCCTGCAAAACTGGCGTTTGGAGATCATTTAGAATATTCAAACTGAAGCAGAAAGTTATATCACTCAAGCATTCGATGTAAAAGGAGTAAATATCATATGCAGGCAAAAGCAATAAAATCACCCAACAGTGATGCTAACTCAATGGCATAGCTAGGTCAAAATTACCAAAGTCCCTTGGTGTCAGGAAGAATCTCAGGAACGTTGTTCGTTATGTCGATATGAATTGAATATGTGAATAATGATCGCATTCATCAAGAACTATGCAAGCTGGTGAACCTGAAATAACATGAAAAGGCTAACCTTTGAAATCTAGCTTCCAGCTCATTACGAATGTCCATAGTCAATGGTACAGAAGAACCATCATCATTGCACAATATATGTGTGCATCTAGCCATTATATTTTCAGGGGCACCTTTTGAAAACATAATCTCCTGTTGCTTTCGACTGCAAAGGACGCTCATCATTTTGCGATCTCGGGAGAACTCTAGAACGGATATCTAAAGAACAAATCAGAAAATAAAAAAATAAAACATGTTTATGAATTTTTTGATACTGTGAATCTGAAGGAATAGAAACGAAAGATAAGTAAAATAATATGCAACCAGTCTGGGTATACACGAATGATTTTATCTCACATAAGCAATATGGTCAACGTGTAAACAAAATAATAGACAACACAGAATATTTCATCTACGTGTCAGCAGTAGTTTACCTAAATAATGAAAGATGAGTAGATCAGCTTAACAGTTATCCAAGTAGGTAATTAGATAGTTGAAATGTTCCAGTATATGGGAGGAGAAACTGCTGATTCCGTAAGAACTTTGGAAGAGTCCTTGCATAGAGTATGAGACAGATATTTTTGAGCAACTAAATAGTAAGGCTGCTTAATACAAGTTGGTTAGGCACAATGTGGAAAATACTAAAATGGCTTGGAAACAGTGAATGACGGCAAGAGTGCAAATGGCATCAGAATCCACCAATTTCATCAGATGCCTATGCATGTCCCATGTGAGAAACCATTCTAGCTCAGTACGAAATTTTGCTGGAGAGTGATGACAGCAGTTAAAGGTGCCAACATCTATTCACCAAACCAGGGATTTCGATACAATAGTTAAACACCTCACAGTTATTTACTTTATCCAGTTACACAAGGGCAATCTTTCAAATGCCTACTTATGCTAGACAGAATAAATCCATGATCAAGGAACTTCCCTTACAAATGGAGTAATTGACACAAGGAAAAAACATCAGACCACATGGCACTTTTTAAGGGAATTGCAAATACAGAAGTGTTGTAGCACAGATCAGGAACTCAATATAGCAATTCCAACAAGTAGAGGAATATAACCTTTCTGAACTGATTTTCCCAATAGCGATTGCAGTACGATGCACGCTCATGCTTAGTTAGCATGTGCAGGGCTGAAGGCATCGAATCAAAACCAGGAAGACCGACCTAACAGTGTATAATGTATGAAATGAACAATAAGTTGAGTGATCTTTCCCATCAAAGCAATGAGAAGGGCATTGTTAAGTTGATTCCATCTAATAACTGACCTTTTCCACCAGCACACGCAGAGCAACTTCAGTGGACTCTCCAATTTTTTCATAACATTTTTTGTCAGGATTGTACTGTAAGGTGGACTCATTGCAAAGAGCTGAACACATTGCTATATGAAGGAGACATGGGGATTGAGGAGGAAACTCCAGCTGCAACAGATGAAAATGCCCTAACAAAAATTAGTGCCTAAAGCCAAATGGCACCTGTAACAACGTTTGCATAGTAACCTAAGGGACGTCATGGGTCACTCGATAACAACCCAGCAGGTTTCACAAGCTACATAAAAGTACCCAGGAGCAATATACTCAAATAGCTGTTAGCAGAATCAATCCATCTAAAATGGCTTGACACTTGTCTCGCTGGGTAGAGGCCTCACATACATGTCGGTCAAAAGCTTTGTACTAAACTCAGCCTCTAGAAGGCTTTGTTTAATGTTTCTATGCAATGCACCATCATACCCTGCTGTTCTACTCTAATGCAAGACATCCCCTGGTAAAGCTGAACTTAGCTGAGCAATGGCTACAAAAGTAATAATAGTGACAAATATTGATCGGGTATCATGGGTTGTAACAGTTGTTATCATTTAGAACTTCACAGCTGTTAGGAACATGAAAATACAGGGTTCAGGTTATTGCACTACAAATATCCCCAAATTAATGACAGCTGGAAAATACATCATTGTACCTGCAATTCACCAGCGTCATATATAAAACCATCAGGAGCAAATGTTGTTCCACTAATGGAGTACTCATCAGTTATTGGTCTCTGGTGCACAGACCGCACAACACAGACCTGGGATATTAAAGACACTTCTTAGTTATGCGTGAACATAATATATGGACCTAGTGGAACAGATTTTAATTTCAAGCTTAAAGGGCATATTGTATTTTGGTCAAATCACACTGGGCACTTATGCATGCAAAAAGGAAAAGAAAATGGAAAAGGCCACCTAAAAGATAAATAAAGCTGTAAAGTGGAAGTACTCACCTTTGACACGGACATCATGTTTGTCGTAAGAGTACCAGTTTTGTCACTACAAATGACTGTCGTGCATCCTAATGTCTCTACAGAGGGCAAAGACCTCACAATAGCATTCAAGCGAGCCATTCTCTTGGTACCAAGAGCTAAGCACCTAGAAGCAAAAATAGATTAATGCAATGTAAAATTCACTTCAATATTGACGGAGTAAACCACTACCTTCAATATACAATGATCAAGTGACATAGAAGATCTAGATGGTTGATACGATCGGTAATGCAAATTATTATTTTTCTAGGTTCTTATCCAGAGTGCAAACCGTATGCAACCGATTTTCACCCTCTTTTCATAAAAGGTCAAAGAGACAGCAAGTTCAAATAAAAATGGGATTTAGTTTATGGCATGCTATGGAAATTGTTTACAATGAAGAAAAGTTTGGTAACTGGCTAATAGAACCATGAAATCAACTCTTTGTGTTACAATTTATAAACCCCTGCGCTTAGCTACTTCATGATTAGGAAATGTATCATATACTCTTACAAACTTCCAAATGATCAAACCTTCCTATTTAATACGACTTTATTTCCCATTTTATTAATAATTAACTGATTAAGAGAAAAACCATGATATAAAAAAACATCGGTACATTTGGGAAATATTTAGGATACCCTTACATTAATAGGTTCAAATCGGATACCATTTGTTGATAATATTAACTGATACATTAATTTGTTTGACCCTACTGGAAACCTATAAATTGTTTGCAAGGAAACTTACGTGGTTACTACAGCTGGGAGACCTTCTGGAATGGCTGCAACAGCAAGGGCAACAGCTACCTATAAAAAAAGCAACAGTGTACATATTTTCCAAAAATCAAAGTTAGGTGCAATACTTAGTATACGAACACTATAACTATTTACCAAGGTATAAGGAAATAACTGTTCTAGATTCAGGTACATCAAGGAGTAATATATAAAATGGCCTTGGTGCGTCCCAAACTTTAGTTTTTTTCTTAATATGGTTGGGATGAGAAAAAAGCATCATTTATTGATAAGAATATGAACATTTATTAAGCAGAAAAATGTGCTTCAAAGTTGTTAAACAACCTATATTTCAAAAAAGTTCATAGGGCTAACACAACTTATACTTGCAACCAGACGGAGTAGAAATAAAAATTTCTAGTCGAAGGTGGATTATGATTTGCAATAGATGCATGTTTCGTAGGTGCACCTAATGGCCGCAATTAAATATGATTATATGAACAAGTACTTCATTCAGATCAGTCAACTTGATATGAAATGAAAATGAAAATTTCCTGCATCAATTATATGCAATGGCCTATCTATAGAGGTAATTCTACATTTTCTCGTTATGGTATTCAACTCAACTATGATCAAGGCTTGTTGCAGAGTTGATATGAGTTGCACGAAATGTGGTGTGAGTGGTTGTCTTTCATGAAAGATGAGGTTTGTCAACTATAATTAAGTCAGAAGATGTCACCAACTACTAGGTCATGCAGATGCAGTCTCCAAAGGAGGACCAACAGTACCAGATTATGCACTCTGGCTTAACACTTAACAAACAAATTTCTGCAGATTGTGAACTTGGACAGTCAAAATACACCCTACATTTTGAAACGGAGGGAGTACGTATCAACTCATACAATGTAACAAATAAAATAATATGTGTCAGGCTGGTGGTCAACCTACAATGAACAAATGCTAAGAAATGTAAGTCCAAAAGAACTGTGACATACCTTAAAATAATGAATGGCACCCCTAATAAAGCCACCATGCGAAGGATCTCGGAAATGTCCAATATTTACAACCCAAACAAGAATACAGATGCCTGCTATCACCTGAAAAGAAAAGAAAAATATGATGAAGCTTTAAAAAACTTATTTGAACTTCAAGTATGTGATTGCTGAAACATAAATAGTGAGACTCACGGTCAACATATTTTACATTTCATTCATTTTTTGTAGCATTGTAGTTCTTTCCCGATTATTATATGTAACAATTGTCATAAAATATACTAAAGTTACACTTATGTTGAAAGCTTGCATTGATTAGCTTCAAATCTGAGTTAAGAGTTTGTTATTAAACTATAATTCTTTTACCTCTCTACCACCATTTTAAATTGGAGCCACCTGAATGTTGTACCAGATTAATGCTGACAATGCATCTGTCGACCAAACATGCATCATGCCATGGAACTGCAACCCTAGGTAAGTGTGACTTCACTATATGTTACATATGTGCATCTTACAGCCTAGAAAAGAATATGAGCGCAAATAAAGGACACACTGATTAATAGATAAGAGATGTTGAGTACAAAAAATGAAAGGGTACCAAAAAATTGGGTGCAGAATTATAATGTTGCTATTTTCAGATATCGTGCCAGAAAAATGCAAATGAATCTACTGAGGCTCTTCAGCAAAGGAAACTAGACTCAATTTTCATCAGCACTCAATGCGAATTCTTCATCAGGTTCTCAATTCATTTAATGTTTCCATTAATTCACTTCAGTTCTAATTTTTCAGGCAAAAGTGCCCCTCAGTTTTGGAAGGAAAAAACTACTCACAACCTGTTGGAAAAACAATGAGCAGCTACCTTTGCCAAAAATGTACCAAATTCATCCAGTTTTTTCTTCAACGGAGTCACTTCCTGAAAGTTTGCAGGAATGTTGTCAATACGTAAAATCATTACTATATAAAGCATCAGGATGAGGTCACCAATAATCAAAGTGCTACATGACAAACTAATACTAGCACGGCATAAAAACAATGTGAAAACATATACTTAAGACTGACAGGAAACAACATAGTTCAATATTCTCACAAGAATATATAAATGAGAGGAAATGAATACTTACATCCTCTGTTCTCAGCATTGCGTCGCGTATACTTCCCATTGCAGTATTAGAACCAACGCCAATAACTACAGCTCTTGCTCTACCAGCTACAACAACAGTACCCTGGGAAGCAACGAGAGCAGACAGCATGCAGATCTCAGAAGAAACAATAACTGGACGATCACTACAGTGAGGCAAATGTTTAAAATAGAATATCTGTGTTCATTGAGATGTATTTTGAAAAAACTATCCAGGAATATGAATTTGAGCAGTTCAAGAAAATTTATCTGCTATTTTTTATGTCTTCAAGGTTCTCAACTATGTCCATAATTGTTTCATTAAAGTTTAAGAAGATAATCCTAGAAATGCTAAAACAATAATCAATTTGCATACTTTTATTCATGGCATTTGGTAAGATGATCATAAATAATAAGACAGAATAAGAGATGCTAGGGGAGACTTCAATTATCCTGAAGGAACAAGAGATGTGCGGATATGAGCAGGATTTCCAAAACGAAGTACTCCCTTCGTTTCAAAATAAATGTCTTTTAAGAGTTGGGCATAAGAATTAAGAGTGTGAGTAAAATGTCCTTTAAGAGTTGGGCATAAGAATTAAGAGTGTGAGTAAAATGACAATATTGCCCTTCAATAAATGGATGTTCCATGCAGGTGCATGCAGCAGGGTAGTAATTAGCTCTTTTTTTATGACATTGATGAAGGACAAAACAGGAACAAAAGGACAAAAACTGCATTGGTGAGAAAAGTAGAGGCTAAAAAGACATCTATTTTGAAACGGAGGGAGTATACATCGAATGGGACATATCAAGTGCAAACTCATCGGTAGGTGCAATCACGTAAACTTTCTATGTCGATCATTGCATGAGGGATGTATGGATCACATTTGGGGGATTTGGGGGTCACATGATGGAGAACTTCCCAAATAGCCGCCTCACATGTTAGAAAGTCATGTATGAAGGCTCTTATCTTCTCAGGACCATCCAAATCAGATCCATCCATCCCTCATCCAATGGTCCACATGAGGGTTTACATAACTCCACTTAAACAATGCATTTTCACTTGATATGTCCCTAGATGTAACGCTCACAAAAATTGGAAAATTTCTATGTGATATAAAATATAATTATATTCATGCATGAATGTATGATTCATCATGAAACTCTAGAGTGCCATGTAAATGGAATCATTCTAACTTTATGGCTCAGATATTTTCGATATGATATATCAGCTATTTAATAAAAAAATATTTTTAATTTCTGAGAAAATTCCTTGCTATTCTGAAATTCTTAGTTTTGGCTAGAAGAATTTAAAATACATTTTATGCAGAAATGCACAAAGAAGAGAATGATCACAGATATATTCGCATAAGAGATGCATATGATTTCAGTTCAATCAGGCAAGAAAAGGAATAGTTAGGTTTGCTTTCAGTTGTACCACCATATACAGATACCGAATCAAGAGCCACAGTCAGCTTGATATACCTACCGAGAAAAGAATGTTTGTTTTGTCCTGGTAGACAGCATTCCTTGCTGAAGTTGATTCAAGCTCTTTAGCCACTGAACAGCTTTCCCCTAGAATAATCCACAACAGAAGCAAGTGTATTTAGAAACACTAATGTTAGGGCGGCTGATAGATCATAGCGATTGCTTTTGTGATCACATACAGTTCAGAGTATAACTTATCAGGATAAGTAACAGCTATCCTCTTACTAAGAGCTCTAGAAGATCCGCTTTAAGACACTAGAAGATTTGGCCAATTCGTCCATTGTTTTTTCATGACAAAGTTAATGGTAAAGTAAAAATATGGAGAAAAAAAAAGTCATTCAAAACTATAATTTTTCAACTTCTATAATTGGGACCTACACATGAACCAATAACAGTGGCCAGATCAACAAATACCTTTCCTTTCTAATTCTTGAAACAATTTATCTTCCCACAGAGCAAATGTTTGATTCCAACCAATTTTAGAAATCACAACATCATATAACAATGTTATTTAGAAAAGGCAAATGTCCTATTTTGATCCTTTCAATTCAGGCAGGAAAAGAACTGTTTAAATATCCTGTTATAGTCCTTCAACTTCTATTAGATCTCATTCTACTCATTGCATTTCAATAATTGTGTTGTCATTAGCACCTGAGGTATAACCTCAATGAGAAGATCTTTTACTCAGTGCGAAAAGTTAAAGAGGTCAAAATGTCTCTGAAAGTTCACGTGACGAAACAGACAAGAGTCCGTCGTTGGAGGATCAAAGGGGTTTTTCCCCCTAAAACATGAAATTCTTTCAGAAGACCTCTAGAGTAGAGAGTCCTATTTTGATCATTCAACTTCAGGCTTGGTTCCTCTTTAGGAGGAGAACAGTTTGAATATCCTATTTTAATCCTTCAATTTTCTACTCGGATCTCATTCTACTCCTTGCATTTCAATAATTGTGTTGTCATTGGCACCTGAGGTATAACCTCAATGAGGAGAATTTTTATTCAATGTCAAAGTTAAAGAGGCCAAAATCTAAAAGTTCAAGTAGCGAAACAGACAAGAGTCCAAAGTTGGAGGATCAAAGGGGTTTTTTCCTTAAAAATATGAATTTGTTTCAGAAATCTTCCAAAGTGGAGTTTCTTCCATATAATCATACCTTGGATCCAAAATATTTTTCATCAAGTTGAGATATTCAAGGCATATAAAAGGTGACACTAGCCGGCTAACAGATCCTCTAATACCGTTGTATGGAACTCTAGCTCCACAAGATCTGCCATCAGATTTTTGAGGTGTCTACTGTTCGATATGTATTGTATCTGTAATATAGTTGTTTTAGGCTTTCCTTATACCATGGAATATAAAAAGTTGTTATTCCTAACATGGTATCAGGGCAGATTTGTAGGGTTTATGATCGATCGATCTCTTTGGTCCTCTCCCTACACGTCGCAACTCGTGCTCCATTGCCCACCTTGTTGTTGCAGCTTCATCCTGTTGTGGTGCTTCTTCTCTTACTGCGGGACTTCATTAGGACGTCGTCTTCACTCCAGATCCGTCGGCGCTTTCTACCCTAGCACGGCCGCCTGCCTCCCCTGCTCTTCCCTCAAGGCCATCGCCGGCTCCTCCACTGTTGTTGTCTCGGCTCTTCGCTGGTGTCACCATGGGCCTTCGTCGGTGACTCATCTTCGTTGTTGGCACAGTTGGGCGCTCCTCCCGAACTGCCGCTCCATCCCAGGCTGTTGCTCCACCGAACTTCGCCGGCCCCTCGTCAACTTCTCCAGGCCCCTGCCCTCTTGCCACTGCCTCTCCTGCTCATCCCGTGCAGGGGCGCCGCCGCCTCCCCTACTCTCCAGCACAAGGTCACCGCCGCCTTCCCTATTCTCCAGCTCAGGGCCATTGCCTCCTCCCGCTGGCGTCCTCCCCACCGGCCGCCCGTCTTCCGGCCATCTGTTGCACGCCCGCGGCCCGTAGAGTACTCATAACAAAGCATTGCTCTGTTTTCTATTTGGGTCAATCTGTTTTGACCAAAAAAGGAGAGAAAGAAAAAAAAAGAAAATGTCTTACTCTTGTGGTTCTTCACCAGGCACTATTGTTGTTCCTCACCTCCGTGATACGGGTCTTCTGCCATACCGACCAACCGTTTGTTCATGTGTCGGCTTCTACTACTTCTGGTAATGCTACCCTTCCACCGGTGGTGCCTTTGTCAATGGTATTTTCTTTTGTGGGTGGAGGGGATGGTGCCCATCATGGAGCGCGTGGTGGCCTTTTGTTGCACCTACTGTGCTAAGAGTAGACATGTGGAGCCGTCTTGTTACAGACAGAAGAGGGATCCGCTCGTCGACGTGGCCACCCTACCGCTAGCACTGGAGACTCATGCCCTACCGACTCTTCTTCGTCGTGGGATTTTTCTGCTTCTACCACTTAGGAGATTCTTCTGCTGCTTTTCGTCGTTGGGCTACACCTTTGGTTTCTACTGACCCTTCTTCTCCAAGGGGTTCCACTGCTTTTGCCAAAAAGGAGATACTCACACTGCCGCGTCGCCTGGCTGTTGCACCATCATTTTCTGTTGGTTCCGCTGCTCAGTCGTCTAATTATGAGAGGCCACCTTACACGTCTTCAAGTACAGCACCATGGATTCTTGATTCTGGTGCTACTTTTCATATGACCTCTAATTCCACCGGTCTTCTCTTAGTCCCCTAGCTACTCCTATCACTGATCATACTGCAGACGGTACTTCTCTTTCTGTCGTAGGATGAGGCACTCTTTCGACTTCCTCTTTCCATGTTCTTGTTGTTTCTCATGTTCCCAAACTAACCATGCAATTCATGTCCGCCGACCAGCTCACTGATCATGGTTGCCGTGTCATTCTTGATTTCGACTCTTGCTGTGCGCAGGAACATCGTACAGGTCTCTCTATCTTCTCCACTGCCAATGCCTTCGTTGCATCCTCCACCTCATTGTCTGCTCAGTGGCATCATCGTTTGGGACATCTCTCTAGTTTGCATCTCTCTTCCCTAGTCCGTCATGATCTTTGAGAGTATGTGTCTGGTGATGTCTTTTTAGCTAATTGTCATGGTTGCTAGCTTGGCAAGCAAATACAGCTCCCTTACCCCTCTAGTGAGTTCGTCTCACAACACCCATTTGATCTTGTTCATTCTGATGTCTGGGTACGGCTCCTTTTGTTTCAAACGGGGTCATCGTTATTATGTTCTTTTGATAGATGATTTTTCTTGTCACATCTGGATTTGTTTTATGTCTTCTCGTAACAAGATTTTACACATCTGTAAGAACTTTGCCACCATGGTTCGTACTCAGTTTGACACATATTCATGTCTCTCGTGTTGATTCTGTCAAGGAGTATTTATCCGATCACTTCGTCGTTTTCTTGCTAGGCAACGCACTCTTTCTCAATTTTCTCATCCTGGTGCTCACGCTCAGAATAATGTTGCTGAGCGTAAGTATCGTCATCTTCTTGAGACCACCCATGCTCTTATGCTCGGCTCCGGTGTTTCACCTCATTTTTGGCTGAAGTTGTTTCCACTGCCACTTATTTGACTAATATTCAGCATTCTTCTGCTCTTCAGGGTGGGATCCCAGTCGAGTATCTTTGTGGTAGCATGCCCAATTATTCTAGCCTTCGCTCTTTGGTTTTGTGTGCTATGTGCTTCTTGCACCTCGTGAGCGCACTAAGCTGACCGCTCAATCTATTGAGTGTGTTTTTCTAGGCTATAGTCCTGGGCATAAGGATATCGTTGTTGGGATCCTGTTAGCCAACGGATGCGGGCTTCCTGGGATGTTACTTTTGACGAGTCTCATCCCTTCTACCCTCGTCTTTCTCATGATTCTTCTCCAGCTTCTGTTGTTGAGCCACTTCCTTTCCTGACTTCCTGATACTCTGATCACCTCAGTGCCTTCTCCCATGGCGCTTTCTCTCCTAGTGCCCTCTCCAATAGCGCCTCCATCGTCTTCACCACCGATGCCTTCTCCCTTGGTACCTTCTTTCCCAATACCTTTTCCAGTGGCACCTCCACTGTCTTCACCACCAACGTCTTCTCTTGTGGTGTCTCCACTGTCGATGCCTCATTCAAAGGATTCTTCTCTTCCACTGCCTCCTTCCATGGTTTGTCTACCCCTGGCGCCTCCTCCTGGTGTCAACTTCTCCTGATGAGTCATCTTCTCCTAATGCGCCATCTTCTTTAGATGCACCTTCTTCTGGTGAGTCACCTCCTCACTATACCCTTCGCGCTCGTCCGCATCCGCCTATTGAGCGTCTTCGTTTTGCTAGCGTCACTCTTGCTGAGCCAACCTCTTATCGTGATGTTGTTGTTCATCAAGAATGGCAACATGCCATGATAGAGGAGATCGCTACCCTTGAGCGCACAGGCACATGGGATCTTGTCCCTCTTCCACCATGTGTCTGGCCCCATTACCTGCAAGTGGGTCTATAAGGTTAAGACCTGCTCTGATGGTACTCTTGAGTGCTACATGGCTCGTCTTGTGGCATATGGCTTTCAATAGGAGTATGGTCGCGAGTATAATGAGACTTTTGCTACTGTAGCTCACATGACTATTATTCGTACTCTTCTTGCCGTGGGCTCTGTTCGTGCTTGGTCCATCTCTCAGCTTGATGTCAAGAATGTTTTTCTTAATGGTGAGCTGCATGAGGTGTACATGCAGCCACCACCGGGGTATTCTATTCCTAAGGTTATGGTTTGCCGTCTCCATCGCTCTCTTTATGGGCTTAAACAAGCCCCTCGTGCCGGGTTTGAGTGTTTTTCTTCTGTGGTTGTTGCGGTTTTTCTGCCAGCGTTCCTGATCCTGCGCTCTTTGACCACACCTCACCTCATGGTCAAACTCTTTTTCTCCTGTATGTTGATGATATGATCATTACTGGAATTATTCTGAGTATATTGCCTTTGTAAAGGCACATCTTAATGAGCACTTTCTTACATCTGATATGGATCCTCTTCATTACTTCCTTAGGAACGAGGTTTCTTCTACGCCTAATGGCTTCTTCCTGTCCCAAGAGAAGTATATATGAGACCTTCTTGATCGAGCTTCTCTCACTGATCATCACACTGTTGCAACTCCCATGGAGCTTAATGTTCACCTTTTACCCACTGAGGATGAGCCTCTTGAGGATCTTACTTGTTATCGTCATCTTGTTGGGAGTCTTATTTACCTCAGTGTCACTTGTCCTGACATTTTGTATCCAGTGCATATCCCGAGTCAGTTCGTCTCTGCTCCCACTCAGTTGCACTAGTCACCTTCTTCGTGTCTTGCGTTATTTTCGTGGGACTATCACTCGTCGTCTTTGCTTTCCACACTCAAGCTCTTTCCAGCTCTAGCTCTTTTCAGCTCCAGACATATTCTGATGCGACCTGGGCTAGTGATCATTCTGGCTATCGATCTCTTTCTGCATACTATATTTTTCTGGGTGGTTCTCTCATGGCTTGGAAGACTAAAAAGCATATAGCAGTTGCTCGATCGAGTGCGGAGGTTGAGTAGCGAGCTATGGCTCTTTTGACAACAAGATTACTTGGCTATGGTGGTTACTTGAGGATTTTTGGTGTTTTTGTTTTTGCATCCACTCATCTTTTGTTTGATAGTACAGGTGCTATCAGCATTGCTCGAGACCAATGAAGCATGAGCTTACAAAGCATATCGGTGTTGATGCTTCTTATATGCAGTCACAGGTGCAGGATCAGGTTATTGCTCTTCAGTATATGTCTTCCGAATTTTAGTTGGCAGACTTCTTCATGAAGGCACAGACTCGAGTACAGCACAGCTTTTATCTCTCCAAACTCAGTGTCATTGATCCACTATGAGTTTTGAGG
This sequence comes from Stipa capillata, assembly GCA_019208055.1. Taxonomy (NCBI): domain Eukaryota; kingdom Viridiplantae; phylum Streptophyta; class Magnoliopsida; order Poales; family Poaceae; genus Stipa; species Stipa capillata. The sequence continues at coordinate 409,745 of JAGXJF010001585.1, read as the reverse complement.
GGGGGTGTTAGATATGTATTGTATTCGTATTATAGCTACTTTATGCTTTCCTTATACAACACCTATACATGTATTATATATTGGCCTAGCGCCCCATGGAATATAAAAGGTTGATATTCTTAACATCTACAAGATGTACCCATGTATATTAGCTTTCATACTTCACAGAACTATCAGTAAGGGTAAAAGATCGAAAGAAAGCTGAAATGTCATAATTAGGGTCCATTAGATATGCTAGTAACCTAACATAATAGCCACATAGGCGGATCAGTGCATGAATGAATAAATTGGCAGTTTTTCGTCAAAAAGAAAAAAAAAGACATAGCATTCACAAATTCTGCACACAAAAAATTACCACACCAACTATATTAAACTTCAGAATACATATTAGGATGGATAACAGGACAGCACAGGAAAAGGCAAAGAGTACCTGTCAGAATTGCCTGGTCAACACGCAATTGATTACTTAGCATTTCAACCATTCTCATGTCAGCTGGAACTTTGCATCCAACTTATCCATAAAAAGCACGCAGTAACCAAGTCACATCAGGAACACACCAGGCATGGTACTACAATGAAATCATCAGAGAGGCATTGGATAGTACCTCCCACTTCTACAATATCTCCAGGGACAAGTTCCGTTGCTTGAAGTATAGAAAAGCAACCTACCAAATAGCAAATTGACAATTGTCTCAATAATCTAAATATCTATTGTTAGAAAAACATCATTAATATTTAATAATGAGGAGTCTTTAAAGTGAAAGATATATAAAATCACAAATATCTAGATAAGTACTTTGTTTTCACTAGTCATCAAAGACAAGGACCGTTGCCTAGATGCAAAGTGATAAAAAGAGAAGTATGGTGTAACTAAGTATGTTGTTGTTAGTTAAAACATTTTTGTTTCAACTTATCGTCTTCCATAAACCAGTTTGATCGCAAAAACAAGCTAGGATTGCAGGCAAATTCATTTCCTAGTGCATATATGTGCAGGGACAAGAAATATGCCTTCAGGAATCAGGAATGGAAAAGAAAAAAAATGACAGGAACAAAGGTTTGCACAAGTTTGCTTCTAAATATGATGCTTCCACAATATAAGTAGGCAATGCACCAAAGCTATCAATCTTTGGAATTTTGATTCATACCACACCCAAAAGTGCGAAGTTTTAACAGATACCCTGTTGTGTCAATGAAATGTGGAACCAGGCCTCACATGTCAGTGTGCCAGCAAGTGATGTTTTGTTGAACTTGAATTTTTTGAGTGGTATGGTTCAAGAAACCCCAGATTCAAACTTTCAAACTCTGAGAGTAGATGCAACTACTAAGTTTGCAAAAGTTTCAGTCAGAAAATTGCAGACAATTAATTATGTGAAAAGCTATGTGATCAAGCATTATGCAATCCTGTGAACAAAACAAATACAATTGAAATGCAATAATCAGTTCAAAAAGTTCCTTACCATTGCGCAGCACCGTTGCAACATCAGCTTGATAAGCCCGCAACTCCTACAGATTTTGTAAAACAAGTCACTATGGATGGTCAACAAAAGTTGGTCATTGCAATGCAAATTGGAGTTACGTAATGCAGGATAAAGACTATTAACAAACATATGGAAATTAAGATAAAGCATGTGTGCAAGTGATCACTTATGCAACAATGGGCATTAGAAAGTTGTACTAAGGACCAAAACCAGTGATCTGACCATTACTCTCAATATCTCAAACAAACTACAATGGAGTGAGTTAAGAACAAGAGAACATGACCAGGATAAACAGGGTATATAAGCAATTGCGCATCAAAGTGATTGGAAAACAGTAGGTTTTCTAAACATTCCAAGTTCCACCTCTAAGTAATATAGCCATATAGGTATGTTTGTACGGAAATAAAGATGCATAAGGGCAGAAGATTAAGGTCACATATATTATCTCACAACATGTGCAAAAAAAGAACCATAAACAGCAGGAAACCAGATCTGCAGAACTAAACATAACATTGGAGCATTATTTAGAAATTAGAAGTAAGAAACCTCGAGAGCTTTTTCAGCATTTGTTTCAGTGATCACACCAACTGCTGCGTTTGCTGCCAGTATCATAAAGATGACCTATACAACAAAATAAAGCCACCTAGTTAGTTACTGCCTGCATGTGGCGCTTCACAAATCATTTTCTACACGTGGAATATATCCACCAAACTGGATCAACTTACAGATGGTTCCAAAAATGCTGTTAACCCGGTTTCACCATTCATTCGAGCTAGAAGGAAAGATATCACTGCAGCTGCTATCAAAATTTTGACGAGTAAATCATCAAACTGCTTCAAAACTAACTTCCAGAACGGAGTACCTGGGTCAGAAATTTCATGTTAACAGATTATACTAAAGGGTGCACGAAAGTACATATACAACGAACAAACAAAAACAAAATTGAAACAAACCCAAGATGCAGGGTGTATAAAAAATGAGTAATCGCCAAAGAAAAATTAGTTAATCAAATAAAGTTCAGAAGACACATCTACCAACCAATTAACAGATGTGCATATTGTACACATTGGCATGCATTCACAAATAATAGCAGATGACAAAGCAGGAAGATACTTGTATGTTGTAAATGGATGCAATTATGCAAACTCCAAACAATGAAAAGGCAAAAAAAATTCTGCATAAAGAGCAACGAAAATGGTGGGCATTTCACACATTTTAGTTGGTCACATTGGTCGGTCCATATTTTAAACACAATGTTGTAATACAAAGAGTGAATACAGATGATTATATCTCCTCCTCTGCCTTCCTTATTATTTATCCCCTTTCTTTTCTGTTCAAAAAAATAACTTCCTTGACATCCTTGTCCCTTTTTTTATCTTAATTTGTTTGTAAAATCCTCCTAAAGCAGGATCTTGTTAGTCGATGTGAACTTCAATTAACTTATCGCTTCAGTACCTGGAAGCAAATAGAAGGACAAAGGCCCAGTACTATATAATATATTCTGAGCATCCAACAAGACTTTTCTTTCTAACACACTAGATGCAAAAGCTAGCTAAAATAAGTCATCATCTAAGGAAAAAGATGTTTAGGGTAGTATTACACTAATACGTCTATTTAGGGGTTCAATGACACAACCCTAGACTAAGACTATAACACCCCCCCCCCACACACCCCCCCAAAAAAAACTTGGATGAGAATTACAAAGCGATTCAGCTTAAACATTTCAAATGATACTCCCCCCCCCTTCACAATATAAGTCCCACTTTTGGGAGTTGTTGTTCCACAACATAAGGAAATCAAGAGTGTAGTTATTACAATATTTCCACTCTCTGGCCAATTCTATTGAAGGGGTTGAGTAGTTGTAGTATGCCAATCAATAAGGGTAGGTGTGGCCCAATATCATTAACTATCTTAGATTACATGCATCATTGGTCCGTATGCATGGTGGGCTTGGACTTATATTGTGAAATGGACGGAACAGATATAACCGAATAGCACCCAAGACTACCAGGAAGCAACTTATTTAAGCTCTGTACAATTATGGTGTGTGTGTGTGTAGACTACACAATTGTGGAGTAATAAATCAGAACTAATGTCATGCTCACAGATGATAAAATAACTACAGATTTGAATATATGTTTATAGAGAAGTTCATTGACTGTCTGTGTTCCTATGATATAACAAACGGAATACCAACTTTTTATTCAGATAAACACTTTCGAAAGTGGTATATAAGGCTAACACGTAATGTGCTGCGACACATAAAACAAAAGTTAGAAATTAGAGCTGATAACTTACTTTCTTCTTGGGGCAGCACTGGAGATAGTCCATACATGAAAACAATGTACATATATCAGTTAGAGGTCAGAATAACAATAACAAGAATGAAAATTAAAAATTGTGAACAATGCAATGCGAAAGTAGATAACAGAACATAAATATGCCTGCCCTCAAATTTTTGCAGGGGTATCAATCGAAGCTTTCAAATTTCACTGATAAAATAGAAGGGACCTCGACTACATTGGAAGCATGAGAGTTGTATCCATTCAGTCCAACCAACAATACTGCCATTTGGCCATGGGCATACTATTCTGATTTATTCCATGGTGTTGTCCCTTACAATGACTCCCCAATTTCATTCAGGCATTAGAAAAGTTAATACCTGTGAGTTGTGGCATTACTTCTCAAACAAAATGTTCGCATAAACTTCTCAACAATAAGGTATGCAATGGTAGGGAGGTTTCTAGTACAAAGAGCCCATACAGTAAATTCGTGCAAACAACCTTTCCTTGTTTAAGAATGCTCTGATTTTAGATGGTGCTAGTCGTAGTCGCTAGGAATTAACCACACCGAGACAGATTTGACATGCCAATGCAACAAATATCAAGGATTTGTATAACTGGTCGCTTTGACCGAAGTAGAAATTAAAAAACTTCATTCTGATGAATTTGGAGAGAATGCATTACGAGATTGATGCAAAGCAATTCATCGAGAGAGAACCAAACATTATCCTCGTCTGAAAACCTTTCTCACTCACCATAACCTCAAATCTCTATTTTCAGCTGCCGTCTCTTTTGCATAACATTTCACCTAAACTGTAAAACTAGCAACATAATGAACAGAAATAGTTCCGCGCCCGTTAAAACCCAATACGACTTTGTCTCAACGCCACACCAGCCAGTCCATACCAAAAACGGATAAAAAACGCACAGGAGAGCCGGAACTCCTCACCATTTTTGCCGTAAAGCAACGCATGCTGCTCCACCTGCCCACACAAGCCAAAAAACCAAATTAGAGTCCAACCCAAAACCACCCCATTCCCCGTACCCAGATCAAAAATCCACAGAGCGAATGGCTTAGAATCGTCACCTGCGAGTCGGAGAGGCCCTTAGTTCGATCCACGCCGAACGCTTGGAGCACCTGCGACGACGGGGGCGACCAGATCCGTGAGAGGCGGCGGTAGCGGCGGAGAAGGGATCGACGTGGTAACGCGAGGGAGTTAGAGGGTGGAACAGTGCCTTACCTCCGCGACGGATTTGGCGTAGGCGTCCTCCATGGGACGCCGACGCCGACGCCGACGCCGGGGCGGCAGCGGGAGCTTGGGAGGGAGAGGGGGCGAGGCAGTGATCGCGGTGGTGCGGCTAGGGAGAAGTGACCGGATTTCTCGGTTTGGGTTTGGCTTCGGTGTCTAGCAACGGTTGGGATTTGCTCAGCGGAGTTGGTCCTGTGGTCATGGTGATCGCCCGCAGTTGGTCCGGCTCGACCGCAGGTACACATGGGGAAGTGAAGTGTGAGACCAGTGATGCACGCTTTAGCTTTGCTTTGCTTCTTCACTAACAAGCCTTTTTTAACAGATCGTGGATGCGTAAAACCAAGACAAGTGCCTGCAATTCACAGGAAGTTTTCGTGGTCTCTTTGTTGGCAGAAATTTATAGGAATAATTCAGTTCAAGTGTCACAAAAATAGAAAAAAATCCTACAAATTAAACATGCGCTCCACTTAAAACTGATTTGGAGGACTTATTACTTAAAATGACTTAACATTATACTTCTCGTAATTACAAATACTCTACGATCAATCATGATATATAGTACATATGATTATTGAGATCAGATTAACATCTATGGAGACTCGCATTCAACCTGCTCCGCCACTTGACATCTCTCTCAAGACATTTCACCAACATGTTCTCTACAACCGCACCAATAGGGATGGAGCTAGGATTTAGGCATGAGGTGGGACGAGCAAGGTGTTAGCCAGCAGAACTATGCACCAACTAAAACATGTGTTACTTGGTGCATTTTTAGGTAGTCATAAATCACTAGTTGTCAGCGATCTAACAAATATGTGTTTAGCTCGCTCATGCCATACTGTCCTTATCCCACTAGCCCTAATTATATTTCAATCATATGTGTCGGCACCACATTGTGCAGACAATACTAAAAAGATGAGTCCATTACGTGGATATCTAGTGCAAATGTATAATATGTTTGACGTGAATTAAAAATTACCATTAAAATTCAATGGTAGCTTTAAGATCAGTACACGAACCATCAAACTACTGAAGGATAGAGCACAGAGAAACTGAAAGAAAATAGACATTAGGTGACAGAACTAGCTACTATACTACACTGTAGTATACCTTGAGCCCTTGCTAGCTTGTTTGATCTCCAGACTTCAGAGTGACCAAATCATGGCTTTCAGCAACTTTACATTGTGCCATTTTGGTGGTCCGGTAGATGGTGGTGCGGCAGACAATATTGTAGAGCTGCGAGAGCAGCAGCACCGTCTCTCGACTGGCAAACAAATTAATAATTGAAGAAAAATATGAGATCGTGATGGATTGGTTGTTAGGCTACTCATCGTCTAATTGTAGACATGGTTATTGCATATAGAAAAGTTTAGTTGTGCCTATTAGATTTGACTAGCAATTTATAGGCTCCTTAATGGTAGATATTCATAAAAGATACATGGAGAGTGGATGGGGAGTAGGTCCTACTCACCAATCCTCCATCCCTCTTCCGTCCCACCGAACCTATTGTGTCATTTCTCACTAAACACGGTTGCCCTAACATTAAGAAACATGGGAGACTTTTCATTTGGCAATGAGAACTTTCAATACGTGATTTTCAGGTTTCAATTTGATGAGATTAAAGGGGCTAGCTAGTCATCGGTATAACGCATACATGACAATCTTTCTCCTCTACCCTATTACATCTGTACCGCCACTTTAATTAAAGATGCTATTAGTTACGAGAATTCAAAATACTATACCTCACAAATTGTATACCCGATTAATGATTGTTTTCACATTATTTTGTTACAACAAGATCTTCAAATCTAGATTCCATGTTGAAATATTTCAATAACTTTTTTTTTACATCAGTAGTTGCCAGATTTAATGAACGAGTTACCAAGTTGTTACTGCTGAGCTATCAAGTTATATTCTATCTAGTTATCAGGTTATTGAACATCACTGCTACACCACTCAAACTTGCATTTTATTGCTTTGATGGTCTAGTATCATGAAGTACTACCCAATAACACTTTATTACCCTCTCTCTAAACTTGCATAACAGTACACAATGGCTAATGACAGATATATTAGTTTGATAGCTAGTACACTAACTAATAGCCGATACGACAAAAAAGGTTATGTCGAAACATATCAACATGAGATATAGTTTTGAAGCTCTCGTCGAGAGTGATTCCAACAGTGAAAATGGAGTACGAATCGAATCAATGATTTGAGAAATAAATCCTTTTTAATTTCACATTTAGCTTTGAATGTGCGAATGTCATTAAATCTTGAGCACACGTGATCTCCCTTAGCTCACCAAAAATCTCATCCATCTCTTAGTTTATTGAGGTGTTCCTTTTTAAGACAAACCGAAACACATGTCCCAGTTAGATTTCCTGCAGATTAGAGCTATCAACACAAAACTCTCCTTTCAACTCAATATGTATCAACCTTTAACATATAAATTGAACTCCCAACTCAAGTTCAAAGCTCTGTCAATGTCAGGAGACCCTAGTTTTACCAATTTTTAATATTAATACCAATTTCAAGATTACGGGTGGCAAATTCTTGAATCCCACTTTTATAAGTTTGCAAATCATCAAATCTCGTCGTTGTAGGAGATCCCGATTCCACGGCAACGTGGTACCGGGCTGGCCAACCGATCCATCATAAACCACGGTACACGTTCGCAGTTCCGCACGACTCCACGAGACAACGACGAGCCCGAAATCCCCGCCCCACAGGACCTCGACGAACCCGGTCCTCGCGCACCGCTCTCCATACCCCCAACTCCCCAAAGACCAAAAAGCTCTTCTGCCTCACCGCATCCATAGACCGAGTTCACCCGACCGCAGCCTCCTCTGTTGCTGGCGACGACACCCGTGACGCTACTCGTCTCCCCAGAAACCCACCGCCACCGCCGTCCCCCACCGCCACCGCCGTCCCCCACCAGCCGCTTCGCTGCAGAGTCCCGGTTCGCACCACCACACCAACCACCGCCCATCTCTCCCAGATCTGGCCCGTGCCCGTCCCACCTACCTGTTGGCCCTCGATTCGGTGCCTCCCTGACCCGGCCTCGTGCCGGAGATGCCACGCTCGGCCTCAAATCTGGGAGATTCCGCCAGCTCCTCTTAGTTGTAGTAGCAGTAGTCGCGAATTGCCCCGGCCGGCACGATGCAGGTGCGGGTGGCGTCCATGGAGGACATGAAGGAGGCGAGGCTGGCAGCGCTGGGGCAGGGCAGGGTGTTCCCGACGGGGATGCTCAAGGTGTTCCTCGGGTTCCTGCTACTCGGCGTGGGCCTCTCGGCGCTCGGCATGTACATGGCCCGGCACACGCTTGCGGCTGCCGCGCCCGCGCTGTTCCGGCCGTGCCTGGGGGCCTCCGGCGGCGGCGGCGCGGAGGAGGAGCTGGAGGGGCTGGAGCGGTGGACGCGGCCCCCGGCGCGCGCGCGGCACGCGATGACGGACGAGGAGCTGCTGTGGCGCGCGTCCTTCGTGCCGCGGGTGCGTGTGTACCCGTTCCGCCGCGTGCCCAAGGTGGCCTTCATGTTCCTCACGCGCGGCCCGCTGCCGCTGGCGCCGCTCTGGGAGCGCTTCTTCCGGGGGCACGAGGGCCGCTACTCCATCTACGTCCACGCCCTGCCCTCCTACCGCTCCAACTTCACCTCCGACTCCGTCTTCTACCACCGCCAAATCGCTAGTAAGGTTAGCTCGTCTCTCGCATACTCGACTTAGCAAGAGGTCGCTGTAGCGTGATCGCATACTCAATTTAGCAAGAGGTCGTTGTAGTGTGATAGGTTGCCTGACTACTCATGCTGATCTAGCGAGACCAATAGCAAAACATACTTAGTGCCAACTGCCAAGATTGTACATTGAGCTGTACTGTACTGTTCCTTATGGCTATTTCGTACCTGATATGATGAGTTGGTTACTGAACCCAAAGTTTCACTCCTTTTTAATGAATTCCATTGAAACATTTATAATGGAAGGAGTATTGATACACTGAACTGTGTTGGTACTTTTTCATTCCACTGTGTTGGTACTTACTACAGTAAGAAACCTATAACCGATGCTCTGTCCCATGGGAAGGTGATTTCATCCTGATGTATTTGCCAAGCTCAGGCACTGCATATGTTGGGTGCTGACTTGGATGATTGAACTGAAAGGAAGAAGTAGATCTAATCTACACGGTTCTTGGCAAAATTCCTGAGCCTGTTATTTCCATACATCAGGATTAGGGTCTGTTTGGATGTTGGAATTGAACTGGTGTTTTGGAATTAGGATCCCAATTTAATTTCAAGTGGAAATAGAAATGAGCTACAATTCAGACCTTTTTGTTTGGTTGCCAAGTAATCCTTGCATGGAAATGAAGCCACAGCCCAATATCAATTCTTGTTTGGTTGCCAACAAAATCTGGAACATGGAAATGCAAACCGAAAGAGCACCCTCTTCAGGTCCAGCATGCCAAGTGCCATGAGGCCAGTGCTACAGGATGACCATCGTGCGACCGGATGACGCTTGGCCCAAGCATCGGCTCCACAGTGGCACACGTGCTCTATTGAATCTACAAACTGCTCTGCCTCGACAAGATGTAGGGCATGGTTGTGGTTGGCATGCCCACCTCCCTTACAACCCCTTTTCTTCCTTTCCGATTAGGCCATCATTGTGGCTGTCATGCTTGCCGGCCGGGGAGCTAAGTTGGCGGGAGGTGAGCAGATCTGTGCTCCGTCGGGTGGCACCGGCCATAGGTGAGCAGATCTAGTGGGGAACAGACATTGGGAGTTCTCGGGTGGTCGGTCGGAGTCTATCATATTCGTGTCACTATATTGCCACATACTGTCAGGCAAGATTCTAAAAATTGGTAACCAGTATTAATTTGGTCACCCACCTAGTAGTGATTGTGCAGTCTGACTGGCACTTATAAGATGACAGGTTGGGGCACCCGTTCACGCAGGTGGCCAAGCATATGGCCTAGTAGAGCCAGTTTTAGAACAGTGTTGTCAGGGGTGAGGGAACAAACATTTCGAGCTTGACATGCAGTTCAAACCTCCAAAAGTCCAAAAGTTGGATTTATCTTTTCTGTTAGTGCGGTGCATTAAGTTAAGAACTGTACATAGTAATACGGGTGAGAAACTCATGCTGAAATGTTACATTGACTCTGTTTTCTATTTGTTTAGTGTTGGGAGTTCGATGGTGGTCATGTTTTGCAGGGTTTCCACATTAAGATCTGGGAGCAGAACAGTTGTGCATACCTTGATTAGCTGCAAAGATCACGTTGTTGTTATGATTTTTCTTGACTACCTCATAGTTACTGTTATTATACTACAATGATATGATGGTAGATTAAACATATGAATAAACATAGAACGGCATATCTGTACTCACTACGCAGCATTATTTGATCAACCAGAAAAGTAATTTCTGTAGCTTCCTGTTGTTTTGAGATGCCTGACACAAATCTATGCTGCTCACAGGTTGCAGAATGGGGTCGGATGACCATGTGTGATGCTGAGAGGCGCCTACTGGCAAATGCTTTGCTTGATATATCCAATGAGTGGTTTGTGCTTGTGTCTGAGTCATGTATTCCCCTATTTGATTTCAACACCACATACGAATACTTTCAGAATTCAAGCCAAAGTTTTGTCATGGTATTTGATGATCCTGGACCATATGGACGGGGCCGGTACAATTATAACATGACCCCCGAGGTTGAGCTCGCACAATGGCGCAAAGGCTCGCAATGGTTTGAAGTAGACAGAGAACTTGCCATTGAAATCATCAAAGACACGCGCTATTACCCGAAATTCAAGGAGTTCTGCAGGCCTCATTGTTATGTTGATGAGCACTATTTCCCTACAATGCTCACGATTGAAGCTCCAGAGAGACTTGCTAACAGAAGTGTCACTTGGGTGGATTGGTCGAGAGGTGGTGCTCATCCAGCCACGTTTGGTAGGGGCGATGTCACAGAAGAATTCTTGAGAAGAGTTAAAGGGGGGCGGACTTGTTTATACAATAATCAGAACTCGACAACCTGCTTCCTGTTTGCTCGGAAGTTTGCTCCAAGTGCATTGGAGCCATTGTTAGTGTTAGCACCCACTGTGCTCGGTTATGACTGATGTATGCTTTAACAGATGCCCCCCGTAAGTTTTGATATTAGATCATGGTAGGTTTACATGTGTGGAGACATGGGCTTATTTTGATGGATGAAAACATGTACTCTGCCCACCTCTACTTGGATCATTATACACAAGCTTGTACTATTGATTTGTACAGTGACCTGACAATGGATCACAAGAGAACTATTCTCTTGGACTGTTGCGCTGTATTCTTTTTGTTAATTGAAGTTAATACTAGAAATTTTAGAAAAATCCTGAGGCGAAGACAAAAGTTTGCCAAATCATATAAATATACTCGCTCTAATCCAAAATGTAAATAGTTTTAGAATCTCATATAGTCAAGCATTTTTAGGTTTGATCATCAATATAAAAAATTAACATTAACAACAATAAATAGATATTGTTATATCATCAAATATACTATCATCATATATAACTATTTTTATTTGAAGCAATATATTTTTGAAGGGACTAATAGTCAAAATGTCATTTTGGAGACCATGTTAATGTGTAAAACTACTTACTCCCTCCGTTCCAATTTACAGTTCTCATTAGTTTTTTTCGTTTTTTCCACAATGCATTGCGCATTTCTCTTTTGGCTCTGTTCTGGACGAAAATGACCCCTACATGCGTCTCTTAGACTCCCTACGCATTTAGTGATGTCGCCGTCCTTCGTTTCCTGTTCCCCACTGCTCTCATTTGCTCGATGGCGACGAAGAGTGGGGCGACGGCGAGGACGAGATGGTCGCCCGCGACGACGACGAGCAGGTCGCGGGCGACGTCCCGGACCGCGGCGACGACGAACAGGTCGCGGGCGACCTTCTGGGCTGCGGCGACGACGCGTTGGTCGCGAGCGAGCTCCCGGGCCACGACGAGTTGGACGTCGCCGCTACGAAGAAGATGGACGTGTAGAAGAAGGTGGACGTCGCCGCCGCGGTCGAACAGCTCGCGGAGGACTACGCAGACCTCTCGCATCGATGCTTCATGCTCGTCGACAAGCGGGACGGGCTCGAACCAAGCTCAACGGCTGCGGGGTACGCACAGTACTTGGCAGACTGCAGCACCGACGATGGTGAGGACGCGGAGACCTGGGACGGCACCGTCGACTCCGATGCGGAGACTTAGGACGGCAACGTCGACACTGACGCCAGCAACTCCAATTCGTGATTACATTGAGCAAATTTCTAATTCATGATTACATTGATCAAATTTCTAACATGCATGGATCACTACAACAGCGGCACATTGTTCGTTAAATTCTTCAGTCGAACGTACACTCTATCACCAAATGATAGAACTTCGGTGCCACAATTTGACAAAAACAGTGAAGAAAGGAGCTCGAATGCTTTTTAGTTGGCAGGTAATGTAAACAGATAGCATAACAAGGCTCAATTGCATTAAGCACCTAGAAACTCCGTAGCCTCGTCTACGATAAGTTTTTCGCAGTCCAAGCTAATCGGCAATAAGCCAAGTCACGCTAGGGCTTTCTTCCTCATGTGCAGAACCTTGTAATGTTGACTTCCCCTTTAGTTTCAACACCTCCCGCATGCAGGACTGAAGTGTGAGGAAGATGCGATTGCTCCTCTCCAGCGGGTACGCATTATATGCTTGGAGTACTTTCGCCACAATGTCATTGAGTGAACCGGGAAATAATTTCTAGAAAACGGATTGAAGGGCCGCGAAAAACCCCAAGTCCAATATGTTTAGGTCAGGGGAGTTTGGAGGTTGGCACATCAATTCGATGTTCCATCCATCCGCCTTTGCGGCCACACAAAACGCCGAATCATCAACTGCTATGTGTGTCTTGGCATTGTCTTGCTGTATGTATATAGGCCAACCACGTTCCGAAGGAGGCCATTTCTCCTTGATGGCAGGAAGTACCTGTCGCAAATTTAACAAGAATAGTGAGCAATGTTTGCATGATTTAATTATTTAATCTAACATTACCTTCTCTAGCAGGTATTCTCGACTAATTGCCTTTGTGACCGATGGAACCACCTTAGTGACCAATGTTCCCGCTTCACGGTTCTTACTACCCCTCTTAGCCTCCTCTGCAAATGTGAATGGCCACATCCCAATCTTGCCATCAAATGTCATGTTACCCTCATCATCGTACCGAGGCCTAGCAACCGCCGATAGGAACATAACTCTCTCAATGTAATTTTTGTTTTGTGTGGTTCGCTTCGAATCTTCCTCGTCTGTTGCTAGGTAGACCTTTAGAACCTTCCGAGTGCGGTAAAACCATTTCTCATCAATATGTATGATGTTGTACATGCCATAAAACTTTGGCTCTTGCGGATTGCTTTGAAGATCAAGCATGGACATATAAAACTGAACCCTACCTTTCTTGTTCTCTTCGGTAAGGGTGCCTTTGATGGAATTTGTGTGCCTCCTAAGCCTTCCCTCCTTCAACCGCCTATGCAAGGTAGTCGTGGACATGTTCAACTCGTTAGCAAGGTCTTGTAGAGTTGTTCTCTTCTTCAAATCAACTCCTTTTATCATGTCCGAGTTGAACGTAATCCGCTTACGGCCACAATTCTTAGGCTTCTTGCTTATTACCCCGTGCATTCCTCCTGCCACCTTCCCATTCCTCCAAACCTGCTGAACAGTTCTCTTAGGCACGCTGCACAGATGAGCAACTTCTTTGGTTACTCCATGCTTCAAAATTCCCAATGAAGTCCTCTCCAAAAGCATGGCATAAATTGCTTGCTTCTCATGATCTTTATACTGCCTCCTATGAATGATGATGCGTTTTGCACCTAGAAAATGTATTCAAGTTTTATTTCTTTGCAAATGAAACATTCAATAGCAGAATTATGACTTTGAACACAACTCTAAATAAACTAGGACTTTGATTAATTAACAATGCAATAGCAGAATTCAATACCAGAAATCTGGAAATTTGAACACAAGTTTGAATAAACTAGGACTTTGCTGATTTAACAATGCATTCGCTGTGTAAACTAGGACTTTGGTAAATTAACAAAGCAATAGCAGAAATGTCACTTACTGTGGGCCGTAGCGTTCAGCTCGCCGCCGTGTGCAGCGGCCTCCGCTCCCTCGCCGGATGTAGGGGCGTTCTGGTCGACGGCGTGTGCGGCGGCCTCGGCTACCTCGCCGGTTGCAGTGGCGTTCAAGTCGACGGCGTGTGCAGCGGCCTCGGCTCCCTCGCCGGATGCAGTGGCGTTCAAGTCGACAGCGTGTGCAGCGGCCTGGGCTCCCTCGCCAGTTGCAGTGGCGTTCAAGTCGACGGCGTCATCAGCGGCCTGGGCTCCCTCGCCGGATGCAGTGGCGTTCAGCTCACCGGACTCTGTAGCATTCAGGTCGAGCCCGACCGTAGTGCTTCCGCCGCTGACGATGTCTTTCCCCAGCTCGCGCGCAGCTTGCCACGATACCAGGCCAGTACGAACACCTCCGGTGAGGCCCAAACGGCAGCGTGTGCCGCGACCGCGACCTCCATCAAAACTAGCTGCATGTCCGCCGCGCACGGGTTCGCGAATGAAGCTCTGCCAGCCAAAAGCGCGACCGCGGCCGGTCAGACCAAGAGGTGGAGGCAAGCGCTGGGATTGGAAGTGGGTGGAGGAGCTTCCTTCGGGGTCATCAACTTCATCTTCTGTTCAGCACAAGAACAATGTCATTAGCTCGGATAGACGAAGGTAATCATTAGCTCGGATACACGAAGGTAATCAAAATATAGAACTAACAGAACCTTCATCGGAGACGACGAGCTCAAATTCGAAGTCCAGCTCATTGGCAGGTCCAGTGCGCTCCTCCACGTCGTCCCAGTTGATCAGAACGTCGACTTCCGCTCCTGCTGCCATTAGAGAGGAGAAGAAACGACAGAGAGAGAGAGAGAGAGAGAGAGTGCAATTTATGGAGAGAAAAGTGAGTGCAATTTTGCTAGATTCTTTGGAAAATTTGAAGTGATTTGCGTGCTTTTGTTCCCTCTAAACTTTTCATCCAAATATTCCTCACATCCTTCGTTATTTCACCTGCGTTTTGGTGCATATCTGTTCACGTTTGAATACTAAGCCAATGCATGCTTCCTGGCGTGTGCATGCATGGTCATGTAGAGGTGAAAGCGGGAGCGGGTGCGCGCGTCTCAGTCTCAGCTATGCGAGGAAGGCGGGACCGCGGGAGAAGGCGAGTGCGCGCGGGCGAGAGATGCGCTGCAGCCTGAGCAAAAAAACGCGCCTGCATGTGAGGGGAACGAGGAGTTGGTTTCTATCTGATTGGTCCAGCGCTGACTGCTTTGTCCTTCATTAACTACAGTAATCAGTATGATCTGAGGGGTAAGATCGTCCAAAATCTGCTGATTATTCCCTCCTTGGTATCCGCTTTGCTGCTAATGCGCACTGTAAATTGGAATGGAGGGAGTACATTGTGGATCAAAGGTTGTATGTGTTAAAAATAAAAATCAAATGCAAATACTAGAAAAGCAAAATGGTTAGTACTCCCTCCGTTTTTCTTTACTCTGCGCATAAGGAAGGACCCGGATACCAAGGAAAGGATAGATCTGTTAATTTTGGACTGATTTACCCTTGGTTTTGCATGGATCAGATGCATAGATCGGAGTAATTTGCATGCAGCTGATTGGCTGTGCTCGTTTATAGCCTAAATTCTCTCCGTGCATTAAAGGCTCGCGTGCATGGGAACTCTCCCTCTCTCTGGGCATGCGCCCACCAGCCAATCTCCCCCGCTATGCAATTAAGGCTCGCATGCATGGGACGCTGATAATTAGGGGTAGATAAGGAAAACGTTGAGGAAAAAAGGGATCGCGCAGACTAAATGGGAAAAATTAGAAAAAAGTTATACGCAGACTAATAAAAAACGGAGGGAGTACCAAACAATCTGAACCTGGGACCGGTCCAAAACCCAAGCACTACTGCAATTGGCCAGACCTGCCCGTGTCTGCTTCCATCCAGAAAAAACCTGTGGCCTTAATCCCTTCCAGGATTTCCACATATCAAGGAGCAACTTTCCAACACTTCCATGTAGGAAGCGAGCACACTGCGGAGAGCAAAGAGAGAGTACCATCTCATCCCATGGCTCAGCCCCCAGGAAAACTGATGGATACAATCAGAAGGCCAGTCACTGCAGCTTCATCGTTTAATCAATCACCGGCAAAGCATCAACAGCCACTGGTCACCTTGGCTCAGAGGAATGGAATTAGCAGGAGGGGCCTCCTCACTCTGTTGACATCCACTGCAGCCATACCCGGGGCTGGTGAATCAAGAAAGGCCCTACTGCAAGGTATGTAAGAATCTGATTCAATTTTCTGGGTTTATGGGGCAACTGATATTTGTGGTTGGTTTGCTGTTCACTTGGTTAGATCAATAATTCTGCCTGCATATGTAGAGTATGTGAAGAAATCAAAGGAAAATAAAGAAAAGAATGACAAGGAGGTATGTGGCATTCTTTCAATTTTTTTCCTTGGTATCCCATCATTGCCAACGAAAGAAGCCTCTTGCTTTTGTTTTGAGTCAACAATCTCTATGCACTTCTCTCTTAAATTATGTGCTTTTAAAATTATGTGCTCCCCAATTTCATTGCTTTAGTTGTTTATATCCATTCATCCCTTTGCTTTTCATTTTTCATGAAGAACTTCAGGAAAGTTAGGCCTGTGCTGTAATTTTGTAGTACATGTTCCAGTTCGTTGGTTTTGAAGTAGATGTCTCGTGATTTAAATAGGGAACCTCGTGCCATTTCCAAACTCAACCTACAGTTAAAATACTACTATCATGATAGTTTAAGTCTCAGGTGAATTCAGCTGCAGCCTTAATTTTATCAATATAAGTGTACTGGAATAAGAAATTCAACGAGAACGGCGTTTCTGTGGATTGATCGCAACTGATTCTGTGCTGCTGTTTTCTCGTATTCCAGAGGCTGGATGACTACTATAAGAGGAATTACAAGGATTATTTCGGTTTCATCGAAGGCCCGGCTAGAGAGAAGAAAGAGGACGAGCTCACGGAGTCGGAGAAAGGAATTCTCAAGTGGCTTGACAAGAACAAATAGCTATTGACCACGAGAAGTGCGCCAGCCAAAATTCTCGAAGGCTTTTCTTCCTGTTCTTGCTTTGATTTATGGTGCTTTCTTGATGTTTATTTCTTTTGTAAACAAAAAGAGAAAATTCGAACTCGATATCCACGAGTAGCAAAGCGAAACATCCAATCCTGGTGGAAGATCTCCATTTCTACATCCATAGTAGTGGCTTAGCTGGAGGTACTTAACGCAGAGAGTTGGCGAATGCGAGTCAAGCTGAAACAGCTTTTGTATAGGAAAATTCCTTCACGGCGAAGTTCTGAAGGAGTTAATAAGCTTAGCATTTGGAACGTCACTTGCCTCTAAATCTGGTGCAACGTGTTCTGTTTCTTCATTGTTACCTCATCAGTTCAGTAGTATAACTCTTTGCTTGATCTGATCTATACAGTATGAGTCATTTTGCAAAATCTTCATAAGTTTTAGGTCTCAGGGCATCTGTTACATACAGCTGAAATTTGTACGAGAAACATGGAAAGTTCATCATCGCAATTCACAGTTGCATTGCTTTTGTTTAGTTACGGGCATAATTACATGTGTCTCGGCCACTTTTGGGCACTCAACTGGTGTAGATGAAAAGCCAAACTCAATGGAGTTGGGTAACAGAAAAATATATGGCCAAAAAGAATATTTATTACTTATTTGAAGAAACGGGAATATAGATAATTAGACGAGTACAAACAAATCCACTGATTGCTCTTCTGCTTGTTTCTTGGCACGCTAACTAGTTGGTGAAAGAGCAACACAAGAGCATCATAAATAGGGACTCAGATTGCTGTATCTACAGACACAGGATGCTTGCTCAACTACACGGTCACAAACTTCGGGTTAATTGGTTCCATGCCATTACAATTCTCTGAGCTTTGCAATATGCCATTATAACTCTGGATCTTTGTAATATGCCATTACAATTCTCTTCTACTTTGTTATATGCCATTATCATCATCTAGAGGCAATAACGGTTCAGTATTTACACATATTTACTCTTGTATTTCTGTATGGACATCAAATGCCCTTGTGCCATGTCAGGACCAAACCGAGCACACCATTCAGACCAAAATTTTCGCCATATGTGGGCTGTTTGGTACTACATTTTTTTACAGCAATTTGAAGCAAATTTTGACAGCATATTGGCAGCATTTCAACCTCAACTTTGACAGCATTTTGACAGCATTATAACAGGAACTTTAACAACATCATAATAAGCAATTTTCACGGTCACTAATAGCAGTTCTCAAAGCATTATAGCATTATAACAGCATAGCAAGTCATCAGTTCACACACAAAGTTCACAAATAGGTTTACACACAAAGTTCACCAATCAGTTCACAAAAGCAAGTCCAGCTCATACAAACTCCAAGTTGCTAGCCACCAAGCCAATGGAGAAGACTCCTCTTGGGGGCAAGTGAAGGCTGCTGTATTGGAGCAATTGTAGGAGCAAATGGAACATTTTTTTTTGTTTTTGCCTTTTGTTGTAGTCTTGGCCCTCTCTTTTGTTGTTGCAGCCTTCTTCAAAGGCGTCTTGGCTTTCTCTTTTGGAGCTGCAACCTTCTTCGCAGGGATCTTGGCTTTCTCTTTTGCACCTGTAGCCTTGGTTGGGGTCTTGGCCTTCTCTTTTGCAATTGTAGCCTTCTTCACGGGGGTCTTGGCCTTGGTTGGGGTCTTGGCCTTTTCTTTTGCAATTGTAGCCTTCTTCATGGGGGTCTTGGCCTTGGTTGGTGTCTTGGCCTTTTTTCTGCATGGCCATATTTGCTTGCATCAGTTTTAGTGATCATAGGATAAGGATAAATTATGTAGAAGCTGAACAGCTGAACATATGTGTTACCTTATTAGATTGGCGATTGGTTCATCATCTATGGCATCACCATCTTCTGTACAAGCTGTAGCACCACTTGTTTTCCTGCATTGTCAACATAGAAAGCATGTCAAAGATAGATTAATTCTAAATGAACATAGAAAACATGTGAAATAGGCATTGTGAGCAGATTACAGTACCTCTTCCTTGTAGACGATGGAGCGACATCTTCTGTGGGTGTATCATCCACTCCATCTGCCATTTCTTCAGGATTAGGGATTTTGCATGTCTTCATGAAGTACCCAAACCCACCACATCTCTTGCACTTAACTTGTTTTCTTCCAGGTTCAAACCACCCTCTAATTCTCTGGACTCTCGGTCTACCAGCCACTGTTTGCTGCAAAGGAGGGTACACTTTGAAGCCCAAATCCACTTTTACCCACTGTGACCGGTCTGTCATTACAGGAATGGACCCAACATATGCTGCCTTGAACTTTTCCACAGAATAGTAGGCATCCACATATGTCTGGATCTCAGCACCTCGGTTGTTATAAATGAAGGCCAATGCATGCATGCATGGCTTCCCTGAAACTTGAAAAACTCTACAAGTACATGTGCTATCCTTCAGATTGACAATATGCCTCTTGACATATTTCACTTCCAACAAAGTTACTTCTGCCTCATATTCATTTGTCCAGACAATCTTGTTTTTACCAATTGTTTTGCTAAGAGCATTTAGTTGCTTAATGATATGTGGAAGAATTCTGCCAAGTAGTCTTGCAGCGACCTGTCTTCTAATTTTGAATTTCTCCATGATGAGCTCCCTAATCCTATCAAGAAGCTCACAAACATTGAGCCCCTTGAAGTCTTTAATTTACTTGTTGAAACTCTCAGATATGTTATTTGTGAGATAGTCGACCTTACTAGCTGGTGAGAAACCACATCTGTACCACAACCTAGAGTGATGTTTTTCTAGAAATTCTATGGATTCTGGATTGGCTGCGTGCATCTCTAACATATGATGCTTAAATTTGGCTTCAGTGAAGGCCCTTGCAGCTGGGTAAAGGTTATCTGTGTAGACTTTACCATGAAACTTCTTCATGAAATTTGTATACAAGTGCCTCATGCACTCTCTGTTCTCACAATCAGGGAACACATCATTGATAGCAGTCTCTAATCCTTTGCATGCATCACTGGAAATAACAAGGCCGGGTGGGCAACCTATAGCTGTACGCAACATTCTCATGAACCATTCCCAGTTGTCACCAGTTTCAGAATCAAAACTGCAAATGCTACATAATACAACCAGTTGTGACCATCTACAGCAGTTGCTGATGCTAACTGACCCTTGAACTTGCCATTAAGAGCTGTTGAGTCCACCCCAACATAAGGCCTACAACCAGCTAAGAAACCATCTATGCAGGGCTTGAATGCAACAAACACTCTGTTGAAACGATATTTATCTTCATCTTTTAACAGTTCTATCTCTACAATGCTACCTGGACTTTTCTTTTCTATCTCAGCTTTCCAGTTGAAAAGCAGTTGGAAACTATCTTCATAACTACCATGAATTTGGTCTAGTGCTACTCTCATACCTGCCCAAGCCTTGGAGTATTTGAGCTTGATGTTGTATTCATCCTGCAGCTTTGCTTTAGCCTGACTTGCACCAACACCAGGGTTTTTCTTGACCCAATCAGCAATCCGATCTGCAACCCAGCCTTTTGAAGCCATTTTTCCTCAACCAACTTGGTAGTTGGGCAATTGTGCTGAGTTGGTAGAGTTTTTATCTGCACATTTGCAAAATTAACATATCCAGAATTAACACACATGCACATACATAAGCAATATATGTTAAACATGTAAGCAAATAAACATACCATGATTGTTCTACCGTTCTGGAGTCTAGACGCATGTATGCGCCATTCACAATCCTCGTAAGCATAGTTAGCAATAAATCTAGTTATATCAGTTCTTATATTTGCAAGTTTGTAGCCTGTCGTAACAGCATGGTGCCTTATAGCTTTTCTGAATGTTACCATGTCAGGAAAGAGAGCCCCAAGACTGATGTTTGGGTTCTCATGGTCATGCTGCACAGTGAACTCAAATGGGTCAAGGTCAAAGACCTCTTCCTCTTCATGGTGCACAACCACATCATCACCCAAGTCCTCTTCCTCTTCATTGTGCACAACCACATGTGTACCTTTATCAACTGCAGCTATAGGTGCATTCGAATTACTTAGATCAGCACCATACAGGTACTCATCATCAACACCAACATATTCCTCAACTATGTCAAATGGGTTACTTTCCACTACTGCAGCTGGCTCTGCTGTACTTTGCACTACTGCAGATGGCTCTGCTGCACTTTGCACAAACGTAGATGGCTCATATGTATTGCTAGCACTAGACTGACAAGAATCTACTATTTGTGATGTTAGACACTCTTGGTTAGCAAGCAACAACACATCATCAGCAGGAACAATAGGTGCAGCTACATAGACCAGATTGTCAACTACAGAAGTTGTAGAACAAGACTCCTCAAGCACTAAAATCATCAATCGAAGTTTTTTCTCTGCTCTGTACATGTCAAACACCTTAGGAAGTTGTTCTGGGTTGACAATCCTAACATCTTCCCCTCTGAGCTTGTCAAAATACCACACAGTACTGTTCTGGGTCCTCCCAACCCTCAACTCACTGCCTAAGCCAACCATCAGCACATCAAGTGTGAATTCCTCCGAGTCTACACTCCATTTGAGTGTTCTGCCCTTCACATACAACCTCCTACCGTCACCATCATGCAAGACATATGCCTCCACAACTAATTCTACACTAAAATCATTCCTCCCCTCCAACCTACGAAACACCAATGAACACAGAACAGGAACAAAATCACAACACATAGCAATTTTTTTCAGAATTTCGAGCTTAGGTCACAGTACATACAACGCTTTTGGGGGCGGCGACTCCATCATCAGCTTGCAGCCGGAGCAGGGGGACCTCGCCGGCGCCACGAACTATAAGAAACAGCAAGGCGGCGCTACTTAACAGAACAAAGCAAGGAGAGAGAGAGGAGCCAGCCTGGATGTCGTCGGAGCAGGGGTGGCCGCGGGCGGAAGAAATGCTCAATCAGTCGGAGCAGAGGGCCCGGCGACCGAGATGGTGTCGGAGCAGGGGTGGCCGCAGGCGAGTAAGCGCGCCGGGGAGGCCGAGAAGTCCTTGGAGCAGGGGGCGAGCGGGCGAGATTTCGTCGGAGCAGGGGGCGAGCGCGGGCGTCAGCTCTTCCCGCTGGGATGTGCTCGCCGGGTCCGGTCCTCCATGCTGGCCGCCGCTGGTTGCGCCGCCGTCGCCGCCCTCGCGCTAGGGTTCGCTGGCAGAGAAAAGGAAAAAAGCGGGAGTGTGGCTTTGGGTGGGTTCGACCGGGGGACGGCAACTGATTGGTTTGGGCCAAGGGCATTTTGGTCCGTACCAAAATTTGGTAGAAATATGTGTACCGTATTGACATAGTATTAGGGGTAAATGACGATAATGGCATATAGCAAAGTATAGGAAAATAGTAGTGGCATATTGCAAAGATCCAGAGTTGTAATGGCATATTGCAAAGCTCAGAGAATTGTAATGGCATGGAACCAATTAACCCAACTTCTAACTACCGCGGATAGTGAAACCACAAGCTTTAGTGAGCACATTGTGTATGCTCAACAGTGGAGCTGGCAGGTTATCCATGGACCTATGACAGTAATTGGAGTAGGGCTTACATCTGTCTCCAGGAAAGAAAACGTTCAGCAGTAAATCCTCTCCCAGGTAATGCACATTCCCTTGCTTCAAACCAAGCTCCCAAGCAGAATACGATGCTGTGAAACGCAGTCTACCCAAGAACACCTGATCATAGAGACCATCCACACTGGACCATGCAAGCCTAGAGAAATCCATCTTGTACAGAGCAATGCTGGATAGAGTATTTCGTGTCATGATAAATAGAAACAGCCTCCCACGGGATTCGACCAGATGAGGAGATGCCAGTTCCCAGCAGTTCCATGCAACATCCAACCTCTCAAATTCAATCATGGTAAATGCCGGGTTCGGAACGAACTCGAGAACTCTGAGTTTCGATGAGAATATGTCAAAATAGAACTTCCCCCTCAACAGCAGCTATGCTCTGTATCTGGAACCTTCCAGAACGATCGCAATCGCCAATCGCAGTGCCATGTTCGTCATCATTCAATACTCTTGTTCTTTTCCTGCTGCAGCACCCTTTCAAGATGTATTCTGATTCTGATGATGTTTCTTCCGGAGAACCGAGCCTTGCACGTTCTTCCTCACACTGTCTTTTTAATGACATATGTGGATGCTGTATTTTTTGAACGGTGATCTCGTACTCATGTCTGGTCCATTCCTTCCCTCCAACACGGCAAAACCAGATAACTGGTTCATCAGCATTGGCAACTAGCACCACGCAGCCAGGAGAAATGGGTTGGCGCGACAGCAAGCACTTGTAGTTTTGGGAAGTCCTTTTCCATGTATGGCAGTTCAACCTTCTTCTGACTTATGGGGTTCCACAGGGCAGCGCACAATGAAGGCGTATCTACTGTGAGTAGCCAGCGTTGGGGGGAGTTGCCCAGCACCTAGTCTTTGCCGTACAACATTCGCTTTGGTTGGTCGTTAGTAATGGTTGAAAGGTGCTTACAAAAACTTGACACTCTTTTACAGTAGAGCCACAACAGAACAATGTGGGTATTTCCTTCATCAGTTCTTCCATTGCTGGATCTTGACTTAGTGCAGATGAAGTATGCATTAGCATATATGTAATAACAGAAGTATGCATTAGCATATATGTAATAACCTCATACAACACCCAGAATAATTCAACAGATCAAGATTGCTCGTTAAGAGAGGGAAGAAAAATCATGTAATATGTCATACAACCTGGAACTTCTGCATCTCTTGTGCCTTATGAAGAGGAGGAAAATGAAAACACTGGCTTTGATCGTACCTATGCAACTGCTAGAAGCGAGACATCTAGCATGAACATCATCGTATCCTAATTCTCGAGAATATAAGATATCTAGTTTAAATGAAGAAAAAACTGAGGTTACACAAGAGGCTGGCAGGAATACTATCTCATAAATCACAGGAAAAAAAAGACCTTTTGCCTGCTTTCTGCACTCGGAACCCACCGCTTAATGAAAAGATTTTACCTTTCGTCTGTTTTCTGCACTTGGAACCCACTGAACTCGTGCACGAGTCTCAGGGCCGGACGCATGGGATTGAGGCTCAGTTGAATCCCGAATATATTTATTTTTTCTGAAAATAAATTACTACGAGTAGTATATTAGTTCAGGGTAATAGACACAAAACATGGACGGATGCGCCTGCAGCTTGGAGGGATGGGGTCAACTAAGATGGATCTCGAAGAAGAGAGATCTGGTTGGATTCGATTGTTCAAATCCACCGTTCAAGTTGTAGTAGGGATCTGTGCTGTAATTGTTGGGTAGTTGCAATACCTCTCTGTATACACCCAACGTCATATCAACTTTATAGAATATACGTACGGTGTTTGAAAAGGGAGCAGTCTTTTGGTAATATGCGGGTCCCATGACAACTGCACATGACATCTCTCTATTGTTATTCCTTTCAAATACAAGTGATCCCTCTATTCAACAACACCACACTCTCTCCCAACACAACCTATGGATTTTATTTTGATTCTGAAATTTAAAACGCTCATATATATTGAGCAAAACGTCGGATTAACGATTCGTTTGAACAGTTGTGTTTGTTATGAGAAGATCTTCAAGATGAGATCAATATTTGATATATTATCTAAAAAATAATTTTTTTATTTAAAACTTGATGAAATCGACATGAAGCTGTTAGAATTAATGGGCTTTAGGCCCATTTCCAATTAATTTCTGAAAAATCTCGAAGGCCCATATGGTTGCATGGCAAGTGGTGGGACTTAGTCCCACATTGCTAGTGGAGAGGGAGTTACACCAACATATAAGACTTGGTGTTCTACCCACCACTAAGAGCTTGAGAAGAGGACTAATACACGCGCGTTCCTCCTCCGCCGCCCGCCTCGCCACGTCACGCGTGCGTCGTGTTTCGCGATCGAGTCAGGCTAGAATCTATGCTCGTATTTTTGCCACTCGGGACAGAAGTTTTGCACGAGTTGTTAACGGACGCGTTAACTCGTGATTATTGGATTGTGGGGCAGTTACCGACTCGAACGTGGAGTTGTAATCCCACGTCCTACCTGAGCGGCTATAAGAGGAGGAGTACGGCAACCCTAGCAGTAACGCTTGCATCTGCTTCCTCGTTCTCTTCCACCGCCGTCGTTCCTTTTGCTGCGCTGCCTTCCGGCTTTCCCATCCCGGCGACCGCGTACATGGCCGTGCGGGAGAGCAGGCCTACGGAACCCCGCCTTTCGAGAACCTGTACCGGGTGAGGGGCGATAAGGTTTTTGGGGAGCGTCTCGGCGCGACTGCTCAAGACCGATCTGCTTCTTCATCGACGACCGCACGACTCCCTCGACTCGTCTTCATCGACGACCGCACGGCTGCTTCGACTGTTTCCTCGTCGTCGGACGACCTCTTCGACTACGAGGACTTCATCGCCATGGCTTCTGACGCCAATGCTGGATCGTTCGCCGCGGTTATCCTGACGTACGTGTTTCTGAATTTCTGCTTTGTTTTTGATGCAAATGAAATAGAGATGCTAGATTGTTATCTAGTTTTCTGTTGCATGTCTAGTTCGCCTGAGTTGGTTTATCCTGTTTGCGCATGTGTCATGATGTTTTTTCTAGATTAGATTAATTTAAAAATCGCTAATTACTTCATCAATTCAAAAACCTTATTTGTTTAGGCAATTTCCGACTGCTGGTTTTGCCGTGTCACTGAAACCGAGCCCGTTTACGGGTGTGCATTTTAAGAGATGACAAACTAAAACCATCTTGTGGCTCACTACTATGAACGTCTACTGGGTGGCGAGTGGCAAACCTGGAGGGCTTACTCCTGAACAGGAGAAGGCATTCCAGGATGCCATTGTCCTCTTTGTGGGTGGCGTTATAAGCGTGATCGGAGACAAGTTGGTGGGCGCGTATTTACACATACGTGATGCCAAAGAACTATGGGATGCGCTCGAAGCTAAGTTCGGCGCAACAGATGCTGGCAGTGAACTGTATGCCATGGAGCAATTTCATGATTACAAGATGGTTGATAACCGTTCTGTAGTCGAGCAGGCTCATGAGATACAGTGCATTGCAAAGGAGCTCGAACTTCTCAAGTGTGTTTTACCCGACAAGTTTGTCGCGGGGTGCATTATCGCTAAGCTTCCTCAGTCTTGGAGGAACTTTGCCACTTCACTGAAACACCAGAGACAAGAGATTTCTGTTGAGAATCTTGTGGGGTCTCTGGATGTGGAAGAGAAGGCGAGGGCAAAAGACACACACACTAAGGGAACCGAGGGACAGTCTAGCGCCAACATGGTGCAAAAGAATGCTCACAAGTTCAAGGGAAAGTTCAAAGTATCTCAGACTGCGAACTTCAAGAAGAAGAAGCAGGACAAGGACAACAAGCCTTGCTATGTGTGCGGTGAGGTTGGTCACTGAGCTAGTCAGTGCAAACACCGCAAAGGCAAGAAAGACCCTCAAGGACAGAACTCCAAGTCTGTCGATGTGACTGTCAGCAACAATGAAGCTGGAGCAACCGGGTACGGTAATTTACCTACTGTACTCTCTGTAAGTCAGTCCACTGATTTGTGGATTGATACCGGTGCTAATATACATGTATGTGCTGACATTTCCTTGTTCTCTTCTTACCAGGCCGCTCGGGATTCTACCGTCCTAATGGGGAATGGGTCACATGCTTCTGTTCGTGGTGTTGGCACGGTAGATCTAAAGTTTACTTTGGGGAAGATCGTGCGGCTGAAGAACGTGTAGCATGTCCCTTCGATGAATAAGAATCTAATTAGTGGTTCTCTTCTTTGTAAAGAAGGGTTTAAGTTGATGTTTGAGTCCAATAAAGTTGTCGTGTCTAAGTACGGATTAAAGGTGGACTAAAGTTGGTGTTTGAGTCCAATAAAGTTGTCTTCTTTTGTGAGATGAATGGTGTGTTGACTAAAGGTGAAAAGAAATATTTCATGACGTTGATTAATGATTCCACTAGATTTTGTTATATATATCTCTTGAAAACGAAAGATGAGGCTCTACACTACTTCAAAATCTATAAGGCAGAAATTGAAACTCAACTTGAAAGGAAAATCAAAAGGTTTCGGTCAGATCGTGGTAGAGAGTACTTTTCGAATGAGTTCAACTTATTCTATGAGGAATATGGTATAATCCATGAGATGACGCCTCCCCATTCACCTCAGTCAAATGGGGTTGCTGAGAGAAAAAACCGCACTCTAACTGATTTGGTTAATGTCATGTTAGACACTGCGGGTTTAGCCAAGGCATGGTGGGGGGAGGCGATTTTGACATCTTGTCATGTCCTAAACAGAGTTCCTACAAAGAATAAGGAGATTACTCCTTTTGAACAGTGGGAAAAGAAAAGATTAACACTCTCTTACCTACGAACTTGGGGTTGCTTGGCCAAAGTAAATATGCCAATAACCAAGAAGCGTAAGCTTGGATCTAAAACCGTTGATTGTGTCTTTCTGGGCTATGTTCATCATGGCATCGGTTATAGATTTCTAGCAGTGAAATCTGAAGTACCTGTCATGAGAGTCGGTACCATCATGGAGTCTAGAGATGCCACATTCTTTGAGGATATTTTTCCTATGAGAGATATGCCTAGCACTTCTAGTCAGGAATCTGAGTTAACTCCTGCACCTACCATTCCAATGGAATATCTTGAACATACACATGACGAAAACTATGAGAAGGTAGACAATGAAGCTCCTACAAGGAGCAAGAGACAAAGGACTTCAAAATCTTTTGGTGATAATTTCATTGTATATCTTGTGGATGACACTCTCAATACTGTTTCAGAAGCTTATGCATCTCATGATGCAGACTACTGGAAGGAAGCAGTCTATAGCGAGATGGATTCCATCATGGCTAACGGGACATGGGAGATCACTGATCGTCCTTATGGTTGCAAATCTGTAGGATGTAAGTGGGTGTTCAAGAAGAAGCTTAGGCCTGATGGTACAATTGAAAAGTACAAGGCACGGCTTGTGGCCAAGGGTTATACCCAAAAAGAAGACGAAGATTTCTTTGATACTTACTCACCTGTGGCCAGACTAACCACCATTAGAGTACTACTTTCGCTGGCTGCCTCACACGGTCTTCTCGTTCATCAAATGGACGTTAAGACAACTTTCCTAAATGGAGAGTTGGACGAGGAAATTTATATGGAACAGCCAGATGGATTCGTAGTAGATGATCAAAATGAAAAAGTGTGTAAGCTATTAAAATCTTTGTATGGCCTGAAACAAGCACCCAAGCAATGGCATGAGAAGTTCGACATGACTTTAACGTCTGCTGGGTTCGTTGTTAATGAAGCTAACAAGTGTGTGTATTATCGCTATGGTGGGGACGAAGGAGTTATTATGTGCTTGTATGTTGACGACATGCTGATTTTCGGAACCAACCTCAAGGTGATTGAGGAGGTTAAGACTTTCTTATCTCAGAGTTTTGAGATGAAAGATCTTGGAGTAGCTGATGTTATCTTGAACATCAAGCTGTTGAGAGATGATGATGGTAGAATTACATTGCTGCAATCCCACTATGTGAAAAAGGTTCTGAGTCGTTTTGGCTATTCAGATTGCAAACCTTCTCCAACACCTTATGATCCTAGTGTGCTCCTTCGTAAGAACCGAAGAATAACTAGAGATCAGTTGAAATACTCTCAAATTATTGGTTCACTTATGTACTTAGCTAGCGCAACCAGGCCTGACGTCTCGTTTGCTGTGAGCAAACTGAGCCGTTTTGTTTCCAATCCAGGAGATGATCATTGGCGTGCTCTTGAGAGGGCAATGCGCTATCTAAAAGGCACTGCGAGCTATGGTCTTCACTATATCGGGTATCCAAGAATACTAGAGAGATATAGTGATTCAAATTGGATTTTCGATGCTGATGAGATTAAGGCCACGAGTGGATGTGTGTTCACTCATGGAGGTGGCGCTGTTTCGTGGAAGTCTTGCAAGCAGACCATCTTAACGAGGTCAACAATAGAAGCAGAACTCACAGCACAGGATACGGCCACTGTCGAAGCAGAATGGCTTCGTGAGCTCCTAATGGACTTGCCGGTGGTTGAAAAGCCAATACCGGCAATTCTTATGAACTGTGATAATCAAACTGTGATTGTTAAAGTGAGCAGTTCGAAGGATAAGATGAAGTCTTCCAGACATGTGAAGAGAAGATTAAAATCTGTCAGGAAATTGAGAAACTCTGGGGTGATAGCTTTGGATTATGTCCAAACAGCTAAGAATCTGGCAGATCCCTTTACAAAAGGGCTATCAAGAAATGTGATAGACACTGCATCTAGAGAGATGTGTATGAGACCCACGTGAGTTACCATGGCAGTAACCCAACCTATGTGATCGGAGATCCCGTGAATTAGGACCTGAGAAAACAAACTATTGGTTAACTAGAGGAGAGTGACCTACTAACCTACTCCGTTGATGATGCAATACTCTCACAATCTGTATGACAGATTGATTTTTATCTTAATGTGTTCTGTGGCTTTTACAAGCAAAGACACTATCCTACAGAGCAGTCTTGAAAGAACGCACCTATGTGAGCCTGACTGCTGGTCACAGTCTATGAGATGAGGGTAATCTCTAGCAAGCTCATGAATAGGCCAGGAGTGAGACTTATATGCTCCATCCGCGGGATAGCCTGTGACAGCCTAGTACTGGTAGGACATTAGGTGAAACTTGTTCACGTAAAACTGACAATTCAAGGCATAGTCCATTGTTCAGTTGTGAGCAAGTATATCTTTATGTTCTAGGTGGATGTTCAACCTTAATCGGTCTCCACTGAAAACACTGGTATATCAAAGCAGTGTATTGGAACAAAAGGCAATCAAATGTGCCTCCGAGATCTGGTGGGGGATTGTTAGAATTAATGGGCTTTAGGCCCATTTCCAATTAATTCCTGAAAAATCTCGAAGGCCCATATGGTTGCATGGCAAGTGGTGGGACTTAGTCCCACATTGCTAGTGGAGAGGGAGTTACACCAACATATAAGACTTGGTGTTCTACCCCCACTAAGAGCTTGAGAAGAGGACTAATACACGCGCGCTCCTCCTCCTCCGCCGCCCGCTTCGCCACGTCACGCGCACGTCGTGTTTCATGATCGAGCCGGGCTAGAATCTGTGCTCGTATTTTTACCACTCGGGACAGAAGTTTTACACGAGTTGTTAACGGACGCGTTAACCCGTGATTATCGGATTGTGGGGCAGTTACCGACTCGAACGTGGAGTCGTAATCCCACGTCCTACTCGAGCGGCTATAAGAGGAGGAGTACGGCAACCCTAGCAGTAACGCTTGCATCTGCTTCCTCGTTCTCTTCCACCGCCGTCGTTCCTTTTGCTACGCTGCCTTCCGGCTTTCCTATCCCGGCGACCGTGTACATGGCCGTGCGGGAGAGCAGGCCTCCAGAACCCCGCCTTTCGAGAACCTGTACCGGTTGAGGGGCGATAAGGTTTTTGGGGAGTGTCTCGGCGCGACTGCTCAAGACCGATCTGGTTCTTTCATCGATGACCGCACGACTCCGTCGACTCGTCTTCATCGACGACCGCACGGCTGCTTCGACTGCTTCCTCGTCATCGGACGACTACTTCGACTACGAGGACTTCATCGCCATGGCTTCTGACGCCAACGGTGGATCGTTCACCGCGGTTATCCCGACGTACGTGTTTCTGAATTTCTGCTTTGCTTTCGATGCAAATGAAATAGAGATGCTAGACTGTTATCTAGTTTTCTGTTGCATGTCTAGTTCGTCTGAGTAGGTTTATCCTGTTTGCGCATGTGTCATGATGTTTTTCTGAATTAGATTAATTTGAAAATTGCTAATTACTTCATCAGAAACTTGGTGATTTTCACTATACTTTGTACTGTTTCATAGAGTTTCATCATGTTTTATATGGATTTCAGTATGGTTTCGATTTGTCATGTTTCATAGAGTTTCATCGTGTTTCATATGAGTTTCATCATGTTTCATATGAGTTTCACTCTGGTTCACTATGGTTTCATCGTGTTTCATATGAGTTTCACTCTGGTTCACTTTGGTTTCATCGCGTTTTATATGAGTTTCATTTTGGTTCACTCTAGTTTCATCGTGTTTCATATGAGTATCACATAAAAAATAAAGTATATCATAATTTATCTTTTAGGGACATATTTCTCACCTTTTAAGAACAGCAATCCAGGATCTAACTATTTCTAACATATATATTAACAAGCTGGGGATCATATTTCAACAAAAAAATTTATGCTTCAGCTGCATTCTTACTCCCCTACAGTATTTTCAACTTTCAAGCCAGTGTGCTCATAGCCAGCACTACCACTGCAATCTCATGCACAGATATCCATGCATTCGCATATATAATGATGATAGAGAGAGGGTTCTGCTGATCTAGTACTACTAGCTAGCTAGGTGTGGCGCCCCCGGTTTTAAGGCCGGACACGTCATTTGTGATTATCGTACTGGTCCCTGGATCAGTAGCCAGTACGCACAAATACTTGATAGCATTCACATACAATACCGAATCTTATTACACGCTTAGACCTTTATGGTCGAGGTTCGATACATGGCCTATTGGCCGAATAAAACAGCAGCGGAAATCACAACGAAGTGGATAGCCCATCGGCTTGCCGAACCAACAGGCAGCTGACTGGGGGAAAAACGTCCTAGCCCTCGGCCTCGCTGTCGCCCTCTTCGTAATCGAAGTCTTCTTCCTCCTCTGGCCAATTCAACAAGCCAGGTGAGTACATTGAATGTACTCGCAAGCAATCTCCATTGGGGGAATATACGGCTATAATTCATGCAGGAGTACTTCAAGGGACAGCTCTAACCTATGTTGGCGGTTGTGCGGAAATGTAAGTTCTGGATTTGTAAATACTGCATAATAGATTGTAAAAGCAGTTTGGAAAAGCTGGTAGCAAATCAACAGCATCCCGTCACATCTCTTCCTTTCTCATCTTGCGCGGTAAACACCGCTAAACATCTCCTGACCTATTACCTGATAGCTTCCACACACCGTTTATGGCTCCGCCCATCGAACGGTGGCTTCTACCTATCAGATAACTAGGGTTTCCAACACACTGCCGTATTCCGGTCCCTCCCGGCAATACGACGGACTACTTCGGCAATTCCTTACCACCGACACATGGCCTAAATTGCCCAACTGTGGACACATCATGCCCACGTCCTTAATCCCTTTGCCCAACTTTGGCAAACAAAACTTAGTCTAGCCTGGGTGTGACTGTGCCAGTTCATGTCCATAACCGAGGACGCGGCTATTCGAATAGATTTTAACCCTCTGCAGAGGTGGTACGGCTTTACCCACAAGATGTAGGTCACCCTGGGTGTACTTCGCGACGTATACTGACAGAGCTATTACAACGAGACTTTTCGCCTGCTTTCATACTAGAGTCGGACCCGCTAAATGAGTCTTACCCTAACTCCGGTTGTGCCCAGGTAGCCTGACACCACAACATGGAGAAACGCTCATCTTTGTGTCGAATCCTCATCCCCGCCTAGATGGAGCTCACTAAGAATCTCGACCCATGTAGTGCCGTGAGAATTCTCTAGGGGCCCAATGTCCTACCTAGCACATACTTCTTACTTCCCACGGGTCCGAACCCTAGTATTAGGCGGGTTGCCGAGTCAAGTCCTTCCCATAAAGGACATGTGGACGTACGGTGGGGGAACTGGTTTAGCGGCACGGTGGCTCGGTCCTTAACTGATTCAAGTAGGACTCCAGGTTATCATCGATCACCGAATAGCCTCCAGCTACTTCGTCTCCCTTCAAACCACCTTACTTCCTACCGAATCCAAACCATCTCCATCTCCATTTTGGGTTTTGGCAACATTTCGTTTAAAATCACCGCGGATAACATATGCTATCCGCGGGTTTTGATTTTCCCATCCCCGGGTGTAAACAAAATTTTAGTTTTAACTATAGCAGGGCTAAGCATTGGCTACTGCCTATAACCTTAGCATGTCATCGGTTGGAAACCGACCGACGGATCTCTAGAGTTACAAGGAATCAGATGTTCGACCCTAGTCCATATGCATCTATCGGAAATAGTTACTTCTACATAAAATACTGTTTATAACATAGCATGCATGTTTCGAAGTCAAAATAAATATACTTCACAACTATATGATTCAAAATGGTCAAGGCGGGAGATTGCTTGCCTGGCAGTTCCTGTTCCTGTTCCTGAGGTGTGGGTGTTCCCGGTTCGTCCTGACGCACGTACTTCACTCCGTGGACTACGCGTCGGAAGAAAACATCGAATAAAAAGCAATCCAAATACTTCAAGGAAATCAACAATATGCATGACAGAGAAATGATGAATAACATGCTGAACTGAGGAGGTTGTTTACCCTAGACCGTTCGAGCTAGGTTTTTAGGGTTTCGGACAGTGATTAAGAGGGGATGCATATATATGGTTTTAGGCTTTAGGTATGGCTCTAGGGTTTTAGGGCATGGGTTCTCGGGTATGAAGAAGTCTTTCGACAACGGGTACATGCGGAAATACCACATAAAATGATGGTGTAGTTAAATGGAAAAGACACTCTCGCTAATCTTTTAAATCTAAAACTCTTGCTTAAACGAGTTACGGGAATACAATGGATGACTTAGGGCTACTGGATGGGGAGATGTATTTTTGACATAGGGTTGCTCAATAGTTTATGCATGCATATACTTTGCATGTGAGAACTTAAAGAATTAACTATATAGCTCTATGCCTAGTTTCCTCCTAAATGCATTCAAATTTTTTGAATTTGGAAGGATTTTGGATATAACGACAGGGGGTACTTCTAGGTTTCTGGAACTGATTTCACATGATGAAGGATTGGTCGGAACAAGGTTGAATCAGTGGGGTTAACTGCTGGTAGTTAGAAGAAACAACCGAGCTAGGGTTTGAAAAAGAAAAACAAAACAAAATGTGCTTTGCAGAGGGAGAGGCGGATTGTGTCCAGGGCGCTTTCACTGATTGGGAACGGCAGGGGAAACAAAGGCGCCAATACTCACTGGTTAACCGGCCGACTCAGTGAGCTGCTCGGCCCGCTCGGCCCAACACGCGCCTAAACCTGCCGCTGCTTCCCCCGGGTGTGTGAATGCGACCAGAACGGTTGGCCGCTCGGACAGGGCGGCAGCGGCGGTTAGGTTGGTCGGAGCACGGCAGTTGGGTGGTCGGAGCAAGGGGGGGAAAAACGGCGGCTCCTCAGCTCGGGTACTCAAGTGCTTGCCATCAGCTTTGGTGTGGATTGGGGAAGTGGAGGGAGATCAACCCGTTGGTGCTTGAGGTCCAGCAGGGAGAGGTTAATGGTGGCTGTTGGTTTGAGCAAGAGGAAATGGGAGCTCAGGTGGCCTTTGGGGAAAAAGTGGCTACGGCTGGCGGGTTGGGAGGCCTGCTGCTCGGGAGCTCCTTTTATAGCCGAGCTAGAGCTCCGGATGAGGCCGCCACCGGTGCTCAAAGGGCGCTCGATGGGATAGCTCGGTGGGGCTGTTAATGGTGGTGCTGAGGTGGTGTACGGCGAGGGCAGGGTTCAGGGGGTGGAGGGACGGCTTAGGAGGTGATGGGATGGCTGAGGGCTGCCGACTGATGTTCGGATGGAGCTCGACGGCGGCCAGCGCAGCGAGAGGAGGCGACGGGTGCATGCTGTGGCTCGACTGGACGCGTCCAGAGCGCGTCCAGAGTGGCATGCCCCTGCCATCGAGCGTCTAAGAAACTTTCCACGTGCACGACCATGTCATTGGTGACTGTGGAGGCTTGACCGAGAGCTCTGCAAGAGTGGGCATTGAATGGAGTAACATGCATGGCAGACTATGCATGCCAAGTGTGACAAGACCTAGCTTTCAACAGAGGAGAGATGGAGACGTGAGCTACCAGGGTGTTAAATGGGATTAGGACAGGTGAGGCAGGGCTGATTGACCACTCACTGAGTTTGAGCAGCCCTGGCAAAGTAATTGCTGTGATTCCATGCGAGTTGTCATTCGGGACGCAGGTGCTCGGTGCTTGCCGTGCTGGATTTTTCCATAGCACTTGCCCATGTTTTTATATATTGGGACTCCTGGAAATGTGGGGAGTATTGAGGGATTTTATCGGAATTTTCAGAGAATTAAATATAGGGGTTGCAGTACAACGCCCAAAGTTGATCGAAGATTTAATATTTTTGTTACTCAAGATTTTTACAAAGGCCATTTATATTTTATGTTACATTTAGGTCAAACATCTTGTTAGGGCTTTACGGAAATTTATTCGGGAATTTTTGGGCAGGCCGGGGAGAGATAGATTTAGCGATTAGGGTTTTAGGAAGGAAAGAATTAAATACGGGGAAAGGGGGAATCGGGGTCGAAACCAGGTTTTCGGAGTGCGGCAAGGAAGGGGGTGAATGGGAATGTCTCCTGAGTCTCAAGACGGAGCTTGGAAACAATTGGCGAAGAGTTGCCGCGAGGGCATCACCGGATATTGATCGAACGGGGAGAGAGAGAGGACTCCCGGATTAGGGTTTTGATCGGAAGATACCGAGAGGGGGATCTTAGGGTAATGCATGCATGAAATGTGCAAAGTATTTCCTAACATGCAGGATGTCATGATTTTATGCGGGTTTTAGAAAATTAGGGCGTGACACTAGGCTAGCAGGGTAGAGAGAGAAAAAGGTAGCTAGAAGGTCTAGGCAGCAGTGACCCACGCGAGAATATTTGGAGGCGTTCGTGGGGCGTGTCATGTGTGCATGTCAGCATGTGTGTGTGTATGTGTGTGAGTGCGAGACAGTGAGACTGGACATGCAGCTAAAGAGAGGCAGCCTTTCTCAGAAATGATGAAATACAAGGAAATACATGAGGACGGGAGATGTATGCACAAATCTTGATGCATGCTCAACGGTGATCTCGTGCACGGCATGTGGTGGGCACGCTAGAAAGAGTTTGGCCCCTACAACTCTGTTTAGGCGAGCTCAGATTGGACGGATGCATCGGATATGTTCCCTACAACTCTGTTTAGGCACGGTTGATTTTGACGGTCAAATCTTTGACTAATCTTTTGTAAGTATTATGTTTGGTTTTATGCTAGATGTGTCACGATTAATTGATAGCATTGATTAAAACCAACAGCAGGTAGTGGAGGATGCTCTCTTTCGTGACAAGTGTGCTCGTGACGGGTAGGACGCCGCCGTCTTGATCTCCTCCAATGGCCACCTCCGATCCGACATTTTTATTTTT
Source organism: Stipa capillata (assembly GCA_019208055.1). Taxonomy (NCBI): domain Eukaryota; kingdom Viridiplantae; phylum Streptophyta; class Magnoliopsida; order Poales; family Poaceae; genus Stipa; species Stipa capillata. The sequence continues at coordinate 373,392 of JAGXJF010001585.1, read as the reverse complement.
TCCTCAGCTACCGCTACAACCAGCTCCACCTCATCACTCGGGCACTTCCAGCTCCGTCGTATCCATTCGCACCAGTGCAACACCCATGCTCCCGCAACCGGTCATCGTCACCCTCAGCTCCTCCACTGGCCGCCTTGCAGCCCCGAGCTCCTCCACTTGCCGGCTGCCGCGTCCACTTTCTGAGCTCCTCCACCTAATGGTCTTTACCGCCGCCGCTTAGACCTACTGTCTCCAGCCACCTCTACAGCCTCCTTCAAAGGTCTAGTGGCATGTAGAACCAAGTTGCTCGAGCAAAGAGGGCTGGGCGATGTACATTGCCCCCATCTCTCCCTGTGCCGCTGCTGCTGCTACCATCGTCGCCTTGCACTCTCGTATTGTCCCCCTTCAAGTCGATAACTACCCCCTCCTCGCAGCACCTGCTCCTGCAGTGCACGCAGTTCCTCCCCGATTTACATCTGGAGCCATGCAGGAGTGTTTCGACAACAGCCCGGCAGCACAACGCAGAGCGACCCCTTGCAGGGTCGAGCTCTTCCTGAGGCTCGACGCTGCCATCTATGCTGCTAGCCTCCTGGAGATGATGCTTCTTCCGTCGTCTCTATAGCTACCACCGATGGAAGTAGGGGACTACCCACTGCACACGATCGTCTGCTGCCGATCTTCGAGCTTGGTGAGGAGGCCCCAAACTCGCTCCCTCTGTTGCGTTTGCAGTGCCCTCTTGCCTCTATGTAGCCCTGGCGTGTCCCCCTCTGCTGTGCATCGTGTGAGCCTCCTACACACGTTGCCGCGGCTCGGAGCACCAGGGATGGGTGGGAGCGAGTGGGCTCTAGGCGCCGCTCAAGTTAGGATGCACGCTCAAGTGCTAGTCACTCGCCCTCATTGCGAAGGGACGCGATGTAGCGTATCCTTGCTTTCAAGAGGTGGGCTTGAGGGAGGTGTTTTCTGCTGCCTCGATCGTGGTCACCAAGTTAGCTCCTGCCGTGAGCCCTTGCGCTGCATTTGCTATTGTTGCCCTAGCCACCAGGAGCGGCACAACTCGTGCCCTGTACCCACGGGCTCGTTCTCCACTTGTCTAACCACATTGTCCTCCGCAAGCTCGGAGCTGGTTGAGGTTGTGGGCAGTCGACAACGTTGCCAATATCGCTTGCCAGGCATCACGAGGGTGCCGACATCTTTGCCATTTCAAAATCTACTCTGTAGCCCTATTTTGTAATGCTAGCGGAGTCACTACGCACGGAGCTCTTTGGGCTAATTGTGGACCGTATTGAGGAGGTGACTAGCCCCTGCGTGACGAGGCGACAGAGTTAAGCTCATAACCCCATGAAATCGAGCTTCCAACTCTAGGAGAGCAGATTTTGACTCAAAAAATCTAGATTTGGACCACCCCACCTCTTACGGTAACCAGTGAGGGAGAACACCGGTGACATTGGCAAAAAGGGGATGACGTGGCGGAAGGGATGGTGCCGGCGGAGTAAAAACTGCGGTGACGTTGCCGCACTGCCGTAAAGCGGGTGGGGGAGGGGGTGATAGGAAGGACGACAGTAGTCGGGAAGGGACGTGGTGCCATCAGCGATGCAAGCAGCAGCTCAACCCTTGCTCCATCTTTGTGGCAGGGAGAATGTGGCAGCCCACGGAGAGAAAAAGTGCTTCGTCACATGAGGAAGAAAGGATAAGGAGTGAGGAGAAATAAAAAGGAAAGTGAGCACACTTACTATCAACGCGGTCGGACAGGATAAAAGCGTGTGGCGATGTGATCGCGCCGATGAACGTTCGTAAGTAATGATTCTCGGTGCAACTCATAGACGCATATACACGCACACCTTTACATGACTCCGTGTCTACCGAAGACTAGACTCATACAACTTCAAGATTGATGAAGCCAACATATGCACCTTGCTATCGATGGGTATATCACCTACTATTAGTGAAAAAATATTTTGATTTGGTGAGACACACGTGAAACCAAATATATGCTTTGATTTTTGATAGGTTGAGAGTGCAACTATCTCCACTAGCGATCCAACAGCAGTTTGGTTCTCGGTTTGTTCAATTATGCTTTCTAAGATTAATAATAAATATTTTCTTTTGGCTAGAATATCTCAAACGAAGAGCTTTTCTTAGAAAAACATGCACAGATCTGGGTATTACACAACAACTGTTAGCGGATGAAATCACGTAAAATAAGATAAAGCATAACATTTTAACATACAGTTACACAGGAATCCATCATATATAATCACATTCATCAGAGTTTCCACTGGTTGTCTGCGTACGTCATACAATGTTTGACATATGCACATGTCACTGAAAAGAAACACAGCGACTCGTCGGCCATCAAGCCTGCAGCCATCTCGTTGAAAAAACACAGATCTGGATCGATGATCATGCTGTTTATGTTCTCTTTTTTACTACCGTGCGTGGATCGCTTAGGATCCATAAAAAAATGCCCTCGTCGGCAACTCGGAACGAGAGCTGCCTCCCTAGTGCTCGGCGCTTGCTGGCGACGGCTTCCACCTGCGCCGGAAGCCGGCGACATTTGGCAGCGGTGGATTTGACCACGCGGAAGTGGTTAGCTCGGCTTCGTTAAGCCAACGTTGGGTTAGTTGAACCGCAAATCCAACTAGTGCTTCGCATCATCCATCCATTTGCGGAAGCATATACGTAGGTGTCAGGCCGGTGATGGCGAACGCTGAGGCATGGAACCACATCGGCATCGCATCACTGCTCCAACGTAATGGAAGTTTCTCCCTTTTTGAGAAAACGTAACGGAAGTATGTAGGGGACGTGCAGCTCAGAAAACAGAAGACCCTTAAGCAAAGCACACGAGTACACGTTACTTACTGACACTCGCTTTACTTCTTCAAAATCTTCGACTTGAACTCGCTTAAAACTCGTGTTGTTTTAAGGGCAGGAATTTAGGAAGAGAAACAGAAGCCGTCAAAGAAATTTTAGTTTTCAAACGAGACTAGGCCACAACGGTACAAAAACGAAAGAAATGAAAAATCCGAAACACGGAACGGCTCCGCGTCTCCGCTCCCAAAGCCCGTGCGCGGCTTACCGAACTGCCGGGCTGGCGGGCCGGCCGACCGGATGGCACGCGGCGGTAAATACCACCCAACCCCACGCCTTCTTTCCGCGGCCCCAGCCACACTTCCCGGCATAAAAAGTCCGTGGGGGCAAAAATGCTGCGGCTCTCGAAGCACGAAAAGGAAACGAGACAGCGAGAAAAATAAAAAATGGTCGAAATAAATTTTCGATAATTTTTTTGGAATTTCCCGTTTTAATTTCTCTGTCTCGCCTGCCTTTCTCCTCCCCTCGTCAGTACAACTAGTAGCCTTCACGACTAAATCCACCACTCCTCCCACACACCTCACCTCCTCCCCCACCGCGTCTCCCTCCCCCTCTCTCTCCGGAAGCCTGGGGCTTCGGCTCCTTCCATCAAACCCTAATCATTTGGGTTTCGGGGTGTCCCCTGCCTCGATCTGCGCCGCGGTCGCCGAGGCGCGATTGCTCGGGAGCGGGTCGGTGGTTGCGCTTCGCACGGTCCGGCGCGGTGGCGGTGGCGGTGGTCAGGCGTCGCGGGGTAGACCCGTCCCGGCGGTGACGGCGCGCTGCGTGAGGGAGGACGAGGAGGAGGAGGTGTGGATTTCGTGCCGGGGATGAGGTGGAGGCTGGCGGAGGCCGGGGCGGCTCCCGCGCGGCGGTGAATGGAAGCGGCGGGGCGCGGCGGGAGCGAGCTTACATGGAGGCCAGGGCCTCGCCCGGGGGCGGGTGCGGGAGGGTGCTTTGGCTCGTGAGCGTCGAGGTGAGCTGCCTCGATCCGGTGGGGGTTTGCTGGGTGCCCGAAGTCAGTAGCCGGGGTCGGTGGATTGGGGCGAAATGGTCAGGAAATTCTGGGGGGGTGGGAGTTTTCCTTGGTGGATTTGGTATGAATTGATGCGCATTTCAGGTTTGGCGTGGCGATTTGAGGGATTTGGTTTTCTCTGGTGGAGGGTTTTACTGTTTGCTCCGAACTTTCTGGAGGAAATGAATGTTTTTCCCCGAGCTATTTTTGGGTAGAATCGCAATTAAACTAGCGAAGCAATTGGATCAAAACTTGACATTTTTGGATGGATTACTTGCTGTTTGCACATTCAGTTTGCTAATATTTGAGTTCTTATCGGCTTTGGTCCTGTTCCATTAGACGGAGCTGCATTTTTATTGGTACTGGTATTGATTCTTTCATTTTTGCTCGTGCTGCAGATTGTGTTAATTCTAGTCTGGACTGGAGGAGCTAGTGCGAATTCCAAAGATGGCAAAGCATTGTCTCTGCAAGGTGTGGATGCTGGAGAGAAGGATGTTTACCAGAAGGATGTTTACCTTAGCCATTCCTGCATCCATGACGAGATACTACATCAGCGGCGCCGAGCTGGGAGGAAGGAGTATTCTGTCATGCCACAAGTCTACCATAAACCCCCAGAGAAAGTGGAGCGCCTAAGAGGAAGACACCTGTTGGGGGTGTCATCTTGGCGTGCTCCACATAGTAATGTCAAGAAGCCAATACGGATATACCTCAACTATGATGCTGTTGGGCACTCGCCCGACCGGGATTGCAAAAATGTTGGTGACATCGTGAAGGTAGGTTTGTAGTGTTAGCTTCTGATCGCTTCAGCAACTGCTTTATAATCGAGGTAGTAATGTTAGTTTGCTGCTTGCTTTGTTAGCTTGGCGAACCTCCTGTACCATCGGCACCAGGAACACCTGTCTGTGCTCCTCACGGAGACCCACCATTGGTGGGAGATTGCTGGTATAATTGTACCTTTGAGGATATAGCTGGGGAGGACAAGAAGCAACGACTTCGGAAGGTGCAGTTCTGGTGCTTTTGGTGGTTCTGTCTGTCACTTCAGTCTGAAATGTGTCATACCTTAAAAAACAATGAAGAGGATATGCTAACGAACTCCACTATGATAGAAGATACACCAATACTATTGGCATGTTGTTCTGTATGCTTAATTGAATCATTGGCAGGCATTGGGACAAACAGTAGAGTGGTTCAGAAAAGCTTTAGCTGTTGAACCTGTCAAGGGGAACCTGCGACTCAGTGGGTACTCTGCTTGTGGTCAGGATGGAGGTGTACAGCTCCCCCATGCGTATATTGAAGGTAATTTGCCATTATGGTGAGGCCTTTTTGTAATGTTTTCTGGTGATTCTCCATTATCATACAAACTTGCCTTGAATTGCAGATGGTGTTGCCAATGCTGATTTAGTACTCCTAGTAACAACTAGGCCGACGACAGGTAACACCCTTGCATGGGCTGTAGCCTGTGAACGGGACCAGTGGGGTCGTGCAATTGCAGGTTTGCTAACCCCCTCACATTTGCATACAAATATTCACAGGTGGGAGAGTTTGTAGACTAACATATATATGTTCTGTTTTTAGGACATGTTAATGTGGCCCCTCGTCATTTGACGGCTGAAGCAGAAACATTACTTTCGGCTACTTTGATACATGAGGTCATGCATGTTCTAGGCTTTGACCCTCATGCCTTCACACATTTTCGTGATGAAAGGAAAAGGAGGCGTGGTCAGGTAATCAGCAATGTCTTTCCTCGCTGTATTGGTTTGATATATTTTGTTTTGCTAACGTGGATCCCAATTCTCAGAATCTGAGCTGATGCTTGCTTTATTATATTTGGGTTATATATAACATGTAAAGCTGCTTCTAAGATTTAAGATGTCATGACCAAAGTACTCAGGAATTCAGTGGATATCAGGTCTGTACACTTGTTGAGCAGGCTTACTTGGCAGTTAGCATATCAGTTTAGTATGACAACTTATAAGTTTAAGCTGTGAAGGCTAAATAGTCTTCCAAGTTTACAAGTGCTTATAAGTTGGAGGTAATTGTACAGCTTTTGGGGCTTATCTAGGAAGAAGTGAGCCTTTTGGGTGTATATGCTGTCAATGACCTGGCCTGTGAGATAGTTTATTAATTATAATCAATTATAAGCAAGGCCACAAAGGCCTGCAGGATTCTTGGCATATTGGGGAACCATCTTACCATTGGAAACCTTGGCATTTGTGGTAAAATATACTCCATTGATGCAATGGAATATTTGTTGATATCTTTGAATTTCTGACACCATGGCTTTGATATTTGTCTTAAAGCCTTATTTATGTGCGATGAGGTTGCATGATAAGTTGAGAACTGATGCGTGCACGCTTAGCTCAGGAGTGTACATAGGGTGGCTTGATATTCATGACATATCAATTAGAATGAAAAAAATATAACGTTGGCCAGTTACATGGCGAAAGAGGCAATGCATCATGAACAGTCGCACAACCACTTGTTGGAACCCATAAATGAGGAACATGAATTGGGGGAACTGTATATGTTCTATTCAAGTGAATTCCTGGAATCCTAAAGAGATAAAATTAAACTCTTCTCTAACTCTGTTTTAATCTTGAAATCCGGGGTTAGATTTCTTATAACTGGAAAACCTCTTAGAAATTGCCTCAGGAACCTAACTCTACATTGCCAATCATCTAGTGTATTCTGAATGCCCTCTTTTATAGGCCACTAAACATGATAAAAGGTAATAGCTCTGAGACAGAAATAAACGCTTCGTAGGATGACCGAGGGTGTGCGTGATTGGACTTTGACAAGACCTGCTTTGTAGTCCTGGTTGGCACTACTCTTCCCCCTTGTCCCTCTATTCTTTCCTCTCTTTTTTCTTGGCTTGTTTGCTCGTTTGTTCTAGAGGAATCTGAACTTTCCTCCCAAAGAAATCCGGATTCTATTCCTTCCTTTCAGTAAATACCTTATACAATTGGGTTAATGGGCTGTAGAGGCAGCTCGGTTTGGAAAAGAGAATGTAAAACCCACTTGGATTCTGGCCCATGGGCAGCCTGATTCCCACATGTGGAGCTCAGGTTGGATTTGGGCCTTGTGACTGGAGTAAACCGAGATCATCTTCTTGTGGTCCTCGAGCCATGCTGCACTAGATTCCGAGCCCATTTTGGTTTAGCACAAGGACAGCTCGGCCTGAATTATTTGATGCTCGTCTTTCCATGAAGATAAATTTGAGAGGGCCTAGCACCTCTTGCCTGTCAGATAAAAAGGATTTAGTTGAGGCATTCTGTTGAAAATAATTGTCCTCTTTCCTAAAAAAAAATGTCCCCAGCATGGTCATATCATTAACTGGCAGAATTTTTTTAAACCAGTATAATACGTCCTTCAGTTGTTTATGAAAAAAAATCAATGCAAAGGAGCATACTTGGCATACCTCTAGAGCCTAAGGGAGAAGAGCTTTGGAGAGAATACCTGTCACCTTAGATTGTCCATATTAGTGCACCGCTCAGTGGATAACTAGTCAGTTTCTCCAGTCCGAAATATATTCTCTGTTCACTGTATTGATTAGTAGGATAGCCTGAAAAACTACGTGGCAGTACTTTCGTCATATCTTTTTTTTTAATGATAGCTTATACCCTATTCAGGCCTTGCACACCATGATCTCAGTATCTCTCTATTTCTCCACAGGTTACTGTTCAGGCTTTAGATGAAAAGCTTGGAAGAATGGTTACTCGTGTTGTCCTTCCTCGAGTTGTCATGCACTCTAGGCATCATTATGGAGTAAGTTGTAACTGAAGATCTGGGAGCTATGTTAAATCTTTTGGACTATTCATGTGATTACCACTGTTTAGCGCTTCTCCATTTTTATGCTCCAAACTACTTCCTATTAATTGATCAATTTCTTCGTGGTGTTAGGCATTTTCCCTGAACTTCAGTGGGTTGGAATTGGAAGATGGTGGAGGCAGGGGTACCTCAGGTACATCCATAACATAAATCTACATAGTTTGGTATTTGTATTTACTAACATTTGTTAGTATTATGAGTTTGAGAATACCTCCAGTTGTGCATATTTCCTCCCTTTGCTGACATTTACTGTTCTAACAGGTTCACATTGGGAGAAAAGACTCTTAATGAATGAGATCATGACTGGGTCGGTGGATACAAGATCAGTGGTTTCAAAGATGACTTTAGCATTATTGGAGGACAGTGGATGGTATCAAGCTAATTATAGCATGGCTGAGCATTTAGATTGGGGTCGAAATCAGGGAACAGAGTTTGTGATCTCCCCCTGCAATTCGTGGAAAGGGGCATACCGCTGCAACACAACTCAATTATCAGGGTGCACATACAATAGGGAGGCAGAAGGTTACTGCCCTATAGTAAGCTATACTGGGGACTTGCCCAAATGGGCTCAGTATTTTCCTCAAGCCAATAAAGGTAGCATAATTATCCCTTTTCTAACATTATATAAGGTGTTGAAATAGAATGGGAGAACTTTGAAGCGATTTAATTTTGCTGTTTGACTATTTCCATTCCCTCTTAACCCCTATCTTACACTTTTTTCTAGTTCTAGTTAAAAAAGGAGACACTACAAAAAAATTCCCTACTAAACGCATATAACTATGGTTGGGTGTAGTTAGTATACAGCTGTTAATATGTAAGGATTCCCCCGCCCATGCACTCATGCAACATTACCCTCTGAAATATGTGCAAAGCCTGACAGCCTTTGCCTTTTGCTGCTGTTTGCCAATAAATTTCCGTCACAAAGCAACTTGAATCACCTAATCCAAGACGTGATCTGATAAGCTGTACTGAGGATCAGTTTTGGAACTAGCTGTGAGGTTGACGGATCATTTCTGGAAGTCTCTCTTTTCATGTTCTATTCAGTCTCTGGGGAAGTTTGGCATTGTTGTGGCTTTTCAAAATCACTTATTTATTTCTGATTTTCAAGCATTTTTGCCTTTATCTTTTGGCTCGTGTAATTTTTATTGGGTTTCATCTCTAGCCTACCCCAACTTGCTTGGGACAAGAGGCTTTGTTGTTGTTGTTGTTGTAGCTAGTTGAAACATATAATTCGGGTGCTGTAACAACAAAATATCATTAGAATCAATAAAGATTCACCTAACTAATTAGATTCCACAGCACAGCTTGACAACCAAAGTGACCCTTCATCCTTTTTGATCCTCTCTTCTGATTGTCTTCGTAAGTTGCCTTTCTTAGTTTCTGTATGTCAACATGTTGTGCTTCAAAGTTCTCTCCGTATATGATACTGAATTTCATATCTGTAGGTGGCCAGTCATCATTAGCTGATTACTGCACATATTTTGTTGCTTATTCGGATGGCTCGTGCACTGATGTGAATAGTGCACGAGCACCTGACAGAATGTTAGGTGAAGTACGGGGCGGTAACTCAAGGTGAGACTGCAGACAATAATTTGGATTTACGCTTGTTTTAGAACACCCCATTTCACAATTTTGATCATTTTTTTGGAAACTTGCTAATGAGCAGGTGTATGGCCTCAACACTAGTGCGAACTGGGTTTGTTCGTGGATCTATGACCCAGGGAAATGGCTGTTATCAGCATCGCTGCACAAATAACTCCTTAGAGGTGACTATTGTTTCATTTATTTTGTCACTTTGCACTAAGTTTGCTTTGGATATTTGGACATGTTTTCCAGAGATTCTTGTGCATGCTTTGTTTTGTTTTCATTCCTGTGTGGTGTCTCTATTATATGTAATGTGGTGTCTCTATTATATGTAATGTTCATCATAAACACCATAAATATAATTGTAGGGCTATAAGAACAATCTTCACTCCTTAAAATATTGGAGTTGTTGGTGATGGTAAGTTTGCCATCCCACCTCACGTCCACTAACAATAATTTGCTGATAAGGGTTATGCCTCTATGATCTTCACCATCTTGTTTTGCAGATTTTAAAATGTGGAATATGACTATTTCTTCAGTCTAAGTCAACTTTTGTAACCATTAGATATATATGGAGATTGATGGGCCACATTATTAGAATATTTTTACTACTTCGCAACACACGGGCATTTAGCTTGTTTTCTCAATTTTTTTGGTGCTTATTAAAGAAGACCCTTTCAAGTTTTCAGTGTCTTCGAACTACATTCTTATACTATTCGTACTGATTAGGTTGCTGTTGATGGGATCTGGAAGTCATGTCCAGAATCTGGTGGCGCAGTTCAGTTCCCAGGGTTCAATGGTGAGTTTTGTTCTTTAAGGTGTATTAGTCAAGTTCTCTCTCTTCTTTAGTTCTTACATGAGTTAATTTGTGCTGAAGGGGATTTAATTTGCCCGGCATATCATGAATTGTGCAACACCATACCAGTCCAGGTGAGTGGCCAGTGCCCCGAGTCGTGCAGTTTTAATGGTGACTGCATTGATGGAACCTGCCACTGCTTCCCTGGGTTTCATGGCCATAACTGCAGCAGAAGTGAGTATACAGCTAAACGCCAACATGTACATGTCTATCATATTCATCAATAATATGAAGAGTGTTTGTTCTTGTGAAACTGGTGTTACGAGTGACAGATGAAAATATATATTCTGGTCCTTGGTCCCATGAAAAATTGGCATACTCGCCTTCCTGATATATTGAAGTGCTCATTCTGTTATACCTCACAAATTTACTCACTAGTGTTGGTTTGGGTAAACAGGATTCTGCCCAGACAAGTGCAGTGGTCATGGTGTATGCAAAGCTAATGGGATCTGTGAATGTGAAAGTGGCTGGACTGGGATTGACTGCTCAACAGGTGAAACTTAATAACCACTGAAAGTTTCTACTATAGATGTACGCACCTATTAATGTGGGTTGCATTCATACCTCTAGGGCCATGGGGAAGGCCTGAAGGATTCTGCTTGCCAGTTGTCACATATTAGACTAATGCATTTTGGGATGAAAAACATGCTTTGTGATGTCTGTAATGTTTGCATTTTCAGATATGATCGAACATTGAAAACTCGCAAAGGGGTTGATTAGCTTGGCCCCCTTAGTTGCTCTGCTCTTATTCGTGCAAGCAAGAAGTAATATCTTGTTTTCATTTTATGCAGCGGTTTGTGATGAGCAGTGTAGTTTGCATGGAGGGGTTTGTGATAATGGTAAATGTGAGTTCCGATGTTCAGATTATGCGGGCTATACTTGTCAGAAGGGTTCGACAATACTGCCCAGCTTGTCAATGTGTCATGATGTACTGGTTAGGGATGCTGACGGGCAGCATTGTGCACCAAGTGAACTCAGTATACTACAACAGCTTGAAGCAGTAGTTCTTGTGCCAAATTACAATAGGTTGATGCCCAGTGGGCGGACCTTCCTTAACTTCTTCAACAATGCCAATTGCGCAGCAGCGGCGAAGCGGCTGGCCTGCTGGGTACTGCTCCCTTCGACCATTTCTCAAATATTTATGTCATGAACTTCTGCTGATACTTAGAAATGTTTTAATTCCACTTGCTTACTCATAAGATTAAGTTGGGTGTTTGTTGCTTCTTTAGACAAGCATAACAGATTAAGAAGTACAGCTTACCTTAAGTGGGCCAATAAGTGCCACTTTGGAGAACGTCTGCTGATTTTTAAAATGTTAACTTCAGCTTGCATACTCATAAGATTATGTTGGAGGCTCATTGCTACTTTAAACAAGCATAGTAGATTAAGGTGCACAGCTTACCTTAAGTGGACCAATAAGTGCCACTTTGGAGAAGTGTATATACATAAATAGATAGCAGAATGTACTTTCTGTCCAGTAGTGGTGCTATTTAAGCTTATTGTTTATTGGCCATGCCCTCGTTCTTTATGTAACCCTGTAGTTTTGTACTGTTAAGATGGAAAAATTTGTGTTCTCATATTCATGTAAGCAAATTAATCATCAAGCAATGTATACTCATTCTTACTAAAACTCCCTTTATCAGATCTCAATTCAAAGGTGCGATGAGGATGGGGACAACAGGCTTCGGGTATGCTATTCTGCATGTGAGTTGTACAATACAGCATGTGGGGCAGGTCTTGATTGCTCGGACCAGACCCTTTTTAGCAAGAGGGAAGAAGAAGAGAAGGGTGTTCCCTGCACAGGATATGGCGAGAAGAAGTCTTTCTGGCTATAACATTCCTGGGAGCTTCTTCCCCATATAACTCTGGCTGTAGCTCAGAGGTTGTGTAAAGTATAAATGCAATTTCCTATCCATATTCATTTTCGTTTTTAGCCAACACTTTCCAATTGTAGGATACGGAAAGTAGAGGCCCATTTCACCTAGGCATCTGAAGATGGGTGCCTGGTGTATAAGCAGCGTTTGGGTGGGCTCTGTTTAGAAGGTTAGTCTGACTGGAAGAAGGGAGTGAGAAGCTGGAGGTGGATGGTAGATTTTTTTTTCTTCAGAAATAGTGGAGGGAATGTAAAGGTTGATGTGTGTTGTAATCCAGGATACATTCTTAACAGATCATTCTATGAGAAAATCCTGTCTTGTGTCTTGTGATTAGTGTTAACCTGATGTTCATATATTTATGATCTCAAGTTTCCCAAGCTGGTGTCTTTTGTTTTCCTGTCAAAAGTTAAATTCACCACAAAAGCATGTTACAATGTGTGTTCATGATACCAACACGGTGCCTCATGATACCAACACGGTGCCTTCTTCTGATTTGAAAGAAACTTTCAGAATGGCGCGATGGCTGGGGATTGGTGTGTGATTTATGTTGCATTATGTTGTTGTGGAAGCTGAGGAGTGGTATTGTTTGTGTAAGGTTGGAAACGATGTTTGTTCAACTGATGGCACGGACCTCATCAAGAGACAGCAGCTATCGCAATTTGCAATTGCAAGGCCAGTCGACATGTCTCCTGATGCCCTAGGAAGCGCCAAGATCCAGTAGATACATCTTAATCATACATACTGCAACCAGTTCAGGAGTTGCACAAATGGCTCGCAAGAAAATTGCGCCGATTTGCATCCCTCTATGTACTAGGGCAAACTGGAAAATGCGCAGATTGCAGAGCATCACAGTATATTGCACCCTTGAGGCCTCAAGCCTCAACTTGGATTCTTTCATACCACAGTACTGATCGACATATGTTCCTCAGTACAGATAAACTTGGCAAACCAACGATGAACATAGCACAAACTCACTTTGCTTCTGAAGCAATAACAGTCATATGCTCTTATTGATATTATTCCACTTCGTTTCTGAACAAGTGTTGCGATTTTAGCAACGTATCAGCCTTGGAACATGTGCTAGTGTACAGAATACAGAATCCTGGAACCATCGAAACTACTTTACCCGCTTCATTTGACATACGAATAGCTAGTTCCAACTGCATTTGAGGCCAAGGCGCTGATCAAACTATAGCCGTTCCAAAGGTGCCGTCATAGTTTCTGGCTGTGTTCTTTGTGGAGGGCATACCGGCAACGACGTCTTCTTCAATGCCACATTCATTCTTGCCCCTTATGATCCTGAAGTATCCGTCCTACAATGCATTACCAACCAAAGTTTGTTAATAACTGAACACATGTTACTAACATTCAATGTGGTATTTTAATAAAGAGGGTATCTGTCACAAACTTACATCACCCCAGCCTCTGTTCCACTGATTCGCAAGAAGCTGCAAAGCAGAAGATGAAAGAAAACAAATTAGGACTCAGGGCATTGATCAATAAATATTCTAATATAGAGAATCAACAAGATACCCAGTAATCCTCGCCCGCATCACTGGTTCCCCATCCAATCAACTTGACGGCATGACCTCCCATAACGCCACCTGTGATGTGCTTGTATACTCCTGATTTGTAGTGCGCAAAGTCCTTGAATAATTTGCAGAATTAAATCAGCAATCCGAGAAATAAATTATTTTGTCTTATATATAATCACAAAGCATATGAGCTGTGTATTAGATGACTAGCTAACTGGAACAAATTCAAAGCTTGAATGATAACAACAGTTTTTAATATTTCAGTATGCTCACTAGAGCACATATGTTTTGTTTCTCTTTCTCCTATTGTCATGTCCTTTCTAAGTTTCTTTTTCCAGATTTACCGCCTTTCAAAGCTTTTTTATATTCTGTTTGTCCATTTCAAAGTAATAGCAGTAACTGCAACCCATAGTCCAGTAGTCCACCATGACTTCTGCTAACCAACATTTCTGACAACCTTGGTAAAATACACATCCAACATCAGAAATAGGCAAATACCAAATCAAAGTTACCTCATAAACTGTGAAAGCAACTTCTACAGGGCCATTTTGGTAGACCTCTGCCATGATGTGATGTGGATCAGATTTTACTCTGTATGCATTGATGCTGAAATGCTTCTTTTCCTGCCAAACTTGGTTCTGCACCTTGCATTTCTTTTCACACACTGGTGTAGGATAAGCAGGTTCGCATCCAGGATGCTTGCAACCAACCTGATCAAAGTATGGATCGCACTGCAAAACAGCGATTTTACAAGAAACATCAGGGGAGTGCCCTACTTGAATAAAAATATTGTTCAATAATACGAAAGAAATACATAGTTAGGGAGTGAAAAGAGAAACCTTAAACAATCCAGCTAGACAAAGCAGCCACCATAGGTGGAGACAATCTAACTTTCAGCTATTCTAGACCAGCAAACAAAAGCCGTCTATATTTATTGGGAAGAATTTTCTTGAAGGTCAAGCAGAAACTTTCATGATGGTTCATCTACTTCATGTTAAGTGCTAAGCTACAAATAAATTTCCCAAATTTTTAACCGAGACACCTGTATTGTCCCCCTCAAAACAATAAACTGTGCCGCGCCCCTACCAAGTCGGGATGAATTTGCAATTAATCAGAAAACACTGAAGTCTACAGTATGGTCCTACTACTTTATATTTGGGTCTAAATATACAATGTTAGTATTTAGCACCATGTGATACATGCACTAACTCAACTGTTAAATGCCTTCACAAACAATAGGATTTCATTTACAGCGTGCATTTAACATCCAATTTCCATTACATTGTTTGACATATTCAGTATATCAACCATTGCTGTCAGAACATAAAAAAGTTATTCGTAATAACAGGATTGATCTTGGAGGATCAGAACATTTAGGTCCTCTTTGATTCAAAACAATTTTAAAGGAATTTGATAGGATTTCAATAGGAGTTTTTCCTATAGAGATTGTTTGATTTGTAGGATCAGCAACCTTACTCTTTTTTTTTCTACGAGCCACTTTGCACTCAATTCTAAAGGAAAATTTCCATTGAGTCTAACCTCTTGGAAAAATGGTCATGAGTTCCAATGTTTTTTCCTGTGGTGTGATCAAACATCTTTTGATACCAATTCCTATGGTATTCAATCCTATAGGATTGAAGATGGCATGCCTTTGCAATCCTACATTTTTGATGTTCTGCATATTTGGAATCTTGTGAATCAAAGAGGCCTTTAAAAGAGTAAGCTATACCTCATCAGTAACAACACCATTCTGAACGAAGTAGCGCCATGCCATGATAGGATATCCTCCATCACAACCATCACCACACATAAAACCACAGCAAGCCACTAGGTCATTTGCAGAAAGTGAAATATTCTGCAAGGAATAGAAACAACAGCTTGGTTATGTAAGAAAAGGACCAAACATGCCTGTTTAAAAGTAGACATGAGAACAGGCACATCGTTCATATGCACTCACCATGTTGAGATGAATGCAGAAACGATCTTGCAGACACTCGACAGCACCAAAGGCCCAACAAGAGCCACAATGACCCTGTAATCATCAACAAGTACATAATACCTTGAGCATCACGCATTGTTCAGTAAGCACACATGGAGCTAAAAATTTCAGCTAGCGTGCATAGACTTACTTGATCTGCTCATGAAAATCAGCGTTTTCCATGGTTTTGCAAAACAAAATTGAGGAAATGGATTGGGTTAGTATATTTTTAACAAAAGCAGAACTGATTTCTAGTTGAAAGGGGGTTAACATATATTTTTTTTGCAGGAAAAAGGGGGTTAACATTGAGGTAACTAATTAAACTTACCAAGTATGGTACCAATTGTGCTGCAACCAGACCATTTAGATCTGGCGTCGAACTCCTTTGGGAGCTCCATTGATCTTGAATATGTTTTGGTAGGAACACCACCTAGTATATCCCGAGGTGTTGGCTTCACTCCGAGGATATGCTTAAATTGTGCAATCTGCACAGAAGAGGATGGTTTTGAGGTCAGCAAACACAGAAGAAAAATGATGACTTGATGACAACAGGGAGAGGATGTTACTATTTACAGTATAGTTTGCAAAGTAGGGATTGTGTCCAGCCGTCCACCCGGCATTGGGATGTTCGTTTATCGTCTGTATGATGTCGTTCTGCGGCAGTAGAATACCATACCATGGTGAGTAGATGCATACAAACAAGAGAAGATGGGAAGGAGTAGATAGAAAGGTGAGGTCAATTTGACGGGGGACTAAAAATGACCTGGATGATTCTTATGGAATTGTCTCCCTCGGCGGCTCCGGCTAGCTGCATGTACATACAGGTGTGATTCATATCTTGAAGCAAATACAGGTGTGATTCAGCTCACTGCATAACATGGTTATACCCTAGTGCTACTACTAGGGGTGCACAAATTTTTACCGAAACCGATGAAACCAAATTCTAACCGAAATTCTTTGTTTATTTGGTTTCGGGGTTAGAGGTTCGGTTTTTGCTTCGGAGCTATTCGGTTTTCGGTGTTCCAGCCTCCATCACGGCGCCGGCGGCTCCTCCGGTGCGGGGCTCGCCGGCGGCGGCGTGGTAAACCACGGCTAAACCGAACCGAACTAATTCCGGCCAATTAAGCAACTAATTAAGCAACGATTCAAATTGGATCCGTGCGAGGAAGAGATTCACGAGTAGACTTCCAAAACAAGACGCAATTTAACCGGAGCACGAGCAGAGGTGGCGACGGAATCGGAGAAGAAAAGAACCTGTGTAGCAGCAGCAGCAGCAGAGAAGACGAGGAGCAGCGCCAGCGCAACGGGGGAGAGCGAGACGCCTACCATCTTCATCCTCCTGTCACCAAGGATCTCGAGGAGAAGCAAAGCAAGCAAGCAGGAGTAGCTCGTAGCTTTCGCTTCGCAAGCTTTCCTCCTGCTGCTCGCCCACCGGGGCTTAATTTATGGGCTCCCAACATGGTGGCGAGGGTGGAGGCGGGCGCAGGGGAAAAAAGACAATTTTAACCCCTGCCAAATAACGCTAATAATTTTAGCTTCCTCTAAAATACAAAATTAAATTTGACCCTACGAAGTAGACCACATGTCGTGGCGAAATAGACCGCATGGGGTCAAAGCAGACCGTATGTACCGCAATATATGGTCTGCTTCAAGGGGTTAAATTTCAATTTTGTATTTTTTTTAAAAAGTTAAAATTGCTATTGTTAGTCGACAGGGGATAAAATTGTCTTTTTGCCGGGTGCAGTCGCTACGACAGAGACCACCGATTTTTTTTTCCTTCGGGGTGACGCGCTCTCCCGTTGCTGGCCAATCTCGCTGCCTTGCGTGCTGCCACAGGCAACGGCGCGCCCGCTGCCACGCCAGGATCAACAGCTTATTTTTAAATGTTATCGTAGCGGCGTAATTCTTCCATGCGTTGTCGTTGCTTCAGTGTTTCTTTTCCTCAAAGACAAATTTTTTATTTATCGAGTATAGAAACAACCAGGTGCTAAGATAAAAACAACGGATTATTACGAGCTAAAGTATGTCACATGAATTGATTCGTCTTTCATAGGAAACAAAATCCTCGCGTTTTAAATGGAGCCCTCAAACAAGAGAATTCTATTGACTCTCAATTTTATTTTATTCTGCCAAGATACATCATTTTGTTCGCTACTTCCCAAATATATGTATTTATGTAGTGAGGTCGACCGACCCATGACAGTGACGTAGATTCTGTTCTGGTTGTTATATTATACACTGCATTATTTCATATAGATCAACTTTTAAAAAAAGAACAAAAAATCTCTATTCAAGTTGGTTGCACGGTTTCAATGCTTCCATATCATTTGCTTACCCCACTAGCATGCTTTCCAGGGGCCCACCCCTCCAATTGTGGCCAAAATCTGAATTTCGTAGTATCAAATCATTTCTCTAGCTAGCACATCTGTGCTTCTAATTCCAACTAGACCATAGAGGTGAGTACGTGGTTCTGTGTCAAGTCACTAAATTGTCGATAACTAGAGTAATATATCATTTCAGTAGCTGGTTCTTTTTAAGCGTAACCATCATAGTGTACATATTGGATATAGTTCTGTGCAAATTAAGAATAGTTATGGGCTTTCGACTGTGTAATTATGTACTACTCCTAGTTGCATTGCAGTGGAGTGTGTAATTTTATGGACTGTCTATGTCTCTGTGTAAATGTGTGGGCGTGTGAGAGCACTTCCAAGAGCTTGTTACTAAGGTCACTAGTAAGAGAGAAAATACATCCAAACTCATCAATAATGATAAATTCTTCAATAGATTGTCACTAAAGTTTGTTAAGATAAGAAAAACTTACACGAGAATGGAGCCTAGCTAGAAGATAAGTTTATTAGTGACAATGGTCTCTCTGCTAGACCATATGCTTGTTACTAGTGTCTACAAGAGCCAAACTATTTTTCTCTAGGTAGCAGCCTCACTCTCTCTTCTCATATTTTTTTTTCCACATCACCTAAATATTGATGTTATATACTCTTAGTGACGATTTAGATGGATTGTTGAAAATTCTCTGAAAAACACGGCCCATAAACAAAAGATATTTTGTTTTTAGTAGTATGATATCACTTGGAAGGAGTGAACCAGAAGACCTGATCAACTTACAGCATGCAGTTTAACTAAGAAAAACCACTACTACGATAGCGTTACAAAGGAAGAATGCAGAATCAGAAGAACTTGAGCAATCGTCAGTGCAAAGTATCAAGTAACTAAGGCCCACTTTGAGCTAGCCACATCCAAGGCCTGGTGGAGTGGAGGTGAGGAAAAGTGTTTAAATATATTGGTCTACCTGTCTCCAACAGCTGAGCATTTGGTGAGTTGGTTGATACATGCGGTTCAATAGTCTTCACACATATTTGCTTACTTTGCTAATACCATCCGGATAATTTGGTGAGAGAGAATTTTATGAAAAGCAAGAACAATACCTTTTGAGTAAGCCAAGTTTCATACTGATCATGTCGATCCCACAATTACTAAATATTATTTCATATGAATTTACATGCATATTTTATTTTAGTTAAGTATTTAATTAAAATCTTGTTTGAAGTTTAGTTAAATCCTAAGATCATTTGTACAGCCAAATTCGACCTTATCAACCCTATAACTTTATCACCTAGTAAATATAGCTAGCAAAAGTCCTTTGACATGGAAATTCACATGCACTTAGCCAAGATTTTGTATAAGGGAAAGTTTATCCACCAAATGATATGTGAGAACTCGTCCAATGCTTTGAGTTGCAAGGGAGACTATGAACTCGACAAATATTGGTAGGATTTTCAAAACTAAAAATGCTGGGACGTAGGTAAAAGATAAGGGCACTTGTTGTCGTACACCAGAAACATGTTAGAAGAATGCCTAGGTTAATTAAGGACCGGTCATGAGTTATGGCTGCATAGCCAACTTGGTACAACCACATGTCATACGGGCTCTGGCTTGATTGAATACAGCGAAAGGCCTTAGCATGCGGTGTCGTGAATAGGATGAGGAGTTGCTATAGGATGTTATTAGTCTCATGACTCAAGAGGGGGCCCTGGGCTAGATTAATTACCAAATAGGAGGTAACCTTAGTGGGCAACACTGCATTAAGATCACTCGTCCGAAAGGTCTTGTCAAAATCACCAGGTTAAGTTTCAGACCCTTGAAATGTTGAGGCAAGATGGTAGAACTGTGTGTAATTAACCGTGTTCATAGTCACGAGCAAGCCAAGTAAAGTTGCTCGAGATAGTGTTCTAAACAAAACTTAACCAACACTCAGAAGTAATGGAAACTAGAGAAAGGTGGCATTGCCCGGGAGCTTGTGAAGCCTTGTAGGCCGCAAATATTTTTATAAATACTATGTTAACCGGGTTTTGAACTCGAGACCTCTTGGCTCTGATACCATATTGAATTACATGTACCGAACTAGTTCACCTAAAAACCTAAACTGATAGGGAAAGGAGGGTAATATATTTCAACAGTTAGTTAGTGATGGATAGTACGTCCGCACTGACATATTTAATATTTGAAACTACCTGTTTGCGAACCTACGCTAGTATTGAACTTCAGAACAATACGAAAACAACTTTATGCCAAAAGAAAAGCGTTAGGGCCACTGTGCCACTGAGCATGTTAGCTTTATGCCGAACTTCTGTGCGATCGTTGTTGAGTGGACTCTGACCGACACAGTTTTTTCTGGAGAGAGAGAGAAGCGGGCCTAGTGGCCTAAATCTCAGGCAGCCCGTGTGCATGACTTGCCATCCAGTGCGTGTAAGTTATGCTTTTCGCCTGTCCTACATTAATATTAGAGGTTGGCAAGGCACGTGTTCTTCCATATTTTGGCACGTCAAAGTACGCATACCGCGAATTCAAAAATAAAAGGAAAGAGTACTCATGAGACACTGCGCGCCTTCACGATCGTCCTCATCCGAGACACTGCTATCCTCCCATGATCCCATGGTGATCGAGCTACAGGCTTTCCTCCGACGCTAAAGAAATTAAGGCGAAGATCGAGTTCGGTCCAATGGCCTTGTCCACACCACCTGCTATGCGGGAGCACTGCACATTGATCCGTTTCGTCGCCGTCGCCGCCGTCTGCCTCCTCGTCGTGGTGGCAACGTACGTGCTATCTTCTCCGGCCGACGCCGGGGAGACGGAGCAGAAGTTCTTCAACATCTGGCCTCGTAGATCAGCAGTGCGTGAGTACTGATCTTACCTTTGGATTAGTTCATCTAGCTCGATCTTTCAGGATTAATTACCTCATTGTGCATCGTCGACGAGTTTGTAAGCCGGAAGCCCTAAGTTTCTTGAGAGATTGCATGACAAACCAGGCGCGTGCTTATCCCGAAGATGATCTAGAGGCGGCGCTGCGCGGCGCGGCGTACGCGAACAGGACGCTGATCCTGAGCGTGCTGAACAAGGCGTACGCCGCGGAGGACGGCCTGCTCGACCTTTTCCTCCGGAGCCTGAGGGAAGGGGAGGGCACCGAGCAGCTCATCGGCCACGTCCTCCTCGTGGCCATGGACCGGCCGGCTTTCCACCGGTGCATGAGCCTCGGCGGCATCCGGTGTTACCGGCTCCCGGCCGCGAACGGCACCGACGACAACCTCTCGTCGGAGCAGCTCTACATGTCGGACGGGTTCATACGCATGATGTGGCGGCGCATTCGCCTCCTCGGCGACGTCATCAAGCACGGCTACAGCTTCATATTCACCGTGTGCTCATCGAGCTCATACGCTTTGTGTCTTAACACATGCATGAATTATCTCATGTGTGTATATATCGGCGTACGTGACGCTTAGTTTTTTTTTAATGTGATGATTTGCAAGGATTTGGATGTGATGTGGCTGAGGAACCCCTTGCCGAGTCTGAACCGCGCGGAGGAGGAAGACCTCCTGATCAGCTCCGACAAGTTCAACGGCCGGCCGCACGACTACCTCGGCAACGAGCTCAACACCGGCTTCTTCTTCGTGGCCGCCAACAACCGGACGGCGGCGCTGTTCGAGGAGTGGCACGCCGCGCGGAGCGTGTCGGCGGGCATGAAGGAGCAGGACGTGCTGAACCAGATGAAGCGGCGCGGCGCGTTCCGCCAGCTCGGCGTGAGGGCGCGCGTCCTGGACACGGCGCGCTTCAGCGGGTTCTGCCAGGACAGCCGGGACGCCCGGCGGGTGGCCACCGTGCACGCCAACTGCTGCCGGACGATGCGCGCCAAGGTCGCCGATCTGAGGGCCGTCCTCCGCGCCGTCAGGCGGCTCAACCGGACGGCGGAGCTGAGGTGGCCGGCGCACTTGGAGTGTGCTAAATCATGGAGCTGAGGCGAGGAAACCTTCTCTCTTTGGAGGTCCTGCCATTCGGTGTGCTGTTGCCTCTTTGTGTTCTGTTTACTGATTATTCTTACTTTAGTGCTTGTAATCAGCAACCGTATAGATGTTCGTTTGAAGCATATATAGTACTACAAAGCATGCTTCTCTTGAAGAAACTTTCTACTTTAATCACTTGTTTTTGTTAACCCGTTAATCTATCTAATTATAAAAGTAGCTTCTGATAATCTGATCTGCGAATTACAAAGGGAACTTCCATTGTTTGTTATGCTGATACTTGTTTTGGACACCATCGAGGTGCAAAGCCCTTTCGCACCTCAAAATTACAGAGTGCTCGTGTGGCTCATCCAGTCATCCTACGTTAAGCTACAGTCCCGTGAACTAACAGGAGTTCGGCTCAACTGAAGGAGTGATGTAAAAGTAATGTACCAGAAATTAAAAGATCATTACAGAGAAAGGGGAATTTTATTACACCTGATGACATATCAGGATTGGGCTCGCACTTGTTATACACAGGGAATCCTGCATTTCTTCACTTACTATATATAGAGAATCTTGCATTTGAGCTATTCAATAAGCAACATAATAAGTGATATCTATAGAGGCAAATCCTTCAGCCTGTGATATCATTCTTAAGGGCCAAAGAGTTATAACAGCTGATACAACTGTTCATCGTACAAATGATTACAACATTTTTTAACATCAGACTGTAAATCCCAGCATAAAGCGTTACATTCGTATCTACTGTACAAGCATAGGTTGTGCAATGATTCTACTAACCTTTGACAAGCCATCAGCTATTCTGCCCTGATTAATTCTGCTGAAAATTTACGCAACCTGCAAAACTTCTTGACGCTTGATCTCAAATACCTTCTGTAGCGCATCCTCAACAACCTGCACAAGAAGAAAGTAAGCATCACGGTTATGCAGTTTTAATTTCATCTGATGTGCACAATATGTGCACTAGTGCAAGAAGGGCAGGTACAACAGAAGCACCTAAACCAGGTAAGTATATGAAATAGGCAGTGCTCCTGCCTCTTACTTCAAAAAAACATTACCTTGTCCGGAGTCGAGGCCCCAGAAGTAACTCCAATTGTGATAGGCCCTTCCGGTAGCCAGTTTTCTTTCTCAATAAGCTCACCATGCTGTCAAACAGTTCAAATTTCAGTAAAAAGTATTAGTAAGATTCATTACCATTTTATGAAAACAATAATATATTCTCAATGAGAGATAAACATATCTGGGGGTATTAGAAAGTACATTTAGCTTGTAGCTGATCCTGTTTCCTGGTCCAATCCTTTGTTCACTGTCAATCCAGTAGGACGGAATTCCACTGAGTTCTCCAATTTCTTGCAAATGAGAGGTGTTACTGGAATTCCATCCTCCAACAACCAGAATAATGTCAACTTTGTCCTTCACTAACTGATACATTGCATCTTGTCTTTCCTGAGGTATGAAGCGGAAGAGTGTCATCAATATAGTCTATGTCCAAGTGAGTCTATGACTATTATTTCCTGAGGAAATATTTTTCATAGACACCAAAAAACAGAGTCAAATACACCCAACCATACAAGTATAAGGGGTTTTCCTGATAAAATAACTATTATCCATTCAAAAAAGTTTTTAGTGATTTACTTTGATGGGGCTTCATAAACATGTGGATTGAACTGGGGACATAAATGATTGCCACAACAATCATTAACCCTATATTTCCCTTCACTACAACTATACAGCAAATAATAAGCAACTATCCCACTACCCTAAAAGATGTAATTTTTAGTCTCACACACAAGATAAAAGATGGCATGTAATAAGATTGCCCCTCTGCCCTTATTGAATTTATCTCACGCAGAGTATTCACAGGGCAGTTAGTGGTCGAGTGATCAATGAGGACATGTAGTGCAGTGTGCATTAAGCATGAAGAAGGGCAAGAAGATATCAGCACATATTGCCTCAAAGTCACAAAATCTTTATCAGTAAATTTCTTGCTCCTATAAATATTTCAGTTGGTGGTGATGGTCCGTCTGACATCCCACCTCCACTCACCAAAGATAACTTCATGACTGGTGTGCTCATCTCTTTGCAATTTCCGCCATCTTGTTTTAGGCTTCGCAAAATATGCATATAATTATTTTTATAGTTTTGCTATTTGTAAGTTGGCTTGTTTTTTCTAACTCAAAGTCAGTTTTTGTGGCCATGAATTTGTATGGATACCCATGTGTCACTGCCACATGATTAGATTTATTTTTATTATTTCCGTAGCAATGTGCGGGCATTCAGCTAGTCTTTCTAAAATGCATCTTTCTTTAGTAATGTAAGGACTAAAGATATTTTCGAAACAATCCATTTGGAATACACCTAGAGGACATAGGTTTATGAGGAAAAATGATCACACGTAACATTTTTAAAGGTTGGGTTAGTCCAGTAGGGGCAGAATATCTCTGTAAAACTAAAGGATATGCTCAAAAGAAAATTTACCTGTGTAGCATCACAAATAGTGTTGAAGGCAACAAAGTGTTCATTGACATTCTCAACTCCATACTTACGCATCATAGTCTTCTCAACAAGTTTTCCTGTTAATTATATAGCATTATAGTCAAAATTGGTAGTAGTAGCAAATTTGTACTGTACAAAATCACAGTCATAAAGGTAACAACAACTGTTAGTACAACACACCAATTTCTTCAGTTTCTCCTTTAAGCATTGTTGTTTGATTTGCAATGCCCACTTTCTCCAAGTCAATATCTGGATCAAATCCTGGAGAAACAGCTTTTTTGAATTTCTGCGGTTGTGGATCAAACCGTTCCATTAGACATCAGTGTTTCTTTCAAACATGACAGTAAAAGGATAATTCGAGAAAAACTTTACCTCAAGGAACTCCTCTCTTGTTGAGCTAGATGCATCAAGTTGGCCACCAAGTATATAATCGCATACATACATTGCCTGTTTCAATTGATAACACTTTATTATCTTAAGCCATAGAACGTATTCAACATGAAGTCCAAAACAACAGCAAAATATGAATGCATCAAATGTACCTCAGCCATATTCTTCACTATGATGTACTTCCCTGCAAAAGAAGCAGTGGCAACAGTCTCTTCATGGGCATACTTTCCATGAATAATAGAAGTATAGTTGCCCTTCTTATGCTTGTCAACCATGTTCCACACCTATATTAAATTATGCAGTTCATTAGCCTGATATAAGTTTTGACTCTTGAGTAACAGAGAGTGGCATCGTAAGAAAGAACAAGGGGATCTTCGAAAGGGAAGTATACCTTTGAAACCCAAGGGCATGTCGTATCAACTATCTGCACTTTCTTCTCATTTAGTGTGTACATCTCCTCCACAGCAGCTCCAAATGCAGGCAAGACAACAACATCGCCTTGTTCAATAACATCAAAATCCTTAAGACCAGCGTCAACAGGAATGTTTGTGACGCCCATATCCTCCAATCTCTGCATGAACAAACACAAGAATTTAACTCATGTCAAATCCAAAGCCCTTGGACAGATATGCCACAAAATGAACACAGGTAGCATGGAGAACTTGTTCTTTTGCTTTGCAGACAACAACATGAAAACTACAAATACAGGTTAATTGTTTGAGTAACCGAGTGGCTAGAACACATATGAACCTGGTAGTGATTCTTTAGTATCAACACTTTTATCACTAGAACTTTACTCCCTATCGCTCAATTTGCCAAAACATATTACATATATTCTAATATACTATAAGATAGCGGTGCTACCATGAGACCATTAATTTATCCCCTCGCCCACAGCAAAATCAAATTCTTCCGGAAAAAAAAACTGTCCATGAACGGGACACTTGTCCCTAAGAAGCCACACGAACTGCACATGGCGATGTCAAATCAACGAAATCGGTTGTGGGAACAGTTGTACCTTGTTGACCGTGGGGTTGTGGATGATCTCGTTGGTGAGCCAGATGCGCTCCTCGGGGAACTGCTTGCGCGTCTCGTAGGCGATCTGCACGGCGCGCTCGACGCCCCAGCAGAAGCCGTAGGCCTCCGCCAGCTTCACGGTCACCGGCCCCCACGTGTACTCGTTCCCGTTCTCCTTGAGCGTCTTTATCACATCGCCTGCACGCAATTTCCCCCATCGATTAGAGACGTTTCTGGACGAATCAGACCGCAATTAGCTACCTGCTGCTACTAGTTTCGTCGCGCTTACTGGTGAACTCCTGGCTCATGAGCTCGAGGGTCTCCTTCTTGTGGCCGAAGCCCTTGCGGTTGTAGTTGTCGCTGCGGGTGAGATTGTGGCGGAAGGCCTTCTTGTCGAAGTCGGGGTCGAGGGAGGCCGACGCGGATGCCGCGGGGGGAGAGGCGTCGCAGCGGACGGAGGGAGGCGGGCGCCGGCCGCCGCGGCGCGGGGAGGAGGAGGAGGAGGAGGAGGAGGCGGCGGCCGCGGCCGGGGAGAGGAGGGCGGACCGGAGCTGCGTGGTGATGGTCGCCATCGCCGTGGTGGAGCAAGCGGGCGTCGTGTGGAGCTGAGCTGCCGAGGAGGGGAGGAATGGGCGGACGACGCCAAGTGCCCGCGCGGAATGGGGACGGGGATGAGTGCGCTGCTGGCTTTGAAGTTGGGATCCACTTCTCTTATGATCATCTTATCCCTGCGCCTCATGTTTTGTCCTGTGGAAATTTGGGGGAAACACCCTCTGATTTGCCAGTGTCACGAATGAAAACGTTCGCCACGTCTTCAATACGGGACTAAGGGGGTATATCTAGATAAAGAGCAGGCTCCAAAGAATCATGGTGCACTTGGTTAGAGGAATAGAGGTAGGTAGATTAGAAATATCCATTTTCTAAAAGCGTTTGGTTGAAGGTCACATGAATAGATCTAATCAATGAAGGAAATATACCGTAGAGATCTTAGATAGCTCCACCAGCCAATTGGACAATGCGGCCACCCTATCCTCGTGCGGTCATGTGGCACGTGAGGACGCTGCTGCGCTCATCTCTGACGACACAACCCTCTAGTTCACATCTCCGTCTCATCTGTCTCTCATCCACATCTTCCTATTCTATCTCTCTTGTGTTTCCCTCACTCCCTTATTGTGACCTGGTGGCGGCGCGCTTTTGTTGGTTGCTGCACGCAGGTGAGGAGTGTGGTTAGCGCTGGTGAGGACAAGGACGATAGGCGATGTGCTGCTACCAGTTGCGAAGGTGATGGGCTGCTAACAGTGGATTTGATGGGCTGTGACTAGGGATAGGATGAGGGGCGACACATGGTCGAGCTCACAGCTGACACCCGGGTGACCGCACTTCTCATCTTTGATGAGGATTCGAGGATGACCCCTTCCTTTTGCCATATTCTATTTCCGATCTATCTTTTTCTCGTTCAGATCTGTTTACGAACAAATTTGGTGCATTGTGATGTCATATAGCAGTTCGATTGAATTCTTTAGTTGTGTTATTGCTTGTTCCATATTTGTCCGATTAGAGAACAACATGAACTAGTTGGCAATCTTGAACACACTTGATGCAGTGGTGTAGTCAATTTCTCGAGCTTATAACAAATGTGATATTATGCTCGTAAAATTCTAGTAAGAATACAATGTAAATCAGTAAACTTGTTGAGAATTTGTTGTTAGGTTTTCACCTTTATTTTTCTGAGCCTGCAAAAGAGTTAATCCCAAGAAGAACGGAAAAACCGAATAGAGCCAAATGTTCTTGATCTAAACCTGCAAACGTGTTAAAATTGATTTGCCTTGTGTCGACATGAT
Source organism: Stipa capillata (assembly GCA_019208055.1). Classification (NCBI taxonomy): domain Eukaryota; kingdom Viridiplantae; phylum Streptophyta; class Magnoliopsida; order Poales; family Poaceae; genus Stipa; species Stipa capillata. The sequence goes on along the minus strand of JAGXJF010001585.1, from coordinate 345,838 downwards.
TGTTTGGCCTTTTCATTTCTGTGCCAATCCAGTACAACGATTTGTTCCGGCAAGAAACACAAACTCACCAGTATTTTTTGTTCCCATATACAGCGGTGATTCACCGTATCTCGAGAAGAGGTTATCACAACTAGCTAGTTCATTCCTTTCTCTTCAACTAAATAAAAAATTGACTCATCCTGTCCAACTCTCATCTCTCTAATCAAATAAGAAATTGGTTATCTCATTCATCTTACTAAACAAAAACTTAAGTTATCCCATCCTAAAAAACTGGATGACTCTAACTTATCTATATTTGCCTGCCATCTAAACACATCCCAACTAGCTAAGATGCCCTTGCGGATATCGGTTGTTGCTTCGCATCTGAATTCTGGACCGAATAAATTACTGGCTCTTCTTAGATGTCAATTTCGTAACATAAGTATCTACTATGTACTGCACCGTTGTTATGCACAACCCTATTTTACTTTGTTCATCGGGGCTATGTACCCCTCAACCTTGAGACTTTGTAAATATATTGTCCGGTTGCTTTAAAAAAACATGAATTGAGGTGGCATATCTAGTTTTACCGGTAGGAATTTTAAAAGGCGTCATTCCACTTTAGATCCTAACTATTTCGAAAGCCCAAGAAGCAACTTTTCTTGACCTACGTGCCATCTAGTGGCATGTTGACACACGTGGCTGCAACGTTAGGGGAACATACACGAAAGAGGCACATCAACTAAACTAGCAAAGTGACCGCATATTTACGTAAAAAAGTTTACTATATAGTGCCATGGTTGATATTATCTGTTTTATCAGTTATTTGTATCAGTTATTGACTGATATTCGATTTAGTCACTGCTAAGTTAGCTTTTTAAAAGTCATTCAAAATATTAAAAAAATAACACTAACAATTATTCGATTTATTCACTACTAAGTTAGCTTTTTAAACTGTCATTCAAAATATTTAAAAAGTAGCTAAAGTACATCCCAAGAAAACATGATTTGAGTTGGTAGAAATTTTTCTGTGTATTACGTTATTAGCCTTTATTCAAAGTACTATTTAATAGCAATGTTACTTAATAGAATATTTTTATTGAGATCAATGGCCTGTCGTGTAAAATTACAGGCTTTCATGATAAAATTTCTACATTTTCGACTTCCACTTCTTATCCCACAATGTCTATCTTTTTAATAATAATTTAAAAAATTCAACAAGAAGAATTAACTTAAACATTGATCGCTCGTATCTGAACCTTGTGTCTCTTCCTCTACCTACCTCATCATTGGTCGTATTTCTGTTCCGTTATTTGATTAGTGCAATATCATGTCCCCATATATTTCTACACATGCTCCTCTTACTCCAATTGCCTATGCCATTTGTCCATTGGCAATATCAAAGCATATGTCCCCGTCATCCTCAAGTGATTTTGCTCATGTGTCACCCAAGCAATGCACTCAACTTTTATTCTTGGACCCACGCGCATTAGAGCGACCCGGTTTACCATGCCACTGAGCGGCTTTGCAAGAATCTAAACCCTAGTGTTTTCTCTACTGCTTCCTAATCAAACTGCCTCTATAGGTGTATCACCACCAACTTCGCATTGGTGTATTGCACCACTATCATCAGTTTGTTTGATAAATCTCATTTGAAGCATGATCCTTTACTATCTTGTAATCATGTCATGACTCACCTCATGACCTCAATAGCACTGTGATCATCAATGTATGTTCGTCGAGTAGAAATCAAGTACTAATTTTAGTTTAATTTTTGTTCCTCATTTTAGTTTTGGGTTGAATTCCATATTAAAATCCAACTACTAATTTCAACTAAAATTAATTCTAAGATTTAGCTATTTGGGAAATAGAGTTGTATTCGCCACCTAAAATATATACATCCAATTGACAATTTTCAAATAAAATTCATTTTCAAATTTAAGTTAGGAAATAGAGTTTTATTCTTTATTCACCTAATAAGAGTTGTATTTGCTATGAGTTTCAAAAATAGAGTTGTACTCTTTGTCCTCCTAATAAGGGTTGTTTATGGATTTCTATAAACAGTTTAATTCATCTACACGGTTATAATCTTGACCCGCACCACGATAAGTTGTGGAGATATTTCGACCTATGTGGAAGAATATGGTGGCTTATTTTTCTATTATTTTAATAATATAATAGATAGATAATTGTGGAAATGATTCTTTTCAGTTGACGTGTTTTCTGGACTTCAGGCGGAGCTAAGGGGTGTAAAATATGCATCCCATTTTAGAACATAATAGTTGTTCGGCTAAGCTGTCTGGATGCCTCATCAGAACAATACAAGATTTTGGAGAATGTTAGCCACCAACGAATTTTTCATTGTTTTAAGTTCATATTAGATTTGCTCTAAAATTTTCATAGGTAGAATCATTTTGTGAAAGAGTTGTTTCTTGCGTTGTTCTAGAGGGCCGCGCGAGTTTTCCATAAGATTAAAATTCCTCCAACGAAAACCTAAGTATTGTGCCACCCCCTCAGGGTTTTGAGTGTTTAAAGGCTGTGTCGTCTTTAAAACTCCGGCCCACAACTAGCCTCTAACCTTAGTATAGTTCTCTATAGTGTGTTGGCCTTTAAAATGTGGCTCGGAAATAAGTCAGTTAAAAGGTTTATAGGCTGAAAAACCCCACGGTCTAGATGCTCTAAAGCAATCCTAAGCATGACCAATTTCCGGCAAGGGGCATTCAACAGCTCACAAGTCACAACTGGAGTAGAATACCAATCTCCAAAATACGAGGACTCGGTTGCAATGACCAAAACACATCGAAACCCCGTGAAAGTGAAGCATATTCCTTCACTAGCGAGTCCCGGCCCCGGGAGCCCCCGGTCTTGTCCTCTTCGTGGCTGCGTCCATGCCGAGCCGTCCCGGCCGCGACGCGACGGTCAGCACCAGCCACGAGGGGGTGAAAATCTCCAGAACGATTGTCGAACTACGCGAGCGCACCACGTTTTCCTGGCCACCCAAATTCTGAGGTCTCGTGCTGTTGCCGAAAGCACGCGAGCATTGCAGAAGCCTGAAAAAAAGGATTGGTCCGGAGCACGCGCCGGCCGCTGCTATAGGTTTTTCTGGTGATCATTGCTGCCATGTGCCGTTTCTTCTCTCCAAGTCTCCATATACGTGTTTGATCGGATCGGATCGGTTTAAGCGAAAATTTTGGTGATTTCAGCAATATCTTGGGTTAATTGTAGAGTATTCTTAGGAGGTTATTTGTAGATCTGGAGTGCAGGTTAGAAAGTTATTTTGCGGTTGCTAGATTCCTCGTACAGTCGTAAGCACTGAGCTTATAGTCAAATCATGCATGCGACTCCCAGATGGTCGTCTACATGTGCGTAAGAAAGCGAATAATAAGTGGAAATCGCCAAAAACGCGCGAAATGGGCTATACTTTCGTAACAAAACACGTGAAACGGACTGCGACACATGTGCATAGAAAATGGAAGCTCGACCAGAGTTGGTGGTTTAGACGGCTTTCTGTATTTTAGAAGTTCGTACACGCGTATATGATAATATTCGGTGCTTCATCGGAGGTCATCGGATGTATTAATCCTCCCTTCCTAAATAGATAAGCTTCGGGCACGAGCACAATCTCTAAGCTGCAACCTTAACTTTTGCACTTTAAACATCGATCTATTAAGTCAATCAAGGTTTAATTTAATTTTTTTCTTGATCAAAAGGTGTTTCAAAGTGTTGTTAGCTTATAACTGGCCGGTTATGACTATCCAACACTCCTGCATAACATTTTCACCATAAGTGAAGGGTAGAGTCCCATGATATCGACATCGACTAGATGATTGGGGTGTTTACGTTCATCTCGTCTATCGATTCATCTATAGAAGCAAAACTCCAGCTCTCACATCTCACTTATTACGTTTCATAGTTTATTATTCAATATTAATATCATGACTAGCTAGTCATGATCTATAACCAAACCCTAACATGTTAGTAATTTCATCCATCACAAAATTCAACACTAAATAATATGCAACCAAGCATCACATCTCATCCACAATATAACATAAATTAAAAATCTTAGTGAGCTTGCATGCTTGCCTTGCTCGTATTTCTCCTGATCATGCTGAGGATCAACCTCGCAAATTTCTCGTTGCCGGGTTTTACTGAAAACACTATTGAGACGTCGAAAACGATAAAAGAAGGCAATAAATCAATGCCAGGATAATCAAATACTATATATTGAACTAAATGCATCCTAAAATATAGGAACTTAAATTATAAAACTAATGCAATTTGTTTCACTCAATTTGGAGACACATAATTAAAGTTATAAAAATTTTACGTTTTCGTATGATTTTTTTGGGTTTAGAAAATTACATAATAGTAACATGCAACGGAAGTGGTACCATTAAATTATATAGATTAAATAATGTATTCACAAAAAAATTCAACTCATTTGGAGTTCATATAAATTTTCTATGATTCGTACAAGTTTAAAACATTAAACATTTTTATCCTTTTTCATTTAAATAAAAAGGGAAATAGTTTTTATACCAGGCCTTTCTAGCTACAGAGACTGACTAATAGGGCCAAAGGTCAGTTTGGACTGGTCAAGGGTTGACTGGTCCAAGTGACCCTTGGGCCCACTTATCATCCTTCGTCAATTTTTCTTTTTCTCTTTTATTCATTTTTCCAGCCAATGACATATGGGTCATACTTGTCAGTTTTATTTTATTTTACAAATTTCTTAAACAAGTTACGTAAGTGGTGGGGCCTGATTGTCATACACTCAAAATACCTAATTTTTTTAAACATAGTTCTTACCGTCGGGGTCCACGTTACATACTTAGGACCCAACGGTTAACAATGGCTAACGATCAGATCGACCGGATTCACTTGTCAGACCGACCAGCAGTAAACACCGACAAGCCCAAGCTCGGTGAGGAAGCGTGTAAGAGAAATACCACAACATTTTAGGTGTGTTTTGCTGCGTTAGATTGAAGGCAGTGCCACCACTCCATTTCGGTGATCGCATAACCGGTGACTCGCTTGAGATCCATATTGAGCTCGGTGAGGAAGCGTGCAAGAGAAATACCACACCATTTTAGGTGTGGTTTGTTGCGTTAGACTCTAGGCAGTGCCACCAATCCATTTCGGTGATCAGATAAATCGATGGCTCGTCGGAGACCCATATTGAGCCTCACTGACGGCGGCTAGAATAGAGCAACGACGCAACGCACGACTGAGCATCGAGATAAGAGAAAGGGGAACGGGATCAACTTAGGAGCTCATCCCGAAGTCACCGAAGCCTAGAGCCGAGGCAAAGGAGGTCGGAGCAGGGGGGACGTGGTGGCCGACTGATGAGTCCATTTTGTACTCATTATTTATTTAAGTTTGATCCTTGTTTAATGAATTTTGACTTGATCAATTCCTAATCTTTTGCTAATAATGACTAGTTAATAATCAGATTGTGCAAATCTCTCTTTTTGGACTTTATGTGTATAGGATCTCTGAAAAATGTACATATATGGATATATTTAGAAACTACTCGTCGAGAGGAGTGCCCACGAAGAAACAAGAGCCTAACAGGAGCATCTAGTAGGTTTGCCGACTAGTTGTATGGGCGTGACAGTCGTACCGCACGGTCGTACCGTAGTCCAGTAGGACCGTCATGTCAAACGCAATAACTTCCGTGAAGGCTATCCCTAAGAATTCGTGACGGATATTTCACGAAAACCTAAAAAAACGCATGTGATCTATATAAACAAAGAGGGGGAGAAGAGGAGAGGACACCAATGGTAGGAGGCCACGAAGAGGACCGCCACACGCAACAACCATCACTTCTCAAACTCTAGCGACTATGCCCATCTATATCTTCTACTCTCTCCATTACTTTTGCCAAGAAGTAAGGTTATAAGATGTTTAAGTATTTCAATTAAGTACTTTTCTTTTTATCTTCTTGTGCAATGTGTTCCATTGGTTCAATCTTAGTGGTTTCTATGGATCGTGGATAGTCCATTATAGGCTTTGGGAGGAGGATTAGCCTCGTAGATTGAAGATTATTTATATTGGATCATGTTTATTTTTGTATCTCGAAACTTGTCTTGTATGATCATATTGATATAGGTGCTCAAGGTGAACAATAGAGAGGTCTCATGGTAAACTTCGAAGAGAAAGCGACAGCGACGTGCAGAAGGGGTAGCCATGAGGAGACTCTAGGGAGAACGGACACAGTCACTATGCTTTAAACATTGGTCTAGCTTATGCCTTAATAATTCTGGTGATGTCAAGGATAGACTTGGCACCAAGGGGTTGAACAATAGATCCTATGAGTAGGCAGATGTCAGCACAGGTGAACTATGGATATGTCGCCCACTTGATCATTTACTCTATGTTTATTAGTGCAATAATATTTATACTAGTTGTCCATACACAAATATTCTAATCTGCAGGTACAACTCACTCCTAGGCATATTCCTCATCATATTAGCAACCCCCTTTACTTTCCGTTGATTTTTAATTTATGTTTTTATTACATGCATATTTTCGTTTCTCCATAATCAACTTTAGGAACACCACCATCTTCGATTTGACACTCGAAGCAACTGTCGGCATCCTCTTGAATTCCCAAGAACGATCTCAATGCCGTGATTGTTCCCACGACACGTCACTTCCTTAGGATTGATAAACCTCGGAATGCTTGGGAGGACTGCAACCGATCTAGTCTTCTTGCTAGGCCAACATCACCTGAGCTTTCTAGCGCCGTTGTTGGGGAAGCAAGCGCTGCTCATGGTAATGTAGCTTTATTTTCGTTTTTGTTAATTTTAGTTTATCTTTTGATAGATTAGTTTTATCTTATTGCAATTTAGTGAAAACCCAAAAAGGTTAGTTGATAGTTGTTCTTTACTTTTTAGCTCTTTTAGTTTTGCAAACATTAAAAAGTATTTAAATATTGCTTATCACAAACTTGGTGATTTTGCCAGTCCATCTAGTAAAGATTACTTAAGGCACCGATCACTCAACATATGGCTATTACTAGATTTTTTTGAGATTAAACCTGCTTTATTAAATTTAGTTCAACAAAATCAATTTGGAGGAACCGCTAATGAAGATATTGGAGTGCATCTTCATACTTTTACAAAAATTTGTGATGTGATGAAAGTTAAAGGTGTAGCATCTAATGTTATTTTGATATGTTCATGTCTAAATTTTTTTCCCTACTAGAACAATACAATCAAGATCACATATCATAGGATTTCGACAAGAGGATAGGGAAGCTATTGCTTTTTCATGGGAACGAATGAATGAAGCTATTAGAAAATGTCCTAGTCACGGAATTCCCAAGTGGCTTATACTTCATATATTTTATAATAGTCTTAACCAAAATTTAAGAAATATGCTCGATACAGCCGTAGGAGGAACATTCATGACAAGACTAGTGGGTGACACCCGGAAATGCTCAGATGAAATGATAGAAAATCACGCCCAATGGCACACCGAGCGTTCAACTTCATCAACCAAGAGGGTGAATGCTATTGAAGCTAATGAATGTAATAATAATTTATCTAGAAAAATTGATAAGATTATAGCTATGATGATGCTAGCTAATGAGGATAATATTTGTATTAGTGCTATTGCTGAAAGAGAGTAATTTCATTGCTAGAAGTACTTTCATTAATTATTGTTGGAGAAATCCTAATTCTGATAGCAATATGAATAACAGTAATTATGGTTGCAATGCTAATCGTCTTAAACAATTTATGGCATCTCAGATGGAACAAAAAAATTATTTACTGAGAAAATTAAGGCTCATGAAGCTTGTTTGGAGATGTCTTGTTAAGGCAATTCTATATCCCGGAAGGTCCGTGTTCCATGTCGGAACCTCCAACATGTGTATCTGTCTGCTGTGCTCTGAAAGTCGGAACCTTTGAGTTCTTTCTGGATGTTCCGAGATCTATTTCTAGACAACAGTACATCCATTGGTTTCAAAATATCGGAACCTTTGAGTTCAAAGTCAAAAGTTCTGAGTTCTTTCGCTTTTTTTATAACATCCAGTTTTTTAGGGGTTGGCTATATATAGCCCAAAGCCTCTTTACGTTGATAATTCTTTGAAACATCTTTTTTCTACTCCCTTAAGCCTCAAAACCACAGTTCCTCAAGTCGAAGCTGTATTCCATGTGATGAAATGTTTGAGAGAGATTGAGTCTTAATTGAGCATCAAGCAAGAGTTCATCTTCAAGACAACTTGATTGAAATTTGTTACTCTTGGCGATTGGCGTCTCCTAGATGTCTATGAGTTGTTGGGAGCGTTCAAAAGAAGTGTGAAGAGCCTCTTCAAGTTTATGAGGGTTTGGGGCTCACCAACCGCAAGGTGAAGAGCTGCCACAAGTGAAGGGAGGCTTCGTATCGGTAAGCCTCTTAAGAAAAAAAGCATGTTTTGGTGCCGGTTTCGATTGTTAGATCAAGCTTCCTCAATAGAGACGTAGAGCTTCGCCAAAGGATCAAACTTCAACAACAAATTATTGTCTCCCTTATGTTTGTGATAGTTCCATACTTGATTTTTCCTGCATTTTTTGTTTGTTAGTATGCATAGGATTTAATTTGGTTATATATTTTGATAATCACCTATTCATCCCCCCCGGTCTAGTCGATAGCCTTGATCTTTTCACTCCTGCACCAGGAAAGCATCAAAATGGGTATAGTGTGGCGTGCCCGGTTTTAAGGCCGGATACGTCCTTTGTGATTACTGTACTGGTCCCTGGATCAGTAGCCAGTACACACAACCACTTGATAACATACACATACAATACCGAACTCTTATTACACAGATAGACCTTTATGGTCGAGGTTCAACACCAGGCCTATTGGCCGAATAAAACAGCAGCGGGAATAAAACATAGCGTAGTGGATAACCCATCGACATGCCGAACCAACAGGCAGCTGACTGGGGAGGAAATGTCCTAACCCTCGAATTCGCTGTCACCCTCTTCGAAGTCGAAATCTTCTTCGTCCTCTGGCCAAATCAACAAGCCAGGTGAGTACATTGAATGTACTCGCAAGCAATCCCCGTAGGAGGATTATACAGCTATATTTCATGCAGGAGTATTTCAAGAGGGCAGCTCTAACCTATGTTTCTGGTTGTGCGAAAATGTAAGTTCTGCATTTGAAATACTGAATAGTAGATTGTAAAAGCATTTTGAAAACTAACAGTAAATCAAGTGGCATCTCATCACCTTCCATCTCGTCTCATCTTATCTCATCTCACGCGGTAAACACCGCTAATCATCTCATAACCTATTACCGATAGTTCCACTCACCGTCCATGGCACCATCCATCGAACGGTAGTTTCCACATATCCGATAACTAGGTTTTCCATCACTAGACCGTATTCCATCCACCTCAGGCAATACGGCGAATTTCTTTACTTCGGCAATTTCCTTGCCACCGACGCGTGGCCTAAAATTGCCCACTGTGGACACGTTATGCCCACGTCCTTAATCCCAATGCCCATCCTTTGCAAACAAAACTTAGTCTAACCGGTGTGTGGCTGCGCCAGTTCATGTCCATAACCGAGGACGCGGCTATTCGAATAGTTTTTAACACTCTGCAGAGGTTGTACGGTTTTACCCACAAGATGTAATAATCCCTTTAATGCCGAGTACTAACTAATACACCTGATGAGGCGTATTGGCAGGGATAATACAACGAAACCCTTCGACTGCGTTAATACTAGAGCCGGACCCGCTAAATGAGACTTACCCCAACTCCGATTGTGCCCAGGCAGCCTGACACCACAATCCGGAGAAACGCTCATCTTTGTGTCGAATCTTCATCCACGTCTAAATGGAGCTCACTAAGAATCTCTACCCATGTAGCACCGTGGGGATTCTCTAGGGATCCATATCCTACCTAGCACTTCCTCGTTACTTCCTACGGGTCCGAACCCTATTATTAGGCGGGTTACCGAGTCAAGTCCTTCCCATAAAGGACAAATGGACGTACGGTGGGGGAACTGGTTTAGCGGCACTTGGGCTCGGTCCTTAACTGATTCGAGTAAGACTCCAGTTTATCATCATTCACTGGGTAGCCTTCCGCTACTTCGTCTTCCTTCAAACCACCTTACCTTCCTACCCGAATCAAAATATCTCCAACTTCATTTTGGATTTTGGCAACATTTCTTTTAAAAACTCACCGCGGATAACATACGCTATCCGCGGGTTTTAATTTCCCGTACCCGAAGGTTTGAATCAACCGAACAAAATTTTAGTCTTAACTATAGCAGGGCTAAGCAATGGCTACTGCCTATAACCTTGGTATTTCGTCTGTTGGGAACCAGCCGACGAGTCAACTAGGGTTACAAGGAATCGGATGTTCAACCCTAGTCCGAATGCATCTATCGGATATAGCTAAATCTACATAAAATATCGTTTATAAACATAGCATGCATGTTTCGTAATCAAAATAAATATACTTCGCAAATATAGGATTCAAAATGGACAAGGTGGAAAATTGCTTGCCTGGCAGTTCCTGCTCTTGTTCCTAATGCGAGGACGGGGATGATTCCGGTTCGTCCTGACGCACGTATTTCACTCCGCGAATTACGCGTCGAAAGGAACAACGAATAAGCAACAATCCCAACACTTCAAGAAAACCAAACAATATGCATGACCAAAATAAATCGCGGATAGCCAGGTGAACTCAGGGAGGTGCTTGCCCAGAAACAATCGAGTTAGGGTTTAGGGTTTCGGACGGCGATTAAGAAAGGGAGGTGTGTATACCTGAGCCTAGGTCGGGGATTATGTTCCAGGGTTTTAGGGTATAGGTTTACGGGGACAAAGAATGCTTTTGGCAGCAGGTATATGCAAAATTTGTCACCTAAAATGACGATATACTTAGATGTGAAAAACACTTTAAACTAACAACTTTTGTTCAAACGAGTTCAGGAGGTTACTGATGTTTTAATTCTACAAGATGGGAATGGAGATTTTCAACCTAGGGTCGTTCACGGGTTTATGCATGCATATACTCTGCATATATGGAATTAACTACTTTAAGAACTAACCTTAATTCTAATCTCTACTATTTATATTCAAACAGTTTTAAATCCTGAAAATGTATTTGAATCAACCGATGAGAATTAAACCTAGGATTTCAGAACCGGCTTCAAACGTTGCAAAACCGGTCTGAAAGGCTTCAAACCGGTTGAACCGGCAGCGCAGGTCTTTAAAGCTTAATGGCTCTGTGGCAAGTGCGCTTCCGACAGCATTATTGCGCCTACGCTTGGTCGGGAATGGCTCAAACTAATTGCGCTTTCAGTTGTCGGAAATGGACTGGAGTTATTGCGCCATGCACGGTCGGACGCGGCGACTCAGCTAGGGCAGATAAATGCGTATTAAACGCAGAGGACTCGGGGTTTGCTCGGTGCGTCTGCTGCGTGTCTGCTCGTGGGCCTCGGCTGTAAGTGGCCCTACGCGGCAGTGGCTCTGGGGTTCCCTTGCGCGGTACCTCGGGTGGACTTACCCGTTCGGCTGGTCCTTGTGCTGGTCGGAACGGATGGGGAATGGCCGGCGGGGAGTTCCTCTGGTGCCGAAGCTCTGGACTTGGCCGGTTAGCATCGCCGGAAATAGCTACTAGATGGGAGCTGCGGAGGAGTAGGGGAGAGTGGTGGCGAGGCTTGGTCCGCTCCTGGAGCTCGGCTTGCTCTTCTCCCGGCTAGGTCAGAGGCGACGGAGCGAGACCAGTTAACCGGGGCAAGGCTTGGGGAGAGAATGGTTCGAGCTAGAGCTAGGTGAGGAGTCGGGTGAGGATTTGAGGGGAATTGGGTGCACCGGCTGCCCTTTTTATAGCTGGAGGTGAGGTAGAGCTAGCGGTGGCCGCCGAGCTTTCTCAATGCCGGAGACATGACGGCTCAAGCGAGCTAATTAATGGCGCTGCCACGTTGGCAAGTGGCGAGGCAGGTTACAGGGGAGTGGAGGGACGGCTCAGGCAGCTGCTGTTGCTCGAAAAAGCCCCAACGGCGGTCGGCGCAGCAAGGGAGTACGGCAGGTGCACGCTGTGGCTTGTCTGGACGCGTCCAGAGCGCGTCCAGAGTGGCATGGGCGTGCCATGGGTGCTCTGGGACATTTTCGAGGTGTCAAACCATGTCATTCAAGTTCAGGGACACGTCTTCGAGGCTTGAGCAGCTTCTGGGCACTAGAGATGCTTTGAGCAGTGAGGGCCTTGAATGCCAAAATGGGACGTGTCCTAGCTTTCAATAGCACCAGATGGGACGTGAGTGGTCAGGGAGTGTAAATGAAGATTAGGAAAGTGAGGGCAGTGAATTGACCGCTCAATTAATTTGAGTAGACCTAGCAAAGAAATCACTGTGATTTCATGCGATAGGTCATTCGGGGAAAATGTGCTTGGTACTTGCCCTACTAGATTTTTACTTAGGAACTACCCAAGATTTTTGATATTGGGACTCCTGGGGGTGTGGGAAGTGTTGTGGAATTTTATCGAAATTTTCTGAGAGATAATTATAGGGGTTTCAGTACAACGCTTAATATTGCCCTAAGATTTAATATTTCCATATCTCAATATTTTTGCATTGGCCCCCTATATTTTATGCTATATTTGGGTTAAGGATATTGTTAGGGTTCTTCAGGAATTTATTTGGAATTTTTGGAAAGACCGGGGAGAGGTAGACTTCGCGATTAGAGTTTTGGAAGGAAAAGATTAAATAAGGAGAAAGGGGGAAATTAGGGTCGGAATTAGGGTTTCGGAGCGTGGCAGGGTAGGGAGATGGGTAGAGTATCTTCGGGGCTTCAACACGATACTCGGGGACATTTGGTGATGCGGTGCCGCGAGTGTATCACTGGATATCGGTCGAGCGGAGAGATGGGGTAGATTCCCGGATTAGGGTTTAGATCGGAAGGGTACGAGAGGGGTGAGACTAAGGGTGAAATGCATACGATGATTAGGTTATGCCTAACATGCAGGGTTTCACGCTAAAATGCAGAATTAGTAAATCAGGGCATGACATCTAGCTTGCTAGGATGATGCTAATTGGCAAGTTAACCAGCTCTGCTCGCCTTCGAACATGATGTGGCATGCTGATGCGAAGATGGTGCCCTCGCTGAAGTTCCATTGTCGTGGGCATTCTAAGTGGGAAACTCGATGGCAGGATGTGGCACACTGATGCCGAAGATGGTGCCCTCGCTGAAGTTCCAGTGTCGTGGGCGTCCTAGGTGGGAAACTCGATGGCAGGCTCCACGACTTTGCAGAAAGGTGTAGGGAATGAGGCGAGTGCGATGGCTCAATTTAGGGGAGGGATGTGAAAGTAGAGGCGATTAAATCAAGAAGAGGTAGATGGATGGCCACGGCCATAGCTCACGGCTAGATGGCTCGGTGAGAGGATCTTGACGGCGAGCTAGCCGTTACAGAAGCCGTGAGCAGCATGGCACCACTGGACAGTGCACACTCGTAGGAGGAAACAGAGGAGGCCGACGGCATGCCAACGGGGCAATTGGCCATCAATGGCGCACTGTGCCGGTCGCGGCCTCTGTCTAGCGCGTGGCAGGGCGCGTGGAGAGAGAAACTTGACCGACGGGCCCCACAGGTCAATGAGAGAGGGGCAAGGCAGCGTGCGGGCTGCTAATGTTGGGCCTGCACTATGGCGCGCGAGGTAACGGGCTGGGAAAACCGGCCCATGAGATAAGTGTTTCTCTTTTTCTTTTATTTTTATTTCTGGGCAGTTTTAGGTTTTGAACTAGCAGGGCATTGAAACCTCACTTTTTAAATTTAGAAAACTTCACAGAGGACCTTTAGGGAATTTATAACCTTCATGAACTCTCCTAGATTAAACCAAGTTCCTTTTGAATGTCATTTAAATATAAATGATAACTTGCTAAAATTTATCTTTGAACTATAGGTAGGTGAAATATTTTTTAAATTATTAGGAAAAAAATTTATGTTTGGGTTTAGGAAGATAAATAAGCCATGGATATAAATATGACAAAATTGGCTTAATAAATATATTACAGTTTCTACCCATTTTGAATTAGTTTAAAAACATTTATTTAAATATGCAAAACTAATTTCAAATGTCTTCAATCTTTTTATATAGATGCTCTGAGATGTTTAGGACTTATAAAAAATATTTAAAATAAAATTTTAATGAATTTGATTTCATAATTTTTATTTAAGTTGATTCTAGGTGAAATTTGGAAGGTTTTTAATTTGTAATCATTTTGATTAATCTATATGCTGAAATGAGATGAGAGAAAACATCACTTAATTACATATTGATCATAAAGATCTATTTACATATTATTACCCAAGAGGGTCTTTACACTATGTCTCCTTTACTTACGTGTGCGTAAGTAAAGGATCCCACGATCTTCTTCAACTACTTTCCCCTTCTACGTCTATGATCCCACCATACAGTCCATGAACTAGACTCGCCAACTATGGGTTGTACGCATATTATCAACTCGATGCTCTACACCCGTGATCTAGGCGTATGGGAAGGTTATGTAAAAAAAAAGGATCGATGAATGTTTGTATATTTTAGAATTGCTTCAACTTCTCCCATGATTTTGCATTGTAGATTCTATTTTGTATTTGTTTATGGATTTGGATGCGTGAAATGACATTTTCCTTAGATCACTGCACTAACTAACAGCTGTCAACCAATATCGATGACAGGATCTAATTACAATGAAGAAATTATCGATCGCGTTGTGAAATTCGTGGAATTAATAAAAATGAAACGGCATCCGCACGTCTCACCCACGGCGGTCGTGTCCGCGCGCACGAAGGCAGGGACAATGCCGTAGCTACCGCATGGCCGTGATGCCTGTGTGCACCAACACTATACATACTGAATGGCTGTGCTGGCACATGCCTTGGAAAACTCGATCCACAATAAATCGATACATACGATTGTACATACATATAATATACTCTATCTGTTTTAAAATAGATAGAGTTTTTAATTTTATAAGTTTAATATGTAACTTTAACTATGATTTTTATACAAGTACTGAAGTAAAATATTATAAAAATTTATATTGTGAAACAATTTTTAATGACAAATCCAATCGTTTATTTATATCTAACCAATCTAAATCGGTTTTAATTACTTAGTGATTAAAGATACATAAGTACGATTATATAGTTTTTAAAAAGATATCTATTTTGAAACTGCACAATTTTCAAAAGAACGTCTATTTGAAACCGACAGAAGCACGCATAGTAGAAGCATCGAATCTTCCGATTCGCTATTTTATTTCCATGTATATGTATGTATTCGTGCGCTCGCCGGCTCCCGCATGAGCCGCGGCCAGCGCGGCATCAGCACCTCGACGGCGTCCCGCCTGTCTGTCGCTGACACCGATGCCTCCCGCGCAGACGCGCTGCACACGTTGGCATTAGGCGGCCGTCTGCACAGGGCATCGTTGGCCACCCCTGTCTCTCTCACCGACGCACGTGGCTTGAGCAAGCACAAGCTCTGAGGAGTGAGGAGGTCCTCCACCCCACGTCCGTGCTTCTGCCAGCAAGACGGCCACGCGCACGCGTCAACCACGGCGCCGGTTGTCGCCCACGCACGCCGTGCTCATTGGCTCCTGCACGAGCCGCAACCAGCGGGGCATCGACACCACGACACGCCGCCGCTCGGACCACTGTTTTGTGCTCCTGCGTCGCCTCCCGTACCCGGTGGTCGCCGGCCTCGAGCTGCCCGCCTTGCGCTCTGCACAGCGGCCACCTTGGCAGCGTCGCACGGGCCTCCGCCCTCCACGTGCGCACCGTCTCGCGTCGAAACGTCGCGGTACGCGCCACACTGTTCACATGAGCTGCGCGCAGCGCCAAGCTGCTACGCCGCTGCTCACCGCCCGCACGCGGCTGCACGCGTCGGCCCTCCGTTCGCCACACGCGCCCGTATGCGCATGCCGAGGCCGCGCCGCTTGGCGCGTCCTCGTGCTTCGCGCGCCACTCGCGTGTGCAACCTCCAGCTCCGTGCCGCACCTCGTCGGTATGCTCGCCTGCATGCGCTGCCGCCCGAGCGCCCCCAGCACGCAGCGGCACCGCGCCGTTCGGCTTCCGCACGTAGGGACACGCCGCCGCATCGGCGCGCACGGCAACACCGCGCTGCACCCACTCCGTTGTTCCTGGCCTCCTGCCATGACGCTCCGCGAGCACTCGCCGCCTGCGGCCGCCCCATCTCGCACCGCTCGGCGCCGGCGCCCTCGAAGACAGCAGCCGCCTTCTACCCTAACCGTTACCCCCTTCTCCTGGGCTGGGCAGTGAAAGAGCGAGCGAGGTGGGCTGCAGTGGGCAGGAAGCCCACCTGTGCGCCTAACCAGCCGGACCAAGTGGCCAAGCCACTAACAGGCCAAGGGCCCACGACACGGCTAATTTCTGGATATTACGCGACTAATTTCTCAGAACTGAAAATGCGTTTAACCCCGGTGTTTGTCATAAATGGCCGAAAATACATATTCCAGCTTAAAAGGGGCTAGAGAATTCGAATTTTGGGTCAAATTTTGCATTTGACGAGTGCATATTGTTATTATTTATTCTATAATTCTTGAATATTATGTTGATTAATTATAATTATATAAATTACTTTTAATCCTCATAAATTAGCAGTAATTTGTAATAATGCATAAAAAATATTAGGACCGTTATAAGTATTTTTATACTATTAATTAAAAATTATTCATGCATGCTTACCCTAGTAAACCTTTGAAATAACCGCATGGATAATATATAATGCCTGACTATACTAGACAGGTTACTCTTACCCAAGTGGACAAGTTATGCTTCGGTACGCTTGGGCCCCGTATTCATTCTTCGATCTTGGGCCAGTCACGGATAACGACACGCCACGACTCGCTCGATTGCTCGAGTTGCCCTAGTCAGGCCTTTCTTAGACCAGAGGGCTTCTACATCTTGACCAAGAATCTTTTGGGTTTCTTGGCTTCACAACTCGTTGTCTGCTTGCGCCGGGCCACTCGATGTGTACAGGCTATCTTCTCTTTCCTTCTTTTCTTGGCATGATTCAATTTCTTTGTGCTAGGCATGATTCAAGTAATTTAGCAGACTTCCACGGCTTGCGTAACTTGACTTACTAAGTTACTCACTCCGTTCGAAAATACAATGTGTTTTGTCTTGCATATAGACCAAGGATACATTGGAAGTAACTAGCATGACATTGATTATTTATTGCCTCTAAAGTATGTATTCAATGCACACATGCAGGGAATACAAAGCAAAGTACTGTATATAGGGAACAACACACTTATTATGCATTGGAATATGAAGTACGCAGTTTATTTGCGAACAGAACTATATTTTCAAGTGAAGGAAGTAGCTTCCTGGATTTTACGGCGCAAGGACCTTACTACTTACATCTGAAACTGTAAAACAGTAGGTAATGCCTGAAGTAGCATGTTTACTTCATGAGTTGCTTGAGAATGGCAACATGCTTACTATCCAACCTCGCTTCTAAACGTCAATATTGGTGTCGGGCCTTCCGCTCACCTCACGCTGTTAGCCTGTTACTCTCCCACCGCTCGCTCACAAAGGATTTAGCTGGAGCAAAATGCTAGTACTAGCTAGATAACCATGACCAGCGAATTAATCAGCGATCACTCGGCCGGGCATCCTTCTCCCTTAATTCGTCTCCTTTTCCCTCCTTCTCTCTCACCGTAGCAAATCAACATCTGCAAGCACAAATTCCGATACAACAGTACGTACCAGGCTACCAGCTACTACGTGAAGGCTACCAGGCTAGGAACAAAACAAGTGCTTGAACGACAGCGCGGCTAGCTCCACTGCCGCCTGAATGAGACAGCTGCTTCATCCGATCCATGCATGCATACGGACAACTTAACCCAGGACTGAATGCATGGACGAGTTAACACTTAGCGCAACCGCTCGGTCAGTCCGTAGAGATAGTAGCTTGACAGCTCGTCGTCCTCGGAAACAACGCATTCCCTTTGCCCCAGCTAGCGGATTGCTCGGTCGGCGGCCACGACGCGGACGTTTGTACAGCAGCGGCAGCGGCAGCGGCAGAGAGGCAGTGGCAGGCAGAACGCCAGGGGCGCCTTGGATCGATCGCTCGGCCGCACGCGGCGGGACCTGCAGCCCTGGCCTACCTTTATTTCAAAAAATTCACCGGCGAATGATCGTGTCAGGGGTTCAGCGAAACGGGAAGCGCGCCGCAGATACGCGTAGGGGCATCTTTGGCTGGCTATATCATCATCGGTTCATCCTTCATTCAATTCATTCATGCACGGAGGAAGGTGCATGCCGTGCGGTGCATGTGGAAGGACAGTGAATAACGTACCTAGACAACGAGAACCCAGTCCTGCGCCGCGCTGCGCCTGCTAGCTGCTGCGTGCTGTGCATCCCTTTTGTTTTGCCAGGCTACAAACCGGAGCGGCGAACAGATTCTCTGTGTCACTGACAGCGCAAAATCACACGCTATCCTCCCTCGAAAATCGTTCATTCGAAAGCGAATGCCCCGAAATCGGGTGGTAATTCCATGTGAGGAACTGCAGCACCGTCGTTCATTTCCTCGCCCTTCCATATCTAAACACTCTGATATGCTCTCTATTAGATGATCAGGACATGGTAAAAACGATGCCCCAGTTCCCAATTTCATTGAAACTGAGATTAATATTATTTTCTATGACGATGGCCTTTAGATTCTGCATTCTTACAATCTTCCGAAATAGCCTAGAGGATCCTTTTTCTTCAATTTTTTCGGCCAAACCACCTAGAGGATCCTTTTTTTTAATTGCTAGAGCACATGTGCCTTCTTTCTTTGCTTAACCCCCTTCTTCTTCTTCCACTCTGATAACGTCGACCTCGCTGGAGCTTAGTCTAAACCTTGTCGGAGAGGTTAGGGGGTTGGGGATCCCGGTGTGGGAGGGTCATAGCATGGAGGGAAGGCCAGAGGGGGGCGGCAGACAGGCGGTGGCGGCGGTGCATTAGGACGGCGCGGTGCGACGGCACGGCGCGACAGCGCCATCAGCCACGGGTGCAGGAGACGGCCGGTGGGCAGGTCGACTAGGAGGAGAATGGTGGCGGCGATGTTGGAGATTGCAGCGACGGATCTGGCGGTGGCAGCCGCTGGAGAAGAAGGAGGAGGGCAGGGACAACGTGACAATGGTGGAGATAGCGGTAATGTGAGTGGTTCGCGTGGCGGTGGGAGGTGGATTTGGCGGCGGTAGCCAGTAGAGACAAGGATGATGATGACGGGGGGCTGAGAGATGGCGGCAGCGTGGGCTTATTAGGGTTTGAGGGAGGAGGAGAGGTGAGAACTTATATTGGAGAGAAAAATGAACCAAATTATTTGGGTATAAATCAAATGGCTTAAAAGGCGACCAAAATTTAACTTTTTTTCAGCCCACTTTGCTATATTGTGTTTCTAGAATCACCTAGAGGATCCTCGGGGTATGCTATAGCAGTAGGTGCTGACTAGTGCTAGTACTCGGGAGGTAGATGGGCCTGCATGAATGGGATGCTGCTGCAGCACAAAAGCTGCCAAATTAGGCCCCCCCGGCTACTACATTCCAGGCCCACTTCCCAAGAGCCCAGAAGAAAAAGCAGCTGTGTTTTTTCTGGCACATGCTACGCAGTACACAAGCCAGCGTATAGGTACATAATCGGTTACATAATACAGGTATACGTATTGTTCCGTGGTGGCCTGGGTATTCCGCACGCAGGGACCGGTCTGGTCCCCAGCATTCGGCTAGCCGCACAGCTCAAAGCAGTTGTCCATCTCTTTGGGTCGGGAGCTAGCCGGGACCAGATACCCTCAACTCCAAGCTACATAATCCTGGTCCCCGGTGAGTGAGTGAACCAACCAGAATCGCAACAACAACCAGAAGATCTCCTGTGACAAGCCCTCTAGCCTTCCGTCCATCCATCCCACCCAAAAACTAACTAAACTTATAGTACTAGTCAATAAGAAAAAGATGGATATTGATGGGAAACGGACGCACTTAATACGTTCGGCACGATCCAGTACCTCCTTTTTGTTGTAAATTGCGTGCACGGGAATGTCGATCTGTCGTCTAATGCTCACATAACCAATATGGCCGGGTTCAAACATCGGAAAATTAGTGGCAAAAACACATTAGGCTATGCAACGGTTAGTCGGAGAACCGAGGTTCTGTTACTTCCGCACTGTCAATTAGGCTATGCAACGGTTGGCAACCGGATCATCCCTAGTTGCACTACCGTCCAAGCTACAATTGGAGAACGCATATCCTGCGGTATATACAACATAGCATAGGTAGTTATAGATTTCACTGTTGTATTACATCACCATATGACCGTATGTACCATGTCTTGCACATGATTAATAGTATAGAGCAATGAGTTGTGCATGCGCTTGAGCCGGACTCCGTAGTTTAAATAGCGCTCTTGCTATTACGAGGTGATTGTTTTTTCTCTCGCTCACAGTCAACAGCATGACACTACCAGTGGACTATGAGACGGAGCTATCAGTAACACAAGAGCAGCGATGGTGATAGAGTCGAGGGAAGAGACATCTCTAAATTAGGGATTAGGGTTGGTGTGGTTAGAGTAGGGGGTTCACTGGAGCCGCTGCGGGGAAGTAGAGAGGAGAGGGGAGGTTAGAGGAAGGCTTGATCCGCCGCTGATGGTTGCTGAATATGATGGGCCAAAGGCGATACGACTCAGAAGCACCGGCGCTGATGGAGACGAGGTTGAGGTGTTAGGACGAAAAGAAAAAGTAGGTCTAAAACTAGCCGTTGGATTGAGATGTAGAAAATTAACTATAATTTTTTTAAAATAAATAACTGTTGTATCGGCGGATCCTTAAAATAGATACTACAAAGAAACATATTTGGCGTGGGACTGCACGCATGGCGGCAGAGCGGCCCACGTCGGCGGGATACCAAGAGCAACGAAATGCTGTCGGCTTTAATTATTTACTACTATGGCCAGTGTCGTCGTTATGGGCCTGGCCGCATGGCCTACCACGGCTGCAAGTTGTTGCACCGGTTGTGCATGATTCCCCTCGGAGCCTCCTTGTGGGCATCCTCCCCCTCCCTTTCCCTCTCTACACACATCGCTTTCTTACCTCTGGCACAGGCGAGAGAAGGAGAGAGAGAGAGTGACAGGGAGATGTGTGAGAGGGGGTGTACTACCACTCCGTGTTAGATAGATAGATATTATCATATCATAAATTGTGGCAGCAGAGAAAAAGGGACAGGAGAAAATGGTGTTGGGGCAAGCTAAGGGATGATGCCTGGTCGGATTGGGTTGGGGGCCGTGCAAATGCATGCAAGAGAGACCCAGGAGGGCATGGAGCCATATTGTCGTAAAAGTGCTAGCTACTGATGAGTACTGACTCTGAGGAAGAAAGTGACTAACTGGAGAAAGATGTTGGGCATGCAGGCGCCATGGCCAATGGAAATATATAATCACCACGGTGATTGGGGGATTGTGTGGGGGTGGGGGAGAATGGGGCTCTGGTTGGTCAAATCAGATGTGGCAAATTGTGTTTGTATGGGGGCCCTCCGCAAATGCTAGCTAGGTAGCTAGGGTGCCCACACTTGTGGTGGTATGTGTCTGCTCTGCCCCACTCCAAGAATTGACAATTCAGAGCTCTACTTTACATGCTACAGTTCTTCCCGTAGTTTTCCCTTTCGATCTTCCCCTACCTCGCCCTGACATTATGAACCATTGTGCTTGCGAGCTGCGTCAATTTAGAACTGTATTTCTACTTAATTTGTGTATTTAAAATATCAAAATTTTGACAGTGGCTAATTATGTTAGCATTGGCATGAGAAGACAATTGGAATGAATCACCAATATCAAGCTATCACATGAGTCATCGCAAACATATAACATCTATCTATTGTATTATTAGAACATGATGCGTTCGTCTATATAGGCTAAAATATCTACACCATTAATTATGGTAGATCCAGATTATAACGGTGTAGATTAATCAGATTATTTATAAAAACCCATTATAGATACAACTTTTATTAGGTGGATAAAGTATATAACTCTATTCACAAATTAAAATTTAGAATTAAGTTCAAAATTAATTTTAGTGAGATGAGCAGTTGGGTTTCTCTCTTATTAGATGATCAAGAATACAACTCTCCTTTTCCTAATTAAATACGAAAATTAATTTAAATTCAAAATTAGCAATTGGATTTATATATAAGAATACAACTCTCCTTTTCCTAAATTAAATATAAAAATTAATTTAAATTCAAAATTAGCAATTGGATTTATATATAAAGAATACAACTCTATTGTGTTATTAAAATAGGAGGAAAAGAAGCCACCACGTTCATCCACTTAGGCTAAACTATCTATACCATTGATCATGCACTACTGCAAAATGACCCTTTGCTGAACCCCCTCCACTGACGGGCGCACTCTTGCCCGTCATTGGAGGGTCTCACCGCTGACGGGCACCTAGAGGCCCGTCAGCAGAGGAGTCTGACTGGCTGCAGCGGAAGACCTTTACTGACGGGCCCTTAAGTTGCCCATCAGTGGAGACGCAACCCCGGTGCCATAAATGACGGATCATCTCCACTGACGAGCGGTACTTAAGTGCCCGTCAGCGGAGAGGAAGTCTCCACTGACGGGCAACAACGCGGCCGTCAGTGGATATGAACAAAGGGTGCCAAGATGGTGTGTTGTTTTCACTGACGGGCGCTACTTAAGTGCCCGTTAGTGGAGAAGCGATCTCCACTGACGGGCATGTCTATCGTGCCCGTCACTGGTATTTCAGCCCAAAAGCACTGCATCAACAAACATCAATAACTTTTGATCTATAAGTCCAAATAAGTGATTCTTTTTGCAAAATTTGTAAAATGAGTAGATCTAGACAGCAGATCAAGTTTCATAATTTTCTGAGTTTCTAGAATTTCTAGTATTTATTTTATTTTTTATTTTTTCTTGGGAGCTGCTTGAGTTACAAAGCATTGTATAGTCCAACTTTTGTGAAACTGTCTGATATTTTAAGCACAGCCTCATGAGGTCATCTCATGACCCCATGCCAATTTTCATATTTTTTAGACCATATTTAGAGTTTATATAAAATAAAAAATCATTAAGATGCAAGTAAAGGTTTGAATTTTCCCAAGAAAATATTTGAATTTATATATATATATTCTGGATAGGAGCTAAAAAGATATGTAGGTACTTATATATGAATTTTTTTCCATTTAGAGGCCTTCTTTAAGATACTTGTAGTTCAAATTTGAAATATATCCAGTAAATAGCTAGATATTCATTTAATGCCTAAAAAATAGCAAATGATTTCAGAAAAATGCCTAATTTTGAAATTACCAATATAATGTAGTATATTCCATGTATAAAAATTTGGACCATTTTAGATAAATATTTCGGGAAGGTACTATACATGGTACCTCAAATTGGTATTTCAAAAAATAGAAAATACAAATTATTACATAACAAGATGGAACATGAACAAATATTAGCGTATAATAGTGTAATATCAAGTTGTAGTCCAAATCTCAAGTTCAAATGATGAAGAAATTGTGATGTGTACTTCAATCTTCATACTTTCCCTTTGAATGCTGTGATGCTTCCTTGGAGATGCTTGAGTTACAAAGCAATGTATAGTTCAACTTTTGTGAATTTGTCTAAAATTTTAAACACAACCTCATGAGGTCATATAATGACCTCATGTCAATTTTCATATTTTTAGACCATATTTAGATTTATAAAAAATAAAAAACCAATATGATGCAACTAGTGACGGGCCCTTAGAAAATGCCTGTCAGTGGTGAGGGGTAACTAGTGACGGGCGCTCACCATGGACCCGTCAGTGGTGAGGGGTAACCAGTGACGGGTGCTCACCACGGGCCCGTCAGTGAAAACACCCCTCCCACTGACGAGCGGAAACTAGACGCCCGTCAGTGGTAACCCACAGCACATATAAGGCACGCGCGGGACTTGGTGAAAAATTCACCAAGTCCCGCGCGTTCATTCGAAAACAATTCCTCCCCGAGCGCCGTCCTCCCCGACCGCCGCCCTCCCCGAGCGGCCGAGTGGCTCCTCCCCGACCGCCGCCCTCCCTGAGCAGCTCCTCCCCGAGCGCCGGCAGCGCCTCCTCCCCGAGCGGCAGCAGCTTCCTCCTCCCCGACCACCGGCCCCCACCTCATCCCCGACCACCGCCACCCCCGCGGCCGCCGTCTCACCGGTAACGCACTTCTCCCCTTCCTTCTTCCCCTTGTGCTCTGCGTGCCGGCCATAGCATCGGTGGTCGTTGCCATCTCCACCACACCGCGCGACGCCGCCTCCTCCACCACCACGCGCGGCGCCGCCTCCTCCACCCAGCGACGTGTCAGTGGTCGCCGCCGTCTCCACCACCCCGCACCGCGCCGCCTCCTCCACCACCCTGGCCACGCGGCGACTCATTCCCGGCGCCGCCATCCGCCGGCGCTCCCTCCTGTCCTATGTGTCGGCGCGGGCTCCCTGACCCCGAGCAGGCGAGCGAGCGGGGCGGCGACCTCCCGGGTAGGCGAGCGAGCGGGGAGGCGGCCTGTCGAGTAGGTGGGCTAGCGGCGCGGCGCGGCGGTCTCCGGAGCAGGCAGGCGAGCGGCGCGGGGTGGTGGAGGCTGGGTGGATGAAATGTTGTTTTCTGAATTTTATTTTTTTTATCCCTGAAAATATACTACCGACGGGCTCCTAAAGAAAGCCCGTCAGTGGTGAGGGGGAACCAGTGACGGGCGCTCACCAGGAGCCTGTCAGTGGTGATACATTTCCTCTGACGGGCAAATTGAGCCTGTCCTAGTCACAACCACTACTGACGGGCGGCCCGCCCGTCAGTGGAGGTCACCCCTCCACTGACATTCCCAGGCTGACGGGCCCCCAGCCCGTCAGTAGAGGGTGTTTTTTGCCCGTCAGTAGAGGGGGTTTCTGTAGTAGTGATGGTAGGTCCAGATTATAACGGTGTAGATTAATAAGATTGTTTATAGAAATCTATTGTAGATATAACACTTATTAGGTGGATAAAGGATACAACTCTATTTCCTCAATTAAATTTTGTAATTAAATTCAAATGAACATTAGAAGTTGGATTTATATATTAGTTGGACAGAGAATACAACTCTATTTGTCAAAACTAAATTTTGAAATAGTTTTGAAATGAGCAGTTGGATTTCTCTTATTAGGTGGATAAAGGATACAACTCTATTTTCCCTAAATTAAATTTTGATATTAAATGAAAATTAGCAGTTGAATTTATATATAAAGAATACAACTCTACATACCTAAATGAGCAGTTGGATTTCTCTTATTAGGTGGATAAAGAATACAACTCTATTATCTCTAAATCAAAATTTGAGAGTAATTTAAAATAAAAATTAGCAGTTGGATTTATCTATAAAGAATACAGCTCTACATACCTAAATGAAATTTGGAATTAGTTTTAAATAAACACTAGCAGTTGGGTTTACATATTAGGTGGATAAAGAATACAATTATATTTCCCTAAGTAGTTAAATTTTGAATTGATCTTAAATGAAAGTTAGTAGTTAGGTTTATACATGAAATTTATATATAAAGAATATAGCTCTACATACCTAAACTAAATAATAGAATTATTTTTAACTGAAATTTGGCAGTTGGGTTTATATATTATGTGGACAAGAATACGACTACATTTCCCTAAATAGTTAAATTTTGAAACTGATCTTAAATGAAAATTAGTAATTAGGTTTATACATGAAATTCAACCTAAAGTTGACATGTGGAATAAAAATAGAAATAAATATTAGCAATTTGATTCCATTTGATAGCATGTAGTATGTAGTGATGGAGGACCAATGTTAATGTTCATGCATCAAATATATAAATATGTATGGGTTACTCCTGCTGATGAGCAAGGAGGAAAGCATGCATTAGATGTATCAACATGCATGGGTTTGGAGGTATAGGAAAGAGGTCGACGCGACTTGAACGGAGACAAGCAGAGGGCGCTAGATCGATAAGAAAAGCATGGCAAACCACCGAGAGAGTTTAGGCGGCTAAAAGTGACAGAGAAGAGACCTATTGAAAGAATCAAAGATTATATGCATTTATAGGGGCCAACATTGTACATGAAAATGTGCTATGTGTGGAGCATACACATCACATGAAGAAAGCTAAGCAGTGGTGTCCGTAGCAGTAGCAAAGGTATTAAGCAGTAAATCACGTCAAGTATGTTATAACTTACAAGTTTTTTCAATTATACTAAAAAATATTAGTCGATGCAAAACAACGTGGGCACGATTTGCAAGGACACGCTGTGAGGAGAATGAGTGAGAGAGAATGTTTTAGCAATTTCGATAAATATATATTGATGAAATTACATCATGAAACAGTAGCAAGGTAGCAGGGATCACGCTTCGAGGAGGTTTACCAAAAGAATCGATGATAATGATGGTGAGATGTAGCAAGGCAATGATAGCCGTAATTCACCCCAAGAGGCGATTTTCGAAGAGGTGGAGCAGTTTGATCAAGAGCGGTAAGGAACAATTGAGCTTTATGTTCTCGCAAAGGAGCTTAGTAGCATGGCAACTCAGATCACTCCAATGCACACGGTTCCAAGAGCAGAAGCTGAGTGCCATGCTTGGTTGCCACAGAGTGTCATGATGTGATAGATTTAGTCAATAGTGGGCTTGAGGATGACATTTGTTTTGCTGTTTCATCGACGAGATGGACATACGGCACATGCAAGTAGTAAGAGGAGCATGCACGGAAACATATGAAGGCATGATATGCACTAATCGAATAATGCAACTATAATGCGATCAATGATGATGCGAGTGGAGAAAAAGAATAAAATGTTTAGGTACGACTCACCAATGTTTAGATTAAAATCTTGATAGTAACTTCTAAAAGGTGATTGGTGGAAAGGTAGACATTGAGAGGTGAGAATGAGTGGAAAAGGGAAAGCTAAAATAATTAGTATGGAAGTTTATAGTTCTGCATGGCAGGCCATGAACTCGATGCCTGTGGTTATGATTGTCACACATCAAAGTCCTGTGCCTAATTATTTTTCAATACAGAAATGTGTGTGTGAGAGACAAAGAGAGAACACCACATGAATAAATAAGATTTTTTTATTAAATGAGTACTTTTAACTAAAGGCTAATTCGATGAAAAGTTTCTACCAAACTTCAATCATATTTTCTCAAGACGAATTTCTAACACGTAATTTTCCCTACACATTGAATGGCATATCAAGCTTACGTAGCGGCGAATAAAAACGAACGACACAATTGATGATAAGAGAAAAATAACTTCATAAAAAATAATGCAATATGCAACATACAATAAATCTAACCAGGTAAATACATGGACCAGCCTGTTAGTTCTTCGTAAATCGAGAATTGCTCTTGGTACATGCTACGCTTCCTTTGTCGAATAATCGTTCATATTGATTACATTGACAAATTTGGCTTCACAGATTGTTCAGGTGCACCAAATCGATCGATCGATCCAACATACAGTGGAAGGAAAATTAAGAAAAAAACAGTGACGCGCCATGAGTCTGTGGACTAGAACTACGCATGCAGCCAGAATATCTAACCTGAACAAACTGTCAATTTAGCTTCCACATCCACGTCACATCCTCTCCTATGTCCTGCAAATCTTCAGAGGCACACACATTCACTCAGGCACACGAACATATCCAAACAACGTCGCCATCATCCAATACGGGAAACATAGCTCCAATTAAACAATCATGTATTCGATCATGTGTGGTTGTTCTCCGGTAACAAGGAGGTAGTGCAAGTGCAGGTGCCTATGGGGCACACATAGCTAGCTAGGTACTCGAGCGCTGTTTAATTTGGCAGTGACAGGTGCACCAACATACGTAGGGACCTGCCCCTTTCGTTGCAAAGAAAGTTTTCTCCAGCTCTTCCAATCAGAGCTTGCGAGGAGATCGAAGAAACTAACTAATGCATGATTGGGCGCACACCACATCGATCATATAATATGTGGTATATATGCGAAGATATATATATAATATATATAAAGAGAGGGGGGGACTGAGAGATATGGAGAGAAATTAAGAAATGCTTCGCAGCAAAGTGATACCGTTGACTAGCAGATTGAGCTTTTAATCACGCCTCACCTGATCAATTTATTCATTTTTCCTCTTTGCAGCGCTGCAGAGGATGGGTATGCATGCAGCATTCAAAAGGTGCATGTATGACTGAGTTCTGGAGCTTTTTTAGATACACCAAAATAAATATAAACCATCCATTCATCTTAATCTAATGGCTAATATTATCTGGTACTTCAATACTAGATTAAGGAGTACCATCTCCAAAAAATTTAAAAATTAGGGAGTACCTTAATATTAGGGGTAAAACCAGAATCAAAAGAATAATTGATCTATTTTTCACACAGTTATTTTAGAAATATATTTTACATCTTTCAAACCCTAACCCTAATCCCTAATTTCAAATCCCCAATTCCACCACGTCAGACATTTGCGACAGCGAGGAGAGGAGGGGGCGGCGCTCTGGTTGCTCGGGGTGGTGCCATGCGCCGGCGAAGAGAGGCCGCGGCGTGCGCCCACGAGGAGAGGCGGCGGCACTGGGGGAGAGGAGAGACAGGCAGCAGTGGGAGAGGAGCGGCAGCGCTAGTGGCGTGCGTGGTTGCTCGAGCGGCAGCATGCGCCGGCGACTAAGGCGGCGGCGCAGTGGGAGAGGACAAGGCAAGGAGTCGCACGCTTGATCCATCGGGAGGAGAAAGGCTGCAGTAGCAAGATAAAAGGACTATTTTATACCTCTACTAATAGATGGTTAGATTAGATTAATACTTCTATCTCAATTTAGGGAGTGTCAAAATACAGTAAAAAAATTCTGTTGTGTGTTGTGCCGCATTAGTGGAAAAAGGGCGCCTTTTGATCCATTCATGGGGTGCGATTAGATACGTGTGGCGTACCCGGTTTTTAAGGCCGGATACTCCCTCGTGATCACTGTACCGGTCCCTAGATCAGTAGTCGATACACACGAGTTAACCTGCATATCATTATCATACATGCGTTAACCATTAAATAGACCGTTAAGGTCGATAATCTGATACCTGTAGCCCAACGGCTATAAACTTACAGCGGAAATCCAGCGGAGATGTGGCCCATCAGTATGCCATACCCGACAGGCAACTGACTGGGGTTACGCTCTAGCGTTCGTGACTGTAATCTTATCTTCATAACTGATGTCTTCTTCGTCTGGCCAAATCAATAAGCCAGGTGAGTACATTGAATGTACTCGCAAGCTCCCCTTCAGGGTGAATATCACAGATACATGCATGCACCGGAGAATTCAATAGAGAGGCTCTAACCTATGTTTCATATTGGTGCGGAAATGTAAATTTTCACTCGAAATAATTAAGTAGGTGATGAAAGCTCATTTTCGAAAACAACCTCGGCCCTGCCAAGTCATATCAATCAGTCATAATAACATGCCTGCAATTCGGCCATCCGCCACGGGAGCGGCCATTTATCAGCATTAGATAGCCGTCCCTACCCTCAGGTAGAACGACATCCGAATATACCACCTTCCTCCTCAGATAGCTGTTCCTACACTCCGGTAGAACAGCGTCCCACTCATTACCACACCTCCCGTGTAATCGCATTACACGAGGAGCTCACAACTCACTCTGCATGCCCATCAGGCGATGCGTCCTTAAACCCATGACCCACTTTTCATCATATAGTCTAACCGGTTGTGTGGCCATACCAGATTGTGTCCATGACCGAGGACGCGGCTATTCGAATAGATTTTAACACTCCGTAGAGGTTGTACGGCTTTACCCACAAGATGCAGTTCGCCCTGGGCACACTGTGCACCGTATGCTGATAGGGCTAGTACAACGAGACCTTTCCTCACGACAGGTATAGCGAATGAACCCACCCGGGAAGGTTACCACGCTCCACCTTGCCTACCGATGCCTCGGCGCTTAGTCTGGCAGCGCATTCCCGTTCGTGACGAGTACGTCCCAGAACCATCGCTGGGTTGACTCTCAAATGAGTGCCTATTCAACTTTGCGGAGTACTCTTCCGGATCACACACTGGGCATTCATCCCAAAGGAGCGCCTCACTTGCACATAACTCACCTTACGTCTATGGGTTCATATGCTAGAGCTATCATGAATACTGGTCAAGCTCTACCCACATAGGGCATGTGGACGTACGGGGTGAACCTGGTTTAGCGGCACGGTAGGTTCGGTCCTTAAGTGATCCGAGAAAGACTCCATGCCATGTCCGTCGCACGGACCGCGAGTGCCCCACTGGGTCTTAGCTCGCTTATATTTCTTCCTGCTCTCGCCCTTCATTTCTAACCCGGATCCAAAATCATCTCCATTTTGTTTTTGGTTCCACAAAAACTACCCTTCAAACATCCAACCAGTGGATTATACCGTGACCTCTCCTCCGTCGATCACAGCGATCCATCCCAAGTTTATCTCATACGAGATTCCCGGGATTAGTTTACTTTTGTGAAAACCTAGATTTTTTTTCTACTACGGGGCTAAGCAATATATATGTGTATATACTACACCTAGGTCTCCGATATTTTCTTTAGAACATATGTATTCCTTAACGCGACAAGGAACGGGATCGGTCTAGGGTTTCTACCATATCGGATGTAACTACCGCTACATAAAATATCGTTTTCTATCACATAGCATGCATGTTTTGCAAACAAAATAAATAGTTCGCAATCATGGGATTCAACATGATCAAAGAAGAAGAGCTTGCCTGGCAGGTATTGGCCTGAGTTCGAGCTTGAGCTTGATTCGACAACTGCCGAATTCCTTCGCGCAATAATCCCTAACGTCGGTATCTACACGTTGAAAGAATGGCGAATCAATCAACAAGGCGAAGAAGAACCAAGAGCATCAAATGTAGAACCCGAATAATCAATCCATGCAATCACAACACGTCGAATTAGCTGTTATGATTTTATGGAGCTTTAGAATAATTGAATCGGGTGCTTTAGGTTATATCGTTAAAAATATATATCTACCTTGGGTTTCTGTCGTTTTAGGGTTTTCAGGGTTTTCTGAAGATTTTTGGCATACACCTGTCGTTAGGATTTCTGGTGAAGATCTTGTCGAGCTAGGGTTTAGGGCTCTGGAAAGTAGATGATCATCCCATCCGAGGAGTTGTCAGGTTTAGGGGCAACTCGGACCGGAAGGTGGGATGAGTATATAGGAGCTTAACCCAGGGTAAGGTCTTGGCATTTTAAGGTTTAGGTCTACTAGTACAAAGAATCTCTTAGACGTTGGGTATATGTGTTTAAGTCACATAAAATGACAGTGTTTTAAACGGGAAAACCTGCGCCGCTAGGGTTTTTATTCTTTAAAGCTGTCGGTCTGGTGACCTTAGTAGCTATAAGGTATTGATTTTATTGGATGGCATGACGATTTATTTTTGGTGCTATTCTAAAAGAAACATATATGGTGTATATGTCGCTTTTAAGAGAAGGAGGTAAACACACCCTAAACTTAGTCCTTATGGTTATGGTCTAAACATTTTTGAAAATTTAAATTCTTTTGAAGCAAAAGATTGGACATACTCTAAGGATCTCAGAACCGGAGACCAGGGTGAAAAATCGATCGATAACATGTCGAACCAGTTGAACCAGTAGCTCCCGGTTCTGGAATAGACTAAACTGTTTTAAATGCGCTTAAATTAAGATAGAGCGGCAATGCGGTTGGTTGCCGGTTCCTCACCCGCGCGTGGGCCTTACCCAGATGCCTGGTCCCACACGTCAGCGGCGTCTGAGTACATGGTTTGGTCTTCGGTTGGTGGGCGTTAGCTCGGCAGCTTGGTCAGCCGCTCGGACCAGTGGGGAATCGACCGGCGGCGGCGAGGGAAGCAAAGGGAAGCCGGGAGGGATGAATCCAGAGGTGGCCGATCTAACGGCGCCGGGGTGACTGGAGCTGCGGCGACGCCCCGGTGGCGTGGTAGCTCGGGAGAAATGGCCGGAGTGCTCCGGGGCAGAGGAAGAGAAGAACGGGGTGGGGGCTCGCCGGCTGCTGCGGTGGAGAAGAGAAGAAAAGCGTGGTGTTGGGCGGCCGGAGTGGTGCTTGCTTCAGTGTCGACGGCGGAGGCCAGGGGCGCCGGACTTGTGGAGGAGATGGTTTTGCGAGCTGTGGGGAGAAACACCTGGGCACCGGAGCTGAGCTTGATTTGGGCGGACCTCCCAGGAGCGGTGGAGTTGGGGAAACGGTGTGAGCTCGATTTGGGGAAAGAAAAACACTGGAGCTCGGGAGAGGCTTGCCTCAGTTGGAAGCTTAGGAGCTCGGCTGTAATGGAGTTTGGGCTGCTTGGAGGAAGAGCTTCAAGAGGGAGGGAGGCGCGGTATAGAAGTAGTTGGGGAAGAAGCTCGTGTGGAAGAAGGTGGGGAGCAGCAGGAGCTTGGTATTGCTCGTGCTCGGGAGGTTGAGGGCAACAAGGAAGTGATAGTGGAGCTCGGTTGGAGCTTAGAGAAGAAGTGGAGCTCGAGTGAGGTGCTCAGGAGATTGAGGAAGAAGGATAAAGGGACTCAAGCTTGTCTTGGCCGGGGAGGATAAATGGGTGGGGGTTAATGGCGGCAGGGTCAGCAACAGAGGGAGTAGGCGCCGCTTGCTGTTGATGGAGAGGAGGTGGCGCAGCTCTACAGGGGAAGCACTGTCGGCCATGGAGTAAGAAGGAAGAAGGAGATGGGGAGAGGAAGGATGGCAGGTGGGCCATGGGTCCACATGGCAGGGAATGAGATTGCATGTCGGTTGGTAGCTTTTTAGTGTTCCTAGCAAGGAAGGGTGTAGCAGACAGAGGGCTGAGATGAGACAACTAATGCATTTGTTGCGAAGCCAGC
The DNA here is from genome assembly GCA_019208055.1 of Stipa capillata. Classification (NCBI taxonomy): domain Eukaryota; kingdom Viridiplantae; phylum Streptophyta; class Magnoliopsida; order Poales; family Poaceae; genus Stipa; species Stipa capillata. Next base: position 312,996 of record JAGXJF010001585.1, on the reverse strand, counting down.
ACGTAACAAGAAAGAGCAACAGAGAACAGGGTAGATATTTCTCCTAGACGTAATAGATTTCTGCTAGGAAGATTTGTTTGGATACAGTGGATTCTTACTTTAAGAAAGGAACTAGATAGATGAAGTTGGTGTTCCATAACAAGCTTAGCATGTTATTGTTTTAATTAATCCAGCTGGAACTCAGCGAGCTCCGGGTCGGCTAGAGCTTGGGTTTTAAATTATTAGAAGTTTCTAAAAAAGATGTAGTTGGGCAAACTTATTCGTGGAGCCATAGAGATGGAAGGGAATCATTTCTTATCATACTTGGATATTTTGCTATCGTTTGGGGGTTAAGGTATCAATTCACAGGAAAAGGAGTTCGAAAGGTTACGGCAAGGAGCCAAGGTTTATTTAGGACACGGCGATGACTTGGGCAACACAAGGAGTAATGACGTACCGTAGAATATTTGTGGTCGTGGAATAAATCTTTGAGGGCTATCCCATGTGCACAGGGAAAAGAAAATTGGAGTCGCATATACGCGTATACCGAAAGCAGTATATGCTCACATGATTTTCTGATCAGGTATAAAAGACAATATGAGAAGCACGGCATGGGGCAGATGATCATGCCACAAAATGTGCTTCTGCATATTTGAGTTGTGGATAATAATAGGATGTTCCAAAAATTTCTCAGAATTTTTAGGAAGGACGAAAGTCGCTAGGCTTCACGATTAGGGTTTCGGAAGGAATCGGACTTAATTGGGAATTAAAAGGTTCGGGGCTTGAACTAGGGTTCCAGGGTACGGTAAGGATCAGAAGGGTCATGGAAACTCTCGGGAAGTCTTCTACCTTGGTTTAAGGCTGGCCTGATGCAAGGTGATGCGGACGTATTGACGTATATAGCGTAGGTGTTGAGCTAAAATATCCTTGCTTTAGGGTTTTAATGCATAAGTAAAAGCAGTATATATGTGCATACGCTCACGATATGCCATGGCGAAGTTGGTGGTAGAATTTCAAGTTATTCAGAGAAGATTCGGGATGGGTATATGCTCCGATTTCGTAGAAGTACTGTGAGGGCACCTTGCGGCGGATGTATGTTTAGGTGGCTATTAGTTAGAGGGGGGAATGCCGAAGGTATGTTCGTGGCGGAAATGCGAGGGCGAGTGGACACGTATGAAGGCAAGGTGTTGAGCAGGGTTGCCCGTGTTGTTGGACGTAGATCGGAGTATTAGGGTTACGACAAAACGGAGATCGATAGAATTAAGAACGAGGGTTTTCGTGCTTTGATATTTAGCTTCATCGTGATTTGAACTAAAGTTTTAGTTAAGTGTATTTTTAGTTGACATTATTAATGAAAAAGTTTTTGTTAACCCTAATTTTTAGGTTCCGGAAATTCGGGGCGTGACAATACGCTGATTAGGACGTGGTGATTGACAGGGCCAAGGCTTAAAAAATGAAGATAGAATAGATGTTAGTTGATGACTACTGCTAGCAGTTGGATGATCTAGAAGGCCGACATCTGCAAAATTTTGGCTTCATTAGGTGTCCATATTCTCTGATTCAGCATATGCGACTAAATGTATGGAGTTGGTAGTGTTTGTACATTTTTTTCCCTGTTGATCAAATCTTATTCTTAAACAATGCAGATTACTATTCTTTTGTACACCTAGGTCCAACCTTAGAATAACGGGTTGTTAGGAGTATTAGGTCATATCAAGGTGCAGTAAACAGCCTCCGTCCTATAATATAAGACGTATTTTGATTGGTTAAGATAAAATTTTAACCATCACTTACTCTATTAATATGTGGTTTATGTGATATAAAATTATAATCATAAGTAAGTAGCTTTGAATACGAATCTAGTGATATTAATTTTATGTCAGATAAACTACATACTAATAAAACAACTATTGGTCAAAATCTTGTCTTCACTAATTAAAATAAATGTTACATCATCTTAATTAATTTATAGAGCAATTATTGGTTAAAATTTATCTTAACTAATTAAAATAAATACTATATGACGAGATGAAGGGAGTAGTTTCTTTTAGTCCATCCCTGGACCCCGGTGCGGACAACTTCGTTCTGTTCCTCGGGAGTAGATTAATTAGAAGAATATTTCCTGGAAGAACATTGGCGAAAGGGTAGCATGTCCGGGATTACAGGTCACCCTCGCGTGACATGATTGGAGGTGTGGAAAAACAATGAGCAAAAGGGAATCTGAGCAAAAGAGATCCTTAGTCCTTGCAACAACCTACCAGTATAAAAGAGTGAAATTTACCGTGTTTGTCCGCTTGACCCAAAATTATTTTGATGGACCATTAAGCACCCAAAAAAAATTCAATATTGGATAACTTGGCACCTCAAACCATCGTGCGCACAGAACCTAGCCCTCTCCCCCTCCACTCTCACATACACACACCTTTTTGAAGCTTGAGCGGGCCATGACATCGGCCGAGCTTGCCATCGACGAGGGAGAGGGAAGATTAAAGAGAAAAGAATGAAGAAGTTCAGCGCAACCTCATTGGTGGTCTTCTGGTCAGCGTCCGAGGTCTAATGGCGACTCATTGCGGACACATGTGGGGAGGAAGGTGGATTGCAGTGGGATGGCCAGTCAATAGGCTAAAAACTCAATTGATGATTGGGCTCGGGGAGAGGAGGAAGAATAGGAGAAAGAAAGCGGAGGTCATGTGTAAGGGCATGGGTGCCTCATGTCATCGTAAGGAGAGGAGAGAGGGCGAGATAGAGAGAATTTGAGCACAAAGATTACGTGGATGTACGATGACAACAAGATTCAAGAATTTTCCAGATGTCAGAACCGAGTTATGTGGCAGGCCATGTGAGAATACCACAATCTACACCATCAATTGGGCAAGAGCGGTCCGTGAATTGAATGGAATGGAATGACACAGCAATTGCAAGCTTATGATATAAGAGGATAAATGCATTACGCATGAGCAATAAAGTTGAATTTTCCTTTTTAATTCTCACTCGCACCTTTTAGGTCACTGTTGAAAGACAATTTTTGTCGGGACCCAAAATCCATAACAGAGAGCTTTAAGTGAAATCATCCGTTAAGTCAAAACGTCAACCCCGATCTCAACTCTTGGGTATCAATTCCAAGAGGAGTGGAGCGATATGGATTCGAATAGCCCGAGATATCAACCCCGAACTTGCTCCGGCAAACTAATGCACAAATTAAGTAGGGTGATATGGTCTCCTCACTCTTTTCTCACTGAGTTGGAACATCAATCCCAAATTCATCCCGGCAAATTAATGCTCAGCTAGAGTAGGACGGTATAGTTCCCAAACTCCTAGTAGAAGAGTCACTTCACAGGGGTGATTAAACATCACAATAGTGAACATCAGCATGATATGGAATGCATGCCATGACATAGAGGATTCAAAATGAAGACTAATTCAAGTGAAATCAATTTAATCGGAGTTCGGACGCTCGAGATATTGCGATCCGATGACTTCCGGCTAATCGGGAAACCCTAATTTGAGTTTTTAACCATTTCTATTTTTCCTAGCATGTAAACAAGTATGAAAATGACATATTTGAGTAGATCTCATTTTTTTTGAACATTTTGATATATTATTTGCATTTTCTGATTAAAAATAAATTTTCTATGAATTTTCTAAGCTTTAATCAATTTAAATACCCTTTTTGTATTTTCTCAGTAAATAAAAATAATATTAAATAATAAATACTTTTATTACTCATCTCTGTTCTAGCCTCAGAGACTGACAGGTGGGGCCCACTTGTCATATATTTCTTGTTTTCTTTTAATCATTTTATTAAATCTGACTGGTAGGTCCCACATGTCATACACAGAGTCAAAATTAAATTTAATTAGTGCATTAATTACTGTCATTAATATGTCAGATTAGAGTTAATTAACAATCATTAGCATTAATGATGTTCGAACAGTAATCATTAGCATTAATTACCATATTAATCACAGATTAAGCATTAATGACCAATCATTAGCATTAATTATAGATCACTAATTATTAAGCATTAATTAGGGTCATTAATTATGTCTCGGGATCCGGCCGCGCGGCTCGGCCCGACCGGGGGCTCGCCTGGCGCGGCGCTGTCAGTGGCGAGGTCCGAGGGAAGGGGGAGGGCGACGGCGGCGAGGCGAGCGGCGGCGGAGCTTACCAGGAGGCAGCGGGGAGCGGCAGCGTGGCGAAGGGAAGCGGATGGCGCGGCGGAGGAGCACGGCGGCGGTGGCTCGGGACGAGGGCGAGGCGGAGAAGGCGACGACCGAGGCGGGCGGCACCGGGGGCGGGTGAAGCGGCATCGAGGCGGGGGCGGGGCGGCTCGGGCGGCGGGGCGGGGCCAGAGGCGATGGGGACAAGGCGGTGGCTGGGGCGAGCGGCGACAAGGCACGGCCGACTTCGGCGGAGTGGGGGCGGGGGCGGCCGAGGCGGGCGGGGAAGAGGCCGGGAGAGAGAGGCGCGGGGAAGGGAGAGAGAAGGAGAGGCGATCGAGAGGGATAAGGAGGAGAGCGGCGTGGGGCTCGGAGCAGGAGGTGGCGACGGGGTGGCCCGGCTGCTTGCCACGGCAACAGCTCGGTGGCAGCCCCGGGCGGCGGCGGCGGGGATGAGGACGGGGACGAGATAAGGAAGAAGGGGTAGCAGGCCGAGCGGCGGGGTGGGCCGGAGAAGGCAGGTCGGGAGCTGCAAAAGCAGGCCGGGGCGAGAGGGGAGGAGGCCCACGCGGGCGGGGTAGCTGGGAGAGGGGGGAGAAGGCGAGCCGAGGCAGGCCAGGCGGGGGGGGAGGAAATGGGCCCCGAGAGGACCCATCCAGGGGGAGGGGGTTTAGATTTTTTATTATTTTTTTATGTTTTCTTTTCAAATTTGTTCCAATTCCATTTCAAACTAAAAAATTTTAAACTTTAAATTTTTTTTTCAATTATGCACATGCCATGATGTACACTAATATGGTTAAACTTTGGGGATGTTACAATTTTCCTTAGTAGCATGAAGAAGATAATATCCTTACGTGGCACTGTTTTTGTGGATGAGATATGCTCGTATTTTATGACATCAGTACTTGTATGAGTGATTACAACAATAAATTTTGTGTAAATACAATGATTTTTCATGTACGAAATCCTCATAATCGCAGTTGCCCATAACCAGAAAATTTCAGCAACATATCCCTTGATTGACGTGTTGGGGTGAATGAGGGATATTTTGGTCATTTTTTGGAGAAAAACGACAAGCTTCCAGCCCTAAACGATAGTGAACTCACAGTCAACTCATGGTAGTGGCAAATACGAACCAGATTTTTTTTCACACATGTATATGGAACAAAAAATATCATATACGGCGGATCTGGAATTGGATAAGTTTCAAGTGGCAGATATATAATTTTCTCTAAATAATACCACACATATGTTTTTCCTCAATATTATTTTTGGAGATAAATAATCACATAAGTGGAATCCACTCAATTAAGGATACGTATCATGAAACAGTTGACACTTCAAGAATCTTAGAAAAGGTATATTTCCAGTACATGCTCGATAAAAATTAGTCTTTCCAAATGAGGCCATTGATTTATTTGTGGCAGAAATTATTGTGCCAAGAATGATGATTTGACTTTAATACAGAAGATATCGTGAACATTTTGGTATAGTATATTTCCTTTTGTGAACTTGAGGATATACATATAGGCTACGGAACATTTCAAGCCTTTCCTCTAAGACAACTTCTTCTATTTCGCTTTTAACATTGATGGTGCACGACAGTGACATATCGTCTCAGTGAAAACTAATACTGTATATGCAATTGGACGGTTCTTGAAATACAAGAGGTTAGATATTTTAACAGTTTTGCTTTGATATATCCTCGTTAAAAGTTTAAGGATCTCCAAGTCACTTACTTTACAGATTATATAACTTAATCAGATTAAATGAGTAATTAAATGAGTAATTAGTCCCTAGTCCCACCGATGTTGGTTTTGTGGCCCTAAGATTGCTGCTCGCAAGCAACAGATCACAGGAAACTTCACGCCGGATAACTCACAACGGATGCTTAATTTTGGCGTAATTACGGTAGTCGAAATTCCAAAGCCACCTACGGTCATCTGTACAGCAACGTAATCAAGGGACATGGCTAATCTATCATCATACGTTGGTTACTAGTGTAGGTGTGGAACTCGTTGCTCATATCTGAGACCTAAGAAAAATTGAATAGCGGGTAAGATATATTGATTTATGTGACCTGGCTCAGCTTGACACTTAGGTTGATCGCGAATGACCCTAAATTGGTGCAGGAAACACTAGCTAACAAATTTGAGCACTTCCAGATATGCAAGTTCAACTGTGGACGAGGAGATGTGGCGCCGATGGTTACAACGATTTTGGAGGCTACGGAGGTTGCCGATTTGGGAATATAGACAAGGAGGGAAGAAGTAGTTACGAGAGAGACAGATAGCAGTAGTTTCTGACAGAAAGACTAATGAGGTTATGTGAATTAGACAACTCTACCTTTTTCAGCTAAAGACGTAAGTTTTTAGTTTAGTCGTTGATCTGCATCGAAAAGCTGTAAACTTTTTTAGGAGGTGTATGGAGACAAGAACTTTTTTTTTGTAATTTGCACGTTTTTGTGGCGTTGGAGTTGATAGGATATAGAGTCTGGATCAGTCAGTTCATAGTTCTTCAACAGAATTATAGGACATTCGTCTCGGCACACATAGAATTGCTCAAAACAGAGTATCTCGTGCATAGTCTCGTAGCAGCCAACCAAAAACATGATACTATAGTGGTGCATAGGTTCAGCGATCATCCTCTTAGTGCAAATCGATTACCGCTGATCACTGGTGGCTAGACCAACCAGGTGCTCACATTTGTTCCATCGGAGTGGCAGTTGACGGCTAACACTTCCGTGCCAACGACTCCAGTCTAAAAATTATATAACGAAAATATAAGAGAAATAATTGAGATGAAGGAAATAGATAAACATGACAAACACACAAATATAGCAAAAATAAAATGGACACAGGAAGTAGGGAGAGACTTCTTTTTTATTATTAATCGATCCATTCTCAAGTACCGTACAATCAATAATGAGTCCTCATATATAATTAAAGGTAGGCCAATTAAGTCAAAGAGATAACAGCCCAATTAAAGTCACAAGGAGAAACCTTACCTCTACATGGAGGTGGGAGCACACTGCGATGGGCCTCTTTGGTTCCTTAACACTCTTCCTTGAGTACTTATCTTGTACATTCCACGTCTCAAAAACTCTGAAAACTCAATGGAAAAAATACATAGAGAAAGAGCATACGAGATACGTATGTCATGTTGCACAAATTGCCTCCATAAAAATCTTATCTAAGAAAGTACAAGAAAACTCATTTTAAGGAAAAAAGAGTACAATCTGTCTGATTGTTCTATCAGGTACTTGACTTTCACGGTCAAGATTTATCGATGAGTTTGTGAAGGTACTCCCCTAAACACTGCAATTCTCTGAGTCTCCTCATACCGATTTCACGCACACACCTTTCAAAGGTAGATGCCGGTAATGACTTATCGATATATCTACGAGATTTTCACATGACTTAGTATGCAATATTTTTATTTTGTCTATCTTATGCAATTCATAAGCATAAAAGAACTTGGGGTTGGTATGCTTAGTGGGATTTCTCTTTACATAACCTGTCTGCACCTGTGCAACACAAGCTGCATTACCTTCATAGATTATAGTGGGGATTTGTGCAGTCTTCAATCCACAAAGCTACCGTATGTGGTTGATCATTTGGCGAAGCCATACATATTCTCGTGAGGCCTCCTATATGTAATGACCCAACTTTGTAAGTCTAGATTTAATGAGTACCTTGAAGGTCATCATAAATAAAATGTATTCTATCTTCATGTCATTTTTGCATTTAAAGTAACTATAATAACCATAACGAAATTGTACCAAAATTAACCTAGAATGCAACCCTAAGTAAAAGCGTGAAACAAAAATACTGAATGTCTTTCAGATAATTTTTGTAGGTCTCATATTTTTCAAAGAAGGCCTCTGAAAAATTCAAGTGAAAATTTGCACATTTGAATAAAATGTTATTTAGAGAAGTTCTAAATTGGCTGAACTGTAATATATTTATATGGTGAAGTTTCCTATATTCAAAATTCATGAAAATTTATATTCCTAGCTCATTTATTCCCCTGGACGTGAATATAAATTTTCATATATTATGAAAACAAATTTTACGTACTTGTAGTTCAAACCTAAATTACAGCATAATTGGACTTGTATTTAAATAACCGTAAAATATGGCCTAATTTAATCTGAAAAATTTCACATAAATCACAAATACTCTAAAACTCTCTGTGAATTTCTTAGATTTAAAAAGATAGAATCGAAACCTATATGAATTCAAAATTGAAATCAATAGATAAAAAGAGAAAGAGAGAAAGTTGCTTACCTTCTAGGCTGGCTTTCGGGCCATCTCCACACCGCACCGGTCCAAGCCCACCTCCCTTCATCTTGCAGCCAGGTTGAGCCTGTTTTCCATCTATCTTGGCGCTCTCCTGCTCTTTCTCTCTATCTCTCTCCTTCCACACTACCATGCCACATGCCACCCTTAGGCAGAGCACGTGGATGTTGTGCCTCGACGGCCACCCGCCCTGTCACCCCTGACGTCACCCACCATAGATCATGGTGCACACAGACGCATCCCTGTGCTGCCACGTCACCCTCGCTAGCCGTAAAGGGTCGTTAGCGCTGATGGAGGCTTCCTCGGGACGCTCCATCCCGTCAGCTCTGGCAACTCCCCTCGTCCTCCCTAATGCTCCAAGATAACCACTCCCGAGCTCATTCGCCTCCTCATCACACCATCTGCCACTCCGCCTAGACCAGGAGTCATCCTCTCCTCCGCAGCTTGGAACACGAGCAACATCCGCTGCTCCGGCAAGCGCGAATGCCACCCCACCACCACGTTCCTCACGGTACACGTATCCTCTGTCCTGGAAACCTTGTCATTATGATTCACGACATCCCTAGGGACTCTCCCATGCCTTGAATTTCATTTTCATGCATTGTAGCCACAATCACTCTTTCACCTTCCTCCGCTCCGGCGCAACTCCGCCATGATTTACTCATCAGCATTGGTGAGCTCCAACAGCCATGCACCACCTCGAGCTTCTTCCCTTGGTCTAACTTAATCTCCCCAACTCTCTTTTCTCGTGCATTTGCAGCACCACGTACCACCATCGTTTTGGTCCGCCGCCGTCCACCATTGTCGTGCAACTCGTCACCAGTGCCAATAGTTGAAGGAAACAAGGTTCGCGTTGTGCTCAAGGGGCTTACACGAGGCTTCATAAACAAAAAAAATGGAGTTGAAGAGCAGTTTTCCCCTCACCCACGCCTCCGTCAATCTTCGGCCATCGGTCATCGACATCGTAGATGTCTCTAGAATTGTACTCCTCAACTGTCTTAAAGTCTGCAAACCTCAGGCAGATCCTCTCTTGTTCTGTCTGGGGCAAATGGTGTATTTCAGCTTCTCGAACCGCTTCCACAAGGTAAGTGCACTCTTCCCCATGATATACTCATTTTTTAGAGAACTACAGAGATGGTGCATGAGGAAATGAAGTCCTTGATCATTCTCCTCAGGAGTGGTGACAGTCACGTGCTAGATATCGACACCAATAGCAGTCCAGAGCTTTTTAGTTTCAAGCACAATCTCCTCGTTGGACACCCAAGTGAGATAGTTATAGTCATGCTGCACCAACTCATCAAACTCGTGGTTAGTTATGCCAAACATTCTACATTTCATGCAAGAATTTTAATAAGATTACTGCGGGTAATATTGCATAAAATGAGAATGATGATGCAAAATTATTCTTACAGGTGTTCCAACATTTAAACTCACGGAGTGGTGACGGTTGCATGCGGGGTATCGATACAAATCGGGGCCAGAGCATTTTAGTTCCAAGCACAATCTACACATCGAACGTCCAAGTGAGATAATTATGGTCATACTGCACCAACTCATCAAACTCGCAATTCATTAGGCCAGACATTCTACATTTCATGTAAGAATTTCAATAAGATTACTATGGGTAATGTTGCATAGAGTGAGAATGATGATACAAAGTTATTCTTAAAGGTGTTCCAATATTTAAACATGTCATTATATAAAATACTTAATGATTAAAAGAAATATTCAGATTATAATTAATCTAGGAAAAATAAAACATATAAATAATGGCAGGTAAACACTAGTGGCATGTTAAGCAAATGTTAGAGCCAAAAAGAACTCCAACAATAGATTTCCAAGACCCTTTTATGCTAGATTACTTGTTTTCAGCAAATTTTGCAAGTTCTCGGAGCCCATATGCATTTCAGTCCTATGAAAGATTGTGCATAATTTCTAAAATTTTGAGGATTTTGTTCACAAACCTCTGGAGTCAGACCGAAATTAGCCCTACCCGGCTGCGTGCATGCGTGGTCCGTCGGCCCATTTTGCTCCTCCCTCGTAGCCTTTTCCCCCTTTCTCTTTTTCTCTTCACGTGGCCCTATAGACTAGGGGCCTATAGGCCAACCCATCTAGCCGGCCCACCCAAACTGCCCAGCTGAAAAGGGTGGTGGCTAGGGTTTTCCCTAGCCGCCCGAGTGGGTGGCGGCCGCGGCGCGTCCAGGGCTGCCGTCGGCTTCGGTGCAGAAGCGAGACGGCGTGAGGTGCGTGAGGTACAGCCAGCGGGGTACGCGATCATCGGTGGCATGTGGCGAGAGGCACGATGGCGTGCGTGTAGGCATGGGCGGAGCATGGGGCGGCATGGTTGGGTGGGGTGTGCGGTCCGCGGCGGCATGTGGCGTTGCGGTTGGTGAGTGGCATGAGGCGCACAGTGCGGTGCGACGCACCGGCACGCGTGCAGGCGTGGGGCAGAGTGCGTGCAGGCACAGACAGAGCGTGCGGAAGGGCTGGTGGCACGCCAGCACGAGTGCGGGCGTGTAGGCATGGCTAGGCAGCGCCCGCCAGCCCTCATGCGGGAGGGCATGTGACCACTACCCGACGATTATAGACCGGGCGGCGTGGTGCGGCAGCCTGGTAGGGCCGCCGACTCCCATGAGGGGAGCAGCACAACACGTGCATGTGGGCGCGTGGCCTGAGGGTGGCATGGTGGCCGCCGATCCGAGCGGCGTGTCACGGTCAATTGGTGTGGTAGAGACTTGTGCTAAACGTGTCGTACAACTCGCGCTAACGAGTTCAGTCTAGAGTTGTACTGTGAGAGCATAGGAAAAGTAGTCGAAATCGAGAAAATAGACGAACACGATGAACACACAAGTATAGTAAAAATAAAGTGGATACAGAAAGTCGGCATGAGAATTTTATCTTTCGATCAATTCTGAAATACCGAAAAATCAATGAGAAGTCTCTCTTTTATATGGATAAATATAAACTTACTAGATAAAATAATAATAATCTAATTAAAAATATATAGATAAATCTTACACCTATTATATAAAAATAGCGCCGCGCCGCGGTCGACCTGTCTTGGTTCCTCGACATCCACAACCACGAGGCATATACATATATGCATACCCCAATCGATAGGAGTGGCACGCGCGCCGTTGCATCATCAGCGGCGCCTGCACGCCCACCCGCGCACGCACGTAGATGCCGGTTGACTGGCTCCTTCCCCGAATGGTTTTGCTCCGGCACGCGCCTTCCCCTGCACCGCGGTGACGCGCGCGTCGGCAGCGCCGATCCCGATTGTACCTTACAAAGGCAATTGAGCAGATATACAGTTTTGGCTAGCTAATAGCAGGAGCTAGCTGCTAGCTGATTTTTTAGCTCGACCAGATTCTCAAAAGAGCCAAGGTACGTAGTGCATATAGTAGCTAGATAGATGTGCGATTACTAGTTGTTCCTCTTGGAATCGGATGAAAGATAGCCACGTGTGCACCAACAGTGCGTTATGTTGCCGCGGTACGTGCCGTACTAAGCTCCATCCGCACAAAGTTAATGTGCGATCCGATTGATCGATTAGGTCCTCAACGACCCGTGTTACGTTAGATTTTGTTAGACTTTGTGCATCTTTTAAGGCGTACTTAGGTGGTAGTGGTACTAACACTTCCCTGATGGGCACGTGTAGAAAACCACCCTCTCCCTCCTCAGATAGATGTCGATTGCGAGATACTCGTATATACTTTTGATTTTTGAAGGTTGGTTGGATTATATGAAAATATTTTCGAACTAAATGTCAGTTAGCCATCGATTGATCATGCATTGATTGGTTCAAAACCTGTGTTTTAGTCGGGGCAGCCCGAGACTGAGCTCGACCTGCCTGCCGGATTAACCTGCCAGGCTTGATATTTAAGCCATATGGGATTGGATTTCCGAGCTCTTAATTCTGGTTGGGACCTACCCAACCCGTTTATGAAGCTGGACGCCGTCTAAAGCTGGGAATATATATCAGGTGCATGCTCGCCGACCTGACCAACGCCAGGCTTGAATTTGGATAGGCTGCTTGAAAGAACAGGAAGAGCAGAGGCTGAGCTGATGGAGGCCTATACGCGCACGTGGGGGAGCCGTCTCCTCACGTGATTCGGTGCGGCCAGATGCCGAAAGGACAGTGGTGGGCAAGGTCCTTGGATGCTGTTGGAGTGTTGTTGTGGTCCTATAATCCTTTTTTTTCCTTTCTTTTTTGCCTCAGCAAATTGTGGAGTGAGGGAGAAAACTACTCATCAAAATTGGGTACACTTAACTTAATACAAAAGTGCGCCCTTTTATAAATTATAAGAAGATGTTCACTGAATATATAGTTTATAGGCGTCAACTTATAAATTCCTTTGTGTTGGCGATCCCTATTTTTAATCTTCAAATCAGGCACACGATGTGAATTTTTTAGAAATTGTCCCATCGACGCGACAGCAGCCTCAAAATGAAGTCAACCGGATGGTAAACATCAGATGAAGCTAGGCTCTATATGTGTAGCAATCTGTGTAGCGAGTGGTACTTGATTCAGATTGTTTTGCCCATGGCGGAGGAGCATCTCATTCGACCGACGACTGCTTCTGTCAAGCTACACTATTTGCCTTTTACTAGTAACTTCCAGGAATTGATCTCTTTCGTCTCCTTAAATGAATCCTCAAACTGAGTAGACGTACTAACTATTTCACAGAATCTATCTTTTTTTCTTTTCCCGCAACAGCAGGGTCAACTACAAAAAAGAATATCATGCGACCTAGCTACAGTTTACACTGCACTGAGCAAGCTGCATATATCAGCTTCAGGCTTGATCGGAAACGTGACTTCCGTTCACTGTGCTGTGCCTCTTTAGACAAGCTATCGCGGATCTCCCATAGGTGCACCAATTTATGTTGGTATTTAAAAGGCGTGCTACTTTTCAGCGTGGCGATTGTCGATCACCGGCTCATTTCCAGGCCAATTGATATCGAAAAATGTCTCCATGGCCAACACGTACATGTATATATGAACGTTACAAACTGCTGAGAAAACAAAGGGGCCGGCATGGGAAGAAAAACCAAGAGAAAGTAACGCGAGAAAGAAAGAAAGAAAGAAAGGGAAAGCAAGAGGAGGTTCAATTCCCGTGTGAAGACCGCGGAGGAGAAAGATGAATAAGCGAAAAGCGCCGTCCATTTGGAGAAGGGGATCATGCGGCAGTCTTTAGCGTGACAGTCGGAGACGGACGCTGGCTCGCTAATTAAGCCGAGCTAGGAAAACGCTGCTGCGAGAGCATCACATCATTTTCGCCGTGGCCCCACGGCCGGGGAGGAGATGGCATGATTATCACTGTGCGAGAGACTAGTAGGATCGAGTTTGGTGCCGGGTCCAAATCACATCACAGCGGCCCAATAATTGATCGCGGGAACGCACACCGGGAAACGGGCGGACGGATCTTCCCTTCCCCATCTCCCGCCTCGATCGCTCACCCGTTTCCCTGCACAGCAGCAGCAGCAGCGGCCGACAACGCCCGCTCCGTGGCCGCTATCGCGCGGCTGGACCACACCACACCCCCGCGGCGGCCCCGCCGCCACCGCACGATCCCGATCCGACGGCTGTGGCGCGACGATAGAGACGAGCGAGCAAAAAAAAGCTAGGGGCACACACGTATAGTACGCGCGGTCGAAGGAACGGGCCTGTTGTGGTGCTGCTGCTCCTCCTGGGGCTCACGCCGGCCTCCTTATCTCATCTTTTTAAGCCTCACAGGTCACGGCCTCGCCGCTGGAACTGACCGAACTGCCCCCCGGGTGCTCCTACTCTTGATGGAGAAATGTCAAAGATGGCCGGAGAAATGTGACTTAATTACCTCTTGAGCTGTGCTGCACTTAGGTAGGGAGGAGAGAGTAGGGGTACTTGTGTGATCGGGAGCTCTCTATCTCTGTTCCTCAACTGCCTCTTAATTATTACTCTACTATTTACACAAACAAGAAGAAAGAGGGGATTTAAGGCTTAACTAGTTAATTAAGCAAGCTCGTCAGGTCAACACGCAGAAAGCAGCAATAAAAAAGGCACCGATTTAATTAGTACCAGCTGTTGGAGAGACGCATGGATTGATTAGGCCTGCAACACTGTTAAGCAAGAGAGGGGTTTAGCTTTGCACGCGCGCGCGTACGTACTTCTCGTGGCTGGGAGCTGCAAATTTCTTTTCTCGATCAATAAAGAAAAGAAAAAAAAAGCCTTGAGAGAGACAGGAGGCTTGCACCCACCAAGCTGTAGAATTGATTTCTTTTCTTTTCTTCTCTTCCTATTTTGGTTTTTCAGTAAAGGAGGGATGCAACATATGGCGCCCGTTTAAAGCACATGAAAAATCTTAAAATTTGCCAGGGTCGATTTCCTCTTCACCCGGACCTTTCAAGTGCTAGTCAATTTCGAAATGAAAAAGAAAAGCTGGAAAGATACGGAGAGGGACTCATCCAGCCTCCTCGCTTTCTTTTCCCATCCATTCCCGGCCCCTCTCTGCTTTATCAATTTATTTATCTGATGGATAATGTAAAAACATACCGATGAACAATCTATCTAGCTACTCATTCTCATGTATGTACATGCATGCGTAGTTTTTTTTATTTGTGAGATTACATGCATGCATAATTAACAATTTGAGCTGCACAAAACAGAGGGTTGCATAGTAGTGAGCCAGTAGAGAGAGTGGAAAAGGAAAGGAAACGGAGGGGAGAAAGCAAGGGGGGGACAAATAAAAACAAGGGTACGACATCACCAGCACCAGCAATAATAACTTAACCATAACACAACAGCGACGCTGATTATTAAACGCACAAGAAAAAAGAATAAAAAATGGGACTGAAGAGAGAGAGAGAGAGAGAGAGGAAGGGGATCCCAAAGGAGTGAGGGGAGAGAGAGAGAGATCAACAGAGACCTTTTCCTAGCAAGACCCCCCCCCTTTGGGTTGGGCTCTGTCCAATTCCGATATCAGCAGCGGCAGGAGGGATCAGCAGCAGAGCAGCAGCACAAAAACTGAGGTTTTTTATGCAACCGAGTACTGGTGGTAGCTAGTATATTAACCTCGCTGCCCTCCCCTTTGCGTCGCTCTTCCCTTTCAGAAGGCGATTGTACAAGGCGACCAAGAACTGCGGTGCCCGACCGGACAAAGGGAGGAGGAAAAAAATATAGAGTTAGTCACAGCACAGGGGGAGAGAGAGGGAGAGGGAGATAGAGATTTTGAGAGAGGGAGACAAGGTGAGACAGAGATGGAGAGGAGGTCTCGGAGGCAAGCCTTTCACTCGCCGAGATAACGATGTGCTCCTCCTCTTAGGTAAGGGAATTACGCGACGAGAGCTAGAAAAGCTAGCTATATTTGCGCGCATCGATTCGGTTCAATTCGAGCTGTTCATATACGTACTTAATTAGTCGTGGGAGTTTGGAAAAAGAGAGATCTTTTTTAGTGCAATTCTTTTCTCCGGTTTCGGATTCTTTATGTTTTTTTCGTTCTTTTCCTTTTTTTTTCTGATGCCGCGGTTGTTGCTGATGAGCTCCTCAGGTTGCTGCGGAAGAAGGGGAATTTCTTGGCGCCGACGATGATGACAGTGCCGCCGCCGGCATGGGGATAGCGGCGCCAACGTGTCAGCCAGGGCTGAGGCAGACGACCACGTACGTGAGCCAACCAAAGAGCAGTGCAGTGATCTCCGACGGCCGGCCGGCCACCGCGAGTTCTATGTCCCACTCCAGGGATTCCATCAGGGCAGCGGCGGCGTCTTCGGCTTCTCCTCCGATGGCTTCGACCGGCCGGGCTCCAGCCAGGACCAGCAGGAAGAGCAGCAGCAGCACGTGGCGCAGCAGAGCCGCCGCGACAAGCTGAGGGTGCAGGGCTTCGACCCGGCCGCCGCCGGGGGCCACGGGTTGCTCCCCATCGAGGGCGACGAGGGCGCCGAGCCTGGCGCCATGTACGACCACGCGGCGGCCGCCGGGGCTTCTAACATGCTTGCCGAGATGTTCAACTTCTCCGCTCAGACACCGTCGGGGCCATCCGCCACGGAGCTGCTCGCCAGCCAGATGAACGCCAACTACCGCTTCGGGTTCCGTCAGGCGCCGGGAGCGGTAGCCGGCTTGTCCGGTGATGGCAGTTGGTTCGGCAGCGGCGGTCCCGGCCGCGCTGGGGTGGTCCTCGGTGGCGCCAGCATGGGCTCGTTAGGTGAGACGTCCTCGCCGAAGCAACAAGGCGGCATGGCGGGCCTCGCCACCGATCCGGCCGCGGCGATGCAACTCTTCTTGATGAACCCTCAGCAGCAGCAGCAGCAGTCAAGGTCATCGCCGACGTCGCCTCCACCGTCGGACGCGCAGTCCGCCATCCACCAGCACCACGAAGCGTTCCAGGCGTTCGGCAGCGCCGCGGCTCAGTTCGGCGGCGGCGGGGCCGGTGTGGTGGAAGGCCAGGGGCTCTCCCTCTCGCTCTCGCCGTCGTTGCAGCAGCTGGAGATGGCGAAGCAGGCCGAGGAGCTAAGGGTCAGAGATGGCGTGCTCTACTTCAACCGGCAGCAGCAGGCGCCGTCGGTGCAGCAGCTCCCGATGGCATTGCACGGCCAAGTCGGCTCGCTGGGGCAGCAGCTGCACGTCGGGTACGGCCCCGCCGGCGTCGCGGGCGTGCTGCGCAACTCCAAGTACACGCGTGCGGCGCAGGAGCTCCTCGACGAGTTCTGCAGCGTCGGCCGCGGGCAGACGATCAAGGGCGGAGGCGGGCGCGGCGCCGCGGGTGGATCGGCGTCGAACCCTAACGCGAGCAAGGGCGGAGCTTCCAGCTCTGGCGCCGCTCAGTCACCGTCATCGGCGTCCAAGGAGCCCCCGCAGCTCTCCCCCGCCGACCGGTTCGAGCACCAGCGAAAGAAAGCCAAGCTCATCTCCATGCTCGATGAGGCACGTACACACACCTCTCTGTCTCTGTCTCTCTCTCTCATGCATGACGTCCATCCATAGCTCCAGCCGGCGACGCGCCGGCGCCGGCAAAGTTTCGGTAGGTGCAGCCGCGTGCGACGGACGGTAGGTGGCCTGGTAGGGCTAGCCAGTGCGCGCGCGCACCCAACTCCAGAAGGAACGAACTGGCTCTTTTTTACCAGGTCGTTTCCGGACGTGGCATGCGTAGCTAGCTACGCACAGCCGCCAATGGCACGCAGGCTGCGGCAGGAGGCGAAAGCTTTCTGGTGGATTGTCACGACGCAAACTCCAAGAGATATGAATCTCCAATCATAGTAACATGCCACAGCCCCGATTTCTTTTTGTGCGGTTGTTGGTGGTGTGGCTGCTGCTGCTGGCTGTGATAGCAGCTGTTGCCGCAGCATTCATCGCCTCCCATTTCTTTATGTTTGCTTGCACTCTCTTTCCATATCTCCCCGCAAAGGGAAATAAAGTACGGCCCCTCCATTGCTATTATTATATTTTTCATCCATCTTTCACATAGGAGTATATGATTTGTGTCACGTCACTACGTGATTTTTATTATTATCATATACTACTAGCTAGTGTATGAAACCTTCTAATCTAGTATGTTTGTGTAAATATATCGGGTTGGTGGAAGCAAGAATTCATCATGACGCTAGCTAAGAAAAATGGCCGTAGGTAGCTGAGCTCAGCTGAGCTTCTGGCCTGCTTCTCGGATCGGAGCTGTTAGAATTGGCACAGTGAGGAAGTACGAGAGCTCGCACTCACATGTCCCTGGACACTATATATTACTACTCCTACATATAATTGGTAAGGGAGATCAACAGCACGAGCACAGCAACAATTCGGCACATGCAAGTTAGATGCATATGTGCATGGCTCTTGGAGCTGTTGCCAAACGGCTGTGGGCCTAGGCTTTTCGTTTGTTCCTTTCACCCATTTCTCATAATTGTGCCAGCGACACATGCTACGCCATGCCCATGTCTTAATTGCTGCACCCAAAATTTGTTTCTTGTCTTGCTTTGTATTTCCTCGATCGATCAGCTTAATTTTCGGCTGGTTAAATTTCTTGTGATTTTTTTTACTTTGAGATGAACCGTATATTTGATCGAGTAGAACTAAGTCTTATTTTTCAAACAGCAGCTTTGAGATGCTTAAGTTGTGTCTGTTTGTTTCAGGTGGATCGGAGGTATAACCACTACTGCGACCAGATGCAGATGGTGGTGAACTTCTACGACTCGGTGATGGGGTTCGGCGCGGCGACGCCGTACACGGCGCTGGCGCAGAAGGCCATGTCCCGGCACTTCCGGTGCCTCAAGGACGCCATCGCCGCGCAGCTCCGGCACACCTGCGAGCTGCTCGGCGAGAAGGACGCCGGCACGAGCTCCGGTCTGACCAAGGGCGAGACCCCCCGGCTCCGCGCCATCGACCAGAGCCTCCGGCAGCAGCGCGCCTTCCACCACATGGGCATGATGGAGCAGGAGGCGTGGCGGCCCCAGCGCGGCCTCCCCGAGCGCTCCGTCAGCATCCTCCGCTCCTGGCTCTTCGAGCACTTCCTCCACCCGTACGTCCACGACCCAACCCCATCGTCTCAACTCAAATTCTTGCATTCATCTCCATACGTGCGTAACACATGCAGCAGGTCGGGTCATGCATGCAGCTATTCTTTAGGATCTATCAGCTAGCTAGCCTGCCCTGGACTTTGCGTTATGCTTGCATGGGATCGAATGCTGCCGTGGAGACATGCATGGTACCGGGTAGTAGTACTGCACTCATCACGGGCAGCTTCTGCGCTTTGCTTTTGCACACTCTTTCTTCTCTCCCTCTGGTTTGTTGCTGCTGTGCTTTAGCAAAAGCAGTAATTTTTTTCGAGATCTACGCTAAAAACCGGCAGGGCAGGAGCCATGCCGGGGACTGTGCGCTTGTGTATATTCCTCCCCTTTTGCCCCCCGAGTTACTTTCCCATCATTGCAGAAATTATGCTTCCTTTAGTTTTACTGCGGTTAGTGGCTGCATGCAGGCTGGATACTGGCAGTCAGTGTACGTCCGCACCTCAATTAGCAGCAGCAGCAGGGCAGGAATTCTGCTCCTCTTTAACCAAGCTTTCACGCGCATGCAAAAGCTAAGCTACACCACGTACACTGCTAGCTCATCCTGCCGCACTGCCTTCACCTGCAATTCTGCGTGCCTAGGTCGGAGCCTTTCTGGCTTCTGCACATACGTGCTGTGCTGTGCATTTATCAGCATGGGCGCGAGCTAAGCTAGCCCCCTTTACTTTACATGCAACATCATCGTCTCGATCGTCTCCTTATCAGTTATCCTGGCTGTAATCCAGGCTCGATCGATCGTGATGCCATTGCCATTGCCATCCTCTGCGAGAGATCAAAAGAGCACATGAGGATAAATATCTAGGAATCCGTTTCTCTTTAGTTCCTGCTGCATGCATGCATAGGTATATATCAGTGTTGTCCATATGATCACTGCACATAATGCATATATGATTGGTGAATAGTGCTCTCGCAGTGGTGCTGTTGCTGCTACTGCTCCTGCAGTGAGGCAGGAGATAGTGCAGCCATCGCTGCATGCAGCCTTAACGAGTCCTTTCGTATTGTGCTGATGCGTGGTTTCGTGCATGCCGCGGCAGGTACCCGAGCGACGCTGATAAGCACCTGTTGGCAAGGCAGACAGGGCTGTCCAGGAACCAGGTTTGTACCACTTGAACTGTGCACCACCGTATATATTGGAATCATCAGAGATTTTTCTTAGATGCGCATGGGATATTATACAGTTGAGCTTAGCAGATTGTGCTGTTTGTTTTGTTTGGATGCACTCCTTTTTGGCATCAAACTCCAAATGGTGCAGCTGCATGCATGCATTGTCGTCTTAGCTATAGGTCGCCTTTTATTTCCCAGGACGAAATATAAACAGAATCAACCTCCCTGTACGTATAAGCTGGTTAATTGGTTAAATTCAGGTCAGGTTTCCAGCCGTTTAGTGAACATTTTTAGTTGCTTAGCACAGCTCGATTCCTTAGGGTTAAGCTACTGTAGAGCAAAACGATGGTAAAATAAGGAAGAGGTGTGTACAGTGCCTTGTTACTCGTACGTAAAGAGTACACAAAGCTCCTTAGCCACATCGGAAAGACTTGATTGATTTATTGTGCACCCGTTCTAGCAATAGTTCTGGTATAGCTATGCTATATATAGCTTTTTCAGGCCCTCACCGCGAAAAACCATGATTTTAATAAATAGCTAGCGATAACTCCGTTATCGCTTTTTCGGGCCATCGCCGTGAAGGCACAAAAGTCGCCATTCAAAACCTTGTGTGCACCACAACAAATATTTTTGCCAAATCTAGTATGTAAACTTATTCTTAAATCACTTAAAGATTAGAATTAAACAACGTATAGTTAAGATTTAAGAATACATAGCACCCGTGCTCAATTAAAAGGACTCTGTGGAGTACATATAATATGAGTATTTGCCAAAATGAACTGACTTTTGTATTGTGTGCCAAAACAAGACTGATATGCTCGTTCGTTTATAACTGTACCGCAATTAAGAATCACTACTGTACAGGTAAAATCTATAATACTCCCTTTAGAACCTAAATTGCACAAATTATGATTATATTGATTCTTTGAGTGCCTTGTATGTCAATTTTGACCATCATTAACCCTATGAATGATTTTTTGAATTAAAAAGCATATTTAACTGCAAAATCTCCTCTACACCTCATCGATGCATAACCAATCCTGTTATGTATGCTAACTACTAGCATATAGTAACTGTAAAAATAAACCTACTTAATCTATCCATTTTCTCTTCATTGCAATTCTACTACATCCAAGATTATAGGATTCTCAATGATGCATGCATGCCCGCATATATATTTGGCATGTATGTTCATCTCTCTCTTTGTTTCTTTCCTGGACGTCTGGTGGTCCATTCACAAGTGCCCCCTCATGTCGCAGCCCCTTCCACATTACGTACGTCGTGATAGCAACTTAGCTAGGGACATTGCTGGGTCCTAATCTACACCAAATTAACCCATGACCTCTTTAGTACACAAATTTCCTCTGCTCTTGCCGAATGCTACAAAGTAAGGCCTGTCCGTCTTCAGCTTTTCTATCTAGTGTTATCTCTTCCGGGGTTCTTGAGCAAACTCTATGCATGCATGTTGGTCATTGGCATTGCTAGACGTTGCAAAAACAGATTGAGTCTACAAAGTCACTTTAAACTATACGTGGTTATTGTAGTGATCTCTGAGGGCGTTTTGGGATAGGAGGTTGTTTTTTTAACCCTAAAAATAATCCATGAAGAAAAAAACTCCTCGCACAAACACATCCTAAATGTTCTTTCTACTATGTATGACAATGTATTTTAACACCCCTCCTTGCATCTAGACTCCACCATGTCAACAACATGGACTCTGAGTTGTCCACAATTATTATTTTTAATGCACCAGCTAGCTATTGAGCTCAATATATACCTCATGCACGAAACAGCACACCGAAAAGCCTAAACTATTTGATAAGGAAAGGTGAATAGTATACCTCGATAATTTGATCATGCATTATGTTCCTCATATTTCTTTTATGATGGCGATTCCTCAATCAAAACAACACATGTAAAACCCTGCCTAGCTAATACCTATTAGATATTGTTATTCTTTGCGTGGTAATTTTGATGACGAAAGCAACTTGTCATGGTGTAAACAACAGCTAGCAATTACTTAGGTAAAAGTTATTTAGGGTCTGTCCTCGGTTGCACCGTATAAGCTAGCCACAATTGTATCCAGCCAGTAGGTACATCGTTCATTCCAAGTTCTTAGCTATGTCACTTGCTTATGTAGCTAAGTTTTTTTTAACTTGTTTATGTAGCTAGAAATTGACTAGTGAACCTACTTCGATCCATACGGAGAATCTGTACATGTTTAAAAGTCATCAACCGGTCTAACTTTTTCATCGAATTGTTATTTTCACAAGGCTTTGATTACATCAACATTGTTGACATCGTGTAGTTATATGCCTGCAAGCACTTAATTATGCAACTAATGGTACCTTTTATGCAACCAACTACATATGCGCCTTCATCTTGAAGCAAAACTTTCCATTTGTTCGCTCGTTTTGGTTTATCTGACTTTGGTGTCATACCTACGTTCGTTTTCAAATTCTGTATGCGAATAATTGAAGTAGCTATGAGTTAACTAATGCTTTCGAAAATAGAAAAGCCTTTTCACTTTGCTCGCAACTCGGTGAACAGTACTATAAGATTAACTATAGTACGTTTTTACTTTTCTAATATCAATCGATCAGTAGTTTGCCGTTAATGTGTTGTGTTATACAGCCCTACTTAAGTTACATGAATTTTAATAATTCTGGTTACATTGATCTTATTGTTATGGCTCTAAAAAAGGATAACTTCATTCGTATTTAAAAAAATAGCGAAACGAAAGTGTTCTTTATGAGTTACCACAATTGATACCAAATGGGGCCTGAATTTATTATTTGGTACGTATGCATGGCATAAATTACACCGAGTTATTTTTGATTTGATAACGGAAGTAAAATAACATTGGGTTATGATTGACTTTTAAACGTCCTTCCTGCTTTTCACGGATATTCTTTGGTGAACTAATTGATCCAAATTAGTGTATAGGTTGAGTTGGATGCTTTCACCCCCAAGAAGTATTTCAGTGCAATATATATATACACACAAACAAGCACACTGGACAGTTACATACTCTAATATTATCATGACACATCACGTCCTACTCCTAACGTCCGATTCTCCTATAAGAAAATTAGCTCATGCACGCTCAATATAAATTATTATCATTTTGAAGTTTTGCAGTTCAAACCGATAATTAAAGATGTAATACAGGATTTCATGTGACCCATCAATCTTCAAGGCCTTATAGAATTTATAACTAAGTTGGTGCAACCTTGCCCTTTCAAAACTATTTTAGAGATTAAATTAAAAAAAACACATGTTGCATGCACACATATTCTACCTCCGTTGGAAACAGATGACATCTAAAATGCGCACGGTCAAACTTTTCTAACTTTGACTATTAAATATATTAAATATCTAGATTTATTAAGTGAAAAATAATATAATTATATTTTTTTTATAAAAAATAATTTTATAATATCATTAATTTTATAACTTTTACTAACACATTTATATGAAAAATAATGGTCAAACTTGTGCTCTGGAGACCGTGTCAAAACCCAAAATGACATATATTGTTGAACGGAGAGAGTGAATTATATTTTTTATAAAAAATAATTTTATAATATCATTAATTTTATAACTTTTACTAACACATTTATATGAAAAATAATGGTCAAACTTGTGCTCTGGAGACCGTGTCAAAACCCAAAATGACATATATTGTTGAACGGAGAGAGTGGATAAGAATGTACAAGAAAATTACGAAAATAAAAAATTGCCATCACGATGGAACAAGATTTTCTTTTCTGTTTTCTCTAGTTACTTAGATTGGTCATGTGACTCATGTCTAGTATTAGAAATTGTAGTTCTTCTATTTGTATTCTTTCAAATTGGGCACTTAATTATTTTGATCAAATTAGGTAGAATATTGGCTACCATATATAATTTGAAGTGACTCGTAACCAACCATTCCTGCCCAAGCATGATTAAGTCAATTTACTCTCTACCATGAGCTAGCAGACATTTACGTAAACATCTAATCTAGAAAAAGCAAATCCATAATGTTACAAATTAAGGAACTAACTAAAACCAAAGCATTAGACACAAACGAAACAAAACAAATAAGCAGGGTAAAACTGAAACATGACACTGAGGACTGATGAGCTAAGGTAGCTACACTGAGGACTGATGAGCTAAGGTAGCTAGCTGCTAGCTACCATAGCTAGCCCTACACGTCCCTGCAGACATGCATGCATGCAAGCATGGCGCCATGCATTGCTATGGACCAGGCCTATCCCTGCAATAATTCATTTGGTTGCCTTTGGATCAAATCCAGGTCTCGAATTGGTTCATCAACGCCCGTGTCCGGCTGTGGAAGCCCATGATCGAGGAGATGTACCAGCAGGAGACCAAGGAGGTCGAGGGCTCCTCCGCCGGCGGCGGCGGCGTCGTCGGACTTGAGTCCGGAAAGGACCCCTCCGGCGCCGACGACACGCACTCCCCAACGACCACCGGCGCGCAGCAGCAAGGAGTGACGCAGCACGGCGGCAGGTACGGCCAGCAAGAACACGGCACGTCCGGCGTCCACCCCCACAAGCTCGACCCCGGCGCGCCAGGGCCCTCGGCGGCGGACGCAGCCTTCGTCGGCCTCGACCCGGTGGAGCTCCTGGGGGGCGACGCGCACGTCGGCGCCGCGGACGACCTGTACGGAAGGTTCGAGCCCGGGGTCAGGATGCGGTACGGGCCCGCCACGACTGGCGCGGCCGCCGGCGACGTGTCGCTTACGCTGGGCCTGCAGCACGCCGGCGCGGGCAACGCGGGGCCCGACGGCAGCGGCCGGTTCTCCTTGAGAGACTACAGTGGTTGTTGATGCCTACACATCTTGATTTATCAATATTCATGGTCATGGCTCATGCATGCATTCCATTTGGAGTAGTAGTGAGGAGATTAAAAGAGAGAGAGAGAGAGAGAGAGAAGGCAACAAGAGAACAGAGAAGAGAGAGGTTGAGATCTAGAGAGATAAATCTGCATGGTGCCTGGAGATGATGCATGGGATGGGATATATTAATGTGAGACAAATCTTCGTCATCTTCATATTCTTCTTCCCAGATGATTCTTAATTTAGCTAGATTAATTCCTTTTGTTAGGCATTACTGTTGGGGGCTAAGCAAAATTTGTATACAGGAAAGAAAAAATAGGAAGTGTATGTTATAGATTGTTTTAGTCACACTTTTTTGTTCCATGCTTTGTTTTTGTCCGCTTTAGTCTTGGTGTAACTAAACATAAGAGAAACATACATACATAAATGCATATATTGGTAAATATTGGGACATACATATGTACACATGCATGCATGGTTATGGGCTAAACGAGAAGAGAAACATATACTCCAGTAAAAGTGTGGTCATGGTTGGCTGGCATGTACATGCAACTTGTGCATGGCTCTCTTCTTTTGCCCCATCTTTTTGGGAAACCAATTGATGCCATGTCGGGGTAAGATTTTTGTCTCCAATCTTTAGTGAAACAGAATTGTCCAAACAGTTGAAGCAGTACTCCCTCTGTCCCAAAATGTATGGCGTATTTTGTTTCATTAAGACAAGACTTTGACCAACAATTACTCTATTAGGATATGGTATATGTGACATAAAATTGATGTCGTGAGATTCGTATTCAAAAGTACTTAATTACTTATGATTGTGATTTTTTTATCACATAACCCACATATTAATAGAGTAATTATTGGTCAAAGTCTTGTCTTAACCAAATAAAATATGCCTTACATTTTAGGACGGAGGGAGTATTTCTGAACGGATCTGACTGAATTGCACCTGTCGGTCGGGCCTCTCTCTTGTCACTAAACTAGCCAGGTTAATGCAACTTAATCATATACTACCATCATCTAGAAATAGGCGATGTTTTAAAAAAAGTACCGTTAAACTTTTTTGCTTTAATTACTAAAAATAAATAATATTTAGATTGGTGAGATGAAAGTAGCATCATTAGATTTATTATGAAAGATATTTTTAAAATATAAATTTTTTATAATTTTTTCTAGCATATACATACAAAATATAATTATCAAAGATGTATATTAGAGACCGTGTCGATGTCTAAAATGATAACTATTTTACGGACGGAGAGAGTAGCTAACTCCTGCGTGCATCCGTGAACGAAGCTAAACTGATTAGCAGTAGACACTAAATTATGCACTAATCGACCTAACTGTAGCGAAGCTAATTAAGCAAGCAACCCTTAAACGGACACATGTTAGTTGGCAACCAAAATGGTAAGGTAGGCTATGAGCGGTCTCACTTTACTACGAAATCTTCTTCCCCGTGAGGTGCCAATCAATTTTCACCGGCCGGGGCCGTTAGCTGCGCGCGTTCTCGCTCGAGAGCGGAGACGAAGACGGAGAGGGTACGGTGGTTGCCGGCCGCCGCCTGCAATGCTACGCCGGTCGGCGCGCGTACGCGGGAGTGGGCGCGACATGATTGGGCCATTCAATGCGAGAAATGGTGGTTGATCGATGGGGGCGCGCGCGGGTGGCAGCGCGGACGACAGAGACGCACGTACGCTTTGCAGATTTCGGTTGCCAGAGATCAAGAGGAAGATCGAGTTGATCAATCAATGCGGCACAGCAGGGCCAACCAGGTTGCATGCCATATCATGCACGCGCACGCCGTGCATCGCTGCATGCTTCGTCCGTCCATCCATCGAAGATCCATCACCCATCCATCTCCTTCGGTTCCGGAAGGACAGCGTATCAATGATGGAGTCTGGTTTACCCGGCCGCGCGCTCGTGGGATCGCGCGAGGGATGCTGGTGGCGGATGCACGGTTGAGACTTGAGGAATACGGGATTTGGTGGTGCTGGTAGAGGGTTGGTGTCTAATCTAATTGCAATAAGAGGAAACCGTTCGTACGTTTTTCGGACCGTCTCGTTGAGTGATCAATAGTAGGGCTGATGATGGGGCCGACGAAAGAGGTGGTACAACCTTTTGGCCTTTTTAAACAAAAAATAATAAACTTATAAATATTTATTTTGGAACACATCGGTCCATTTTCTTCTCGCGTCCGACTAGCTTCATCATTTCCTCCTACCTCATGTTAGGGACTTAGTGGTCGGGGTTTGCCCATGCTCCCCTCCCTCCAACCCGAGCTTGTAGGGATGGTCGGAGTGGCAGCTAACTGGTCGCGGTAGTGGCTGGAGCAGGATGTGGCGGCCGATGTGACACCTGGCCCATTTAAGTTTGAGCTCAAGTGCAACTCTTATATGTGGTGTGTATGAGAGAGTTGGAAGTAATACTACCTTGATAGTTTAGCTTGAGAAGTACCAACATATAAACAAATAGATTACAATGGTAGCAACTCTGGTTAATTGTTTTGCATGAAGTGACAAAGAAAGTGTAAGTGGGTTGCTACTCTATGTCCGAACAACTATGGGGTTAGGTCTAAACCAGTTTGGAACCTAAGACATTATAAATAGCATTAGAGTTGACCCTCACGGTTACATGGGCGCGCGCAGATCAGGCGCGCGGGCATATGATGCATATCTTATGTGGGCCCTGACTGGACACAAAGTATGGCATATGTGTCGGCATTGAACACATGGCAGTGTGTCAAAGGGGGAAGATCGTGGTCGTTTGCTCAATGTGGGTATGTTCGCACTGGACTGGCGAGGACGTCGAGTCCTTTGAGAGAGGGGGAAGGGGGTATGTGACACCTATAAACCCATAGGTTCCAATGGTAGCAACTTCCGGTTCACCGTTTCGCACAAAGCGAGAACTAAAGTGCAAGCAGTTAGTACACATGTGTGTCTGACTCGGTATGGAATTAGGTCTAAGCCAGTTTGGAACCTATGGCATTACAGTTGAACCATCGGCATGGCAGTGGAAGACATGGTAAAGCTATGCCAGCCGGCGGGTCAACGTGGTAGAAGGAGGCGGGAACGGTGATTGAGGTTAGGAGGTTGGGAAGAATCTGAGGTCAGTTGCCATTGGACATGGGAGAAAAGGGAGGAAGTAGCAACATGGAAGGCGGCTTGACAGCAGGCCTCGCCAACGAGGCGGGGAGTGGTTTGGACGGCATAAGGATAGAGGGATGGGAGGAAATGAGTAAAGGTTATGGAGCTTGTAAGAGAACTGGATTATATGACGGGGCTTTTGGATCTCGTTTCTAAAACCGTCGAACACAACATACACACACGCTACTACATGTATCTATTTATATAGTATCTACTAGTAAAGCTAGAAAATTGACAAAGTCATATTACAGACAACTTGGCATAACAGATAGGTCATCTACCACTAAAAAAATATTTCATCTTAGAGAGTAATTAGATCTTAAATATTACGGTACAACTACCTCCGCAAATCGTGCAAGCATCTGCTTGGTTCTCGGGGCGTATAGCCGCAAGAATTCGGCCTATATGTGTCAACAAATTTAGCCGATCGATAGTCACTCTAAAGAAAAAAGAATGATCATTCCGCGGACGGATTGCACGCATGCATGTGCAGTGATTAACACATGGCAATAAGCTCACAACTAAGTTGCTCGAGATGCTTTGCTTACCATGCATACAGATAGAGTGAGGTCTCTTGACGCCTGGAACTTGACCAACAGTACCCTAACGACCAAACAGTTCGTGCTCTGTCTGGCCCGAACGTCATCTTTGCTTGTGGAGCCGCACCTCGTCGGAGTCAATCAAAGGATTGTCTATTACTCTTAATGCAAACTATCCTAGCTTTCAAATCAAAACGCGGGCTCCAATCCTTTGACACCCCAACTCTGAAGATCGAAGAGCAAGGCTACCCTTCCTTTCGGTTTTTCATTTCTGCCTCTCCGGTCTACCCGGATCTGACTGATAGACACACTTTTCTCAGATTTGCTTTCCAACCATATACTCCTGTTGGGACGCACGATCGTCTCACGGGTCTTGTCTGTATTGTGAGAGTCCGGACTTAACTTTCAGACCCTCTCTGTGTATCTCATCATCAGTCCAGGATCAAGCTGATGAACACAGACGAATTAATATCACTGCACACATCACAAAACATTTTAGAAATATAAACAATTGAGCTATAATAGCGATATGACTAAATAAAGTAAGTAGGACTTATGCTCCTTACCATTCAGAAACACAACAGAAAATAAAGCGTAGATGTCTCCATCTTAACCACAGATAGGCGATGTAGGCCACGTGACCTAAATCTTAGCATTGACGTAGAAAATTCATCATATTCTTTATCATCCTCATAGATATCTGAACACGTCCAACAAACAACATGCTCGATGAGTACTTCACGTACCTAGCGTGCCTCCTCATAAGCAAACCTACGACTACGTGCAGGCTTAAGCAAAGGATGGGTTTTATGGCTCTTTTGCATAAAAGCAGCTTTGGTTGTAATAGTACAATAATTTTGGAAGCATCATTTTGTTGAAAACTAGTTTTATCATCAGGGGTGTTTCTCATAAATGTGAGGGTCCACGATCAACACATGCGAGTGAGGCATCCGGCCTAAACTCGTCCATAGGTTTCAACTACCTTTTTACATTTTCAGAACTGGGATAGAGGGAATTAGCAAGGGGGAGAAAGACATGTCCTTTTTATCAGGAATGAATTATGTGCCATCCATGACCGTGGATACGGCTAATCAATTAGTTTAACACTTTCCAGAGGTTATACACTTTATCCACATGACATAATCTCATCTTGTTGCCCACCAGTGGCCACTGGTAGAGTACACACCCATCGGTGTACCGGCAGGGAGATCGTAACGAGGTCTTTTAGCTAATCTCCTTCCGATGCAACATGCCCACCGGGTCTGACACGGAGTTGAGAGTACGTCCCCACCCTCCGGCCTCCCATCTGTGCCGAGGTCCTCGTAGCTACGTCCACCCTTCTGCGGTATGGCTATGTCGACACCAAGACTCGAATAACCTACTTAACCAAGCCAGTGCCCATATAGCATGTGGTCGTACTGTTTTCACACTTATCAAAATCATGACTTCGGCCTTACTCGATACGGACGACCAATGGCTTCTTCAACTCATGAAGAATGACCATTTGCTCTTTCAACTCATGATTCAGCTGTCGCCCGCACCTTTTAGATGGTGAGTTTCGCCCAGAGTAGAATAGGAAGAATAGAGAGAGAAAACAACGGGCATCCAGCCCTAGCTCAGCGAGCTCAACAAAGTTTCAATAGTGATATCAATGATCCGAAGATCATTCCTCAGAGGAGGCAAGGTAAAAGCATCCTAGGGATAATTAAGCATGGCTAAGTATTTCTCTACTCTATTCTGAATATATTAAAATAATCTACTCAGGGTAACAGGTAAAAGGGCGACAAGCGGACAGGATACAGGTGTGTCAATTAACACGCTAGCTACGGGAATAAAACAGCATGCATGTTTATAATAATAAAATATAATGACTTTAAAAATATAGGATCAACATGATCAAGAAGAGGGGGCATGCCTTCGTTGACGAGTTGGTCTTCTTCTGCAGGAACTTGTCCTTACCCAATGTTCCGTCACTATGGCAATAAAGTGCAAAGCAAATAAATATAACTCCAAATTAGATACCAAATGGAAATACCAAAAGAATAGTGTTAGCAAGGACAGATAGGTGTCGGAGGACAAAGATGAATGCATAGAATTGTCGAAAGACAACTAGGAAGGTGTGAGATTATGTATCTCAACCAGATAGAGTACATGTACTCAAAGATGGCCTTCTGGATCAGGATCATTCTAGAAAAAGGATAGTTTTATGGGATATAGAATTTGCATGTCAAATGACTAAAGTTAATCCACATGCGAGATAAAGATAGATATGTAATTGGAGATATGATATGGTTGATGACGATCACAGATCACCCTTATCAGCAATCATGGAAACCCGCCATACTAATAAAACAAATATGACCAATCATACTAGTAGACAAGCGAGGTCCTAGCATGCTAGTTGGCAAGAAATGATAATATGCGATATGTCAATCTATATGAACTACTGTGCAACATACAACTGGACATCATGTAACAAGCTAGATAGACTTGGCATGAAATAGAGACTAATCATGACGTAGCATAAGATAACATATGATCATGCAGTTATAATTTAATAACAGTCATTAATAATGCAAATGGTGATTAAACTATATGACCAAATAACAACTAGCATCGATATAACATGCACCAAACATACATGCAATCATATGCCACATACAATAATATCAACCCTATTCATGCTATTGTGTACATACAGTGTAGCAATCAACCAACACATACTTCACTTAATAATAACATTATTTTAGTAAAGAATGATTATTAGCAACATATATACATATATTATAATCGATACCTAAAGGTTAATCATGTGTACGTGACTATACACCATCTTACGAACATGCAACATAAGATAACAAGCTAAGCATTCTAGTATATGTTATAATACAACACGCTAAAATACCATATAACCTTATCTAATATAGATATATACCTATATACTGACAATATGTAGATACATAAATTATCTTGCTATATAAAACACGGTAACATGGAATTCCTTCATGCTAGTATCACATATGAAATAACAAACTATGCGTCCTAATACATACACATTATATAACAACCAATTAACATGCAACATGATTAAGTGATAATAATTCAGTAAAGTGTTATTATTCTGACATATAAACGGTCAACAATATTAAGTCTAATTAATTAGATACATATATATCTCTATATGCAACTACATGATTATGCAACATAAAGTCATGATGGACATATACAACTTAAGTGTTCCAACAAATAATTTTAACTATAAACATGAGTAAAATAATGTGCTAAACAAATTGACAGTAAATGTTATCTAAAATATGGAATGGGCTGTGTATGTATGCATGTACATATATGTAAACCGTTTGAGATGCATTGAACAAATATGAGTTATGCGTGCAATCTTAACTATGTTATAAGCAAATATTCATATCACGACCAACCATTATATAGCAATCATTCAATAAACAAGAATTATACTATATGTGCACCCATGTTATATAATGATATATGCACATACCATTATTTACTATACATCATGCAACAACAACTAAACTAAGTCACATTAAATAAATATTAAAAGTAAATAGATGCTAATCATATATTATGTAATACAGTAGATAACATTGTATAAACAACAAACAAGAACTAGATAAGAACTATACATGTGATTATATGAAAACATGAAATACTATTCAATTGCATGATAAAAGGATGATCAAAATTATTAGACATGAACACATGATGATGTGAGTGCTTTCAAACAAGGATTAATGGCGGAAAACAATGTCATGATGCACCACAAGATGATAGGAGATTAACTATATGGGTGGGGCGACATTTGCAACACGAAACGGTCGAAATTGGACATAGATCGGTTCTAGACAGACCGGAGGATTTTTGATGCTGCGCAATGCTCGCTCAACGAAATCACAATCCGCTAATTGGGCTAGAAACTAGACACAGAGAGGTACAATCCTACCAAAGGGGTTTTGGAGAATTTTTACCGAGTCAACGGGGAAAGATCAGACAAATTAGACGTTCTGCCGATTGAATCTGGACGTCCGTGGACAGCACATCAGAAATGGATCAATTTTCGATAAACGGCTACATGGATGAAAGTGAAAATTTATAGAGGTGTTTATGGATATCTAAGGCACAACTTGACCACTTTAGAGACTCACTAGATCAACGGGAGAAGAGGTGATAATACCGCTGTACCATTCACGCAGTCAAATCTGGACGTGAACATCAGCACAAAAAAACTTGATTTCTCGTAGATTGGACCATTGGATTGCCTTCAAATGTTGTGGAGATGATCTTGACAATATTATCCATGATCCCACCAAACGGATCTTGAAAAGGAGGTCTGAGCCGACGAGGGCGTCGTTCAAATTTACATGCATGTGCAGAAAAACTAGGTGCGAACAGCATGTTAGTATTCGGAGATTTTCTAGTGATTGCACCATTAGATCTTCGCCAAATTTTGTAGAGAGGTAGAGGGGAAAGTTGTGCACAATCTCACCAAAGGGATTTTCGAAAAGATGTCTGAGGCGACGGGAATTGGAAAAATACCGAGGTGGGACGTGCCGTTCAGAAACTGCACAGGAAGAAAAGTGGGGTGGTGGCTGTTTGGAGGGTTTGGGGGCCAGGATTTCGTGGGAAAAGGGTTTGGGTGAGTAGGGAAGAGGTGGAGGGGTGTGGAGTATTTATAGGAGGGTTAGGGAAAGAGATTTAGATCAAATCCTATTGAAAAAGAGGTGGCGACGCATGCTGCGCTGCGCAGCACTCGTCGAGGTGGCTGTTCAAGGGAGGAATGAGACGGCGGGGCATCTGATGGAGATGGGCCGGGATGGCACGGCAAAAAAGGAAAGGAGAAAACTAAAATAAAACAAAGAACAACAAAGCGAGATTACATACCAAAAGAACTCTAAAAATTCTGAGAAAACTCTGGGAGGCATATTCTAAGTTGAAAAGCCAATCCAATTCATGTTGGATTAATTCAAATTAACCCTGGTCCAATTTGTAAAATTTTAATTAAGATTTAATTCATTCGAGAATAAACAACAAACTTTTCTAGCTCTAATTTTTAAATAATTTTTTTTTAAAGCTCTGAAAATTCAAAATGTTACACGTATCATCAGCGGTCGTCCTTGCATTATGCATGCCTTTGCTACTCAGCGATTTGTGTCATGATTGCAACGCTAACTGAAACCAAAAACTGGTCGCCCAAGGACAATTATCATGCGTGGCCAACATTATGTTATTACATGGGAATCAACTGATGCGAGCGGTTAAGACTGCTAGTTGCTATGCGAAACATCAGATGCATATGCATGTCCTTCTGGTGCGACCAGTTGAATTGACACGATGGGACCTCGATGGCAACTTTTTCCTTCTTAACTTGGAACCAAACCTTGGGCTACATTTGCAGCCCCACTTCTCCACCAATCAATGGACCATCCATTTTCATGATCTGATGGAGGTCATCTATATCAAATTCAAGGGGTGATTTTTCTCACCTGAAACCGAATAATGTAACCAATCAATCATCAGTAGATATTGAGCAAGCGCTGGGTTTTATGTGCGCGCAGTACTACGCAGTACACAGTGACCACCAAATGGGTATATGTAACCTAGAAATGATCTTTAAGAAGCTCTCGTATGGATAATGCTTCGTGTCATTGGTAAATACAAGAGGATGATCCCCTAAGGACTTTTGGCAAGAAATTTGTAGCAACAGTTCACACACCAGTCACCACAATTGTGCAAAGTGAAATATGAACGAACGCGAGAGCATCCATGTATTCATGGCAATTGGGGAACACTGCATCATCAGAATAGATTGATTAATTAATTCAGTCATACTCTGATGTCCAACGCCAAATATCGTTTCAAATTCCATAAGTATACATGTAATGAAACAGATAGTCAGATATCGTGCTGGATTTGTTCATACCACAAATTTCATCTTCTTGTTTCACACAGGAATTATATTTTGTAAATTTCATCTTTGTTTCACGCAGGATCTGGACTATTCTACCAACACAAAAGGCCTATGACAGTGTTTCCATATTACTAAAAGATATCAAAGTGTTGCGTTGACTGCTGAAAACAAGAACCATTAGTATATGTAACTATGTAAGAACCCTCACTTCTACGGAAGGAATCAATCATGTCCGCTGCCCTGGATAAAACATCCACACACCAAAGGCTTCAAAGCTACTAGGATTACCTTATTTCAGCCAAGAGACCTATGATATTTAGGTCCTTATGAAGAAAATAAATGCCAATTAGTTGCTCCATTCTCTTCTGCATCTACAAAGGCCCAAAACACTTCTCTCCAGATGAAAACATATTTGTAATGCACATATTTAAGAACTAAAGATCTCTATCACTCAGCACGCACTCCCAAGAAAAGTTATGCCATGCATATAAACATTTCCATTTCAGTGATCCTTTGGCTTGTCCTTAGGAATCTCCGTATCCAATTTCTTGGGAGGCAGAACTGCTACTTTTGCAGACCTGCAACATTGTTCAATTTAACAAAGGAATTGCAGCAAGCACGAAATATATTACTCATATACAACAGAAACATCAAGTCTTATGCATAATAGCCATTACTTTAGTTAAAGCAGATCTCCTTGACAATCAGGTGAAGATGGCATTGTTCTAAAAACGACAATGTAACTCATCGTGTGCTGGGCAGAACTTAAGAGTTTGTTTACGGCATGGCACTGCAAAGAAAGCATTCATTTTGACAAATGCATTTAAGACTAACTAGGAGTAGCATTAAGCAACATCATACATGAACTACATGACAATATGATAGTGCTAACTCAGATATGATTTTACAGACTGATGGAATAAATATAATAGTTGTCTTTTTTTCCAGACTGGTATAAATGACACTAGTCTATAAATAAATGGTAATTAGAGTTAACTAACTAGTGGGACTAGTCAAATATGTAAACAGTGCAATTGAGCGTATGGAGAGTGTAAAGGTATACATACACTGCATATGCAGAATAGCTGAATAACTTAGAGCATACCAAACTAGGAAGTAGGGACTAAGAAAATACTATATCCCACGACATCCAGGCCTATATATTACAGCAGGCCAAGACTGCATAGGTGCTTGGTACAAACATATACTGTTTTGCTACACTGATTAATTTTAATTTGCTAAGTACGAAACTGGAAGTTGATTAAAACCATAATTGTTTACACTCAAAAAAAAACCATAATTGTTGAAATAGGAGGTAGACCGAATTTCAGTTGCTAACTTGAGAATAGGAGAACATTCTTTTGGTGATAACAAGGAAACTATTATCAAAAAATAGATTTCTATAAATGTAACATGTTTCTTGTTTTAGGTGCCAACACATATTTTGATCAAAAGCTCAGCCCGACCCGAATTATTCCAAGCCTGATCTAGCCAAGTCAACCATACCTGAACTATACCGATGCAACCCAAACCGAACAAGTCCTGACGTGTGCCCAAGGAAAGCCTACCCCAACCCAGCTTAAGTCCAGCAAAAGACCAGTTGTATTAACAATGCGATGGGAGTAAATTTTCAATCAGATATATATTATCAATTGCATACGTGGCACAGCATGTGGGCCTACTTCAGAAGAAAGCATGATGTAGAGTTCTTTCCATAGTGGCATGACCATTCATCTCTTAGAGAATCATTATCATCTTCTGCAACATTATATTGCAAGGGCATATAATGATTTAATCCTAGGAAAAAAAATCCTTCAAAGAACATCTGGGAAATATTTGACGCCAACGAATCCAAGTGGATTTGAGAAGAGGCCTCAAACATACTTCCCTGAATCCTATTTGTTTCGCTGCAAAATTCAGGCTCAGAATCCTGACCCTGAACTTCTAAATTCTAAAACCATGTTGAAATATGTGCTTTTGTGTTCCAACAACGAACTAGATTCTTCAAGGGATCAAGACAGATCCACATCTCATCCGTCTTGGTCCTCACAATTCAAATCCACCAACCAATCAGCTTTCCGACGGTTGCCTCAATTCTCAAGAATGTCCACCAATCATGCCAGAATCCACCACTGAAACGGTTGCTGTAAAATGTTAAGAACGTCAAATCGAACAAGTACTCCAAGATCATACAGTAGGACAACTGGACCATTCTAACTCCCAATTTTCTTCTACGATTCTAAAACGACCCCTAAGCCCTAAACCCAGAGAGCGAACCCTAATCAGATGTGGAGCACGCTAAAATCCGCGTCCTATCTAACCCAAACTTTAGTAGTAGTGGAAAGAACAGCATCAGGCAACCACAAAAGAAAGGGGCTCGTGTGGCGGCGTTACTTGGACGCGGCGGAGGCGGTGTCCTCCTCGAGCCACTGCCGGATTTGGCGGGCGTTGCGGCGGAAGACGGCGCTGGACTTGCGGACGTCGGTGGTGAAGAGGAGCACCGCCGCGCCCACCACCGCCAATGTCACGATGAAGTTGGTGAGCGCCATCTCCCTCCCCCCTCTCTCGTCGGTCGGGGTGTTCCGGTGTGGTGGCGGCGGCTGGACTGGAGACGCCTTCGCCTGCACTTCATGGAGGACGAATCTGTCTTTCAGATTCTGGAATTGTCCTCCGCCAATGTAAACGGGCTGGGCTCAACTTTCGCAGGACTTAACGGGCTTACTATGTGCCGTAGTCCATCCAGAGCCCGATTCAGTTCACCAGAAACAATATGGGCTCTCAAAAAAACTTGAATGTGCCGCAATGGCATATGCATCGAGTTCTTTCGGGACGACATTACCAATACCTACTTTTGAGAAGCTAGATAGGGTGTTAATAAGCTTGGAAGGGGAACATAAGTTTCCTATGGTCTCGATACACGTGTTGACGCGTGTTTTATCGGATCATACGTCACTTTTACTTGATTCAGGGGTTCCAGCCCACCATGGTAATTAGCCCCTATTCATGTTTGAATTAGGTTGGCTGAATAGAGAGGGGTTCCATGACTTGGTGGCGACTCAGTGGCGTCATACGTCAAGAGGAAGGACTCCAATGGAAAAGTGGCAGAATAAAATCTGACGTCTGAGGCAATTCCTAAGGGGTTGGGCCAAAAACTCCAGAGGGATTATCAAAAATGAATTAAGCCGGTTGACACAAATAATCGATAAGTTCGATCTTTTAGCGGAGAAAGGCGCCCTTTCTACAGTTGGTCTAGCTTCCAAAAAGGAAGCTACTGAGGCTTTTGCGGAAATTCATCGTGAAGAGGAACTTAAGTGGTTTCAATGGGCGAAAGTCCAGCATGTTTTAGAAGGGGACAAGAATACCTGATATTTTCATATGGTTGCGAATGGTCGGCACTGGAAGCAGCGCATATTCCAATTGGAACAGGATGAGGGAGTAATTGAAGGGCAACATGATCTTACAAGATATATCTCCGATTACTAAAAGGGACTCTTTGGGCTCCCTAATCACTCGGTAATATCCTTAGTGGACACCGCCGTAGATGATATTCCTCAAGTTTCCAATGAGGAAAACAATTTTTTGACATCTCTTTTTTCGGTGGAAGAGGTTAAAAGCACGGTTTGTCAAATGGAACTTAATAAAGCTCCTAGACCAGATGGGTTTCTAGCTAAGTTTTATCAACATTTCCGGGATATCATCAAAGACGACTTGATGGATCTCTTTTCAGAGTTTCACAAGGGAAATTTGCCTCTCCATTGTCTAAACTTTGGAGTAATCACTCTTCTACCTAAGAAGGGAAGATGTGAAACAAATTCAGCAATACCGTCCAATCTGTCTACTAAATGTGAGTTTTAAGATATTCACTAAAGTAGGGGCAAATTGGTTGAATAAGGTGGCCAACAAGGTGGTACGACCTACTCAGACGGCTTTTATGCCAGGACGTTCCATCTTGGAGGGTGTGGTAATTCTTCATGAAACAGTGCATGAACTACACCAAAAAAAACCTGGACGGGTTGATTTTCAAAATCAATTTTGAAAAGGCCTACGATAAAGTCAAATGACCATTTCTTCAACAAGTCATGCGCATGAAGGGCTTCTCTCCTCAATGGTGCAAGTGGATCACTCATTTTGTGCAGAGAGGTAATGTAGCAATTAAAGTCAATGATGACATTGGGCATTATTTCCAGACCCACAAGGGACTTCGACAGGGAGATCCGTTATCTCCAACATTGTTTAATATTGTGGTCGATATGTTGGCTGTCCTAATAGCGCGTGCTAAGGAGGACGGACAAATATCTGGAGTTGTTTCTCACCTAGTGGAAGGGGGGTTTCAATTCTATAATATACAGATGATATAATACTGTTCATGGATCATAACATAGAACAAGCTAAAAATATAAAACTCTTACTATGTGTATTTGAGCTTCTTTCTGGCCTTCTGGCCTAAAGATAAATTTTCACAAGAGCAAAATCTTCTGTTTTGGCAAGGCCAGAGACATGGAAGAGCATTACAAACAACTTGTTGGTTGTGATGCTGGACAATTTCCTTTTCGTTACTTGGGTATACCCATCCACCACGGTCGTTTGAGTAATGCGGAGTGGAAAGGCATGGAAGATATATTTGAAAAGAAACTTATTAGCTGGAAAGGGAAACAATTGTCCTATGGAGGCCGTGTGGTCTTAATAAATTTGGTTCTTACTAGTCTACCAATGTTCATGATGTCTTTCTTTGTCGTACCTAAGGGCGTACAACAGAGACTTGATTTTTACAGATCACGCTTTTTTTGGCAAAGCGATGAACATAAAAGAAAATACCGCCTATTCAAATGGCACATCATCTGCCATCCGCGAGAGCAAGGGGGACTTGGCATTATGATCTTGAGCTTATAAACACTAGCTTTTTATGTAAATGGCTCTTTCCTTTTATGTAAATGGCTCTTTAAGTTGCTCAACGAGGATGGAGTCTGGCAAGAACTGTAAGAAACAAGTACATTTATAATAAAACTTTAACTCAAGTTGAGGTCAAACCAGGGGACTCTCATTTTTGGCCTGGTCTTATGAAGATAAAACACTCGTTCATTCCAATGGGATCTTTTAGTGTCAATAGTGGGACTTCTACGAGGTTCTGGGAAGATGTTTGGTTGGGTACCACATCGCTCAACGTCCAATACCCCACATTGTACAACATAGTGCAAAAACGACATGCCACCATAGCGGAAGTGTTCAGTACTACACCGCTCAACGTGTCATTTAGACAGGCTATTGTAGGTGATAAACTGGCACAATGGACCGATTTAATTGGCCGCATTGCTCATGTTCAACCTAATGAAGATAGAGACATCTTTAAGTGGCATAAGCACTCGCCTGGCATTTATTCCACACAGTCTATGTATGTCGCATTAATGGATACTCTGTGTATTTTTCGGCATAAGATCATATGGAAGTTAAAGATCCCTTTGAAAATCTTAATTTTTATGTGGTTCCTTTGTTGGGATGAAACTTTAACAAAGGACAACTTAGCTAAACGACAATGGCAAGGAAGTAAAAAATGTCGCTTTTGTAATCAAAATGAAACAATCACGCATTTGTTCTTACACTGCCCGCTAGCATGTTTAGTCTAGAGAACGGTGCAGTTGGCTTTTAACTTGCCGCCACCAACAAGCATCCCTAATATGTTTGGCAATTGGCTACAGGGTCTGAGCACATCTCTACGAGCTCGCACATTAGTTGGCGTCCGTGCTCTTTGTTGGTCTCTTTGGTGATGCAGGAATGATTTTATTTTTTAAAAAAAGAAATGTCTTGATTTTTTGCAGGTTATCCACATGACCACTCACTGGCTCCGTTCGTGGTCCCTACTATCCAGATCGACGGATCACAATGCCACGGCTACTGGGTGCAGCCGCGTGGAAACAGTAGCATGGGACTTCTCTACCCAATTTGAATGGCAGCATAGCAATAAAATATGTGACGGCTAAGTGTTTTACCTTTTTAGGACCTATATTATCTTGTGTGAACATTTGATGTACTAGACTCAGAACTTGTTTTGACTCTCAATAATATTCTGGCTGCGTGCATCACATGATGCAGAGACCAGTGGGTGCAACCTCCTTCATCTAAAATCCTGCCCAAAATAGAAACTTACATAAAAGTATTTTTTAAAGAAAAAACTTCCCATGAAAAAAAAATGGAGAAAACGTTCTCTCAGTTGCACCACCGTGCCACCACGCTGTAGCCGTGTGCCCGATGGCGAATCCCCAAACACCAGGGGCGCATGGCGGCGCCGGAACATAAGGAAAACCTACGCGAAATCCTATCTATGCTCTCAAAAATCTAGCCTAACCACAATAGCAGCCACCACGTCTCTCTCCTCAATCCACTGTAACACCCAAGCAGGAAGCAGACACACTGGCTGCGGTTGGGCCTAGTAGGTACTAGGTCCCTTCATCAGAAGCAAGGGCTAGCGCAGCGTGTGGTGGAAACAGAGAGCCAGGGAGGCAAGCCCAACATACTGGAAATGAACGGTTAGGATGGGGGGCAGCGCCGATCTGACTGTCAGAATTCCCAAATTGCTGAGGAGCGCCCGAATCCTCTCACCAATCACCCTTTTAGATGTAGAAGCAAATTGGTTCAACAATCTCCACCTAGCCTTTCCCGCAGATGTCCTTATTTGTTTGGATCATGCTGATGAGCCCATGATTGATTCTTAAAATAGCACATCATCCATGATGCTGTCCTTTTGTCTCAAGATTATTAACGCCAACTGAATCCACACATTAATTGATCAGTGTTCGCAACCCGTTGTTTTTGGTAGATTTTGATCCGTGGATTTTACGTCTAGATTTTTGGCTGAGTTTTTAGTGTACCTGCAGGCTCATTAACTAGTTGCATGTTGCCAACCTCTGAATAGTCCAACTCCAACCGGTGGCACCTCTGCTTGCTTCGATTCGCTAGTCCTGTTTGGTATTGATATTCGATTGTTATCCATTGATTAACTATCTATCCATTTCAAGCTCCTGCGGCGCCTTAAAAATTGGCAACGTGACCATCCTATGCTAGCTAGCCAGAGATTCGTCATGGACGGTGGTGGTCTATACGAACAGAGTGTTTGCTTCAACGTACTGCTATAGAAGAATCTGAAACAGGTCATTGTACCTTGCACAGATTCAGATACAACGTAATGCTAGCAGGGTTTGATCACAAGGGCTCTGATATCAATAGTACAGCGACTGATATGTATGGTCACTTGTGTACAGATATATGCATGGTTTGCGAATTACGGAATTCCATTACAGCATACAGGAATCAAGTGTACTGCACTTAATTAACTTTACCAGCGCCCATTTTCTGATGGATGCATTTCTTGATCAAATCAAAGCAGCCAACGGGCAGTTGGAAACGCAGCATTGTTTAAGCTATCTCCAGCTCTGAATCTTGATACTTTCAAGATACAGGTCATCATCAACCCCTTGTCTATGAATGCCCGTCGTACTGTCACCCAGCTCCCAACTGACCTAACAGATCAGGAATCACAAGCAACGCAGCAAGAAGCGGTCAATTCGCCTCGCCGGCCAACGTGATCGAACGCACGTACGTTTTCAGAGCGAAAACGAATTACCCGGGGAGCAGGCGATTATTGGTGACAAAACTGGACGTTTGGTGCGTGCTCCCGGCCGGCCGGTCAGACGCATGACCAATTGACAATGATGCCATAGACGCGTATGCATTGCATACACGAACTGTTCAGTTCAGGCCAGCAGGACGGCACATGTTGGTGGCTCGCTATCTGCCGCAAGTCGTCAACCACAACCACTACCGGAGGAAAGAGCGACGCATCGGCAAGCCATTGGCCACGCTCTTCCCCTCGCCTTACGTCTCTGGCCTGCAATTTGTATTTATATTTCGGCTGCGTGTTGCATGCTTGCTTCCTTCGTGTGAGAGGAAGGCTCGGCGAGACATTGACGTCTCAACCAACAGTTTCTTTTTCTTCTCGGCTTACGCGCGCGCTCGCGGATCGATGGTTGCCGCCTATTAATTCAACTCCTGGCTTGTTCCATTGGCAATGGGTCAGGTTTTCGATCTCTTGAATCTACGTGGGAGTTTACATTGGGAGCTTGTTTGTTGGGTACATGCATGGAAGAAGGCAGGTTACAACATGGTGGTTAATTTGCATCTGGGAGAGCTATGCTTGGTGGCTCCAAGGTTTATTGGCTAGGAGAGTGCGATGTTGGCATGGTTCAATCAAATCGGGTGACTTCTGCACTAGCTAGCGCCTAGCGAGGTGCTCG
The DNA here is from genome assembly GCA_019208055.1 of Stipa capillata. NCBI lineage: Eukaryota > Viridiplantae > Streptophyta > Magnoliopsida > Poales > Poaceae > Stipa > Stipa capillata. Next base: position 270,172 of record JAGXJF010001585.1, on the reverse strand, counting down.
ATCTGATTGAGCCGTGCCAATATCACAACCTTGCCTAGCTCATACTGTGAGGATGGCTTTTAGGTATGGTCTTTTTGTGTTGTTTTGCTTGCTTTCTAGGGAGGGCATCTATTTGATGGTCGCCGTAAGTTTCGAAATTCACGTGCATCTTTTTTTTTGGATGTTAGACACCTCTTTATCACCTCTCCAAACCTATTTTCTCTTTTTCTTCTTTGAGTTTGAGATAACTACTTCCAAAACTTCTAACTTGTTTTCAATTTTTACCGCGACTCAGATCGAGCTTTGAAGTTTCAACTAAAAAATTACAAAATTTGCAAAATTGTCACGTGACGAATCTCCGGAAGAAGGCAACCAGGCATTGGAAGAACATGCTTTTGAAAGAAGGTGGTGATAGTTGGAGAAGAGTGTGTGCCGACAACAAGAGTATCCATGGAAGGATGAAGTTGGATAGAGAGTCGACATGGGAACAAGCATAAATTTGAATTGAGAGAGATAAAGAGGACGAGGAGGGAGAATGTTTGGGACGGCGAGTCTAAACATGGCAATGCAGAGGGTCCGCATGAAATACTAGCCCAAAATTGGTTTATATTGATCATAAGTACTCCCTCTGTTTTAAAATAGATGTTCTTTTAGCATCTCTAATTTTCTCAAAATACTTGTCCTTCTACACTTTCAATGCAGTTCTAGTCTTTTTGTTTCTATTTTTTCCTTCGTTAGTATACAAAAATTAATTACTCATGGGAGTAGTACTAACAATACTAACATTGCCTGGGATGAAAAAGAGATGGACATGAAAATGATTGAAGGGCAATATTAACATTCAGTCTCAGCCTTAATTCTTATGCCTAACTCTAAAAATACTATATTTTAAAATGGATGGAGTACCCATTTTTGTTGGCTTATCTTGAAACTCTCGAGGACTCAGATCTACGAGCATTGCTAATTCACGGTTAACCGCACGGGGGCTCCGCACCATCGATTCCGACCATGCTTAGGAGGACCGCAGTGCGTGACTCCATCTCTCGACACCCGTCGACCCCTTTCCACCTCCCCAAAAGCTACTTGCAACAAATTTAATCCAACTTCCAACAAATCTGGGCAACCCAAAAATTAGCTTTCCACTACACCAAATTCAACTCTAAAAATTTGAATCACATGTTTCAACCACATTCACCCAAACTTTCGAAAATTTGAGCTTTCCCCTATATGTAATTCAGCTTTCAGAAAACCAAATCACAGGTTCTACCACATTCACCACAAACGTTTAGCAATTAGAGTTTTCAAAAATTTCAAGTAGAGATAAACTTTCTAAATTTATAAAATCAACTTTTAGAAAAAAATCAAGGTTTCACGTAGATGGATCCATCTTTCAGAGTTGAACAATAGATGTCAACCCTCAAACATCAAAGCTTTCAATGAAAAAAAAAGAAAATATCCAAATAAAACCTTAGATCCCACCTCCTACTGCCTCTTCCGACTTCGGCGAGCATGGCGGTGGCGGAGGCGAGCCATAGCGGTGTCACTCATTGGAGAAGAAAGGAGGAAGAAAAGGAGGGGAGGGGGGGGGGTCTGCAGGACTAGCGCTGGTGGCCACGGCGGGAGCGCCACGACTCCTTATGCCCCGTCGTGCACCGCATATCACTGTAGGATTAGTGGTGACACAGCTCAGGATGGAGAAGGAAGTGAGGAAAGAGAACAATAGCGATTGTTTTGTGAGAGGGAGAAAGAGAAGAGAGAAGAGTGAAGAGTGAGCTTGACTGAGAGGATAAGGCTCTGTGAGCATCATGTCAACGGTTGACTGGTGAGCTCCAATTGATTATGGGCACATCTGGTTCCTGCCCTGGCTCAAGGTGCCTGGAGGAGTGCTACCGGGAGCTGCAGGAACGTCGTTTGGTTGCCGCATAGCGAGCTCCGAATCCCAAGTGAGAAACATCATGCGCCTAGGACTTCGCCAGCAGCATCATGTGCGTGGTAAATGCTAATTACTGTGTCACCTGCTTTGTGCGGCTTGGCTCCGCTCGGTGAAACCCCACCACCGCGTCGTTGCCAAGGAAGACGAGCCCCTTTGGCATCTCACCAATGCGTGGTGAAGCTGCCCCGCCATAGTAGAAGAAGACGAGCTCCTCTGGGATCTCACCGTCGCTCAGTTACCAATCAAACATTCCAATCTCAGGTTTGCTTGGCCAGGCAAAAAAATAAAAAATTTCTGAATTAGCTAGCTACAGGCACCATTTCTTTACAGGCACATGCTCAGGTTTCCAACCAAAACAGATCCAGGATATAGCTAAGAGCATCGGGTTGACAACACTGCCGGCTTATGATATCAGATATGACCTTATGCACCCACACTACCGTTTGGGGGGTTTTGCACTTGTGCATCAATTTAAAAAATGCAAAAAAGGTCATAGTAATAGATCATGTAAAAATATTGTGCATGCAAAAATTTGTGCAAAAGACTACATCCACTTTAAGATGTCAGATAATTAGTGTAACAAAAACACACTCCCTGCTATTGCTATAGACTGTTGAATGACAGTTCTGACGTGCTTCGACATTCATCTCTCTTCTCTTTGTTATTTTTTTCGCCCAACCTTTCTGGTTGATAAATAAGCATGTGTAATGCGTTGCTAGACATGGAGAAGTCCAACTTGATGTGTTGGTTTTGAAAAAACTAGCTGGGTTAACGATACCTTTGATCAAACGACTCATCATGTATTCCTACTCACTACTATAAAAAGGTTATCCGCTAAACTGTATCACTGACGGGCAGAGAAAAGCCCGTCAGACTTCTTATCTATCACTGATGGGCATTCGGATAGCCGTCAGTGGTGACTCTATCAGATGTTTCGTTTCGGAGGGAGGGAGGGAGGAGGAGTCATAACTGACAGGCAAAACGACGGCCCGTCAGTAATGACTTCAGCAGAAACACCAGATTTCACAGGAAAGTCATCACTGACGGGCCTGAATTTAGACCTGTCAGAGATGTAACAATCACCTATGACGGTCACGAAAACGCACCCGTCAGTGATGTGAGGACACAGAAAGGTTTACCCCAATCGTCTCACCACTGACGGTCAGAGGAAAAACCCGTCAGTGGTGATGTACACAGCTCTGACGGGCCCTCTGCTTGCTCGTCTGTAGTGATTTGGCCCATAAAATTGACTTGGCTGGTCAAGTCACCGCTGACGGTTCCTTTTGTCCTGCCCGTCAGTGAAGTCTAATTCAATTTCACTGATGGGCCGTTATGCACAGCCCATCAGTGCCCGTTGTTCACTCAAATTTGTCCTGCGCGCATCGCTGACGGTTCCTTTTATCTCACCCGTCAGTGCTGACTCCTACATGTATATATCCTGCCCAAGCTCGAAGCAGATCTGTGCCCGCGCGTCCCCAGGACCAGCTGCGTGCGCCGCCATCGCCACCTAAACTGTTGCGGCCCACGCGTGGCCCTCTTCTCTCCCGAAGGCCCTCTTCTCTCCGGCCCTCTTGATCCCTCTCTCAAAGGCTCCTTAATTCCTCCTCTCCCTCCCCTTTCTCAAAAGGCCATTTTTTCTCCTCCTCCGGTCCTCCTCCCCCTCTCAAAGACCCCTGCCTCCTCGTCAATATCCCTCTCCCCGAAGGCCCACGATATCCGTCGCTCCTAGCTACTCTTTGAACCTCTAACATGGTAATTACTTCATTTTCTTGGACGTGAGAGAAGAAATGGCTAATTTAATATATTTATTTTATGAAATTATTTTTATGTTGTTGTAGGGATCGATTGATCGAAATTAGATGTATGGTGATCGTGCCACATAGAGTTTTGTCACCGCTTTAAACGAGTTTCTTCGAGTTGCTCAAGAGGATATGGCGATCAAGGGAAAAGCGAAGATGTGTTGTCCATGTCGTAAATGTAGTAACACGCAAATGTTATCGACGACGGAGGAGTTGCAACTACATTTGCTGACAAAGGGTTTCATGGAAGGCTATACACGTTGGACATGTCACGGTGAAGAGAAAGAAGTTGCAAACCCGGCAGAAGCGGTGGAGTTCATTGAGGATGAGCATGTAGCTATCGAGGAAGAAGCTAATTCAGAATCTTCGAATGAGGATAGCATGGGGAATTTGGATGACATGTTGCGTGATATGGAAGAGATGACTGCGAACCCAGAGAATGAAAGAGAGTTCGCAAAGTTTGTAAGAGTGTTGGAAGACGCGAGAGTACCATTGTTTGTTGGATGTAAACTCGAGCATACGCGGTTGTCTGTCTTGTTAGAACTTCTAAAGCTAAAGGCAGCCTACAACTGGCTGGACACAAGTTTCACAAAATTATTAGAGCTCCTTTCCAACGTTCTCCCGGAGGGGAACGTCTTGCCTACAAGCACTTACAGGACGAAGAAGGTTATATGCCCTCTCGGATTGGACGTTAAAAAATTCTATGCGTGTCCAAACGACTGCATCTTGTACCGCAAAGAGTATGTAGACCTACGAAGATGTCCGGTGTGCAAGACATCCCGCTACAAGCGTAATACAAATGAGGTCAATTGTGACGAGGACGACGATGAAGTGAAGGGCCCCCCGTGAAGATTTGCTAGTATCTTCCTGTTCTTCCCCGTTTGAAGCGGTTTTTTGCCAACAAGAAAGATGCAAAACGAATGCGTTGGCATACGGAGGGTCGAATTGAAGATGGAATCCCGAGGCACCCTGCCGATGCATGCTAATGGAGGGCAGTGGACGATGCATTTCCTGATTTCGGGGAGGAGACGAGAAACATAAGGTTTGGGATGAGTACGGACGGGATCAATCCATTCGGTAACATAAGTAGCAGACACAGCACATGACCAGTCCTTCTATGGATGTACAACCTTCCTCCATGGCTGTCGATGAAGCGAAAGTATATACACCTCTCTGTTCTCATCCAAGGGCCGAAGCAACCTGGAAATGATATTGACGTGTACATGCAACCAATGAAGGAAGAACTAGAGACACTCTGGCACCAGGGGGCTGAGGTTTGGGACGCTGATAAAGTAGAGTATTTCCAGCTACGAGCTATGTTGTTCACTACGGTCAATGACTATCCAGCGCTTGGAAACTCGTCCGACCAGAGTGTGAAAGGATACGAAACTTGTGTCTCGTGCCAAGAAGAGACAGTGAATTTATTCTTACAGAACTCAAGGAAAATCGTGTACATGGGTCACCGAAGGTGACTGGCCAAAAACGATCCATGGAGGCAGTGCCCAATTAAGTTTAACGGAGAAGTGGAAAATCGTTCGAAGCCGGTGGAGAAGACCGGTGCACAGATATATGAGATTGTCAAGGATATCGAGATTGTACCCAAAAAGACACAAGAGCTAAGACCGGGCATCTGGAAGGGGAAATCGGTATTTTGGGACCTACCTTACTGGCAAGTTCTACACACCCGTCACAGTATTGATGTCATGCATGTCGAGAAAAATGTGTGCGACAGCTTGGTTGGTATTTTTGTTGAACATTCCAGACAAGACAAAAGATGGTGTCAAGGCACGGCTTGACATGGAACAGATGGATGTCAGACCAGAGCTGTGGTCCAAACAGATAACGTCAAAGACAAAAAAGGGTGATTTGAGAGTCAAGACGCGCCTACCTCCCGCCTGTTACACTCTGAGCAAAGCAGAGAAGAAGAGATTGTACGAGTGTCTTGCTAGGGTGAAAGTTCTTTCCAGATATTCGGCAAACATAAAGAAACTTGTATCGATGAAAGACTTGAAATTAATTGGTATGAAGTTTCAAGATTGTCATGTGATGATGACACAGATCCTACCCATTGCAATTAGAGACCTAATGGAGCCAGGAGTCCGCAAGACTGTCACTAACCTTTGTAGCTTTTTCAACACGATCTCTCAGAAGTCAATTAGCCTAGATCGCCTTCAGAAACTTAAGCAAGAGATCGTCGTGATCATATGCGAACTAGAGATGTACTTCCCTCCTACATTCTTTGATATCATGATACATCTTATGATACATTATCGTTCCGGAGATACTGAGCCTAGGCCCTGTGTTCCTTCACAGCATGTACCCTTTCGAAAGATACATGGGCATTCTGAAGCGCTATGTTTGTAATAGATATCGGCCTGAAGGAAGCATCATCCAAGGCTATACTGCTGAAGAGTGCGTCGAGTTTTGCACAGATTACATGGCTGAACATCGACCTATAGGTGTGCCGAGTTCGCGGCACTCGGGTAGACTCATTGGTGTCGGCACACTCGGAAGAAGAAGTACAATCCTTTATGTACCGATCGATCAACTGACTTCCATAGAACACATTTCGTGGTCTTGCAACACCTGTCAGTGGTTGGGTCTTATATAGAGATGCACCAGCAACTGTTGCGCAAAGAAAACCCCAATAGAGGACCTTTTTGGATCATAAAGACACACAACACGCAATTTGGCTGTTGGCTAAAGGACTACTGGTATGGAAGGGAACCGACAAATGAAGAAGAAATAATCGTCAAATAGTTGGCAAGAGAACTCATGACAAACATCGTGACATGGCAAGGGTATGATATCAACGGATACACATTCTATACGGAGGCTCAAGACCAGAAAAGCACATACCAAAACTCCGGCGTGACGATAGAAGCTAAAAGTAGTGTTGATGGTCCGAAATGCAGGTACTATGGCATCATCGAAGAGATTTGGGAACTTGACTACACCGTGACCAAGGTCCCGGTGTTTCGTTGCCGATGGGTTTACCTGAAGGACGTCCGTGTCGAAGATTAGAACGTCACCACGGTGAATCTTCGGAGTGTCTGGTCCAAAGAAGAACCATTTATATTGGCTAAACATGTTGCGCAAGTGTTCTACGTACTGGATCCATCTAATAAGAAGTGCCACGTTGTTGCGCAGGTTTTGAACTATTCGAATAGCTATATCCGCGGTTATGGACAACTTGGTAAGAATCCGCATCGAATTAGACAACTAAAATATTACTTTAAAACATGTCAACTCTAAGGTTGAGGTGTTAGCAATTGCCTCCTCCCTGGTGGTTGAGGAAGAATCGAGAGTTTAAGTGTTCGGTGGTCTGCAATAGAGTTCATCGTGAAGATTCGACTCATCCACTTTAAAAGTAATCTAGTAGTCGAATTTCATCCTACTTAAACAGTATTGTCAAATGGATAATCAGCTTTCTATAAAATAGTTCACAAATACCCCCTTATTGAAACATGTTGCATCTATTACTAATTTTTCTTGTAAGTCTTGCGGAGTATAATTTTTATACTCACATTGTAGTTATTGATAATTTTGTGCAGAGAAAATCATTCCCTCAACAGATGGTTTCTATATAGAGATCGATGCCAACAACGACTAGTCGCTGGGAATCCCAGGCAGTGGTCCTGCCCAGGGTTCGGCAGCTTAGTTTGTTTTGCTGCCATCTTTTGGCCTTATTTTTTTGGCTTCTTAACCATGTTTAATCTTCCGCTGTGTAATCAATTCTTTGTGTGAATTATGTTGTTAAGTTTTAAAGAACAACTAGTATTGCAGTTTCTGTCGTAGAGTTGTTGTTGTGATACTTATTTGCTCCCACCTGCCTCATGTGCCTTGCGTGTATGTTATTGAAGCACATGGTGCGGGTAGGGTTTCAGAGTTTATATCATAGAATTGTTAGGTTTAATCACTTATGTGAAGTGACTCTTCCACTGGGAGTTTGTGAACTATATCATCCTACTCCAGCGAGTATTCATTTGCCGGGACGAGTTTGTGATTGATATTTCGGCTCAGTGAGAAAAGAGTGAGGAGACCATATCACCCTACTTAATATGTGCATCAGTTTGCCGGAGCAAGTTCGGGATTGACATCTCGGGCTATTCAAAGTCATATCACTCCACTCCTCTTGAAATTGATACCCAAGGGTTGAGGTCGGGGTTGACGTTTCGACTTAGCGGATGATTTCACTTAAGATTCTTATTATGGATTTTAGATCCCGACATTTTAATTATAATTTTAAAAAACATTGTGTTTTTATTTTTATTAGGTTTGCAGACTGAAAATCAAAGACAAGCTCGGACCCAATCGGGCCGAGCCATCTCTGCTCAGATCTAATATACGAGAACTGAGGGTGCACAGTGCACTGCTGCCCTGTGCACAGCCCAAAACCCAATAACCTTTTGGTCGAAAAGAAATTGATGCGTATGCTGGCCAATGGCAATCCAACCATTTTTGAATAAGGTTTATGCTGACCAATGGTCATCCAACCATTTTTGAATAAGTTGTGCAACAAGATTACTAGTTCAGAAAAATAAAAATGCAAATACCAGTGTACCACTTTTCTTTTTCCTGAACAAGTTTTAGTATTGAGTTTGTCTTCAAATAAGTTTACATGTACGGACATTTCCAAAAAATAATCATGTACGTATTGTATTGTTTCGTCATTGTGTACATGATCATGTTTTTTAAGATTGTCGACTCAAAAAATTTCTAATATGTTATTGTCGGAGCAACATAATTCTTATATAGCCTGGCCATATGGACCTACGTGGCGTCTATGTAGCACAAAGTCTACGAGTCAACAAATAATTAGTAAGTCAAAGCAAGTCAACGCAAGTTAAAGATATTAGAAGATGCATGAGGGTTCACCATGGACCATACACCAGCCCACTTTCCTAACCTATTATGGACTTATGGACCAATTTTTACCTAACTATTCTCTTACTCATCTCTCAATCCATGATAATTTATCATAGGGCTCTTGCTTATATAAACCCCACCCCGCAATGGGAGGGAGGTCTAAAACTCCAAGGCGTAGATGGGAGCTCTTGGGCGGCCTTGAGAAGTCATCAACGGCCCAAGTCACTAACCAAGTCTCGGACGGGGATTCTCTCTCAACATAGGACTAGACTGTGCTCCACAAGGTGGCCGAATCTATTAAAAAATATCAAGGTGTCAAATTATCGAGTGTACAACAACCTTCTAATAAAGTCGTCATACATGGTCATTACTATTGTATCCTAACAGTCGAGCTATCGACACTCTCTCTCCTATGTTGTTTCCATAACAGTAGCAGTGGTGCCACCCGTGGGAAAACTAGCCAACATGAGAAGCTATGACTTTGTCCAAACCGAGGCATCACTCATTCAGACGTAATGACCCAAGGTTCTAATAAGAAAGCGAGCACATCGAAGACAATTGAGGAGGGCAATTCCGACACCGGCTACGTCGAAGAAGCCGAAGGGGTCCACCAGATTGATCCCCTCGAGACCGCTCTAGCAGTCATGCCGGAAGTTTGTCAAACGCCGGGGAGGCTTCTGCTATACTGTATCTCCAAAGCCAAGTCGTGATTCCATAGGCTCCAGAATCTCAAACACGTCTATCCAATATCATCAGAATGAACCAAGCAGCATCATGAGAATCTGAGTTCATGCATGGAAGAGCGTCGCTCGTCAACATAGTCTACTTCCCACACTTGCCGCCAATGGCACACACAGTCGTCATGAACGAATCCCCATGGTTCACTCCCTTCTAGGGGTCAACTCACATCAGAGCACACAAAAGCATGGTTCCACCAACAATAAGGCCACCTTTCCTTGAAGTATCAAGGTGAGAAGAAAACTACCACCCCAAGGCCGCGTCGCGGGATGCCCAAGATCGCCCAGGCAGAAGTGCTCTCCAAGGAAGCCACACCCAAAACGCAAACAACAAAGGGCATAGATAGAGCATCCCCAACCCCCGGCAAGTCGGGAGTAGCCGCCACCAAGCCAAGCGCCAAGTCACTATGAATGAGCTCACACTCACCAGGAGGATCAAGTGGTAGAGTCTAGGATGGCCGCGGATTCCGAGAGATACCAGCGCGACCATTCCCGCTCACTAAGAAGGTCCCGAGACCGTTCGTTGGACTTGTCCACGGGAGAAAAGCAACACCTATAGTGAACGTCATCGGCACTAGGGGGATAGAGACCATAAGAAAAATTGCAACCCCTTGTCAAGGGAAATCTAAGAACCCGTCTTCTCCCTGAAATTCAAGCCACCCATATTAAAGCAATACAATGGGGATTCCAACCCCTACAATTCCTGGAAGTGTATTCTAGAGCCATTTGAGCTGCAGTGGAGGACCAATGGAGATGTGCGATATTTTCTCTCTCATGCTAACAGAATGGCCCAAACATGGTTCTTCAGCGAAAACAAGAACTCCATTAGGTCATGGGAGCACCTTCAAGAAGTTTGTATTGTAAATTTTCAACAACCGCTCTTGTCAAATAAGCTCTTCACCCTCAAGCAAAAAGAAGTAGAATCTTTACAAAGTTTCTTCACATTGGTATCAACTGTATATCAGGAGTGGTTTGCGGTTGCTCGGAGGACCTGAGCCTTTGCCTGCTACTACCGTTTGTGCAGTTTGGACACCTCCTATTCCGTGCAAGCAGTTATAATTTTGGGTGCACCCTTCATGTCTTGTTTGCTGTCTCTTGTTGTGAAGACTTGTGCTGCTTCTGCTGTCAATTGCCGAGCAGTTACTGCTACTCTGTATTTTTTTTTGCGGTCTACGGTTCATTCCGTGATAGTTAAGCTATCCCCATTGTTGAACAAAATGCTAGGGGTGTATTTAGCAACCCGTACCAACCCAGCAATGTCTCGTCTTCTTCAAGCATGCTAATTCTGGATATGCTAAGTAGGTGCAACTAGGCTCTATTTATTTGTATGTATTAATTGCTTCTCCCTATGGTGGTGAAAATACCACCACAATATAGCATGACACCATCGTACAGTTTCCCAATAAAGCAAATTGGGCAAGAAAAATCAATGGAAATAGGTTTATATTGCTCTTAGATTTTATCAATTAACATTTAAAGTAGCAGATAATTTCACATGATACAAAATGGGAAATATGCCCTTGCCCGCCATGGGCTATATTGCCCTAGATCCAGCATCGGTTCGTGCTTTGAGATTATATATTTTTCATCATCTTCATTGTAGCACAATCTTATTTTACATCTTAATAAACCTAATTCTACAATGCCACCGTGTCTAGAACATGGTCAATATGGTCTAGATTCGACTATCACTTAATTGTTGATTAATTTTCAATATTTAGCATGCACACAAATGTATTAGTATAAGCTAAATATAGGTTGATTTATCATGGAGAGTACAATGCTGTATAGACATAAACTATTTGAATCTCAAAACACGAACTAACAGTAGATGGAGGGGAGGTTTCAATGTCCACATGGGTAGCAAATGCACACTCCATGCAAAATATCCCATAATTGTTCTATATTTCATAATTTTGAAGCCTAAATAGCATGGTGTGACCGAGCTAGGTCATCGTGCATTCACAAAGAAGCGTACATGAGAAATCTAAAAGATGTCAACATGACCAAATCTGAAAAAATCAACAACCTGCTATTACTCTGTACAATATTTGCATTTACGAAGAGAACAAATCAAGAACATATATGTAAGTGCACACACTATTATAGAAGCAATCATCTTGGATGCTTAATCACGGAAGATTTTTATCGGAAAGGAGATCACAGACAATTTTTTTAATAGCCCGTCTATGATAAATATGAAATTTCTTTATCATTTCAGATAATTCTTCACCAGCCAATTTCGGAAGGTAAAATGAAGGCAATGAAAAAAGGAAGTATATTAGATTGTTGTTACTTGGTAGTATATATCATGAACACATTAAATACGATCTGGACAAGAACGACCGATCTGAAGAGAAAATTAGATACATCTAGAGAGGAAGAGAACCAATTATGCGGAGAACTCACGGTTAAGGGGTGAGGCAAGGAGGAGACATAGAGGGTCGGGGGAGAGGGATACCTGCGAAGAAGAGGTCGAGGTGGCTCGATTGTGAGGACATACAAGGGCTCATGCGTTGATGGAGGCGGGAGGACACTTGCTCGGGTGGCGATGGAGGCAGGGAGGACAAGGGCTCCGGTTGCGATGGAGGCAGGGAGGACAAGGGCTCCGGTGCTAAGGACGATGGCTCGATGATGAGGACACGCAGGGGGCTCAACTAATGCAGGCGGGGAGGAGATGCTCGTGCGGGAGGAGACAGGATGGAAGGGCTCGGTGGGAGGAGGCGGAGGAGCACAAGCGGTGGGCTCGGGGAGAGGAGACGTGAGAGTGGAGGTTCGGGTAGGGTAACCCTAGCTCACGCGGGCTTGCATGAGCAGCTGCAAGCGCGCGCGCGGGGATGGGGGGGCTCATTTTTGCATTGCTCTGGCATGACTAGGTTGCTGTCGCTGATTTGGGCTTCTCTACCGGGCGGCCGAGGGGTCTCTTTTTGCATCACGTCGGCATGGCCCAAGTAAAGAAACATACTATCAAAGAGCCTCAAACTTGGATGAGGGGATACAAGCTGGGTGACTACAGGTTGCCAAACACACCCTAGCAGAACAGGAAAAAACATGGCCTGGAACGTCTCTTACTACGCTGTTCAGCCTTTTGAAGTGATTCAGATTCACATGCTGATAGCTTCATCGCCTGGTAATATTTATTTGCATAATTACACAATGATTGTATTACTCAGATATGCATATTGATCTGTGTGTGCTCAAAATAAAATGTCTAGAAGTGATTTATGCATCCAAGCTGAAATGAGTGTACATGTTAACTATGCTTTGTATTGTTTCCACAGGCCCGTGCACGAGTGCATCGAAGGCTTTGTTTTCAGCTATAATGATAATGGATGGCATGCCGGCAAACATTGTGTTGATTATGAATTACTTGCATCATATGTTGGTTAATTCCTTGGTAGTTCTTGTTTTGAATTCATCTCTTATTTAGTTTTAGAATTTACACAAATCCTACATGTTTTCTTTGCAGATTTGCAGCTCTGATGCAGAGAAATGTCTCTACATAAAGTTGTGAGTATCACTCTCACCCTCCTGACTAGAGATTCTTAGTTTTTGGAAAATACTGAACATACATCACTGGAGTTGGCTAAATTATGACATTTCCTAGAATTCCGTAGGTTTATGGCTAATGTTTTTCAGCTTTTGTTCTGCAAACTAGAGATAGAGAAACAGAGACTGTCATCTGTTTACTTGTCTCGAAGGGCAGAATTTCCGAAAATTATAGGAGCATCAAACCTCAGCTCGCATTATCTGGCCTTCGGCGTTACCACATCAAGCTGCCCCATCCACCAGCCCCTACAGTTCATCTCCAGTGATGACCCCTCCTCAAGGTGACATGTTTTTCTTTTTCTTTTTCAGAAGTGTTCATATTAGTTACCACATTATCTTGCAGGCTTTCCTTGGCCAAATATCCTCTATTTAGCAGCGACTGTTACAACGTCTCCCTTAGCACGTTAGGTGTATGTTATATTGGCCAAACGATTGATCTGGACACCAGAATTGATCAAGCTATTTATATTTAAGGGAGGGAGGGAGATCAATCTTGGTCTTGCTGTTCTTTTAGTAGAACCTGCAAGAATCAAGCTATATATAGCTTTGCAACTGTGCTCGCTCATCTCTGTATAATACTCGTTGCCCTCCAAGTCTGCATCTCCTGATCAGTGAAGTCAATTTGGTGTGTGCACTATCCCTGTTCCAGTCAGTCTCAAGTCTCATGGCTTCGCCTAGGCTACACAAGCTAGGGGTGATACAATTAACGTCTTGTCTTCAACAGCTAATAAGAATAGCTTTTATTTCCATATGGGGATTACTCAAAACAATGCATTTCAGAGAATAGATAAGGTGTGGCGCGTATTAAAATGTATTGCGGGGTTCAGCATTCACCTCTCGTTGTGAGATTATTATTTTTTGAATCTTAGTCATATGTCAAGCCATAAACATAGCGTGAGTTAGACAGATCGCCCTTCTCAAATAGAGAAAGAAGAACCCTATCTCCTAAAGAGTGTTGCAATGTAGTGAACCGTACCGAGCTTTTTAGAGACGGTCAACACAAGAAAGAACAGTGTACATAGGGCTGGACTTTCTCTCAGGCGTGACCATATTAAATAAGGTATTTTCATCGCATTGGCCTGGAGCCCAGTATGGCTTGGGATTAATATAGTCAAAAGTGTAAATAGTGAGTTTCTACAGTGACAACGACGGACTCACTGTTGGATCTCCTGTCATGCTCTTAGTTGTTCTCTGCGGCCACTATCGGCGACGACGAGGCTGGGTCGGTTTGGGGGGCTGGGATAGCTGAGGAGGTGGTGGTGGTTTGAACGGAGCACGGTGGGTTGAGCTGAGCCGGAGAGCGGGTTGAGGTCTAAGGCGAGTTGTAATGGTCAGCACCAAGAAGAAGAGCCTTAGGGCGGATGTCAGGCCTTGTCGAAGCCGAAGCGGTGTCGGCGAGTCAAGATGGCGTCGCACATGGTGCGCACAAGTTGGAGGAGGGAACGACTGAGGACAGTTGACAAAGTCCCATATTCTCAGTCAACTGCCCAGTCCCTTGAGATTATTACTAGCTGATTGTGGGGAGCATATGAGGTACTAGCTCTTGCATATATGTACACAGTTGCTAATAGGGGAAAAGTGGAAAGAAGCTTTGCTAAATGATTACATGCACGCACGCATGCAGCTATGCAACAATTCATCAACCATCGATTAGATCTGATGTAAGAAGATGCTAAGGCCGCCATCGCCGTTAACACCCAGCCATCCGATCGGCTCCACGAGGTGGAACGACTCTGCATCAGGCGACCCGACGATCCTCTAGTATCCCCCCCCAGGGTACTCCATCCCTCCGTCGGGCAGCCGCCCTGCGCCGGCCGTAATGGCCCAAAGCTTCTCCATCACCCACCCCTCCGCGTCCACGTCTCCTCCTGCCTCGCCGCAAGCCTTGCGCACTTACCGTTGTTGTTAGAAATATGCCCTAGTGGCAATCATAGGGATGATCATATTCTATTGTATCCATGATTTATTAATTGTTTCTTGAATAATGTCATTTGAATTGATTGGCAAGTATGTGATTTGTTTGTGAAACTTTGTACTAAGCTTGAATAATTATTCTAAATTGGTCCCTAGTCGGAATTCATGTGAGGACACATATGAATAATAGACTAGCATATGTATTGGTTGATGACCATGTTTCACGGGTCATGAATATAGAGATGTCGAACAATTATATGAGCACATGTTAGGGAACATGAGGTTGGACAGACACAACTTGAGACACAATGTGTGTGCTATGTCCTTTGACCTGAGATTGTCGTATGTACTTGATATGTGTAATGATTTACTTAGGGGTTGCCAAACGCTGCTCCGTAACTGGGTTGTCATAAAGGTTGCTTTCTTGTTCGTCATAAAACATGACGCGAGGCATGGTCAATCGAGATAGGATTTGCCCCTCTCTGTAATGAGAGAGATATCTCATGGCCCTTCGAGTGATCGGATCCAGAAATGCATGGCCGTGCTACTTAAGATTAAAGAGTTAATCTAGTAAAGAATTCCGAGGCACGTGATCGAGAAAGAGCGGTCAAGCTCAAACTTGACTTGACAAATATCGTGAGGCAAAGGGAGTTGCATATATAACATTGTGAGGGTTCGTCCGATACGATCTTTACGACGTTTGGGAGTTGGCACGTTCTGATAGGGGCAGCTACCAATTAGTGACCGAGTAGGAGTATTCAGGTCATGTCTAAACGTGCGTAAATCTATAGGGCCGCACACTTAAGGGGCAGGAGCCTAATTCGGATTAGACTAGGCATTGAATCCTAATGGGCCTCTAACGTAGAAGCCCATTATGGGGACGTCTATATAAGGAGAGGGGACGGACTTGTCAGGGAAAAGCCAACTCAAAAGTTTCCGAAACCCTAGCCATCACCCCTCCCACGTCTAAAGTTGCTCACTCGGATCTACCAATCCGGACGAGTGACGTTCCTCCCTGAACGTTTGAATACCTTGGAGGCGTTGCGGCTGTGACACTTGGACAATCTGTTTGAGGGAACCGCGAGGAGGAGAAGGTAGTACGACTACAGCTGCTTCCACTGCATCGACTCTACTTCCTCTATGGCTCTGTGCGTCAACTGGTAAACTCGTGATCTATTGCTACAGCAATTCCTGGTTTACGCGGTAGGAAATTTTTATTTTGCGCTAGTGTAGCCTACTCGTATCCCTACAGTTGCAGTACACTGGCCACTTCGGCGACTCCAGGAGAGCGGCTCCGGCGCCCCATTCCCGCCGGCACTCGACCACGATCCTGCCCTCGGCGGCGATGTCCGTGCCACCGAGGCCGGCTGGCAGGTCGAGGACGAGGAGCTGCACGGGCACCGCTGACTTAGTGGGGCGCTACGCGTGCTCGTGTAGGAAGAGGCGGACGCGGCGGTCGCCGCCGGTGGAGGGGAGGAAGAGCGTGCCGCGGACAATCGCTGGGGAGGAGGTGGAGGCGGGAGCCACCGGGGAGAGGCCGAGCGCCAAGTGACACGGGAGGAGCGTGGAGACGAGGAGGCACCGAACGTGGGACCACCACGCCAGCCCGCGACGTGGCAGCCGCGACGCGCTGCCTGCTCGTCTTTCCCCCCGTCGCCACCGCAGCCGTCTTCGACAGGCACGACAGCCGGCGGCATGTGTGCATACTTTCGTGTGTTCGTACGATCGATGAGTGTCAGCGTGCGGGCGCACGCGCAAGTGCGAGATGAATAGTATAAAATAGTATAAAACGTGCTGGGGTTTAGGGTTTTGGGACTCAACCGAGACGATCGAGATCTCGAGAGTTAGTTAAGATACACATTTGCTAATCTGCAGGCACGCACGCACGCATGCAGATCTAGTGGGTAACCAACTAAATCCTTGAACGTGTCCGGCCAAGTAGTCCATGTGTGTTATCATGCATGCTATGAGCGCGCGACTGACCGTACATGCAACCATGGACGTGCGTGCGCTACATGTGAAGGGCTACACCAGTCACGCCGAGCCATTCGTCGGATGGCAACACGTACGTACGGTGTCGGGGTCGGGCCGCATGCCCTACATCTCTCTCGGCGCTTGGCAAGGCGTGGCGGCGGCACCGAACAAACCCGGGGCGGAGATGCTTTTCTTGCGCCGCGGCTGGGCCAAGGTGCCCTACCGGAGGCTCCTTTTCTGGGACCGCGCGACGGGAGACGGTCGGAAGTTCTGAACAGCGTGTGGTGGTTGCCTGATGGTCGTTTGGGTTGGACAATGGGCCATGCAGGCTATGGGAACTGTTTGCTTTGCCCAGCTGTTGTGTCAATTTGGACCAGCCGCGGTGCAAGAAATGGGCCATGCAATGTGACATTGGTTCATGCCGAAAAGAAAAGAAAAGAAAAAGGCACGTCTTTGGCCTCTCAACTAATACCCAAATAAACATTACACCTATAACCTCTAAAATCAGAAATCTAAACTTCAACTCTCAAAACCGGATATAATATCCTCCTCACACCATCTCAAAATAGTTTTGACTATTTCAAAGTTGATTTAGATGACGTGACGCATACATATCTGCCACATCACCTCCATATCATTCAAAATTTTAGAAAACAAAGAGGCTAGACATTCAAACTTTTCAATATTTTATAAAAAGAATAATGTTTTACCTTTTCCCCTAATTTTTAAAGTTTAAAAGAAAACTCAACTAGCCAAATATTTTTTATTTTTGAAAATTTCTCTCAACTCCGTTTTACTAAATTTTGTTCCAAATTTTCTTGAATTTTTCAATATCAAAAAATAGTTGTTTGTTTTTTACTTTGAAACTTTTGAAAAAAAATTCCTTTCAAAATCAGAGAAAATGTATTTTATATGTCAAGATATTTTTTTTCTACCTTTGTAGATGATGTGGAGTGATGTGATAGACACGTAGGCGTCATGTCATCTAAAATCATTTTAAAATAGTCAAAACCACTTTGAAATGGATTCAGAGGGTATTATGTCTGGTTTTAAGAATTGAAGATTATATTTGTTCAGTCTTACAGTTTAGAGGTGTAATATGTGCTCAGCCAATAGAAAATTATGCAGGTCATTCGTCTTGTTGAGAAGGTTCGTCAATAACTCTGATTTACTAGCTGCTTTGAGTTGTTCAGGTAAAATACATGTTTGTTCGATGGGTTTGGCTATGTCTGAGTGATGGTAACTAATTTGATCGACTTTTTTGAGTTCCGTGATCGGAGGTTGAATATCCCTTGATACCCATGGTAACATTTCTTTGATGAGAATCTGAGTTGTGAGTGCTTCTGTGCTTGCTTGTGTTGTCTTCGTTTGACGAATCTGTGCTTGCTTTTTGTTTGTTGATGTAAATGGGTGCGCCTCGATTGGTTTCTCGTCATGTGCTCGAAAGGATAATCTTGGCAAGAAAACGGGGCTAAGCACCTTCTCGGAACACTGCGAAGTGTAGATGCTATAGCTAAATGGGTCTAAATCCAATTCCCCAAGACCATCACAAGCACGCATTCTCCATGCAAACACATCCTGACACGCCACCACATTAGTTTCTTACCAAAGCAATTTTACAGGCACCAAGAACACCACAACATCACGACGAAAAGCAACCGGAACGGAACCAGAAAAAACGAAAGCTACTACATCGTACTAATCAAGTCTGTAACCATGCTCCGGCGCCGTCGGTAATGGCTGGAGCGCAAGAGCTAGAAGCCGCCACCAACCTGATAAGCAGCCCGCGCTAGTTTAGTAGGGGCTCTCCCCCTGCACGTTGCCGTGCGGGTTGTAGAGGCACAGCGTCAGCGTGGCGCCGGTGGTGCAGCTTGCCTGCGCGCACCCGACCTCGGTGGTGCGGCGCCACACCACCTGCGTGTACGTGCCGCACTGCTGCCCCGTGGCGCAGGTGTTGTTGGCGTGGCTGTAGTACCGTCCCTGCGCCACCCACGAGGCCACCACCTCCGCGGGGCGCGCGCGGTAGCTCGCCCACCCCTGGTTCGCGCCGTAGGGGCTCGCGCTCATGTCCGCGAACGCGCACGCGCTCTGCCGCTGCTGCTGGGACGCGGTCCTCGCCGCCGCCGCCGCCAGGTCGGCGCTCCACCGCAGCGGGGCCACGCCGACCACCGCGCGGGCCTGGTTATGCGGCGCCAGGAACTCGTCCGACGCCGTCGCGTTGGCCACCTGCGCCTTGCTGGCCGCGCCCTTGCCCGCGCCGCCCGGCTGGGCGCGGGCGCCGTAGGCCGGCGCGACACACAGCGCGAGGAGGACGAGGAAGCACGCCATGGCCGTCGCGTGGTGGCGGCGCTGGGGAGCCATGAGATCTGGAGTAGGTGAGCCGAGTAATGGCGAGTTGTGAGCACTGTGGAGTAGTGAGTAGGTGAGTGGAGTGTGCGCGCGGGGGATTGTCGCTAGCGAGTTAAGAAACCCAGCAACAGGCAGTGAGCGATGGCTACGCGGCAGGTGCTACCGCTAGGCTGCTTAGCTTATTTGTACTTGGGGACGCGACCGCTCGGCCACCGGTGATGGCGTGAGCCGTTCGATCCCGCAGCTCGCAAGTGGAGCGCTGAACCTGGCGAGATCCGGGGGTTTGTTGGGCTCGTGTCAGTCAGAGTGTCCAGTATCTGATGCGATTTTCTTGTCTCAAGATCCAGATCAAACACAATGGTCTGCGACTTGGACGAACGCAAGTTGGCTGGTGCGGAAGCGCGTGCTGTGGACGGCTGTGGGTTTGGAATGTGGAGTCCGGAGAGCGAGGGCCACCGGCGCAAACGGCGCAACTGTGCCACACCACCGTGATATTCTGCTGGTTACCAAGGCGACGAGATAGCTAGAGCACGGATTGTCACGGAGGGCAGAGGAATCCAAGACCGAGTTGATGGCTTAGGACTTTGGGATGACTGATTTTGATCAAGGACGATTCGGAGGCAACTGCGAAGATGCGTCCAGAAGCTTGTGAGTGTATTTGGTTAGTCTCAACTTGCTGTGAAGATCAGATCAGCTGCAAATTGCAGAAGTGCTCTGCCTGTGAAGATCATATCAGGCCATCGGGGTGCCAATCATGGCAGACTCATGGGCGGTGGAGAAAAAGAGCACGGCCAACTTCGATAGCCACCATAAGCATCAGCTTTCAGACTTACCCACGAACGGATCACACTACATGCCACATTGATACAAGCGAAAGAAAAACGGGATCTATAATTTCCCATAGCCCGAAAGTAACTTTCGGAATCCTTTATATATATATCCTCGTCAGTCTAAAATTAAGCTAATAAATATAATTAAATTAATATTATTACACATATTATAAAGTTTATTACAAGATATTCGAGTAATACTCGCTCCGGCTAGAAATGTAATACGTATTTAAATATTAAAAAAATATTTTACCTAATAATTACTCTATTAATATGCACTTTATGTGATATAAAATCATAATCATAAGTGCTTTTGAATACGAATCTAATCATATCAATAACATGTCACATAAATCACATATTAATAGTGTAATTATTGATCAAAATCTTATCTTAACCAAACAAAATATGCATGGCTAAATAGCTACATGGCTAAATAAAGTTTAAATTATATATATTAGCTTTATGCAGAAGGTTGAGGATCAATAAAATAATTTTTTCAGAAAAAAGTTGACTAAATAAGTAATCAGGATTTGCGTCTCTTACCATTTCCAAACACAGTGGAAATAATAAATCATAGACGTTGCGCAATCTCGGGCCCGCTAAATCAGCGTTCCAGCCCTTGTTGCACTACAAACCCGCTATATCAGCGTCCCGGCCCTAGGTCCGTTAGGCTGCTATACCCACAGGGCTAACCACAGAGTAACACAAGCTTATAAGAGGTCTTGTGCACTATTTCCCTAAAAGACTAACCTGATAGATGAGGATTCTCCTACCCTTATAATTCATGATCTATATCTATCCACAACCAATGTGAGACTAAACCTAACAAATCTCCCTCACATATTAGTTATACCTAGTCCCGCTTACACCAACGTTCCTACCTACCAACCATGACTATTAACCGTAAGGTCCTTGAGATCTGTATCTGAACACTTGGGTTTTTGATACCACTTGCTGCGATCAGAGGCGCATGACGATCTATCTGGAACAAGCAATCACACAAGACAACACAAGAATTAGTTAACGAGATTCAGCGAACACGCCTACGTCCGTATGAGCCTTCTTCAGGCGCTCCACCCCACATATTATTGCAATATGCTGACCATCGACATCTCCGAATACCTGTTGTTTGACCGCACCTCCTGCCGACCAGAGTCTCTTCGCTCTCGCTCGCTCATGGTTACATTGTATGGTTCCTTTATTTATGAGAGGCTCGGGTATCCGAGTCTGACTCTTACTGTATCCGTACCCTATACACGCTCCTTATAGCATCCTATTACAATACTACAACTCTTCTAAGTCCAATACGTGACCAACTCGTACATATATTCGACACATATTCAACAGTAGAAGCATCCATCTCAACCACAGGCAGTCGATAGAATCCAACGTAACCTATTCTTCAACATCATTGTAGTAATCTACATAGTCTTCACCATCACCCTCATAGTCATCTGAACATGACCAAAAACAACATATTCGATGAGCACTTTATGTACTCAACGTTTCCCTTTTTTAGGGAAATTAGCTTAACAAAGGAAAAAATTTATGGCTCCTTTGCATAAATCATACTTTAGTTTTCATAATAATTATGAAGACGATTTTGAAAATAGAACACTTAATTGCGATCAAAATATTTTTAGTAACATGGTGTTTTTAGTGAAGGTTCTAGCCACTAGCACTAGTCAGGTAAGGTTGTTCTGACCACCATCACTGATCGCATAAGGTCTAACCCCTTAGCTTGACGATAGGTTATGACCACCTATGCCTGATCCAAGGAGAAAGAGGAAAAGTCATTTGAGAAGAAAAGAAGGCAGGTTCCTTAGCATGAATGGACAGGACTAATCTACTAGTTTTACATTTTAAAGAGGTTGTACAGATTACTCACACGACACGATCATCCCCTTGCGCCAGGCTGGCCAAGTTTTAAACACACTCCCATTGGTGTGCTGACATCCGTGTCGTGATGAGATTTTTCAAAAGGCCATACCCGAATGCAGCATGTCCACTAGGTTTCAGTATGGAAGGAGTACACTCTCATAATCCGGACCCCCTTTTGTACCGAGGGTCATGTCTAACTAACAAACCATCTACGGTAAGGCGATGCCAACACCGAGTATGAAAAGTCTACTTAACCAGGTCAATTCCCATATAACATGTTGTTGCAGCTAGTTCACAAATATTAGTCAAACATGTTTATCAGTCCTTAAAAGATGCACCAATAATGCCACACCTTAGAGTATAATTTAGATAGAGTTTTAGATAAAAGAATGCTCAATAATTTCCAAGATATCAAAAAATTAATAATGATTCAAGTAATAGAATATTGCTCAAAGGAGAAATATCAAAATGTATAGTTTGCGGCCAAACATTATCACTCTAAAATAAATAGATATCTACTCTAAGAATCAAAACTAGGTAACCAAGGTAAAGTCTAGTTTTGGAATGACAATAAATATTTAATAAAAAAATATGCATGTTTTTAAATCATAAACATAATAATAATTTTAGAAATATAGGATCAACGGATCAAGAACAATTGGGCTGCCTTCGTTGACGTATTCTTCTTCTTTAGTAACTTGTCTTTGTTCAACATTATCACCCCCTACTCGTCGTAAAAGAAATATAATATAGGCAAATAAATAAATAACTCCAAGTAACTCAATGTGATATGAGAAACAGGAGGATTCGCGATGAGGTGATATTTAGATAGGAATGGAGGAAAAGACAAGAAGGATGACATAGGTTCTCTCGGTTTGAATAATTCCAACCAATCATATGATAGGCGGAACATTGGTCTATGGGCCATGTCCACAGAAAGGTATTGATTGTGGCAATCTAGTTCACCGGAACAGGGACTTAGAGTTGACTCGCAAGGATCATTTGTCAACGGTTCACAAATGATTAATAGATTATCCAACTTACAACGAAGAGAGGTGTAACAGATTATCCAAGTGAAACGATGGTGCTAGAACTAGAGCTCGAATAGATTGTTAAGATATCAAGGGGTTGACCCCTATCGAAGGATCGCTATTACATTACATGGTGCAATGAACATGATCGAATAAGGGTATCCAAAAGAATACGAGGTATGGGGCTCACATGCTGGTGTCATGATATAACTAGCATAGGGAACCATGGCTTACAGTTTTGACAGGGTTTGGAGCATAAATATACAATGGGGTCTATCATACGGTAGCATGTCACTAATAGATGAAATGGGTTCCATGAGGAAAGGAATGAGACTATATCCCAGATGTAGGTGGTGGTCGACATTAACACAGGTTTGGGTTTGTCGATCTAGACGACATCCTAAAATTGGATGTATTGAGTTAGATAGGTTACGGATGGTCTGCTGACATCGAACCCAAGGTTCGAATTTGAGGTAAAGAATTAAGAGAGGCAAGAGCATGCATTGAACTCTTGTCGTCAATGACAACGATGGCACCTATAGCATCAACAAGCTGATACCATTAGGTTTTTGTTGAAGTCAGGATCAGTGAGATTTAATATCATTTGCCGAGAAAGCATTATTGACATTTATGATTTGCTTTAACGATCCCAAAGCAATATTTGACATGATGCTCATGGAAGCATGAATATTCGTAAGGACTACATGCAAGTGAGCTGGACATATCCTAACAAGATTATGTCCATTGCTAGATTCATACAAAGGATGATTGGGGCTATAGTCAAAAGATATAGAAGGATTCTCGATCAAAATGACGATGACATTGATCGAAATTAGGGTTTCAACTTAGGGCCAACTATGGTTCAACTTGAAAGGGAAACCATGGTCAGATGAATATTGATATAGGTATCGAGGCAATCTGAACGACAATACTATACCCCTATCTATAATTACAGCGCAGATAGATAATAGCATTGTGGAACGATCAAGTGACCATATCGATGGCTAGAGATTACCGTAGGGTTTACACCGATGAACCAATCGATTACACGATCTAAGATCGTTTCGATGGTTGAAGAAAAATTATAGAAGAAAGATTTAAAGAGTTCGATAAATAAGGGTAAGCCCCTAGTCGACTTGCGGCTTTAAGATATACGATGTAAGAAGGATCGGTTGTGGTAGAGAACTAGGGTTCCGAGTAACTCTCGGAGGATCAAAGTTAGATGCTATGGTTTCAATATATAGAGGGGATCGACAAATTATTTGCTAATCATGTAGATGGATGAGATATATGCGTTAACGGTGACACTTATTGTGCACGGAGTTCGAGCAAAAGAAGGGGAAGGATAGGATTTCAGGTTATCAATGGGGTCAAAATGATCAAATGATCATGACAATGGTCAACAATATTTTCTGAAGTTGACGAGGTAGACACTGGAGCTGTGCCGTCCGTGGCGGTAGCCATCACAACGATGGTGGTCTTGGCCAGGTACGGTCAATGTTCTTGGATAAGATCGAGGTCACATCAATAGGATGGATTGCACCCGAATCATCGATGACAGGGTTAGGTTCTAGCACGAACAGATCATGGCATATGGCATCGTTGATAACTTAGGTTAGACCGGTATCGACAGGGATTTTTATAACGGAGATCTGTCTCGGCATCAAGTATGAACTCGTCGGCGATTGTTCCGAACATAGCAGTGTAGGGCGACGCCCTTTTCTTCCGTACAGAGAAAACATAGAAAGAGAGCACAAGGGACAGGGAACAGAGAAGATTGAGGCCGACCATGGGCGCTCTCGGCTCGCTGGCGATAAGGGGCCTTGGGGGCTGGGTGAACACGAAAAGAGAGCAGCGACCTCGCAGGGAACCTGTAGATGGTCGCAGTTGGGGCGGAGGAGCATGGCACGGCCGTCTGCGGAGGGTCAAGGCGGAGCCGGCGTCGGGTCGACGTGGCGAGGGCCATACAGTCGCCGGAACCCCAAAATTATGTTGAGGGGAAAACAGCTAGGCCGATAGGAAATGATCTTGTATGAGGAATTGAAGTGAATCTCACGGTGCGCGACGATCGAATGCGGCGAGGTCCGGCCGGAGTTCGTGAAGATGGCCGGAATTCGGCCGGGGTGGTAGCCGGCACGAGAAGCAGACCACGGTATCGAATTCTTCTCGTTTATGTGGTCCTTCCGGCGGAGTAATCGGCTCGGGGTGCAATGGTTCGCCGGATTGGCCGGCGGCGGCAGGAATTAGCGGAGGCGGCGCTAGGGCAGATGGGTGGCGGCGCGTCCCGAAAAGAGCAGAGGACGAGGCGGGACGATGGCTTTATAGGTGGCGGGGCTAGGGTTCACGCCGCCCTCACGCGGAGGCGATGCCGTGCGGGACACGGACTAGAGGGCGGCGCGGCGCTCGCCGCTTGGTCGGGGTCGTGCCGGACGCGGAAGGGCGAGGCGCAGTGGCAGGGGTGCCTGTCCCGTGGGCTGGCTGGGCCTGTTGGCGAGCCACGCAGCTGGGCTGGAAGCAGGCCGACGCGGGTGCGGGCGATGACCCAGAGAGGAAGGGGGAGCAGGCCAGCTAGTCGGGCTCGGTCAGGGGGGAAGGAGAGAGGAGCCGGCCGAGGGAAGAGATTCGGCCCAAAGGCTTAATAGAATAGAAAAAAGAGACTTTCTTGCCAAATCAACTCCAATGAATCCATACAAATTAAAAGATGTATATATTGATATGCAAAAACAAAATAAATATTTTCAACCAATCATTATAGTTTTAACTAGTCTAACTAAAACCAAAATAATTAAGAAAATTCTAATTAAACTTTAATTGATTCAAGAAAATTTCAAAAAAATAATATCTAAACCTATTTTGAAAATATTTTTTTAGAATCTCCAAAAATCAGGATGTTTCAGAATTTCCTTAGACCCTAAGAAATATCAAGACAGATAATACAGATTCTGCAACACACGAACAGATGATACCAATGAAACCAGCCGTCACTGCACAAAACCAGCATATGTTAGTTGCACAATCAAGACGAAAATGAAATGCATGAAAATGAGCCAAAATATGATGATCATGCGACTTGTACATACAAACAACATGCAACAGTATATCACTGGCAAGAACCTCCACCCAGTTAAGGGAGTCACAAACTCACAATCAGAATAGCAGGAATAATTTAGAGTGCAAATTACATCTAGGAGATAGCTAGAAAACAATCAAGTAACATTCTATATTCGAGAGCACTAGCACAACTAAGCTCAACACCACCAAATAGCCTAAGAAACTACGCCTCCATCTTCATCCCTGCAGAACCAGGAGCTTCCGGAGGAGGTGGCGGCGTATACTGGAGCCAGTCTTTCGTACAAAAAAGCGCCTCCACTGTTTCAGGACGCAGTGAGCTTCTGTAGTCATCAAGCATTCGGCTTCCTGTTGTTGCCGCCGAAAATATGGAGCTGCCGCTGCTCACCATGGACATAGGGATGGCCAAAATATCACGGGCCATCTTTGACAGTGTTGGAAACTTAAGGGTGTTAAGCTTCCACCAGTCCACAATTTCAAAGTCTTGGATGCGAGGCGTCAGGGCTTCTTCCAAGTACTGCTCCAGCTCAGATTTTGAGGGCTGGCTTATTGCTATCTCCGAAAGATACATGTCAAAGTCTAGAAGTCCATCGGCAGTAGAAGGTGGAGTTACTGAATTATTATTCTCACTGGCAGGCACATTTTTATTAGCTTCCCCTTGCTCAACATAGGCTGGAGTCAAAGGGAGGGGCTGTGCAACATACTCCTTGTAAAGCTCATGAATAGCATCATCCACCACCTTGACATACTTTGCAGCCTCCACGCCATAAATTTTGGAATAACTAAATTCAACAAGCTTCATCTTGAAACGAGGGTCCATGACGACAGCAATGGCTAGCACAAGGTTGCAATCCTTCCAGTACTTGTCAAACCTGTCGTGCATTTCTTTGGCGATGCTACTGAAAACTGGATCTTCATGAGATATAGCATTTGAAAGCTCTAGCTGAAGTTTCCAGGCCTCATGGAAAAACAAGTTTGAAGTCGGATTTGCAGCTGCCATGATGCTATGTGCAGAATCATAGAGAAGCTTCAAATAGTTACAGGCTGCATCTACCTTCTTCCAGTCCTCTGCAGAAGGTGACTCGTTGTAGTTATCATCACATGTCTCCAATGTGGTGAATGCCTGCCTATAATCCAAGGCAGCAAGCAGCATAAGATAAGTGGTATTCCACTGGGTTGTAACATCAAGGCACAGGGTCTTGGTGCTGGGAATCTCCAGTTGCAGAGCAATCTCAGCAAACCTCTCCTCACGGGCAGAAGAAGCTTTTATGAACTTTATGCTTTCACGGATATTGTAGATCACACCGTGAATTGAAGCAATGACATCCTGTGCAACTGCATTGAGGATATTGGCATAGCACCTCACAACAAACAGCTGGCCCTTAAGCATAAGGTTGTTCTTATTGGAGAGATGATCTCTCAGATTCGCACTGTAGATATCATGTGATGAGCAATCATTATCCAATGTGATGGTGAATAGCTTGTCCTTCATATTCCAGTCCGTAAGGCTCGTGCTAATAGCTTCACTAAGTGCATTTTCAGAATGAGGAGAAGACACCATCATGAAGTTAAGCATTCTTCGATGCACTTTCCAGTCCATGTCAATAAACTGCCCTGCAAGTGAAACATAGCCAAGAGTCTGACTAGTTGTCCACAATCCTATGGTCAGGCTGATCCTTCCCGGCATAGTGCTCAATGCTTGCAGTAGGTTATCCTTTTCTTTCTGATAAACAGCATACACCTCTCCTTCCATTGTGTCAACGTCTGCAACCCTGAAACGCGGCTGCAGACTCTCAATAAAAGCAGTGAAGGCTGGCTGTTGAACAATGTGAAGTGGGTAGTCATGCAAAATGATGAGCTTCGCTAGATATGAGCTGCTACGGTCTTGATCAAATGTAGCATTTGCAAAGCCAGTATATCTGTAACGCCTCTTGGAAGGACGTTCTGCGGTACCCTCGCCATCGTTGTCAGTCACTCCTCCTGCTGAAGGCAGTGCCAGCTTCCTCTCTTGGTTTTTTATCATAGGACATGAACCAAGGGTGATGTGCCTCTTGAGATGGCTAGTACCTGCAATTTTTGAGCCAGAACTGTATGCAAAGGTTGCCTTGCATAGGTTGCAGCATGCTCGTTGGCATCCCCTATCCCCAGGCACTGGTTCAATAGTGAAGTGCTCCCAGACTAGTGACTTCTTTCTCCGGCGTCTTGACGAGGTTGGGGGGGTGACTTCAGCACTGACCAACTCATTACCATGGGCCATCTCATCACCATTGACCATGTCGTTAACTTGAACCATCTCATTACCATGGATCATATCACTAACTTGAATCATATTACCATGGACCATCTCATTACCATGGATTATCTCATCATCATGGACCATCCCACTCCCTTGAACCATCACGTCATCATGAACCATCTCACTCCCTTGAACCATCTCGTTACCATGGATCATCTCGCTACCATGAACCAATTCATTGCCATGGATCATCTCGTTACCAACAACCATCTCACTGTCATGCACCATTGCGTTGTCATTGCCGTTTGGTTCACCCATGCTGAGAAAGATTATCCAATGATACCCAAAAGCCTGTAACTCTGGAATGATTGATCAAATAAAATCATGTCAATTGTAATGTAGTCAAATCAGAAAACTTGGGCCATAAATAAGGCTCAAATGAACTTCAAAATATAAACTTCAAATAAGATTCACAACATCACAGATAGACAAAAGAAATCTTACATAATTTCACTACAATAATATTGTGTTGCTAGACCACTCACAGAGCAACAAAAAATATTTTTTCCAGATGAGATTGACAAATTACTACAAATTTCTATGTTTGAGATTTCAAGTAGAGCATAATTTTTCGAAAGATGACAAGTTGGTCAATATAATGACAACTTTTTCAATCATTAGTATCTCTCCTAGCAAGGCTTACGCGATCTCTTGAAAAGAAATGTGTCCAACAGAATAACAATAGAAATATATTGTGCATATAGAGATAGATGATGACGATATTCTACACAAGTACAAATATATCATGAAAAATCGAATGGAAAAGTGGATCTATCCAAAGCAAGAAAAATGCTGGAAGCACATCGTTCAATTTGATAAAGAATCATAACAGAAAAGAAAATTGAAGTTCCAGGGGAAAAGACCCTGGGCCTGATTGGGCAATTCAATCATGTCAGTAGAACCAACAGCGCCTGCACGTAAGTTGCAAAACATAAACGCCACCAAACCCAACATACTTTCCTATGTACAAATGCGAGTATGCACAAGCTAAGCTCTTAGCCAGAACTGCTGAGTAAGGAGTAGGTAGCTGCAGCACGGAAGGGCTGATAGCAACCTAATGCAAGGCACCTAGCTGGGCTATCAGGCTTCAAACTCATCTGAATAATCAAAGCGCGCATTTGGCTTCTATGCATAAAATAAAATCGTTACATCTCCAGACTATAGTACAACCATATTCCGCACAATTACAGCTTCTAGGGGTCGCTGAAATTACAAAGTACCAACCTCAAAAGATGAACAAGACTGTGTGACGCAGCATACCAAACATTCCAGAGTCAAAGCAATCATGTACCTCCAAATCCCACAAAAGAAGACCTTTTGCACCAAAGTCATGCCTAAACCCGGCCACACGACTAAACACCTCTGCAAAATCCAAGCTACCAACCCTACCAATGTCTCACTGCCTAGCTGCTTCGTATCACAGCGACAGCTCAATCATCCTCCCAGCCAGAAGAACGGTACACATAATTTGGACTCGCACAACCCCCCATCATTAGCTCGCGCAAAACAAATAAACAAAACAACGACATAACCCCCGCAGAAATCTTCTAAATCTAAACAACCATATCAACCCATCCCGAAAATTCTCAAACGAAGCACATACTCCAGCACAGATCCATACAGCCGAGCACACGAACTCGAAAAGTAAACGCAACCAGATCTAAACATCTCAACCGGCCAATCTAATCCACGAAGGAACCAAGAGCAGCACGGGCAGGAGAGGTTTACAGGCGGTAGGAGGAGGAGGGAACGGGGTTTAGAGTTTGGGGGGCTTACGGAGGGGCGAGGCGGAGGAACAGGAGCGGAGATCCAACTCGGAGGGGAGGGGTGCTGCAGGATTAGGGCTCGGCCCAAAAGGACGAAGGCCGAGCAAACCCTAGATCTGAGGTGGGGGAGGGGAGAGGAGGGGGAAGGGAGAGGTCGGGCGGCGAGGTGGATGGGTGTGCGGAAGACGGAAAAGCGGGGGTGCGGGGCGGGGATTTAATGGGCTCGCGGCCCACGGCCATGGGCCTGCCCAGGTGGCAGCGGTGTGAGGCTGCGGGTGGGCCAGGGGTAGGATTTCCCCCGCGTGGACCGGCTATTTTTCGGGGTTTTTTTTCTGAGAGAATTTTTCGGCGTTTTTATCTCGTTGCTGTTTGCTTTGATATTATTTTATGGGATGCGATTGGGCGGTCGGGGGTGGAAGCAGCGCGTGAGGCGTCGGTAGTAGTATTGGGTTTGGGCCTTCGTAGGTGCTCTTTTCTTTTTTTCCTTGAGAGGGACCTTCGTAGGTGGTGATTTGGTTGGTTTCCTAGGGTTCTGATTTGGACCGTCGGATCGTGTGCCATGGTGCGGCCGCGTACGTGTCTCTGCGTTTTGGTTTGGTTGAGATTCGGGGAAGAAACTTGCCGGGTTACGGGCCAGAGCCGTGGATGGGGGCAGTTGAAGTTCGCCATCTCTCGTGCCAGCCTGGTCTCAATTTAGTACTCTATCAGCACGGTCTCGAGTCAATCCCAAGCTCGGCCGGAACCCAACAGTTTGAGCCAATTTGGATCTTACTTTGAGGCCCGATTTCAGCCAAATCCCTGCAGAGGCTACATCAGTCGGTCAGAATCGGCTGGAGTTTAAGCCGGGCTTGGACCTCCCGAGTCCAGTAAGCGACGACGTCATTGGTAGGACGGCACAGACCTTTTAGGGCGGCACAAACTTATTGAGGTTTTCTCCGTTAAAGAAAAAAAAACTTATCGAGGTTATCTTAGCTCCCACCGTTCCGATTTTGTTAATTGTTTAGTGATTTAGCTCATCCAACAAAGAACCTCTATGCTGATCTTCGACCCGGTCTTCCTTTCCTTCTGGGCCCCTTTTACCTTCGGAAACAAACTCAGTCTTCAGTTCCAGAGTTCAATTCCAGCCAGACATGATTCTCCCTTAATAGAATAGTCCACCGGAGATATTAGCGAGTGAGCTTAATATAACGAGTGCGTACTACGGAACAATAAAAAGATAATATAGACATTGAGTAAAATATTATTTTATTTAATGAACACATGCATCAAGTGTTGTTTCTAATCAAGATGCGGCAAACACCGGCTTTTTTCTCACGTTTTGCCCATCTCCATAGACTATGCACATTTCTCATATTTCCTTCATCCCCACCACACATCTCCTCGTCCACTCCACCCCGTAAGAAGATAACACAACATCTTTCTTATCCCTTCATCTCTACTGTCAGTCCCTCAACTCTGCCTCTAGCTCCATCGATGATGCGATGTGGCCGAGCTCCACTCCCTATCAATTTGTCGTCGTGCACTACTGTTTTCTTCAACTTTGATGAATCTCCACGTGGTTCTTGTCACCTTTGGCATGAGATTTCGGCACATGGACATCACCTTAATATGGATAATGAAGTGAGGGACAGACAACTATGCCAATATTCATCCCCTGCATTCGGCGATGGCGGCATTGATCTTATCAGCTGGCTTTGCCCCCGGCTCCGCTTCACTTCTAATGGCGTGATGGCTTCACCACTGCTATGCCTTCGCCCTCATTCGACTCTGTGTCGCTTCATGTCGCTCCGTCTTCGTGTACTACCGTCTTCCCATTTTAGAGTATCAAGGAGATCACTCCCCAGTTTCATTACTTGAATGAAATCTGGTCCAAAGCACAAACAACATCCTATCAAAATAAATAGTAAACAACACAAGCAATGCAAGATACTTTTTCTAACATATTATCACTCTATGCAGAGCCATGCTTTCCTACAGATTAGAAATATATTTGACATGCTCTAAAACCACTTCGAACATATATTTTGCATCTTAGCATGACATGGTTTTCATTCATTAAATTTCTAAAATTTACACCCTGGTAGCTCATGTGAGACTGAAGTGTCATATCAAGTCGCAATCTTCATCACCGGGCTTAGCCAATGCTACCGGATATGTTGCCACACCCAACCAAGTTTCGCTTGGCCCGCTTCGCTCGTTTCTCATGAAGGACCGCCGCAGTGTGCTACAGCTACCCGTGCTCGCCTACTTCCACGGCGGGGGCTTCTGCATTGGCTCTTGAGCTTGGCCCAATTTCCACGCTGGCTGCCTCTGCCATGCCGCGGAGTTCCCCATGGTCATGCTCTCCTTCGACTACCGCCTCGCGCCAGAGCATCACCTCCCGGCGGCCCACGAGGATGCTGTCATGGCTCTCCTCTAACGAGTACACGAATAGATGCATATATGACCACGCGCATACTGCTACGCACACGGCTCCACACTGCAGCCCATCGTCACCCGTGGCGCGCGTGTACAGGCAATGACGTCCTCGGCTCATCCAAAGCCGCTATCGTATGTCGTGGAGGACTGCCGTGGTGTGCTGCAGCTGCTCAGCAACAACATGGTTGTGTGCTCCGTAGGGCTGCTCTTCCCGTCCAGTGGCGTGGATGACCACGCCGACAATGGTTACATTGAGTGGAGGGACATCGTGTACGACACAAGCCGCGACATCAGCCTTTGCATGTACAGGCCGACGAAGATGACGGCCGTGGAGGATGGCGAGAAGAAGCTCCCCGTGCTCACCTACTTTCACAGCGGGGGGCTTCTGCACGAGCTCCTGCGCCTGGCCCAGCTTTCACGCCGGCTACCTTCGCCATGTCGTGGAGCTCCCGTGGTTGTGCTCTTTTTCGACTACCGCCTTGCACCAAAGCACCGCCTACCGGCAGCTCACAAGGTCGCTGTCACGGCCCTACTCTAGCGAGTACAAGAATAAATGCGTACATGACCGTGTGCACACGGTGACGTACCGCAACCCATCGTGACTCACGCGTACTCGCACGTACATGCAATGGCGTCCTCGGCTCATCCAAAGCCGCAGCCAAACGTCATGGAGGACTGTCGTGGTGTGCTACAGCTGCTCAGCCTTTTTCTTTAACGGCATGGTCGTGCGCTCCGCGGGGCCATTCTTCCCAGTGGGGTATTCTACATTGGCTCCTCCACCTGGCCCAACTTCCACGCCAGTCGCCTCCCTCCTCTGGCTCCTCGACCAGCTCACATTGGATTTGTAGCTCGTCACCGCAGCCGACTCACGCGAGGTGTTCATCTCCGGCGAGTCGGCCGGTGCCAACCTCGTGTATCACCTGGCCCTCCAGTTCGGCACTGCGGGGCTTGACCCGGTGAAGATTGTCAGGTACATCCTGCTCATGCCGGTATTCGTCACATCATCAACACCATTTTGTTAGAGATTTTTTTAGGGTAGTGGTTAAATAAATTTATTATGGTTAAATAAATTTATTAAAAGTATTTATTATATTTAAGTTAGTTAGTTTGTAATTTTATTAGAGATTTTTTAGGAATGTGGTTAGCGGAGTTAGAGATTTTTTAGGAATGTGATTAGTGGAGCTAGAGACTTTTTAGGAATGTGGTTAGTGGGGTTAGAATTTTTTTAGGAACGTGGTTAGTGGAGTTAGAGACTTTTTAGGAATGTGGCTAGTGGAGTTAGAGATTTTTTAGGAATGTGGTTAGTGGAGGAGATGGTTAATATGGGAAGTGAAAGTGGCCTTGCGCTCGGAGCCGCTCGCGACGGCGCCTCCGACAAACATGCACGTGCTGCTCGAAGAGGAGGACACGAGTAGAAGGGAGAAGACGGACTTGAGAGGCGGTGATGGATTTGAAGGAAGAATACGAGAGAAGATCTAAGATTTTGTTTGTTTGTTTGTTAGAGATTTTTAGGAAGGCTTGTTTGGTTATTAAAGATTTTTAGGATAGTTTGTTTGTTTTAGTTGGATAATGGGGGTGACGGTGGCAGTTTTTTCGTAAATAACATAAATTTTAAGGCCAGTTTAAATGACGTACCATCACCACCAACTCAAATATAATAGATAGTAATAGATATCTTAACTGGAAAACAACACCAAGAAATAAAAATCGAGCCATGTGTCGCAGGCTCACAGGCGACAGATTTGCATCCTTGCCACTAGTGTAGTAGTGATGTATTGTCAGCTGTAGCCGTACCGCAACCAGGGCTCGTTAGCTCATACAGCTATACAAGGCGAAATTTCCGAGGATGGCTACTAGGATCCACGTAGACGTCATGCCAGTACAAAATCGTTTTTAGATGGTTAAAATCAGCTTTGACCTGTCTCGTGGATGTAAATTACATGGTTTTAAGAGTTAGAGGATTAAGTTTACACGATTTTAGAGTTGAGAGACATAATCTACACTCTGGCAATAGTTGAGGGACCAAATATACACTTTTTCCTTTTCTTTTTGTATGCTTGACTCGTTACTTGTACATATGTATGCAGAAGTGAATATTTCTATTTTTTAATTGATATAACTATCTTTCAGCTTTTCACATTTCTATTATCAATTCAAAATGAGTGTTAATCTCTGTCTGATAAAGAGTCATACTTGCATACTTTAGGTTCTATGTCCATCATAGTATAAGGCATATAAACATGAACACCAAGTTGTATACTGTATGTATTTAGGAGGTGCTAAAACATTTGATAAGAGCCATGATACTTGTACTAAAGTTTTTGATGATTGGCTAGGCTAATGCTACTAGCAGACCATTATCTTCTTGCTGTCGAGGAGGACGTGAAAAGACATGCAGCAGGGGGTAATGAGACTTCAACACCACAAAAATCAGTAAATAGGTGATATTCTCTTTTAGCTAATTTCATTACATTTTGTGATAGTTTACGTGATTTGAGGGTGGAGAATAAATGATTTCCAGTTTACACTTACTTCTCTGTCAGGATGGAGGCGTCATCCATTTTGGGACTTCTTTGGTAGGGCTCCTAGAAGGAAGGTTGAGCCAATACAAAAAGCTAAAATCAAGATGTATGAATTTGTACCATACTTTTTCATTATTTCTATACATTTAGTAACACACCAGAAGAAAATAAATGGAATAACAAGAAGGGGAAGAGGGAAATTTCATGATAAGCCCTTTTTTGGATGGATCATTCAACTGCTTCTTACATGGGTAAAATTACATTTCATGCATTGTCCTTAAATTGCTTTCCATGCAGATCCTGATTTTTCCAATGATAATGACAGTTCTCTGCCTGTTCGTATTTCCGATGATACACCCAGCTTGTTTGGTAGATTGACCATTTTCCTTACCTTGCAAGATATACTTAACACATTCTTTGTATATAGGCCCTATGGTTGCTGCTATTTTGGAGGCTACGATGAACATTGCGAGTATGGCAATGAAGTACAAATGACTAAAACAGAGGTTCAACACCTCAAAAAAATTGTTGCTGCCACAAAACCGGCCATACTCTACTTATAGCTGGGACTTGGGCCAGGCCGTGCCTGGCCGAGCCCGGCCATCCTGCCGTGCCGTGCCGTGCCGTGCCGGCGGCCGGACGGGGGTGCCGAAACCCGGCCCGTGGCACGCCGGGCCGCCATCGGGTCGTGGCACGGGCACGGCCCAGGCCGAAGGCGGCAGCGGCGGGGGCGGCGCGAGCACGGGTGGAGGAGGGCGGCGGCGGTGCGGGTGGAGGAGGAGGAAGAGGGCGGCGGAGGCGCGGGTGGAGGAGGAGGAGGAGGGCGGCCGCGGCGGGGCGGGTGGAGCCGTGGAGGAGGAGCCGCGCGGGTGGAGGAGGAGCCGCGCGGCGCGGGTGGAGGAGGAGGAGGAGTGCGGCCGCGGCGGGGCGGGCGGATCGGTGGAGGAGGAGCCGCGCGGGTGGACCGGTGGAGGAGGGCAGCGGCGGTGCGGGTGGATGAGAAGGAGGAGGGCGGCGGCGGTGCGAGCGCGGGTGGACTCCCGTGGAGGAGGAGGAGGTCTGGAGGAGGGGAGGCCGAGGCGCCGAGCGGCCGAGCCTGAGCGGGTGGATAATTAGGAGCCAGGAGAAATTAGAGAAGAGAGGAAAGAAAAAAAAAGAAAAGAAACAGGAGAGAGAAATTAGAGAAGAGAGGAAAGAAAAAAAAAGAGAAAAGAAGTAAAGAGAGAAAAAAGAAAAGAAATTAAATAAAGAGAAAGAATAAAAAGAGAAAAAAGAAAAATAATGGAAGATTCTGTACCGCCGGGTCACAGCACACGAGTATTGGGGTAATTTTATTATTGATAAAATACTGATACATGTTACTGCCTCGTTAAAAACCTTACACCCCAGTGTGGGGTTCCCCTATAAGGAAAAGAGTACAGTAACTACACTAAGAGACATACACGAACTACTCGACGTCGACGATGTCGAGATCGGCTAAGGCCCCTAGGATCTCAGGATCCTCTACCTGATGTTGTTGTCTTTTATCCGCGTTATTCTAGTCCTTGAGGCATGTGATTGCTTCCACCGTCTCGGGCGCAAGAGACGACCTTCTTTCTTCGATTATTCTCCCAACCATGCTAAAAGTTGCCTCGGAAGAGACATTCGATACCGGAACAAGTAGAACATTCCGTGCAAAATGGGACAGAACAGGAAATATGCGTGCAGCGTTCTTCCACCACAAAAGAAGGTCAACATCCTTCCCGTTGGCAAGTTAGCTCCTTATTGTAGATAGATACAATATCATTTTTGGTTGTTCTTCTACTGGAATGCTGGTACTATGGACAGAAGCCCCGTTGTATCATTCGCTCAAAATTATCGCTCTCGCCCATCCTAATAGGCAAATCTTCCGATACTATATAACGTGCTATTTCGTCTCTAGCTACTTGGGGTTGGTAGAACCAATTACTTACAGAGCCGTCAGCCGCGTAGCTCAGCTGGGTCTGCCCCAATTTTTGTAGGCACTTCTTGACGTGCCGGTTGAGATGCCCCGTCCCATTAGCCTAACCTGCAGTAAATTCTTTATGACAATAATTGCATGTCACACTTACTAATCGTACACCGTCTTGCATTGCAACCATCCTCGTCATGTGGGCCCAACATGCCGCCTTCGAACTCCTCCAGGAGCCACCGACGTCTTCGGTGGCAATTGTAGGCATGGAGCTATATACGGAGCTAGGGGCAGCATGCGGTGGGCTTTCCCCAGCTCCGGCGTCTTCATAGCCCTGAAGACCGTCCATGTGCTGGTCTTCCATGCCGTAGTCTCCCATACTGGGGGAGAGTAGGCGAGGATCGACCTCATCGTCCCCCACTAGAGGAACATGGTGCAGTGGCGTCATGCCGGATAGCGAGGATCGACCCCGTTGTGATGCCGTAGGAGGAATGGGAGGACGGCGTTGCCGTGCCACCTCCGCTTTCTTCTTCTTTCCACGAGAGAACATTGTGAGAAAATGAGAAGAATTATAAGATTTATATACTCTTTCTTCTTATATAGACTCCCCAAATCCCACGCGCCAAAATTCTTGAACTCATTTGAAAATTTATAGCTATATAGTCTATACCACCTATTCCTGCCTCTCCTATGCCCCATCCCATCGCATTTGGACTGATGCGCTCTCTCCCTCCCCTCCTATGCTCCTGCGCCGTTTAAAGCCCCAAGCCGTCCCATCGTGCGCAGCACAAATCAAGGGAGAATTGTACTGCTAGTAATTTATATTATTTATTATTTTATTTTTTCAGAAGAAACGTTCAAAAAAAAGCTGGAACCAATCCCCCCCGCGCTCTCCCATGCCCTGCCCGACCGCCCGTGCCCGCAGGCCCCACCCCCCCCGCGCTCTCCCTCCCGCGTGCCGCCGCGTGGCACGCCCGCCCGCCCGTGCCCGCGCGCGCACACCCCGGCTCTCCCTCCCGCGTCCGCCGCGTGGCGCGCCCCGCCTGGCCCCCCCCAGCTCTCCCTCCCACGTCCGCCGCGTGGCGCGCCCCGCCTGGCCCCCCCGCTCTCCCTCACGCGTCCCGCCGCGTGGCGCACCCGACCGCCCGTGCCCGCGCGCGCAGAGCCCCCCCCGCTCTCTCTCTCCCTCCCAGCTGGCCAGCTCCCACTCCCGCCGCGCCACCTTAGCACTCAGCCCCGGTCCCCCCGGCCCCGCTCGCCCCCCAATTCCCACCTGCCACGTGCCCCTCTCTGGTGCCCCCTCCCGGCTCCCGCGCCCCCGGCCGCCCGGGCCTCCGTGCCGCCGTGCCGCCCGGGCCTTCCTCGTGCCGGGCCGGCCCGAGCACGGCCCACGTGGCCGTGCCGTGCCGTCCGTCGGGCCCCGATTTCAGGCCCGGCACGGCCTGGCTGTTCGGGCCGTGTCAGCCCGGCCCGTTTTGTTCCGTGCCGTGCCGGCCGGGCCTCGGGCTGGCCCGAAAAAGCCCGGCCCGGCTCCCAGCTATAACTCTACTACGTCTGTACCATGGACAAGACTTTTTTCACTCCCAACAAAAGAATGGTAAATTTCAGCAAACATATGTTAAGTGCCACCCAACATTAATGTATGGAACATATACAGACTATATTTCCTATTTTATTTGTAGTACTTTTCAATGCGCTTGACATAGTAGTACCACAAGCAGG
Organism: Stipa capillata; assembly: GCA_019208055.1. NCBI lineage: Eukaryota > Viridiplantae > Streptophyta > Magnoliopsida > Poales > Poaceae > Stipa > Stipa capillata. Next base: position 231,601 of record JAGXJF010001585.1, on the reverse strand, counting down.
TCCTCCAAGTAGCAATTGATAATCTACCTATCCAATGTGCGTGTCATCTTACTGAAGATGAGGTACGGCTCATAATAGGACAGGACCAAGACGCTACTATAACAATCAACTGGACACGGTTTATATATGCCAGCATCACAGAAGGCAACATCTGTGCTTTCAGATTTGTTGCTAAGAGAGGTCACCTACCACTCACTGAGTCACTGTCCATCGTCTTTAGCAACATCAGGTATATCATCTGTATTTTACTCCTCTTTGCAAAGCTGTGTTCACTGGACCTTATTTCCCTCGACAATAACACACAATATGGTAGTTTGCAGGTGCCTTCCTTGCCTAAATTTAAGTCTATCTGCAACTGTAAGTATCAAGCACTACAGATTGTAAGATGCACTTCCAGTGGCTTCGTTGTACCAAGTCCTATAAACTGCTACTTAGAACGTGGATGGACATACCTTAAGTCCTTTATGCTGACAAGCACTACTGCTCTATGCTAGCCTAAATCATCTTGATATTTTCATCACTGCTATCAGGATATTCTAATCGACATCATTAGACCTTCATTTTGCTAAGTATTTTATGATATCTATACCAATAAACAAAGCATGAGTTGGGGTGAGATATATTCAAATTGAATCGTCCAAAATCTTCAATCTAATTCATAATTCTTCATCTAATGGTTTTACACAAAGATTAAACCACCTCTTAACCACTATATTTATTGCCTCTTAGTTATACTTATTGCCTCCTAATTACTCTCTAATTTTAATTTGAATACATGGGAGTTATTGTTTTTCATGTGTAAAAAAATTATTTTCAATTTTTGAGTTGTTTCCTATGTACGTGAGTATATATTATATGTCATATATATTGTGAAAAACGTGTATTGTGCGTGGTTGCTATTTTCTTATTACTGTCAGAATTGTTTATTACTTTTTCCTTAAAGATGGATAGGCGCAGCAACACGCGCATCCCTGACATAGTTCACTCTAAAGTTGTCCTCTAGGAGGCATTTCAGCTATAGACTCATGCAAATATGGTTACAGTTAACGCAGATTAATTACTGCCTCCAGCCTCCATTACTTGTCATGATACTGGAGATAACATTCTCTTTATGCTATTATCAACTTTAGGGGTATTAGCCCTGCATTTGTACATGCTATTCGAAGCTTTCAGTCCCTCCAAGGATACATATGGCTTTTAACTCACAATAAACTGCTGACTAGAGACAACTTGATGAAGAGACAGCATGTCCAGGATGTAACATGTTTGCTATGTGCTGAGAGAAAAACCATAAATCATCTGTTCTATAACTGCATCATTGCTAAAATTATTTGGGATCAATTTTCCTTAACTCTGCATAAGAATATTGGTGCACATTATGGACTTGTGGCCACTTTTGTTTTAGGGGAAAAAAAAATCTGTGGCCACTGACTGGCTTAGTGATTGTAGACTCAAAATAATCAATATTGTATCATCTGCTATTATGTGGGTATCGTAAAATTTGAGGAATGACGTGCATTTTCAAACGATTACATGGTCTAGCGTGTAGATTTTCTGGCACACTATACGCGGATGGTAACACGTCGGAAGCTGATGTGCCCAGCCTAAGTTGCAGCAGATGGAAAATTTTATTTCAATATTGGCGACCAAGACGCGAGAGGTGCCGAGGCTGGAATGGGACTGAAGAAGAGGAAGACTCCACAGGACCTTTACTAGCAGCTTCCGGCGAGCTTCGATGTCTATCAACTTGCTGAGATGCAACTCTGGTGTGATAGGATAGCTGCTGTTTTCTGGCATCAGCTAGAGCTGCTGCACTGTGAAAGGGCTGATCTGGTTTCATTTTCAATGAGAATGAAACAGGGGCAAGGGCCACGCCGCAACACCACCACCGGATACTTAACTGATGGACGGGCAGACAGTGAAATGGAAAACATTCTAGGACTCGACATTCGCATGAACATCACGCAGTGACAAAGATCAACCACATTCTACACTAAACAATAAAACGGAAGTACAAACATTGGCCACCGTCTGGTACATTACGCACCTTGTACATAGATATGCCAATCAACGTCTGGTCACAGATTACAAACACGACACGGGAAAGGGTACAGAGTTAACAGAGTTCTACACGGCAAATTACATTCTAGGACAGAATTACTGAAATAGATCACAACCAGTTCACAAATTCGGCCTAAAACACGCCTACAGTTAAAAAGACCACACATAGGTACCATGAATATATGCATGCTTCAACAAGGAAGCGAGCCTACTCCACCTTGACCATCGCAGAACTCGGCGTCTCCGTGGCACTTGTTGAATACTGAAGCCAGTCTTTCGCGCAGACAAGCGCCTCCACGATTTCCGGACGAAGAGAGCTTCTGTAGTCATCAAGCATGCGGCTTCCTGTTCCAGCAGAAAATATAGAGCTGCCGATGCTTACCATGGACATTGGAATGGCCAAGATATCCCGGGCCATCTTCGAGAGTGTTGGAAACTTGAGTGTGTTAAGCTTCCACCAGTTCAAAATGTCAAACTCTTGAATACGCGGAGTGAGGAATTCATCCAGGTACTGCTCTAGCTCAGATTTTGAGGGCTGGCTTGTAGCAATCTCAGAAAGATACATATCAAAGTCTAGAAGGCCATCACCGGTTGAAGGTGGAGTTGCTTGAGCGTTATTCCCATTGGCAGGTGCATTATTAGTTTCCCCTTGGTCAACATATGCCGGTGTTAATGGCAGTGGCTGTGCTACATACTCCTTATAAAGCTCATGCACCGAATCATTTACTACCTTAACATACTTTGCAGCCTCAACGCCATAAATTTTTGAGTAACTGAACTCAACAAGCTTCATCTTAAAGCGTGGGTCCATCACAACAGCAACAGCTAACACGAGGTTGCAATCTTTCCAGTACTTGTCAAACCTCTCGTGCATATCTTTGGCAATGCTACTGAAAACTGGATCTTCATGTCCTGTGGCATTTGCCAGCTCTAGCTGAAGTTTCCAAGCTTCATGGAAAAAAATATTTGAAGTTGGGTTTGCTGCTGCCATGATGCTATGTGCTGAGTCATACAACAACTTCAAGTAATTGCAGGCAGCCTCAACTTTTTTCCAGTCCTCAGCTGAAGGTGCTTCATTATAGTTATCATCACATGTTTCTAGTGTAGTGAAAGCCTGCTTATAATCCAAGGCAGCCAAGAGCATCAGATATGTGGTGTTCCACTGGGTCGTAACATCCAGACAAAGGGTCTTGGTACTGGGGATCTCCAGCTGCAGAGCAATCTCAGCAAACTTTTCCTCGCGACTAGGAGAAGCTTTTATGAACTTTATGCTTTCGCGGATATTGTAGATCACACCGTGGATTGAAGCAATGACATCCTGTGCAACTGCGTTCAGGATATGGGCATAGCACCTCACAACAAATAGCTGGCCCTTAAGCATGAGGTCGTTCTTATTGGAGAGATGGTCTCTCAGATTTGCACTGTAGATATCATGCGATGAGCAATCATTATCCAATGTGATGGTGAATAGCTTCTCCTTCATATTCCAGTCAGAAAGGCTTGTGCTAATAGCTTCACTAAGTGCATTCTCCGAATGAGGAGAAGACACCATCATGAAGTTAAGCATTCTTCGATGTAATTTCCATTCAGAGTCAATAAACTGCCCAGCAAGTGAAACATAGCCAAGAGTTTGACTGGTCGTCCACAATCCAATAGTGAGGCTGATCCTTCCAGGCATGGTGCCGAATGCTTGCAGAAGGCTTTCCTTTTCTTTCTGATAAACAGCATACACCTCCCCCTCCATTGCATCAACATCTACAACCCTGAAACGAGGCTGCAGACTATCAATGAAAGCAGTGAAGGCTGGCTGTTGAACAATGTGGAGTGGGTAGTCATGCAAAATTATCATCTTCGCCAGGTATGAACAACTCCGGTCTTGATCAAAAGATGCATTTGCATAACCAGTATATCTGTAACGCCTCTTAGATCGCCGCTCTACAGTACCCTCACCATCATTGTCAGTCCCAACTGTTGAAGGTAGTGCTAGCTTATGCTCTTGGTTTTTTATCTTAGGACATGAACCCAAGGTGATGTGTCTCTTGAGATGGCTAGTCCCAGCAATTTTTGAACCAGAGCTGTAAGCAAAGGTTTGCTTGCACAGTTTGCAGCATGCCCGTGTAGCCCCTCCAGCAGCATCTTCAATAGTGAAGTGCTCCCAAACCAGCGACTTCTTTCTCCGGCGCCTCGTGGTTGGAGGGGTGGTCACCTCAGCAATGGCCAACTCATGTCCTTGGAGCAACTCGTCACCCTGTGTTAACTCCTCACCTTGAGCCAACTCATCACCTTGGACCGATTCATCACCATGGACTGCCTCATTACTGGGGTCAACAATCTCGTTACCTTGGACCACCTGATTCTCATTGCCAGTTTCCGCAGCCATGCTGGTTGACTAGCAGCTAGAAGTCGCAAAGTCTGGTACATATAACACGGTAAAGTCAGATGTGAGAGCACCAGTTATTTGACCAAAAGTAAGCCTAATCAACTCCAATATCCGGTCATTCATGCAAGGAATCAATATACTGACCACATTACAGATAGATATTAGAACCACAACATAATTTCATGACAGCAACTTAGGACCTGTTTGGTTGGGCTGTGGCTGTTGACAAAGCTGTTGTTGGCTGGCTGGCTGGAAAAACTGCTGTAGCTGTGGGAAAGTGAACATATGGTTTTTGGTTTATCCAAACCATCTATAACATTTTACAAAATGAGCACAGAAGTTTCAACATATTGTAAAAAGCTGTCAGAAGGCAGCTTTTTCAAACAGCTGAATTTGCACTGCAAAACCTGCAGCTACCGTTGACAAAAGCTGCTGAAAAGCTAGCTGTTTGGTTGGACTGTAGCTTTTTCCAGTGAAAAGTTGCTAAAAAGCACAACCAAACACCCCCTTAGTAAGGTCTAATTGGAGTAACTAGCGCACAGCTCAAATGATAAATTTTGGGATTTGCTTCAGTACTCCCTCCAAAGAAAACCTTAAAGCAAAAATACTTATTAATAATTAAGGGTAAATCTGTACTAAGTATTTATCAATAAAGTTTCACAAAGCCCGCCCGAAGACCTCCTCATATGTACGATCTAGGCACCATTGATGAAGCAGTGGATGAGATCATGCGATGGTTGTGGTTGCTCCAGATCAGAAAAACGTGTTACGGCTGTTTGCAGATCAGCGGTGCGAGCTCATGAGTCATGAATCATGAGGGACATAAGTGCATGGTTGAATCAGCTATTCCGCTTTGGAGATTTTAGGCATCCTGCACTACTGCAAATCCCCCAAGACCAAGTTCATCAGTGTTTAGTTATGATCATTTATCAATCAAACCCTGGATAAAAGCGATAGGTATATTTTATATGGATAAGTGTGTAAAATCAAAGTAACTAATATTAACTAGTACATTTCTGCCCCTGGTTATTAATAATTACATTTACTTTAAGATTCGTAAGCTTTTCTTGAGAAGGAGTACTGAAGCAAAACCAATAAACTTTTATAAGTTCTTCAGATATCTAGTTTATATTTGCGGTGTCACAAATAAAACGGTTATTGAAATATTCAAAGAATATAAAAGTTTTCAATGATGTAAAGAACTAAAAATCAAACTTCAGCAATTAGAAATTACATAGACTTTGATATCTCTTTCAAAAGGAGTTTGTCTTGCCTGCCTGCCTCAGTCAAAATGCTTAAAAGCACATCGTCAAAATTAAAATGTTTTGCCATTGTCATAATTTTGAGCGTGTCCTTGATAGGAAAAATTTAGGAAAAGAACACCCCATGCAAATTAAGATTCTCCAGAATGACCCATGCAAACTTAATTGGCAGCTATAGTCCCTGTCAAATTGGCGGCATCTCCAGAGAAGTTTGTTCGTCAACAACTTAGTTCTTGATTATTAGTGCAACTCAGTTTTTCTCGTTCTTTGCGAATATCAACTTCAGTTCATTGGTAAGAAGGGTACAATCCAAATCACGTTTGGGGGTTGGTGAGACACAAAACAAAATCACGCTTAGCTACGTGGCATGATGCTGGTTTGAGGTACGAAGCTTCAAACCGATTTGACAGTCTAAACCTGACCGTTATTAGTTAGTCAAGCATGATTTGCATGTCCAAATACTACTGACAATTATTCTTGAAGCATGAGAAAAATAATTGTTTCGCATAATTATGCAAGCACAAAAGCTTATGAATCCAATTATCTAAGGGCAAACAAACACAGCAAGTCCACCGCCATTAGTTCCCAAAACCCACCGAATCAATACCTAAAAAAAAATCACCCAATCAAGCTGCTACCTCCAGATTCCCCCAAAATTCGAGCCATGGCGTCTTTCAGAAGCTGAAACTATAAATCTAGCCCATCTACTTATATAGTTAAATTGCTGTTCCAAAAATATTCCACAGAAAGCAGAGAACTCCACCAAGAATCCCCCATGACCTTAGCGCTTTTGAATCACCCGCGCTTATGCCCCTAATCACGAACTCGGTAGAACCGTACAGCCGAGGGAATTCTGAAATCGGTAACAAATTGGGCCAGGAGCGCATCCCCATCGGTAATTTTTTTGCCAAACAAACCCTAGACAAATCCCTCTCAGGGCCCACCCTTGGCCCAATCGGACCGCGCAAAACCCCTCCAAATCGCGATTAAACTTCCCAAAAAAGCCCAAATTTCAAACGGCGCGCCTCGCTCCGCACAGATCCGACGGAAACAAGCCCAAGCGGGCTCCGAACACGCGCAGATCTGAGCTCCCGATACAGAAAGAAATTAAACCCGCGCGACGCCTCGACGAAGGGGCTGTACAGAAATGGGGAGGGGGATTTGGAAAGTTTTGGGAGCTTACGAGAGGAGAAGGGGAGGAGATGGTGGTGGCGATCAGGAGTCCGGGACTAGCTAGGGCTCGGCCCAAGAAGCGCCAAGGCCGAGCGAGACAGAGTTAGATCTGGTTTTTCTGGGGAAGTGTGGGAGGAGGAGAGGTGGGGGACGGCCGGACGGGGCACGGGGGAGGTGCAGTAGGTGGGGGAGGGAGACTTGGGTGGGGAGGCTGCGGGGGGCGGAGAGAGGAGTGACGTTTTTTATGGGCTCACGGGTCCCGGCCCATCGCTAATCGGGGTGGCAGCGGCGCGGCACCCGTGCCGTGCCGCGCCGCTGCCGCTGCATGGGTTGGGGTGAGGCGAGGCGATTTTGGCGAGTGGACACGCGCGTGGGCGTGTGGATTGGGCGGCTTGCTGCGGACTCTTTTCTCTCTCCCTACCTGTTTGGTGGAGCTGGCAATGGGGATACAGTGATATAGTGTGTGCACGGGCCACGGTGGAGCTTGATGGTACGCGGCTCACTCTGTTGGGATGGTTGGGTAAAGAAAATGTGAAGATAAGCTCGGCCGCTTGGGCCTGGGAATTAGAATAGGCCATAGCTGGCCATACAAGACATAGGACTGGGAAAAAAACGAGGCTCACAATAAGGTTGCTCCGGTTTGGGTTCGTTTTTTCTTTAAAGAGTAATATTATCGTTCTACGTTACCATATTAACATGATATATACAAGGGAAAAAAACCATATCTTTACACCATCTAGGGATACGCACGGCTAAATTATTACAAAGCTAAAAATCTCGATAAAAAGATAAAAGAAAAAAGTTCGGCCATCGCAAGATGCCGAACACAATGCATGCCAAGACCAAGCCAACATAGCCCCTACGCTAGGGTCACCAAAAGATCGTCTCAGCGACAACTATGCAGCGGTGAGGTGTAGGAGAGCCTCTCCATCAAAGCGACATCTCCAATGAGGGATACGACTCGCATCATCGTCGTCGAACTTGACCAACGAAGCAAAATCCAGGATTTTCACTCCAGACAGCTAGTGCCAGCGCTCCATAGCAACGCCTTGGGGAAAGGAAATGCTATACGACGTTGTCATCGCCAAGTCCAAAGGCTAAACCTAGGGTTTTCACCTCAGAGGGTAGGTACGGAAACTCCTGACCGAGCCACAACACGCCATCATCGCCGAATTCATCTAATGACTAGACTATCACTCAATGTCATAGTCTGCTGCCATCGACACAAACTCCAGACACACTCGGCTTCAAACTCATATACGCCTAGCGGATCACCCTAACTTGTCAAATGACGACTGATGCCATGCAAAGACAGGAGGCATCTCAGCGGCTGTCGAACAATGACTTCTGTAGGAGGTTGCCTCAGGAGGAAACCGACGTTCACTGCAGATCATCTGTCCGGTGAACCAACACAAAGGGATGGATCCGACCACCACACAAAGTGCCTAAACAACATAGCTCGAACAACCAATGTCGCCACCATTTACCGCAGTTATGACACATCACGATCTCAACCAACAGCCTAAGACTCCTCTCGGGCTAGCTGCCCAATGGTCCAAAAGCACCGCGTGCGCCTCGAGCCGGTTGCCCCACCATGCAACGCCGCTGGGCTACCACCCCACATAGGGCAACGAAACCATAAAGGGAAGACAAACTAACGAATGCGACCGAGATGAGTGAGGAAAGTTCATGTTGCCGCCAAAAGCAAGCTGGAGGCCACCCCCAACGACGGAAAGGGAGAGAATGCGGCAGCTGCGGTTCTTGTGGATGGTAATTCTAGATCACCCCTGGGTCACGTGTGGGCGCCTGAGAGCGGATAGGATCTCATACGCGTTTGGGTTCGGGACATGTACAAGCCGGTTTTGGACGACAGGTAGATCAGAATACTTTTCACTTAAGAGTCAGAAGCCCATGCTAATTGCTAGATAACCAATCCTTATGATCTCGATAAAAACTACCTATCTCGAAGTAAAAGTTATGACGAGGCTGAGTATAACGTCGGCTCGGTTTTGGTTCATGACATATTCAAGCCAAATCGAGCCTTTCTTATGTCGCTTCGTCAATAAGCTGAGCCGAGCTGAGATCATTAGACCCACAAAAATATCGGTCAACACCCTTGATTGAAAAATGTCTCCTCTAGCGTCGTTTGTTCAGTACCATAGCTAGCAGAAAGCTATTCTTATCCTAATTTATTGCATCCTGAGAAAGTTTAAGTCGTGAGGTGGTTTCTTCGAGCAAGTAAGGCATAGTTAAGCTTGACCCAACAACCCTCAGAGCCCCATGTGACAGTACACGTGATTTGTCTCTATTCTCTAGTCCAGGTTAGAATTTGAGTCTTTTCTAGTGCATATTGTCGAGAAATGGTTGTTCTCACTATACATGTAATAAAACGTCACTGATGAAACTTTAGCTGAAGAAGTTTACTAACTAAATTGTTTGCTTCGAACGAGAGTGCAAATTAATCATCTCTAACACAAGTAATTCACGCTTATTGTCCTGCCCGTCGCTCGCGTGGTTTTTAGCGTGATCTCAGGCTTCGTCAAGTTTCTCGGCAACATAGTTGTGCGCGCATCTACAGGTTGAGAGAGAACGTAGCAAACGTCGAATGCATGGTAAAATGGCTTAGAGCTCTGACCATTTTATTAGTAGAAGAAAAACAAAATACAGATGAAGGATCGATTATGTACAACAACCTAGCTTGGACAAAATCACCAAGCCAAAAGTGGACAAGCCGGCTCAAACACACTGTCTGAACAGACCTGGCTAAGCGAAGCAAACCATGGTCACTAATGACGTCAAGCTTCCTAGCCCGGACATCCTCCTGGATCGCAAAAAACCACCGGATCGCAAAGACTCTGACGGTTGCTCTGATAAATTAATCACCAGTAGTTATCTCAAATATAATTTTCTGATCCAACATCTAATAATCTTGGCTTAAAAACTCTCCTAGGCCAACTCGAGCTTTTAATCAATCCAAGTCGAGCACCATTTTGAGCTCGTTCGCCGAGCTTGACCCGACCAAGGGGTTGTTTGGTTCAAGAGCCAAGAATACTATGGCCCCTTCTTTTTGGCTTCGGCTTGTGCTAAAATGGGCTTAAGCTTCTCTACCCACAGAAGCTCCGGTGGGAAGAAGCTCAGATTCCCTTCTTTTCGGTTTCTAAGATCTGAGTTTATTTGCTGAGATAAATGGTGAATGTCTATAATACCCTTGGAATGTTTTGTACTCTGTTTATTTGGTAATATCGTTCTTCTCAACTGTTTTGGCTTGTAATTAATGAAAAAAATAAATTTCAAACATAATACAGTGCTAAATCTTTCTAATATATAAAATTTGCTCATTGTGAGTCGTCGGATCTCCCGTGTACAGTCCAGATGTTGCGTTTATTAATGGGTTTGCACTGTTCAATACCGGGGGTTGTACTGTTCTCCCGACCCGCAACGAATATCGGCTTTGCACTGTTCACCCGAACCGACCCGTAATGAATAGTAACCAACCCGTTACTGTTCACCCCGATCCGTTACTATTCATCAAACCCTAAAAACACATAATATATCCATTTTGATCGTCTCGACGCCCTGATTCTATTTTTCTGCTCCTTTTAACCTAAATCTCACTCCTTAATACTCTAATATTCAAATAACCTTCATCTTCCTAATTATGCACATATTCTCTATTTCTTTGACATTTTGCTCCCAATTAACATCAATTGAGCCAAGACTTAGGTCAAATAATAGTTTCATACAAAGATTATGCCAAATAATGGTAAAATCTACATATCTTCTTACCATCAGAATGAGCTACAAGATATGAAAAGCACCACATCATACAATTAACAGACCCTCACCCTACCAAACCTGAAGCAATCGCATCACGCACTGTGTTCATGGTACCATCATCTAAAGATGTGGTATGGTTCACATCTATTGGACCTGGCGTGTCCTCCATAACATATTCTCCTCGCTCGAACCTCTCAAAATGTCCATCACGTAGAGCACTATTTCGAATAAAATTATGCAAACACATGCATGCAGTAATAATCATCTTTTGCTTCTCAACTGGGTAGCTTGGTATACCACATAGAATTCACCATTTCATCTTGAGAACACCAAAAGACCTTTCGATGACGTTTCGTAGAGATGAATGACAATGGTTGAACTTCTCATTCATTCCAACTGGAGCTACTTGTGTAAATTCAGGTACATGATACCGCTGTCCTTTGAATGGAGCGAGATAGCCAGTTCGATTTGGATAGCCGGAGTCAACAAGGTAGTATTTCCCTATAGGTACAATAAAAATAACAAGACATATTATATGACCGAGCAAAATAAAAGGTATAAAAGAAAAACATGTGAGTTACCTTGGGGAGGATGTGGATAATCATCATATTCCACCAAAGCATCTGACCACACACGTGTGTCATGAACAGATCCAGGCCATCCGGTGACCACAAATGTAAACCTCATATCGAAATCACATATTGCCATAACATTTTGACTTGTATAACCATGTCTGTTAATGTGCATTACTTGTAGATGACTAGGCATTACAACAGGAATATGTGTCCCATCTATTGCTCCAATTGCATTCTTGAAATGAGGCCAAAATCTTCGTTTTCTAAGTTTAGGATGAACTGTAGTGAACGCAGGATCTACTGGTTTGATATAATCATTAGCCATACGATCCAAACACTTTAAAACCTCACTAAATTTTTTACTAATAGTAGATGCACAATGTTCAAATCGATCTGCACCATTACTATTAGACTGAGGTGATCCACATGTCCATAAGAAGAGGGCTAATGCTTCTGTTGAACAAATGTTCTGAGATGATTTCAACTGATAGTTGTTAACCAAAGTGTCATGCAACATGAAAAATACTGACCTTCTCATCCTGAACATGTCATAGAATTCTTTTGGATTCTTCAACTTCTCATGAACTCACTGAATTCCTGTATCTCTAGCGCCCACCACTCATCACTAGCGGAGATGGTGTTAGTGACAGGATCTCTTCCTAAACCAGATGCATGTTGGTTCAATGACTTCCATACGTTGTAATCCTTTTTTAGCGTCTCCCACCTATTTTTGAATTGTTTGCGCTCATAGTTTCTCTTTGTGCGTTCATTAAACTTGGTTATCAAATTGTTGTAACCAACATTGTTTAAACATTGAGTTGGTCGGTTATTGGCACGAACTTCCTCCACACATATGTCAAGAAAAACTCTATGAGCAACGGCATCCCAAGTTGCTTTTCCAGATTTTCCTTTATCCATCTATGAACATGTAATGAATATAATAGCTCATCAACTCAAACACATGGTAATCAAGTCCTATTAATACAAATATATTCAAAATGTTAAATAATGAAGCATATTTTAGGGCAGTGTGGAGCATGGATCGCTTGGCCTACAATGTGGTGCTCAACAGTGTACCACATGGATTCTATTTTTTCCTCTCAATGTTTCCTGCCACCCATTACCCTACATTTTACACATTTATTTTTTTAGATAATGAAAGGAAGTCTTCAGAAATGCACACAACTAAATTTTATTACAACATCGTTTGGATTGTATTCATATGGAAATGCAAATGTTGTGACTTTGTGGAACTTATGTATTGCACTGCCACTAAATCAAATCCAAATCAACCCTTCCAACGCTCTAACTCTTGAGTATGCAAAATAAGATGCATCAAACAGTGTATACAAGTACAAGGAAATGGTGACCTCTTAGAAATAAGAGGTAGCTCTTCTTTTTCTCTTGATTGAAACATGTTGACCATTTTTACTTCTCCAAGCAACAATGCAGGAAGAAAGGCATCAATTCATACAATTCACAGGGAATATTGTCATTACACATTGCAACAGAGAGTACAGAGTATATCTTATTTTTTTCTCTCACATTTGATCATACAAGCAAACACCAATGCATAGAAATATATACATCATCAGTGCATAGAAATATATACATCAATGAACTGTTTGTGCATCACAATCCCAGAATCCTCAGCTCAATACAACAATTTCAGCATATTATACACCAAGAATTGTCTGCATCACATTCTCTTTACATTAAATTGAATAAATGCAAAAAAATTACCTTCACCAGTGATGGAAGGAGGCGGACCGGGTTGGGGGGGAGTGGGGGTGGAGGACGGACGAGGCTTGGTGCAGGCCGGGGAGGAAGCTGGACGTCGGAGGCCCGGTGGAGGAGGACGAGGCACAGAGGAGGGCGGAGGAGGGCCGGCGCTGGCGGCGGGGCCGGCCGGATCTGAGAGAGGCGGACGGTGAGCAGGGCCGATGGGGGAGAAAAAGGGTAGCGGCCGGATCTGCGGGGGACCGAGGGGTAGCAGCGGGAGAGGAGGGGAAGGGAGCGGCGGGGGAGGAGGGTAGGCCGGGGAGCGAGGTGGGGAAGGAGGAGGCGGACGGTGAGGGAGGCCGATGGCGGCCGGCCGGATCTGCGGGGGGCCGAGGGGTTGCGGCGGGAGAGGAGGGCAAGGGAGCGGCGGGGGAGGAGGGTAGGGCGGCGGCGGTGGGAAAGCGGGCGGCGGCGGCGGGAGAGCGGGCGGCGGCGGCGGGAGAGCCAGTCGAGAGGAGGAGGGCAAGAGTGCTGGAGTCCACGACCGGGGGAGAGAGGCGAGGGGGTGAGGCGTTGGGCGGGCGGTGGCAGAGCGCGTAATTTTTGCATGAACTTGAGGGGTAGTTTCAAACTGAGAAATGAAATAAGCTCGGGAAGCTGCATATTTGCAGCTTCCTGCTACCAACTGTTTTTGGAGAAGCTTTTTTTGGCTACATTTCCTTCTTTTGAGCTTACAGCTTTCCACCACCATAAGCTACTCCAAAAACCAAAAAGAAGGGGGCCTATACTTTGTCACATATTGTTGACAAACTTATTTAAAGTTAGTTTGATAAAGTTAAAGCCACAAGTTAGTACGTAAAGATATCTTGTACACTTTATAAGTACATGGCATGTGCAGCCTTATTGTTTGAAAAAAATATCTTACTTAGAACGTGGCTTAAACCAAACCACTATTTAAGTTAATCAAACTTACTTAATCTTAAATATAATCATTTTAGAAAAATTTAGGCTCGAACTAAATAGCCTCTGGTTCCACGCTTTCAAGGCAGAAGGAAAACAAGTGACGCGGGAAACTGAAGAACCGATATGCCTTGATTACCTGCCAGTTCCGCTCGGACAGCGATGAGTGGCATGACGTACGACCAGATTCCATGTCGGGTTTCACGAAGACTCGTTCCTAGCTTTACAGGCAGGCCGAGTGCCGATGGATGCGTGAGGCAGTGGTCATCGAGCAAGGCCAAGGACGAGGGTTGAACAAACGCACAATAGGGCTACGCTATATCTTTTTATGGTGTGTTTAGTTTGTTCTCATAGTTTTCTTTAGGGCTTTAAGGGTAAGAGTGTAATCGGTTTCGATAGTATCTGGTCGGATAACCGACCGAATTCCTTGGATAGCATTTTAAATAATTTTTTCGGATATCCGTTGAATACGGTATTGAATATGGATAGTATTATCCGATACAGATACGAATATGGTATAGACGTTAGGTGATCCTAGATTGACACCAAAGGCCTTGGCACACTAGTTTCTAAAGCGATTTACATCGTCGTTGGCTTCATCATCAGGGTAAAACTCGCCAAGATCCATGCAGTTGGCCATCGGCTCTTGATCGGATGGAAGGGCAAGACCGTCGTAGAAACCCTCGTTCGAAAAGCCGGATTTCTGCGTGGACCTTGTTGGATCTTGTGATGATTCAGCGTTGATTCGACGAAATCAACCGGAGAGGTCCCCACGGTCGGCGCCATCTGTCAACGATTAGTAAACGGTTGATCTTACGGTATTCGTGATAAAAAGAGTGAAGGGGTAGGGACACCCTAGAGCTTTATCGAACCACACTAGGTACCACAGAATAACGATTTTAGACAGGTTCAGGCCTCCCTCAGGATAACAACCCTACGTCATGTGTGTATATATTGAACCTCGAAATAGAGTACAAGGGAAAAAGTTAGTGGCTAGTGTAGATGGGATCTATAACTAATCGGGGATCTCCCTGCGCTGATCTGTTAGGGCTTGTCTTCCTAGAGATGTTGGATCTATCTTCCTGTAAAGGATGCCCTCTCCGCAGGGTCTTTTGGGTTCCTTTTATAGAGGGTACCCCTTACCAGGTACGAAGTCGTCTCCGACTAGTACTCCAATCGTCCTTAAACATAGGGATTGACTTTCTTGTTTACGGGGTATCCCGTTTCCTACAGATAGTTTCCTTATCTCCTGGAGTCCTTTGCGAATACGTCAGCTGCTCCGGGTATCCAAGGTATTGTATACAAATACTGTCTTCGTATACGGTAGAACTGTTTTACTCATCGTCAGACCGTGTTCGATATTATCTGGATAGTCCTTGGATATTATCCGAATAATCATCTGGATTATATCTAAATTACTTTTTCTCTGTTTATCATATAATATCTGAATTAGTAAATATTAAGTTATGTAACCCTCCTTCTCCCTCGTGTTTTATTTTTTACAGAACATATAAAAAATTATACTAAAATGGTAGAACCTATAAATGATATAATCCATTTGGATTTGAAAGACTCTATGTGTTATCTTATACCATTGTCGTCTATAGATAGATTTGTTGAACTAGTGTTAACTTGACTGCCGGTTGGATTTTCTTGTTGAAATGCTACATATTGAAATATTTTGGATATGTATGGTTGGTTGTTCTAAATGAGAGCATATGTGTGTTTTATGAATTTTATTTTTGACGTGATATTAAACAAAATATTCGTCACAAGTACCGAATTCGATGGTATTCGTACCATATTTGTGACCGACACTATCCGTGTTTGTATTCGCATCCGACGTTATCTGTTCCGATACCAAATCCAAAAAAGAATGAAAATAATATGATTTAAGTAATTTGCGATCGTATTCACTCTAATTACACCCTTGTTTAAGGGCACTCTTTGATGATGTTACACGTTGCAACGTATTTGTTTTTTAAGTATGGCGTGTGTGTCACAATTTGTGCGATGAATAAAAGAACCGACACAACCTTCGCAAAACTTGGCAACAAAATGTAATACTTAGATATAGTGATGCTTTTTTGCTAGAATATTTGTATATGCTATGTATAGGTGCAAGGAGATAATTTTCATATCGGTGACATCGTTTTTTTTTAAATCAACAACACAGAGCTTTACTGATCAAGAGGCACAGCAGAATCGCTGGCCGCTAGAGAGCTTACAAACTCAGGAACATTAGACTGCCAGAAAAGAGCAGAACCAGGCGACAAAACAGCGCCTTGCTTAGCTAGAGCATCAGCAACTTTGTTACAGACCTGGTTACAGTAAACAACTTTGAAATCTAGGAAGCAATTTTGGAGGAGAGATTTGGCTTGCCGTAAAAGAACTCTAACCTGGCCAGATCGTAGTCAGACGATTGCAGGGCATGTTTGAGGATCAAAGCATCCGTCTCCAAAATTACTTTGCATGAACCCATTTCGGACGCAAACTGGAGAGCCTTCAGGCATGCGGTTGACTCAGCTTGTAAAGCACTTGCTAGACTCTGTAAACGACCCTTATCTGCACCCT
This sequence comes from Stipa capillata, assembly GCA_019208055.1. Lineage (NCBI taxonomy): Eukaryota > Viridiplantae > Streptophyta > Magnoliopsida > Poales > Poaceae > Stipa > Stipa capillata. Next base: position 215,117 of record JAGXJF010001585.1, on the reverse strand, counting down.
GAACTGTGCCATCTGTGTCCCTTATGCAGAAGCCCCATCTCCCATCACCAGAAGCAGCAAAATAAGCACCATCAATATTCAGTTTCAGATACTCCTGAGGGGGAGCAGACCAGCAGAGATTAGTCAGAGTTTGAGCTGGAGAATTCTGAACCAGAACTTCCCCAAAGTCCAGCAGCTGCCTCTGACAAAAGGATACAATATCATCTGGTTGGCACATTTGATCGCCTGCATTGACCGCATTGCGGGCCGACCAGATGTTCCATAGCAAGACTACAGCTTGGTTTAATAATTCAGCTGGCTGAAGAAGCAGGGTAGAGATCACCTCTTGCGCGGTACAACAATCCAGGAGCTGAAGCCTAAGATATTCCATATTTGTCGCCCTCCAGCAAGATTTGGCAAATTTACATCTGAGAAACAGATGTCCACCATCCTCATCCTTTCTCCTACACATGGAACAAATAGGATCAAGGGCAACACCACGGTGCTCCTGAGAGGAAGGCTATTATGCGCAAGTCTCCACAAAAACATGCAAGTCTTCCGAGGCAGACTCAGGCTCCAAATCTTCGTCCAAATTCCGTGGCGAGCATTTGTCGGATTTGCTACAGTGCTGCTCGAGGCTGGCTGCCCTGCGTCAATAGCTGCTAGATTGAGGCACAGCTTATATGCCGACTTAACTGAAAACAAACCCTTTGGATCTGGATGCCAGGCTATGAAATCATCGATGCCAACTTCAATTGGGATAGTGAGAATCGTCTTGACATCAGCTGGATGAAAAACCCGAGTGAGCAATTCGTTATCCCATTCCCCGCTGCTTGGATAGATGAGATCGCTGACTCTCTGGACCAGATGTTGGCGGCGATGGATGGAAGGACGTCCAGTGATCCCCCTCGGAAGCCAAGGGTCTTCCCATATGCGAATGTTCGCTCCGTTTCCCACCCTCCAAATAATACCTTGCTTGAGAAGTTCAACTCCTTTGAGAACACTCCGCCAGGCATAAGAAATCTCTGAATACGAAGCTGCCGCAAGGATATTACCATCCGGAAAGTATCTGACCCGAAGCAAATTCGCACACAACGAATCAGGGTTCTGAACCAACCGCCATGCTTGTCGAGCCAGCATAGCCAGATTGAAGAAATGTAAGTCCCTATATCCCAGACCTCCTCCCTTCTTCGGTTTAAACAACTTGTTTATCAGAAGCCAGTGTATCTTATGAACATTCTCCATTTAGGCCCACCAGAAACAGCAATTAGTACTGCATGGTATAATTTAGGAGTAAAAAAAATAGATTGCACCTTAAAATTTGATGTCCATATCATCTAATCCCCTGAACATTAAAATCATTCCATGTGTATTGACCCAGCCCGGCTCGGCTTGCTACTCAGCTCATCTTGGCTCATGAAAACACGAGCAAAGCCTGGTCGCTAACAGCCACGAGAGCTCGGCTTGGGCTTGAGACGGCGTGGAACGGCTCATGAGCCAGCCCGGAGGCTAGAACACCCGAATCGGCCTTTAACCCAATCCCGCTCGCACTCCTGCACTGCACTCACCTGAGATTAGGGTGCGGGTGGGCGCGCCGCCGCCGTCGTTCCTCCACTAGACGCTTCGCCGCTTCCACTCCTTTGAAGAGCGCTCTAGGCTCAGCAGCAGGCGCTCGCGCTCGGGACCAAGGTGGTGCCGTCGTCATGCCATGGTTGCACAAGAGCAATTCTCCACCGGAGTGCTACTCCCCCACTGTGCCCACCCCGAGCTGAGGAAATCCGACGATGATCTATTCCTGTGCGGGGAGGCGAAGAAGCTGCCGTCATTCCAGGTGGAAGTCGCCTCGTCACTCTAGGCGCTGTGGTGAGCCGACGACGTGCGATGGCACAAACTCTATCGAGACGTCGAGCGGTGGCACGTCGAGTAGAGTGATGGACAGTGGCGTGGCCTCCGCGTCCTCCTCCGCCCACGGCACGACCTGGTTCTACCCCTCCTCCTCCTCCTCCACGAGTCTTCAGCGCCGCTTGGTGGTGTGCAGCACGGGGAGGGGAGGCCCAGTAGCTCAGCTGCCAACCGCTGCACCGCAGGACGCTGTCGTTGCAACGATCCTACGAGTGGCTCGTGAGCTTTTTGGGTTCGGCTCGAGCCACGAGCTCGAATTTTTGTCCACACTTGTTGATCCCTCAACGTGTAAAAAATAACCGTCTTAGAGTTGTTTTATAAAGTAGTTTTGCCACGTAGATAGTGGCTGACTTGAACACAGTTATATACTCGGAGTTCGAGAAGACCACTAGAATCGCTGCCGCCAACGAGGTTGCGACGAAGACAAAGCCCAGCTTGGGCCGGGGTCAGAGGAGGTGCATGCTAACTTGGCTTAAACTGTCCATGTATTCTTCCGTATGCATAGCCAAGGTGTTGTGAAGGACGTGAGCTGATAGAAAAGGACGTGAGCTGGCTGAAAAATGGGGAAGTCAAGAGTTTTCCAGCCGCCACAACCATCATTTCCCGTTTCTTGCGCTGATATTTCCGTCGGTTCCTCCTCGTCTACAGCGTCTACAGCGGCTGATTCAACCTCCCAAAGGTGAGAGAAACTCGGATCAATATTTAGCGTGTAAATTAGAATTTTTTTCTATATTAGTCGTGTGTGATTTTGATAGTGGCATCCCAAGTATGGAGACAATATCGTTTATAATATAGGTTTCCTGGCTTCATCTCTGTCCTGACGAGGCCATTGTGGTTGACATTAGGGAACCAGTGGTGTTTTGGTTCCATGGATCGATGGCTCCTGACCCGACGGTTTGTCGTATGACACCTTGGCTTGACTTGGCGGCGGTGATGCTTTTGGTGGTGCAGAGTATGTTTTGGTTTGTGGTTCTCCCGTTTCATCCTTTCATGCTTTTGTCTTCTTCCCTGGTTGTCCAATCAAGAAAGCAGCGGTTCATCAACCCGACTTGCGAGGGATGTGTCTTCGGCCATAGTGTGTTCAGTCGTCTTAGTTTCTCACCTAATGAGATGGGTTGCTTATACCGCTCTTTAAAACCTTTAAGTTTAGTCCAACTTGTACAAGTTTGATCTTCTGATTTTTCTTCATCAGAGTCTTAGAGGAATGCCAAGGCGCAAAGTGTGGAGTTTGAGATGATAATTTCGGAGGACTTTGATGTATTTTTTGTTTCTATTAAGGCTATTTACTATTTATATTGTTGCAGTCTTTTCGATCTATTGCATTGTCTTTTGCTTAATCAATAAACTGAGGTCGTTGCTTGGAAAAAAGGCCTGCGTGATGTGATAAATCAATCAATGTCATCATTCACCAGGGCAAAGCCGTTTCCTAAACCGGGCTGGAGAGTTATTTGTTCTGGTTTTAGCAGTAGGGTTATGAGTTCAAGGAATTAGGTGGCCAACCTTCTAAATACGATATATATTATGGACTTTTTTCTAGGATGTATGCTTTATTTTTTTATTTATCTATGAATATTACAAGGTATTGCCACTATTTTATATGCATGTTCCTAATCGAGATCTATCGTTGGTAGTGGTGTTCCTGCCAAAGTGAAGCTATTCCGATCCAATCCGTAATAGGCATCATGATGACACAAGGAACAAGGCAAGTGAAGGAGTAAACGCCATGAGCATTCAGCACTAATACGGAGTGTTCATAGATCATCACCACCACGCAAGAAGCCACCTGCAACAGTCCGTACTACATCTTAGGAGAACCTGCCATGCATATCCAAAACAAGTGAACCTGCATGCAGATATGCAGATGCAGGCCACTACCACCTCCAGGTTCCATGGAATAGACCTAACCTTAGCCAACACCTCCACCTACTACTACTACCCTCCTCGAAGACTACCTGCTACTCCTGCTATGCCAGTGCCAGTGAGAGTGCCAACTGCTAGTGATGGTGTCAGTGCCCTAGCTGCCTTCCTCCTCGGTGCCCTTCAGGTACTCCCCGTCGCCGCTCTGCGCGCCGGAGTTGGCGCCAAGGGCGTCGGCCGACAGCGAGGTCGACCCTTCCTTGGTGCCGCGGCCGTAGTCCGAGAACACGCCGGCGTTCATCATGCTGTTGCCGGCGCCGCCGCCCATGCTGGCCTCGCCGTGGAGGATGTTGAACCCGCTTGTCGTGCCGGAGGCCATGCCCAGCTGGCCGTGGCCGTGCGCGGCCGCCTGCTGCTGCTGCTGGAGCGGCGACATGGCCTGCTGCGCGTACATCATCGACGACCGGGCCGCCATCAGCGACTGCGGCGACATCATCTGCGCCGACTGCTGTGGCATGTATCGTGGCCCGGATTGCATCATCAGATTGGACGGGTACTGCGTGCAGGCATGTCGAATGAGCGATGCAGGCTTGATTCTACCCATGGAAAAACTGCTGCAAAATATAATAATTGCAAGCCTAGCCTCGATCGATTCATACCTGTGATAGAGCTGCCGTCTGTGGCGGCTGGCTGTCGGCGATGGCGGCGAGGTACATGAGGTTTTGCTGGAGCTTAGCTTGGTTCCTGCAGCGGCACAGCAGTAAGTGGCAGACAAAACAAGGCTCATAACCTGTGTGGGTCGTAGGGCTATGAACTATAAGCAAAACGTGGGAGGATTGTGCAGTAGTAGAAAAAATATATGTTCTTGTCACTACAAAGAAGGGAGAGAACAGGCATATGCACATGAACATGCATGCTGTTACGTGACATGATGATTGAAAAAAGAAAGATCCTATGTTGCTTCGGTAGGCGCACAATATAAGGTGGCAAAAACTCTTCTGCGGCATTGACATTACAGAGAACAGAAACAGTAGTGGACTGAACAAGAAACAGTCCTGTCCTAGTGCATAACCGCGAAGTAATCACTTCTTTACCAGTGTATGAACTAGCGCAAACTCCACCAACATCCAAGGACTAAAATGGAATCATCTTTAAGGTCACATGGAGCATTCATTTATATACACATTTGATTGTCCAAAATAGAAAGTTGGTTGAGGTTAAACTTAACATAGGACATTATTCTTGTTCTCGTTAACACTAATCAGAATTGATGATACCATAAGAGCTAAGAGAGCAAAAACTACCCAAAGCACTGCAACATGCCAACACGATCAGTTCTGTGCTCCTACAGCATAGTTGCAAGTTCACAAGGAGATCGGAGATCAGACTCACCGTGCACACTCCTCCACCTTCCCGTTGTTCTGGTTGTCGAGGATGGCCAGGATCAGCTGCTTGTTCTCATCCAGGTACTGCAGAGTTTCAACATCCAAACTTTTCATGTTAATACATTTCAGTACACGCATATCCTCATCAGTACAAATCAATGACGAACAGTGCATGCATGTCTTGAATACATTACAGTTGAGTTCAGTGCCAACTCAACATATTTTGCCTGTTTTGCCATATCAGTCAGTCAAACACAGCATATGAACAAATCAGTAATCACCAATGAGGTCCTAGATTGGAGATTGGTACTATCTTGATTATAAAGCAGAACCAGAGATACACAAGATCTGACTGCGAAGCTATCATCTCAAGCTCAGGTCAATCATTGACTGACATGATAGCATGTAAACAAGTTAGCACAAGGCAAGGACAAGCCGCAGACAGGGGCCTTGGTTGTTATATCAGCCTTCAGCCGTGAAGCTAACTTTAGGGATCTAGCAGTCAAGGACCAATGGGTGACCGGCAGTACAGCAGAACACAAGCGAACCTACATTCCTACTATCCACATGAACACGGACCAGATCATGTCTGGCTCCGCTTGGCCAATAAAGCCATGTGACCGGCCAGTCTGACTGCTAATCTCTTTCTGAGAAACATGCCTTAAATTTCTGAGAAAATATTAGGCATTAAGGATTGCTCGATGAGTGGAGAGATTTAAGCTAATATCACAGCCTTTACTTGTTTCCTTTGATGGAAGATGCACATGATACACTTGCTTAGAAAAGGGGGAGAGATTTAATGGTGGTTTGCCAGGGCAGATGCAGGGAACACAGGTCTGGCATGGTTACTACTTGCCAAATGCAAGAGGGGGAACATATGATCATGGACACCAAGGCAGCAACCAAAGCAAGCTAAAAATAGGATTTAGGTGAAAAAGGGGGATAATCATATGGAAATCGTCACATCGCGTGAGAAGCAAAGAGCAAAAGAAAGGGACCAAAAAGACAGCAACAGTTTCAACTGCAGAGGAAATCAGATGAGGGACCATACGAGAATAGATTCAATATAAAAGTACACAAAGGTAGAGGGCGGGGAGAAAATAAACATGGAGAAAAGAAGAGAGGGTCAAACTGAGCATGCCCTAGAGCTATTCTCAAATCCTAAAGGAAAATCAAAGAGAAAGTTGCGTGTATATTAAAAAGAAAAGAACGACCTGTAGCAAGATAAGAGCAAAAAAGTGAGGTAGAAGATAGAGCAGAGGACAACGGAGAAAAGCACGGTATAGGAGAGCAAGATGGCACGAAAACAAATAGGAAAGGAGAAACTTTGCTTCATATCGGGTTTGCAGACGAGTTTCTCATGAAACAAAGAAAAGGGGGGAGAGAGAGAGATGATTCAAGAACCAAAGGAAGGAAAACTAAGCAATAAGCAAGAAAAGATTAGGGCACCAACGAAAGAGGGAGAGGTGTATACGTAATAAAGAAGAGAAAAAAGAGAAATTGGGGATCATGACCTGCTGAATGAGATCAGTGGTGACAGTGGTAGGGGAAGCATAGCCCCCCATCATGCTCTGGTTCATCTGCATCAGGTGTTGCTGCTGCATTCCAAAACCACCTTTCCCTTCCCCTCTATCTCTCCCTACACACCACTGCTGCTTCTTTTGCTCTGCTTCTTCCTCTATCTCTCCTTCCCCTCTGCTCTCGCTTTAGAATAGGTTGGTGTAAAAAGGGAGAGAGGGCAGAGGGGTTTTGCTTGAGATTTCTTGGGGTTTTGGTGATGAGAGAGGAGGGGTTCTGGTCTTCGTCTCCCTACCACTCCTCTTTTGCTTTGCTCTTTGGTTTTGGAGCGAGTTCTTTAAAAAGGGAGTACCCAGAAGGGTTTTTCTCTTCTATTTTTTTAATCAAGTTTTCAAAGCTCTTTTTTTTTCCTGAACGAACTTAAAGCTGAAACTTTTACCATGCAACTTTTACCACACATACCAAAAAGCTCAGTAACTCTCTACACTTGGACACCTGCACATTAAAGAATCGGGGATTGATTCTTTAACAATGACCACCAGCCAGACGAAAAAATAAACCTTGATCGTATGTGTAGGCGTTAGGTTGCCTAATTTATTTTTTGGCTGCACGCCCGAAGAGTATTTATGTCTAGGGCGGTATGCTTGTCAACACAGCAATTTTCTGAAGTCCAGTCCGGGGGATATATGATCCGAGCAGCTTGTGATGAGCAGGCCAGGTTTCTTTACGACTATCGATACAATTGCAGATGCTATGTCTCATCAGTTATCACTACAGCAAACAACAACAAAAAGTTTCATAGTAGTAATGTCCAGCAAAGGAGCACAAGTAAAAACAGCCAAGCAATGACCATTCTGTGCCCAATCTGATACGTGGATGACTACATTCGATTTGGCGACCTGTCATTACGATGAGATACGGCAGCCAAGCATGATCCTGCGACTTCATTAGGCAGCGAATCGCCATCTTTTAAGGGGGGCGCCGATCCGATTCCACCGCCACGTTTCAGCGGCGCGCGGGCGGGACGAGACGGGACGGCGCTGCTCGCGCCGTGCGCGGCCACGGACGCGCGCGAGGGCAGCGGCAACGTTTGGAAATTTTCAACCTGTCGTATGCGCGCGCCGCTGCACGCGACGTGCGTGCCGCTGCTGCTTACCATGGCTAGCAGAGTAGCACCAAAAGTTACAGCCAGGTTACAGCCTACACGCACGGTATACAGTCACTGCAGGCACATGCTGTCGCCACCCCTCCCTCTCGAGCAGGCATGCATCCCCTAGCTGACTGACTCTGTAAGACGTTCCGTCATCTGACTCAGCTCCTCGCGTGGCCGCGGCGGTAAAAGTAGTGGTCCTAGGAGTAAAACTGGCTTCCTTTTTTACCTTTTGTGTAGAGGCTGGAATAGTTACCACTTTACAGCCCTCTGGGTGTTACGTTTGGTAAAAAGGTAAAGAGTACAGCAGGGATGACTTGGGGAGTCAAGGAGTCCTCAAAATGTTTCTTTCTTTTGCCCTTGCACTTATGGCCCTATCATCCATCTCTGGCCGTGGGTGTGACTGCAACAAGGGATATTTTTCCCCCTAACAGGAGGTTTTTGCAGGTGATTATTTATTTACTGTGCTGCTCATGGATTAATTTGACGAACTCGTCCAGTCATCCAGATAGCAAAAGAGCAACACAGCACACATCATCAAATGATGGAATACTGCGTGTTCATGGATTTCCCGCATGATGTTAATTACCTTTCATTATCTGAAACAAAAATAGGAATTGCTAAATGACAGCTAACTTGTTCATAAACAAACTCTTTTAGAGAGGCGACGGACGACAACGATAGAGGCCGTTGTATCGAGTAGTTTGTTGGTGGCAATCCAAGGGTTAGCCGGCGAAGCTGAGTGATAGATAGAGGCCCCCTTCTAGACGGCTTCGGCTTGTGCATAAACCGGCTTAAGTTTAATGGTGTGGGGAAGCCTGATAAGCCCCACCTTCTCTTTCTAGACGGCTTCTGAGATTTGAACTTATAGGCAGAGGTGGATTGTGAAAAGTCTATAATACCCTTTGTCTTGTTTGTTTGCTGTTTGAATGATATTAACACTATCTTCATATATTTTTTACGTAGTTTAACATATAAATGAGATATAAAAATAGAAAAATATAATAAAAATTGTTAAATTGCCATAAAAAAGTAAATTGCACATTGAAGCACACTAATTTTTTATCCCACAAAAAAATAGAACGTACGAATAACAACACATCATGTAGATATTCCCTCTCACGCTACTAAGCCCGTAGCAATGGCATCGCGTATTTGCCCCATAGTCCCATCATCTAGGGGCGCAGCATTTGCCACGCCATTAGGAGGTGGTCCGTATTGTAGAATATACTCTTCTCGCTCAACCCTCTCGAAATGCTCATCTCGTAGAGCACTGTCACGAATGAAATTATGCAAACACATACATGCAGAGATAATCATCTTTTGTTTGTCAACTGGGTAGCTTGGTATGCCTCCTAAAATACGCCATTTCATCTTGAGAACACCAAATGACCTTTCGATGACGTTTCTTAATGATGAGTGGCGATGATTGAAGATCTCCCTCATCCCAACTAGAGCTGCCAGTTGAAATTCAGGTACATGGTATCGTTGTCCCTTATATGGTGCTAGATAGCTAATTTGGTTTGGATATCCCGAATCAACAAGATAGTACTTTCCTACAGTTAAAGAAAAATAAGCACATATTTGAAGCAATTAGTGATAATGAAACATATAAAATTGACATAGAAGATTGTTACCTCCCGGAGGGTGTGGATAATTTGCATATTCAACCAAAGCATCAGACCATACACGCGTGTCATGAACAGATCCAGGCCATCCAGTAACCACGAAAGTGAACCTCATGTCAAAATCACATATTGTCATGATGTTCTGACTAGTATAACCATGTCTATTCGTATGACTCACTTTGAGATGTGCTGGCACTGTCACAGGAATATGTGTTCCATCTATTGTTCCAATAGCATTATTGAAATGAGGAAAAAACATTGGTTTATGAAGTCTATGATGAACTTCAGTGAAAGCAGAATCTTTTGGTTTGATATAATCACCAGCCATGCAGTCCACGCACTTCAAAACCTCACCAAATTTGATACTAATAGTAGATGCACTATGTTCAAATCTATCAGCGCCATTACTATTAGATTGAGGTGACCCACATGTCCATAAAAAGAGTGCTAATGCTTCTCTAGAGCTCATGAAAAGAGTTGACTCTAACTGATAGTTGTTCACTAAGGTTTCATGCAACATGTGAAACACTGACCTCCTCATTCTGAACATATCGTAGAACTCTTTTAGATCCTGCATTTTCAACTCAACCCACTGGATCCCTGTCATGAAAGGTAGTCTCCTTGGCCTTCTTGGAGCTGGATTGCTAGTTTCTAACATGTACGCCATTGCAAGAAGTGGGATGAATTCGTCATCTGAATCTTCTGTCATCTGCCGTTTTTCAACAAAGTAGAATAACATAAGTCCATAACAAGCAATGACATATCCATAACAAGCAAAATAGCATCACTCACAAGAAATTGACAATACAAATAACAATATAGGTCCAAAGCAAATGACATTACAAATAACAATATAGGTCCAAAACAAATGACATTACAATAATAATATAGGTCCAAAGCAAATGACATTACAAATAATAATATAGGTCCAAAGCAAATAATATTATAGTCATAACCAACAAGGGTTCAAATCAAATAATGGAACTAATGCTTCTTTTGCTCCGCCTCCCATGTCCTCTTGAGCCATGCTAGCCTTCCACGTGGCGTCTTCAAAGTGATGAAGAAATCACGCCATTCTTTATGTCTCAAGAGTTGTGTAGCATAGAAATGCTCATCACTGCCTTCCTCGGCTCCATCCTTCTCCACCAATGCCATCATCTCTGCAATCTCCACTCTCACGGGATTAGCAGTCACTTGAGCACTAGATGTCACAGATTTTTGACTCTTCTTTTCATATATGTCTAACAGGCGATGCATAACACTAGAAGTATCATTGTCAACTCTTTTTTTTGATGGTCCAGGACTAGGTGAATATCCAGTTGTCCTCTTCTTCCCACTTTTGCTACCCACAGGTGTGGTATCAAAACCTAACCCTTCACAGCCTGATCCTGCATCCTCTTCCTCAATTTCAACAGTTACTGGTGAAGGTTGAGATGCTGCACCTGGTACCCTTGCATGTTCATTCGTGACACTATGAGCATCAAAAAGTATTCTCATCTTATCCTCGCTATCAAGTGGAGCAACCCGAAACTTGGCTGCTTCTGGACATCTCTGCAATTTAATACAAGACCACATGAGTTTTCTAATTAACGAAGAAATAATAAAAGTACTACAAAAATATGCATACCTTAATCTTTGCCTCCCACCAATCATCGCTAGCCTCAATGGTACCTGACGAGGGAAGCCCAACCGGGTAGGCCCAATGACTCGAGTCGGCCCAGCAAGCCTGGCAAGGCCCACTCGGATGCAGGCCCAACAACTTCGCAAAGGCCTATTCGGACGAAGGCCCAAGAACAGCCTGCTATGGTACAACGTCTGGGTGCCATTAAGACAGGCGTTACAACTCATCAAGGCATACGTTTCAGCCGGCATGAAGACTGGTGTTACTCGGACGGTTATCAGATATAAATGTCAGTTAATTAGGACAGTAACTGTAGTTCAGCCGAGTGACCGAGTCGGCTGATGCACAGGCCTATATAAGGCCGAGCCCTCCATGCAGAAGGGGGCTAGACTCTAGACCTTACGTTCTCTTATTCCAATTGTACTCCCTTTTTCACGCAAGAACATCAAATACATTCAGCAGGAGTAGGGTATTATCTCCATATTTGGGGAGCCTGAACCTGGGTAAAAGTTCTTGTGTGCACCGCCTAGATCTTCCATACACGCATCCCCGACGATCCTATAACAAATGGATATTGCCGCGAAACACCCCGCGACAGTTGGCGCGCCAGGTAGGGGAGGCGTGTTTTGGAGCTACGATCCAGGCGGGATCTTCTCCAGCGACCGGCGACAAGCTCATCATCGGCAACATGTCGCCTGTCGCGCATCCTGAAGGTTCGGAGTTCATCTTCGGCGGCCTTCACTTCTTGGCCGACGTTTTCGGCCAATTACATCTCCAAGATCCGCGTCCGTGCCTTACCATGGAGGTGGAGCCTGAGCTCCGGCTCGGATCTCCTCCAGTCTCGGGCAAGGGCGAGGAATATTTCAGGTTCGTCGCCATGGTGGGCACCGAATCTCTCCTCTCCATCCTGGGATCCGAATCCGAGGGGGACGAGAGTTCGCACAGCCATACCGCCTCCGCTGAGGTGTATGTGGTTGGGGATGGCGCCGCAGAGGATGCGGGAACGTCTGCAGCAGCGGCAGCCAGGGCAGCCCATGAGCACCTGCATACGCCCATCAATGGACAATCGGATGCCGAGAGGGCCTTGGAGGCTTCTCGGCAAGCCCTCCTTGCAGAACGAGCACGCCTCGATCAAGAGCGGGCGGCACTCGAACAGCAAGATCGACAACCGAATGACCCACACGGTTCGCGCAGCCGCGCGAACCGGCGAACTTCTTCGGCCGCCCGGAAGAGTCGGGCAACTCGGGCCCCACTTTTCGGACGGCAACAGGACGGTGTCCTTGTCTATCAAACACCGGCCCAGAACCTTTTCGCGGCCACCGCGCTGGCCGACTCATTGCCACCTCCAGCAGACGGCCCCGCGGCGGAAATCCACCGCCGAGTCATCACTCTGATGAAGACGGCGGTGGAGCAACAAAACGAAGCCGGGTCGGTTAGCAACCGGCTGGCTTCCCAAGAGACTCGGAGTCGGCCCTCAGGAGCTCCGAGTCGCCCCGTCACAGTCGAATCGTCTCAACCGAGTCGATCCACGAACCGGCCTGACGCTCGCCTGGAGATTAACCGGCTCCAGGCTGAGCGGCGGCGAGCCGGCTCTCTTCGAGCGAACGATGCCCGTGATGCCCGCGATGACATCGAGGGACGGCGGGCAGCCCGGGTGCGGGCTGAGCGACGCGCCGGCGAAGTCAACCAGCCGGGCAGCTCTGCCTCCACCGGTCCGCTTTGCTTCAGCAGGCGGATTCGAGGCGAGCCTTTCCCGGATCGGTTCCGAATTGCCAGTGGCATCGACAAGTATGATGGCACAGCCAAGCCGGAAACTTGGCTTGCCGACTACTTAGTCGCATGCAACATAGGAGGAGGCAACGAGCGTGTCGCCCTCCGAAGCCTACCCCTGATGCTGGAAGGGTCGGCTCGGGCATGGCTTAACAGCCTGCCCGAAGATAGCATCTATGATTGGAGGGACCTCCAAGAGGCCTTCATCAAAAACTTTGAGGGCACGTACAAGCGCCCTGGGAACGCCCAAGACCTGTGGCTCTGCGTCCAGGAAAAGGGCGAGTCGGTCCGCGATTACATCCAACGCTGGACCCGACTGCGCAACTCGATTGAGGATGTCACCGAGATGCAGGCCATCCAGACCTTTTCTCAGGGAGTGAAATACGAACTCCTCAAACACAAGTTGGCCCGGTCAAACATCCAGACCATGGGTCGGCTCATGGAAGTCGCCAGCAAATACGCGACGGGTGAAGAAGCGATGCGGTACGAGGACAAAGGCAAAGCCAAAGCCGAGTCCTCAAGTCGCAAAGTCCCCACCGATTCAGGTCGGAAGCGGGAAGACAACCGCCCCCCGAAGCGGAAGGCAGGCGGCGGTGACGGAGTTAGCGGAGCCGACCTGGTTGCGGCCGCAGAGCGTGGCCCCCAGCGTGGCGACGCTGGCCAAAAACAGGAGCGCCCTTGGCAACAGCGCAAGGCGTCAAAACTAACCTTCGAGGAAATCCTCGACGGGCCTTGTTCGTTCCATAGCACCGCCAAATATAAGGCGGGGCACTCGACTCGGGACTGTAGCTTCCTGCAGCGTTTGCGGGAGGAAAAACAACCCGAGCCGGAGGCCGATGGCGAAGGAGGCTCCGCTGCAGGAGCCGGCGCCGCACAGTATCCCCTCAAAGGGGGGTACTCATGATTTTTCAAGGGTCCGACTCCAAAAGGGGTCGGAAGCTGCGTTGTCGCGAGGTCAACGCGACGATGCCAGCAGTCCCACAATGGCTGGACTGGTCCGAGGTGCCAGTCGGCTTCAGCCGACTCGATCACCCCGACCGAATCCCCCACCCGGGCAAGCACCCTTTGGTGGTGGATCCTCAGGTCGGAGGATTCAAGCTCCGCAAAGTCCTGATGGACGGGGGCTCCAGCATAAACATCATCTTCGTCGATACCCTGAAGAGGATGCAAGTGTCGGAGACCCAACTTCGCCCCAGTAACATTTCTTTCCATGGAATAGTTCCTGGGAAGTGCGCCAGGCCTCTGGGTCAAATCTCCCTGGAAGTCGTGTTCGGTGAGCCGAACAACTTCCGGGTCGAGACATTGGCCTTCGAGGTAGTCGGCTTTAAGAGCGCATACCATGCGATCTTTGGCCGGCCGGCCTATGCCAAATTTATGGCAAGGCCGTGTTATACCTACCTAAAGCTGAAGATGCCGGGTCCAAAAGGCGTCATCACCATCACTGGCGACTTCGAACGCTCCAACGAGTGTGATATCGCCAGTGCAGACATTGCCGAGTCGCTGATCGCCGCTCAAGAGCTGGAAGATATCCAAGCTTCTGCCAACTCGGACCAGCCTCCACCGAGCAAGAAGGCGGCAACCGAGTCCACTTTCCAGTCGGCCAAGGACACAAAGCGTGTCCAGGTCCATCCCGAGGACTCATCCAAGACGGTCCAAATCGGAACCGACCTCGAGGCCAAATAGGAAGGCGCGCTCGTCGACTTCCTTCGTAAGAATTGGAACATCTTCGCATGGAAGCCCTCTGACATGCCGGGTGTTCCAAGGAAGTTCGCCGAGCACTCCCTCAACGTCGCCAAGGACGCAAAGCCGGTGAAGCAGTCTCTTCGTCGCTTCGCTGAAGACCGGCGAAAAGCAATCGGAGAAGAAATCACCCGACTGCTTGCAGCCGGGTTCATCAAAGAAGTTTTTTCACCCGGACTGGTTGGCAAACCCGGTCCTGGTTCTTAAGAAAAACAAAACTTGGCGCATGTGTGTGGACTACACGTCCCTAAATAAAGCATGCCCCAAGGACCCGTTCGCCTTACCTCGAGTGGATCAGGTTGTTGATTCCACAGCCGGGTGCGAACGTTTATGTTTTCTGGATGCCTATTCAGGCTACCACCAGATCAAGATGAAAGAGTCGGATCAAATAAAAACTTCTTTCATCACCCCGTTTGGGGCTTTTTGTTACATCACTATGCCTTTTGGTTTAAAAAATGCTGGTGCAACATATCAACGTTGTATGCAAAAGTGTTTGCACGACCAAATAGGCAGAAATGTCCAGGCTTACGTCGACGACATTGTGATAAAGACAAAGAAAACCTCAGATCTCCTGACCGACTTGGCTGAAACCTTCGCCAATCTCAGGAGGTATGACATGAGGCTTAATCCGGAGAAGTGCGTTTCGGAGTTCCGGCTGGCAAGCTACTCGGCTTCATCGTTTCCGAGCGAGGGATCGAAGCGAACCCGGAGAAGCTTGATGCCATCATCAAGATGGGCAAACCAAAGGACTTGAAGGCCATTCAACGCTTAACCGGGTGCCTCGCAGCCTTAAGTCGGTTCATAGCCCGACTCGGTGAGAAGGCCTTGCCTTTTTACCGACTTCTTAAGAAGTCCGACTCCTTCGAATGGACGAGTGAGGCTCAGCAAGCCTTCGAAGATCTCAAGCGTCTTCTGTCGACACCTCCGGTTCTCGCTGCACCCAAGGAGGGAGAACCCATGCTGCTTTACATCGCAGCCACCAATCAAGTGGTCAGCGTTGTCTTAGTAGTGGAGCGCGCAGAAGAAGGCCGAGTTCAGAAGGTACAGCGACCCGTCTACTACATCAGCGAAGTACTTTCCGAGTCAAAGCAACGCTACCCGCACTACCAGAAGCTAGTGTATGGCGTGTTTCTGGCGACTCGGAAGCTGGTGCATTACTTTCAAGCTCACTCGGTCACCGTGGTCAGTCACGCCCCTTTGTCTGATATCATCAACAATCGGGATGCCACGGGCCGAGTCGCTAAATGGGCGATAGAACTCATGCCGCACGACATCAGCTACGAGCCCCGCAAGGCCATCAAGTCGCAAGCTCTGGCAGACTTTATCGTCGAGTGGACTGAGAGCCAGTCCCTCCCGACTCAGCTGCACCTTGAGCACTGGATCATGTACTTTGACGGATCGAAGATGCTTGCGGGCACGGGGGCTGGAGTCGTGTTAATTTCTCCCAAAGGCGACAAGTTGAATTACGTGTTGCAGATTCACTTCGCTGCCTCCAACAACGTCGCAGAATACGAGGCGTTACTGCACGGCTTACGCATTGCAGTTTCACTCGGCATTCGCCGACTTCTTTGCCGCGGCGACTCGGATCTTGTGGTGCAACAAGTAATGAAGACTTGGGACACCAAAGATCCAACCATGGCAGCATACTGCGCAGCCGTTCGCCGGCTGGAAGAACGCTTTGACGGCCTCGAGCTTCACCATGTTCGCCGGGCAGATAACGAAGCAGCCGACTCCCTTGCTAGAATTGGTTCTGCTCGAGAAAAAGTGCCGCCGGGTGTTTTCCTCCAGCAGCTCTTCCAACCATCCGTCAAGATGGAGTCAGCTGCCGAGTCATCTGAAGCCGGGTCGTCGCATCCAGAACCGGTTCAACTGACTCAAGGAGAAGTCTTAGCGGTCATTCCTTCCTGGACCCAGCCATTCCTCGCGTACCTCTTGCATAAAGAGCTACCGGAGGATCCGACTGAGGCACGTCGCATCGTGTGCCGAGCTCGGTCATACACCATTATCAACGGCGAACTTTACAAGCGCAGCACCACTGGAATTTCCAGCGCTGCATTTCGCCAGAAGAAGGACGAACCTTGCTCGAGGAAATCCACTCGGGACTCTGCGGTCATCATGCTTCAACCAGGTCCTTGGTCGCCAAGGCCTTCCGACACGGGTTTTTCTGGCTCAGCGCTCATACTGATGCCGAGGAACTCGTCCGAACTTGTGAAGGGTGCCAGAGATATGCCCGGCAAATTCACATGCCGGCTACTGCGCTCAAGACCATTCCGATCACATGGCCTTTTGCTGTGTGGGGCCTCGACATGGTGGGCCCGCTCAAAACGGCTCGGGGAGGTTTCACTCATCTCCTCGTGGCCGTGGACAAGTTCACTAAATGGATTGAAGCAGAGCCAATCATGAAGCTTGACGGACCGACTGCTGTCAACTTCATGAAAGGAGTCATCTTCCGATTCGGGATTCCGCACAACATCATCACTGACAATGGCAAGAACTTCACCGCTGAAGTATTTCGCCGCTTCTGTCGGGATCATGGAATCCGGATTGATTATGCCTCCGTGGCTCATCCCCAGTCTAACGGCCAAGTAGAGCGGTCCAATGCTCTAATTCTCCAAGGCATCAAGCCCCGGTTGCTAGTCCCATTAAGGCGGGCAGCCGGCTCTTGGGTTGACGAGCTTCCATCTGTCCTTTGGAGCCTAAGGACGACTCCGAACCGGTCGACTGGTTACACGCCGTTCTTCATGGTGTATGGAGCTGAAGCCGTTTTACCGAGTGACATCCTTCATGACTCCCCGCGAGTCGCAGCATACGTGGAGCAGGATGCCGAATTGGCACGACAAGACGACTTGGATCTCTTGGAAGAAGCGCGGGAGCTCGCCCTCTCGCGCTCGGCCATCTATCAGCAGAATCTGCGCCGATATCACAGTCGGCAAGTCCGGGGCCGCGCCTTCAACAAAGGAGATCTGGTCCTCCGACTCATTCAAGACAAGGCTGGCATGCACAAGTTGTCTCCACCTTGGGAGGGGCCATTCATCGTCAACCAAGTGCTTCACAACGGCGCATACCGACTGGAGGACCCGGCAACCGGCGCAGTCACAGAACGGACGTGGAACATTGCACAGCTGCGTCCCTTCTACACTTAAACTTTGTACTTCAAAATAGTCCATTGTTTCATTATGAATAAAAACTTGTTTCCTTCGAGCGGCACTCGGGAGCATTTTTTCATTTCCGACTACGCTACCTATGGGCATTTCCCGGGGGCTAAGTCAAATAAAATCGAGTGGCTTCCTTTCGGGCAACACCCGGAAGCCACCCACTGGGTGATCTCTCACTCGGCGCAAGTTATTTCGAGTTTCCTAGCTTTGTTTCTACACGAGCGTCTAAGTAAACGTGTACGGTACCTAAGGCCCACTCTTCGTCCCCAACTACAGTCGCAACCCGGCTGTCCGGTTGGCAAGAGCAAAAGCTAAAGGACGGCCTGCACGCGAAAGGATCCGACTCGGCGTGAAAAACAAATGTGGACGACTCAAGTAACTTGCGTAAACCAATAAAATGGATCAAAAAGCATCTTCATTCATTGCAAAAGTTTTTACAATTTCTTACTCGGCATACCGAGAGATATTACATTATGATTTTTTACTCCTCTGGAGTGGCTTCAACGCGCTCCTCCAGGTCGGTGAAGCTAGCAATCCGGCTGGCGGCGGCGCGGACTCGGGGAAGAAGCTCCATGGGGTCGATCGACTGCCCAGCCTCGTTGATGGGGGCACCAGCGGAGATGCTGTCAACATCCGCGTCCGGGTGATGGGCCAGCACCATGGCCAGTGCCATACCAGCTCCTGAGCGGGCGGCCGACTCCTTCCACTCTTCGACTTCCGCCGGGCCCAGTGAAAGCTTGTCGGCGAGGGCGAAGACGCTGGAACTCGGCTCCTCTCCAGGCCAGAGCTTGACACAAAGGTTTTGAGCAGCCGACTTGAAGTTGTCCACCAAGCTCTTGACTTGGAGGAGCCGGTCTTGCACTGTCACGACGCATTCGGCCATCATCTCCGGAGTCCAGAGTGCGTCGAGTACCGATATGGCCGGGTCAGAGAGTGCGCGGAGTCGGAGCGCCGCCTGCCGGGCTCGCTCCTCCGATTCTGGGCAAACCTCTGAGAACGAATTATTGCTAAGGAAATGGACAAGGAATCATACAAAAGGAAAGAAGCAAAAGACTCGGGGGCTTACCCAGTAAAGTTTCATTGGCTTTTTTAAGTTCGCCAATGAGATCCCTCTCACGCCTTTCCCAGTCGGCGATGGTTGCCTCGTGTCGCTTCTGCGACTCGTCCATCAGCCGGGAAAAGTCGTCGATGGAGGCTTGCAGCTTTTTGTCGCCGACTGCGACTGTTCGTACTGTTTCACCAGCTTGTCGTAATCCGACTTAAGCTTGTTGGCAGCGCGCACCTTGTCCTCATACTCGGCTGCTTTGGCGTCGAGTCGTTGGGCGACTGTTGCAGCCGGGATCCTCGAGTTCACCTCTTTCTTGAGTTGAGCATTTTCAGCTTCGAGGTCTGCCGACTTAGCAAAGTCAATGGCACCGAAAATTTCAAGGAGAAAAGGTTGAAGACTCGGTCACTTACCCTTGAGGGCGGCAAGCTTCTCCTCGAGCTGCCGGTTCTTCGCCTTCTCCTCCTCCAATGCCTTCTCCAACGAGGCATTTCTTTCCATAAGGACTGGGTTGTTTCCGCCCAGTCGGATTGCAGCCTGGTGAAGGAAAAGTTAGTACCCGAATTTATAAGTCTCAAGCCGACTCAGTCAGTCGGCTAGAGACTCGGGGGCTACACCCACTGGGTGCACAGAACGTGCTCCCAGTGTTGGAAAATAAAACAAAATTTGAAGATTTGAAGACACTTACCCCGACGGAGGTCTCCAAAACCTCGGCCGAGTCCGCCAAGGACTTAGCCGCGTCGGCAAAATCCCTGAGCTTGGAGCTGAGGGCGGCGACGCGGTTCGTAGCTTCCTCCGCACTGGCCAAGTCCCTCGTGCTGCAACTCGGTAGCAGCAGCGCCGGGACAAGATCACTTGAAGAAGCCGGCACCAGCACTTGAGATGAGGGAGTCGGAGCTGGAGGCTGGTGCGGCTCGGTCACTGAAGGTAACTCAGTGACGAGTTGTCCTTCGGCTTCACCCGCCGGCTCAGAGGAGTCGGTCCCAGCACGCACAACCGGCTCCGGGGCCTCATCCTCAACCACGGCAGGCTGAGACATGGGGGAACTCGGTTGCAGCGTTGCAGCCGGAGGTGTAGCGACTCCTGCAGCCGCGGCCGGCTCCGACCCCGCGGCAGGGATGGTTGGCGCTGGCACGCTGGACTCGGCTGCAGCCGGAGTCGGTGCTGGAGCCGGCGCTGGTAGCCGCACTGGAGTCGGAGCCGTCGGCGTACCGGATGAAGCATCTCCTTTGTCGGAAAAACTTCTTTTGGACTCTGCGGAGCAAAAGAGAAACCGACTTCAATACCTTGAAAACCTACAGCGCCTAGGGCATGAGGCAAGACTCGTACCTGGTTGTGGTGGGGATAGTTTTCTTTTTCGGATTGGCGGCAGGTTTTGGAACCTGCGCCACTCGGCTGGGAGGCGTGGCTTGGGCAGGAGCTGAAGCCGGCGCCCCCCCACTGGCAGCTGCGGCTTGCACGGGAGCCGGAGCTGTAGCGGCAGTCCGGATCCGCTTGGCAGCCGGTTCCGTTCGAACCGGCTCCGTCCCCAGTGTCCGGGACCTGAGATCCGGATGCGCCGTCGTCGCGGCTCCGCTTGGTGAGTTCATACGACCCTCTGGACTCGGAATCCGAGTCCGAGTCGTTTTGGTTACCGGCCTCGGGGGTTTCCTCTTCGACTTCGGCATTCTCCAGCGCTGCCGGAGCCGAGTCTTGCTCAGGGAGAGGCGGCATGGAGTTGAAGTTCAGATAGTTCTGCAGCATCAAAAACTTGGTGTTAGAAGAAGCAAGCAAGTTAAAAAGACCAAGAGCCTGACTCGGATTATAAGTTACTTACATCCGGGGCCGGGTTGACACGCGAATAAGGAAGAACCTGGGGCGACCGAGTGAGCCCTGTTCTTTCTTTCGTCAAAGTCTTCAAGATCTCCAAGAAGTTGTCATCAGAAAGATCTTCGGACGAGACCCTTGTCGAGTCATGGTGGCCCGAGTACTCCCACATCGGGTGCGCCCGGGCTTGAAGGGGCTGGATGCGCCGAACCAGCCAGGTGGCGATGATGTCAGGGCCTGTGAGACCCTGCTTCTGGAGTCTCGCGATCCTCTTCGTGAGCCGGTCGACTTCAGGCATCTCCCCGTTGGACGGCTTGGTGCTCCAGCGCTTCACCCAGACAGGAGGGTCTTCAGTGTATGGGGGTAGACCATCATGGCCAGTCGGCGTACGTTCGTCCGGGCAGTAGAACCACCCGTCCTGCCATTTCCGGATGGTGTCCGGAAATTGCATCTTGAAGTACCCGGTGCCGGGTTTGACTTGAATGCTAACTCCCCCGCAAACTGCCAGTCGGCCGCCGGCCTTGATGGGCTGCGCCTTGACAGTGAAGATCTTCTTCCAAAGTCCCCAGTGCGGCTGAGTTCCCAAGTAGCATTCGCACAGCGTGATGAAACACGCGATGTGCAGAATGCCATTGGGGCTCAAGTGGTGAAGCTGCAGGCCGTAGAAGAATAGCAAACCGCGCAAGAAGTCGTGCGGCGGCAGCTTAAGTCCCCGTTCCATGAATGGAACGAGCATCACCCGCTCGTGCTCATGTGGAGCGGGCTTCTTCTCCTTGTACGGCGCCCGCCAGTTGCAGATAGTCCGCGGCGGCAGCATGCCCTTGCGGGCGAACTCGATCAAGAGCTCGTCGATGATGACCGAGGGGATCCAATCCCCTTTATTCCATGCGTCGGCGGCGGAGGAGGAAGCGGAGACGGCGGCCTTCTTGCCCTTGCTGGCGGCGCGAGACATGGTCGCCGGCTGATGGGTGACGGCGGCAAGCGAGTTTCTTCTCGAGTGCGCGGTGGCGGAGTTTTGGAGGCTAGAGCTTGGGGCGTGAGGAAGACGAAGGCAAAAGCAGATGAGATCATCGGCGCCCCCGCGGTCCCCTTTTATAGACAAAGGAGTCCAACCGCCGGCGGTCGTGCGTCCGACGTGGCGGGAAACTACCGAGGCAACCGCCGTCCCGCGCGCGCGAACCCGCGGGATTCGGGCGCCTTTTTCGCCACGACGCGGAGTTCCAGGCGACGTGACCGGCTAACATTACGTCAGCCCTCGTCTCGCGCGCGTCGTTTGCGTGATTCGAGTGCAGACATGATGAGCCGTCCCCTCGGACGGCGCGCGAAATCAGAGCAGCAGCGCATGTCGCGGGCACGCTTCGCGCGTGACTCGAGGCGAAATCATGGCGCTGCGAACACTCTGCCCAACCGGCTGCGTGCATTAAATGCTGATGCGACGTCTCGGACAAAACAATGCTGTGGCACCAGTCGGCTTAAAACCCGAGTCCGACTCCATCAGAGTCGGGTGTGCTCGGGTGACGACTCAACAGTCGGCATAGCCCCCTGGAACACGTCACAGATCATCCGACTTCATCAAGTAATTCCGAGGCGCACAAGCCGCCAAACTCGGAAGCAGATTAGCTCTGCAAAAGGGTGCTGATGACCGACCCAACAGGGTTTCCAGGTCACTCGGCAACACCCAAGCTAAGGACGAATCCGGCATCCACAGCGGAATAACAGGATCCTTGAATCTGAGCCGAATGCCACAGCGGCGCAAAATGGCTCACTAATTCAGGGATCAGTGTCGGAGTTTGAGGACTCGGTTCTGAAGTTGAAAATCGAGGGCGTCCCCCCTGCGGGCACAAGATGGTAACCGTTCATTCGGATAAGCCAGACGTTACTTCGGATTCACTCGGAATTCATGATACGCCTCCCGGAAGGCCACAAGCCGATTTCCTCAGTCGGAAAATGCGGGTATCATTGAGTTCTTAATACTTAGCACATATTTAACCTACTTTTCAGGTATTGCAGGAGTCCATCAAGGTCTCTCCACTCGCAACTCGGGCACAAACGACTAGCTCGCCACTCGGCATCCGTGTCAAGACCTCGAAGTACTCGGGGGCTACTGACGAGGGAAGCCCAACCGGGTAGGCCCAATGACTCGAGTCGGCCCAGCAAGCCTGGCAAGGCCCACTCGGATGCAGGCCCAACAACTTCGCAAAGGCCTATTCGGACGAAGGCCCAAGAACAGCCTGCTATGGTACAACGTCTGGGTGCCATTAAGACAGGCGTTACAACTCATCAAGGCATACGTTTCAGCCGGCATGAAGACTGGTGTTACTCGGACGGTTATCAGATATAAATGTCAGTTAATTAGGACAGTAACTGTAGTTCAGCCGAGTGACCGAGTCGGCTGATGCACAGGCCTATATAAGGCCGAGCCCTCCATGCAGAAGGGGGCTAGACTCTAGACCTTACGTTCTCTTATTCCAATTGTACTCCCTTTTTCACGCAAGAACATCAAATACATTCAGCAGGAGTAGGGTATTATCTCCATATTTGGGGAGCCTGAACCTGGGTAAAAGTTCTTGTGTGCACCGCCTAGATCTTCCATACACGCATCCCCGACGATCCTATAACAAATGGATATTGCCGCGAACACCCCGCGACAGTACCCGTGACAGGATCTCTTCCTAGACCAGATGCATGTTGGTTCAATGTTTTCCATATGTTATAGTTTTTTTTAGTGTCTCCCATCGATTCTTGAATTGTTTGCGCTCATACTTCCTTTTAGTGCGCTCATTGAATTTGGTTATTAAATTGGCATACCCAACATTATTCAAACATTGGGTCGGCCGATTGTTTGCTTGCACTTCCTCCACACATACATCAAGGAAAACCCTATGAGCGACGGCATCCTAAGTTGCTTTTCTAGTTTTTCCTTTATCCATCTATGAAGACATGTAAAATTATGCCAAGAACAACGTATTAATACATCTCAAATAATATAATTGCATGTTCTCCTGCACATAACTGAGAAGAGTTCATATGCTTGACAAAATATTCGAGTTCCATCTCTTGATGCAATACCATGTTGATACAAAATATTCAAATATAATAAATGTTACATAAAATTTCATATCATACACATCTTGCATCACATTGAATGGAAAAAGAACGAAAAAATTACTTTCAAATTTCTGTCAGCACAAGCGGCGTTGAGGACAAGGCGGGCACCGCGGTCGGTGTGCGTCTGTGTCACTGGTGGGGAGGCTGTCAGTGTCGGCGTTGATGTCCGCATCCGACGTCAAGAAGAGGAACAAAAAAAGAGCAGAGGAACTAGCCTCTTTACGTGGTTCGACGATGATGAATTAACCTGCGACATGGTAAAATTAAAGCTTGTCAATATCTGCATGAGTTGGACAGCTACCTAGTCATCACGTTAACATATACTAAACTGAAAATCATTTCAAATATACATATACTAAACTAGAAATCATATTTTTCTGCGGATTAATTTCTTTTAATTAGTCTGGCACATTTTAAAAAATCTTTATGACTTTCCCCTTAATCTCCAAAGTAAAAGAAGAGACAAAAATGATATTCTTCCAAGGATTAATTCGTACCCAAATATATTAAAGTATATTTATTATGGTTTTCTAATATTTAGTTAAAACGAAGTGAAGTACAGTGACGATGGTTAAGGTTTCAAAGAACACATCTCATGGTAGGTTGGCAAGTTACGCAAAAATGAGTGAGATCTGAAATTTTCAAGATTAAATAGAATTCCTATTTTCCAAGACTTGCGACAGGGCGTCTGAATCACACGCCACATGGGCTTGGCAAGCAGAGCAATAAATAAATGTCAGGTAAAAAGATGTTTTCAAATTCGTAAATTCCCTTTTCACCATTTTATTTTCTGCAACATATTTTACATGACTTAGAATCTGAAATTCTGATGAAAATCTGACATGGTTGAGCCATATTTTGAGCTGACGTGGCGCAACTACGATGCTAGTAGTTGAAAAAAATAAATTCTTACCACCTCATGCTGAGAGGTAGAAAGTGTCAGAGCACATCTATCAGGTTACAGGTGATGCACATGCTAGTTAGCGCCATATCCCCAACCTATCAAAACTGAGTACTTTGGGTCCTAATCTGATAAAATGTGTTGGAAAAAAAACTCACAAAAGGTGATACTTTGTCACAAATACTTGAGAAATCACAAGCACTCAGAGAAGAGATTAGACATCACACATGGAATACAATAACACGAAAAGTGCAATGGCATACTTGAGGAAGGCAATGCAAACATGGTGCGTGTTCTTATTATAGAACATGACTGTTTCACCAAAAGGGCAAAACCAACACATGGACCCAGAACACATACTCATTCTTTAAAAAAGAAAAAGAAAAAAAAGACAACACTCGTTGATAAAAGCTATTTTGAAGTATAAACCAAAGGATGATATAAATCACAGAGGACACATATAATAAAAGATATGCAGCACTCTGAAATGATACATATACAATGGCCAATGTAAGACTATTGAAAATTTTGTTAGTGTCTATTTTGGTATCTTTAAACATAGGTAAAAGCAACATAGGTTACCAAGAGGACATAACTAGCAATGGTAAAAGCAGAAACTTTGATTTGATCATGAATCACACTGCAATCTAGAGAAAGTTCCACTAAACCTGAACAGAACACTTGAACAAAGACATGGCAAAAACCACCTACGAATTACAGGCAAATTTTCTCTTCACATCCATATGCATCAACCTCATGTATCAAGCGTCATTACACGTTGGAATCAATCGAGCAGTGGGTCGGTGGAGATGAAGCTGTAAATGACCATGTCCTTGACGGCTCCCTTGAGCATGCAGTACCTGGGCCGGGGGAGACGGGAGGGGCGGGGTCAGGGGCGGGAGGCGGGGCCGGCGGCGGCGGGAGGTCCGGCGGGAGGCGGAGGAGTCGGGCGGCTTGCGGCGTGAGGCGGGGCCGGCGGCGGCGGGAGGCGACTGGGGCCGGCGGGGGTGGGGGCGGGGCCGGGGCGACGGGAGGGGCGGGGGTCGGGGGCGGGAGGCGGGGCTGGCGGTGGCGGGAGGTCCGGCGGGAGGCGGAGGAGTCGGGCGGCTTGCGGCGTGAGGCGGGGCCGGCGGCGGCGGGGAGGCGACCGGGGGGCGGCGGGGGTGGCGGGGGGCCCGGGGGGCGACGGGAGGGGCGGGGTCGGGGGCGGGAGGCGGGGCCGGCGGCGGCGGGAGGCGGGGCGATAGGGGCGGGGCGATGGGGGGCGGGCTAGGGCAGGAGGGAGTGCGGGTTAGGGAGAAAAATTGGGAAGTTTTTTTTATACACCCAGTGGCAGTGGTGGGTAAATATCGTGAACTAGCGAGGATAGATTGGTTATTTGAGGTAAAATTCGCTGGAAGAAGCTCGGGAAGCACCAAAAATCAGCTTCCTCTCACCAACAGAAAAATTGAGGTGTTTAAAATTTAAGCACAAGCCCAAATAACCCTTCTAAACAGCTTATGGCTTCCTGAAGCCATAAGCTGTCCCATAAGTTGTCTAGAAGGGGGCCAGAAGCCCTCTTCTTTTGGGCTTCTTGGCTGGCTTATGGCCCCAGGAAGCCAGAAGCCCAAAAGAAGGCCCGGCGGTGGCAAGAAGCTCCTTCGGAATCTTGTTGGTAGCAAGAAGCTGCATATGGGCTGCTTCCCGAGCTTATGCCGAAACGTTTTTTGAAATTGCCCTCAAACTTAACTCAGTAATTACCGCAGCTTGCCACTCCTGCTCTCACCCGTGCCCTCTGTACCACAGCCTCCCCCTCCCCCGCCCCGGGACACCCCGCACCCGAGCCCGCAGACCACGGTCCTCGCCGCCAGCGCCACCGCTCCCCCGGCCCTCCTCCTCCACCGCCACACCCGACAGCATCCCCGCCGCCGTCGCTCCCGCTCCCTCCGCCTCCTTTCCCGCCAAAGCCGGAAGCACCCCCGGCCCTTCGCTTGGATCTGCCCGTCACCGCCGTTGCCGAGGTCATCTCTGCCACTAGATCCAGGCACCGTCCCCGCCAGCGCCCGGCCCCGCCTCCGCCAGATCTCGCCGCCAGCTCCCGGTCCCACCGCCTCCCAAATCTGGCCGGGATCCCGCCGGTCCCGAGGTCCTCGTCCGGCCGGTCCCGAGGTCGCCGCCGCCGCAACAGCCCGGTCCCGCACCGCCGCTGCCCTACCCTCCTCCACCACCGGCCGGCCCAGCGCCCGCTCCCCTCCTCCTCCCGCATCGGCCTCCCTCCCCTGCCGCCGCCATCTCCGACGCAACCCTCCATGGCGAGGTGTGGTGCATCCACTAGCGCGGCACATTCAAGGGGATTTTTCTTCTTCAGATTGTCATGTTCATGAATGGTTCATCATGTGTGCAATTGTAGATATTGTCATGTTCATGATCTAAGCATAAATTAGTTTATGTTCATTTGATTAATACTGAAATTCTTCTCTTCATCATGTTGGAATTTTTTCAGTTCATAAAAAATGCATGCAATTGTTGAATGTATGCAAGTGCTGAAGAAATTTATGAAATTTTTTAAACTTGTGTTTGGATGGATGTTGTTATGAGAGATGCTTGTTTAAGTAATCTGTACAAATTAGTTCTAATTTTATAGAGAACGTGAGTTTGTGAGTTTTTTAACACAAATCTTAAAACTAGCATATATTTGTATAACTAGATTTTAATGTTAATGAGTTGAGTATATTTGGTACTATGATGCAAAATTACAAGTTAACAATAAATGTTATGTGTATGTGTATGCCATGGTGATAAATAAACAGTTGACAGGAACGAAATTAGCAAATAAACATAGCACAAACAATTCCAAGGGCATTATAGACATTGCACCATTCATCTTAGCAAATAAGCTCATATCTCAGAAGCCGAAAAGAAGGGGATCAGAGCTTATTCCCACCAGAATTCTGTGGACAGTTAAGCTTAAGCCGGTTTCAGCACAAGCCTAAGCCGAAAAGAAGGGGGCCAGAATATAGAAGGGGGTGCAATGGAGTCCAAACGGCCACCGACACCGGTGGAGGCTGTTAGAGACGGTGGGGGACACTTGAGTCAAACTATTTTTTTCTTTTAAGGGAATGTAGCCAGCTTTATTGATTAATGTTAATAGGTACAACTGTTATATCTAGTGGATCAAGTAAACAGATATGCCGACCACACTCGTATGCGAGGGCACTTCTAGCTGTATAGTGAGCTTCAACATTGCACGATCTACCTTCATGAGCAAAGTGACTTCATCAAACCCCCGCCGCCTGCCCTCAATCTCTCGGAGAATAAAGCTGTAGTGGCGTCGACTGCCCACCCTGATGTCGCGAATGACGCCCAGACAATCAGATGAGATACTCAATCTTCGTTCATGCAAGTCCTCCGCTGGTGAGAGCGACTCCTGGCATGCTAAAGCTTCCCACGTAGCAGGGTCTGTAACACCATCCACTACGATCGCCGACCCACCCTGGAAGCGTCCAGTAGCATCACGGCAAATAGCCCCAGCTAACCCACGATTATTGACATTGAGACTGCCCTATCAACGTTGATTTTCACCGTACCTGGGCGAGGTGCAATCCATCTCGGGCCTTGCAGACGCGGGGTAGATACCGGCGGTTTGCAGGTCTTGGTCTGAGTCACTTCCAACTCACAAAGGTAGCTGGTGACGAAGTTAAAGGTCATGAGCGGGCTCTAGAAAATTGCTTCATGGATCGCCTTCCTCCGTGATGTCCAAATAGCCCACAGCGTTACTAATACTTTGACAAAATCTGCATGAGTTAGGGTCTCCAAGAAGAAGAAAATCCACTCGTTAGGATCGACATCCTGGCACTGATTAGCACACATATGCTCCGTTATCTCCTCATCTACCAGAGCCCAGACACGTCTCGTCATGGTGCATGCAGTCCAACAGTGAGTGTCGACACGAGTCAGAGTCTGCTCCGCATATACCACAAGCACTTGTGGTTGGCATGCTCCGTCTGTGGAGAACAGATCCGGATGGCAAAGAATGTTGCGCCATGCCTCCAAACAAAAACACGAATCTTTGAAGGTAACTTTGTTTTCCATAACTTGTTCCACATTTTCTCTCCGCGATTAGAGCTCGAGCTAGCTTTTCCATCAAGCCAATCTTCCCTGACCTGTTTTGTATGAACCAAACATCCGATAAGCCGAACGAACAGAAAACACGCCAGACATCTCGTGATGCCAAGCCCAAAAATCGTCGTGTATCATGGTACTCGGCGGGATCGCGCGAATAACTTCCACGTCCATAGGGAGGAAAGTGTCATTGAGCTTCTGCATGTCCCATGCGCCAGAAGTCTGATCAATCAACTCGCTAACCCATTCTGGTGAATCCAGTCGGCTTGCACTCACCGGTCGCAGCCACGCGCTTCTGGGAATCCAGTTGCGAAGCCAGATGGACGTCGTGTCGCCTGCGCCAATGCGTCTTATGAGGCCCCGGCTCAGCACGTCACGACCGTCAACAATAGCCTGCCATAACAAGAACCCCAATTCTAAATCAATCTTTACAATCTTTTTGCAATATTGGAATTAGGGCTGAAAAACCCTAATTCATTATTTCTTGTGGGAATTTGACTTCTAAAAATTCCCATAAATTTTCTCAAAGCTTCTGATATCAATCCTAACAAAGTTATAAAATAATATTTTGAACCACAGTACAAAAATGTTCAAATAAATTCAAATTTGCATTTGAGCTGTTTTCGAATTTATGTTAATGCCTAAAGTTTTAAAGCTCAAAAAATTCCCCAAAAATTATGGTAGATGCCTCTTATCATATTAAGTTCAAATATATGCTCAGCCATCGAAGTGCTGGTAAAAAATTTCAAATAATCTCAAATCTAAACTCAGCGCATTTCGACCTCAGCTTGATTTCCACTATTTTAAACTTCAGAAAAATTTCATAATTTTTCTGGAGCATCCTCTATCCAAATGTAATCCATTTCTGGAATTAAAATCAAGTACTTCTATACAAAATTTCTTTTCGAACAATCAAACACGAAATTTCTAAACTTGCACTGTTCTTTAAGTACATTTCTCCTCTCTTCTCTGCTAAAGCCACCCCATGTGTACCAACCGAATAGCCCTCCTGTCGCTGCTCTGTGGGCCCTAACCCCACATGTCAGCTCCGTCTTCCCCATCCCCTTCTCCTATCTCTCTCCTTCTTTCTTCTTCTCACTGTGGCCCTCCTACTCCATCGGTCGCAACAGGCCATCAGCTACGCGCCAGAGGATGGTGCCAATTCCCTCTACAGGCACACCGCTAACAGACCCCGTTGTGCCCGTGCCCCCCTCTTCCCCCTTCTTATCCTCTTCCCCTCTGGTCACCTCAAGTCCGATTCATTCCCTTCCCTATTTCTTTCCCCAGCAAGCTCCTCTCCTCTCCACTCCACTCCTCGGCTCCTCCGCACCTCCGCCGAGCGCCAACACCACCCCCGTCCATGTGGCCTCCCCTACAAGCCGTCTCCCTCACCCCGCTTCCACTCCGGCGAGGCACTCCTCCACGGTCTCACCGCCAAATCATGGCTCTCTCCAGGGTCTTTCTTCAATTTATCACACCCCTAATGTCTCCTATACCGCACCTACGAACCCATGCTTGATTCCTCAGGTGAGCCGCTGGAGATGAAGCTCCCGAGCCAGGTTGCTGTTGATGCTTCTACACCGCATCATCGTTGACATTCCAGGCATCGCCAGGGTCGACCACCGCTACCCATCGGCTCCTCTCACTCCCCTCTACTCGGCTCAGACGTCGCCACCACCTATTCGGTCACCAGCTGCCGTCGACAAGGGCAGTCGAGGTGAGCACCTCCGGCACCTACCTCCCATCTACTACTCTCTCTCCCCTGGGTTAGAAACCCTAATCCCGATAAGAACGCGCAGAGAAAATGGTTAGAGACCATTTAAGACTAAGCAGCCGTTGACAATCGACCCCACCCAGTAGGTTAAGTGGAGGCACCTTTTAGAAACCCACCTCCGACATCACCCCCTAACATAGACTCAGGTCAAATAGAGAGTGTTCACTGCATAGCCATCCTCTGGACATCCATATCTCCATATATATTCACCCAAATCAATTACTTCATTTTCCTAAATTCCTAAAATTTTATAAGCTTTCTACCTGTACTACTTTTGGAATTTATGAATTTATTAGAATTTTGAATTTATTTCAAATCCGAATATCATATATATCTCCTTAGATATAGTTGCAAATAAAGTGGTTCTTTTTCCTAATATTATCTAAAATCAAAACCTATTCATCAGTACCAATTTTGCAATTTCTGAAATTGGTTTGAATTTTAGATTTGAACATAGGTCAAATTTGAATATGAGATATCCCTTTTAATATAACTTCGTATGAATTGAATCTTTTCCTAGCATCATGTAAAGCATTTTATGACATGTTGGTTCCAGAGAATATATAAATTTCAAATCCTTTATTGTTGAAAATAATAAGGTAAATGGAACCCTAAGTCAAACCCTATATCTCATTAAATGAATATCTTTTGCTATAATCATCCAAACTCTCCTAAATAGTTTTCATAAACCCTTTAAAGTATTTCCTGTCTCCTACTTCTAAATGTATTTGAACTCTAATGTGTGTTCACATCAATATTAAAAAAGTTAAAGAAACCCTAACTCTGCAATATAGCCTAAGATTAATATCTCCCGCCAAGGTAACCTAAAAACCCTCATACTAGCTTTCTAAAGCTTTTGAAAGTCAATGGCTAGCCAATTATGCCATGGTTGTGGGAATTGATACTTTTGGTTTTGCATTCGATGTTCTTTGGGTTTTACCTCGCATCATTGATTTATTTGACGTCTTTGTAACGTGTAGTTTTGACGATTCAACGAATTGCGAGAAGGACCTTAGACTCTTGCAGCATCAAGAACGAGGCCAATATTTGCCAGGCAAGCTCCCCACCTTGATCATGTTGGACCCATATGTTTCAAACACATTATCTTTTCTTTGCAAAACTTGCATGGTATATTGATATCACATGATATATTTTGTGTTAGCAGTAGTTATGACCTAGTAGTGCATGTGATCCAGCTTCGATAAATTTGCATTGTCGCCCTAGGGTTAGTTTCCACTTGGCTTAGTAATACTAGTGGTAACCTAGGCTATACCATATGGACATACCATGGCTTAGACCTGCGATAGAAAAATCAAGTTTTAACACACACAAAAACTGTGGATCACATGGAAATATTTTGTGAGATGAGTCTTTGGGGGACATTGATTGTCCATGGAGTGTTTCGAAAATGGTTTTATGAAAAAACTCAAAAATAAAAAAGGAGATCATCTGGATCTGGGTTGGAATTATAAGTGGGAGTATGGAAGAAATGGTCGTAGTAATGCTGTTGCCTTATGTGGCATGGTTATGATCCTGCCTTTTGTGGCTTGGGAGCGATGGTGGAATGTGGTGTCTTGCTTGGATCAATTAAGTATCAAATCTAAGTGCCGCTCACCGAAGTTCATATTGTACGTCCACATGCCTTAATGGGAAAGGCTTGACCTATTACTCTATTTAGTACCTGCGTATGAACCCATAGGGGAAAGAAGAAAATGCAAATGAGTGGCTTAGCTCTAGAGAGCCTTCTCATGGTTTTGCGTAGGAAGTTTCTCGACACTAAGGTGAGTCTGCATTGTGTTGATATGCCACATTTTAGCGATGGAAAACAAATGCTGGGAATGACTCATCTGATGGGTTCATCGTTAGGGCTAGACTGAAGAAAAGTCTCGTTGTGACATCCCTACTGATACACCACGTGAAGTGTACTCATCAAGGCTTGGCAATAGGGGAGAATCACATCGTATGGGTAAAGCCGTACAAGCTCTGCAGAGTGTTAAAATCTACTCGAATAGCCTCGTCCGTGGTCATAGAAATAACTTGGTTAGGCCACACATTTGTTAGACTATGTTTTAAGGTTAAAATGTGGGATAGGGGTTTAAGGACATGGAGCATGAATTGCCACTAGCCCACTATGTGTAGTATGAGCTACGAGGGAGGTAGCGGGAGCTAAAGAAGTATGACCTATGCCAGATGATGAGGGAGTAGTTTGAGTTGGTGGATAATGATGTGAGTTGATAGTAGGAACTTTCGATGTCTTAATTGGTAAGACGGTAGCCTGGAGCTACTCGTTAATTGGAAATTACGATGCTTTATGCTTATTATAATATCTTTTTTTAAATGCTTGCAACCCAATTACTGGTATTTCAAATGCAAACTTACACTCTCGTACAACATGAAACATAGGATAGAGCCACATTCTTGACACAACTAAGCATGAAAATAGCCGTTATATTACCCTTGTGGAAATGCTTGCGAGTACATTCTCACCTGGATTGTTGTTCTGGCCAATGATGGAGACTTCTACCCTAAAGGCAACAACAACTTCTACGAATGCTAGGGCATAACCACAGTCGGTTGCCTATAGGGTATGGCATACCGGTGAGCCACACCATCACTTTTTTTTCACTACAGGCTTTTAGACAATTGGCTACATGTATAATACCTCGACCTTGATGGTCTATTTATGTATCAGACTTTGGTATATACGTGTATGACAATGATGATCCATGATAACTTGTGTGTACTGGCTGCTGATCGTGGGTACAGTACAATAAACACAAGGGTTATCCGGTCTTTAAAAATGGGTACGTCACACATCATTTCCTCTCCACCATTGTCACCTTGTCTAGCAAAGGGGGATGACAAGACAAACAATTACTACTATGATACCTTTTGGGGTGTTAGACAAATATTCATAAACAATCCCAATAAACAAATTGATTGCGTCGAAGATGGATGGCAACCATAATAATTTGATTGCGTCGAAGATGGATGACCATCGCAAATATAGGCAATGCTACATAGTTATTACTACAACCCCGTAGCCTCAATGGACTACTCATACATCATGCAAATAAACAAGAATGAGTAAAAGATTGAATTCATATATTGATGAATAGTCCCTTCGTCCAGAAATGTAAGGCGTATTTTGATTGGTTAAGACAAGACTCTGACCAATAATTACTCTATTAATATTTGTTTTATGTGACATAAAATTGGTATCATTAGATTCATATTCAAAAGTACTAAGTTATAATTATAAACTTTTATCACATAAACCATATATTAATAGAGTAACTATTAGTCAAAGTCTTGTCTTAACGAATCAAAATACGCCTTACATTTCTGGACGAATGGAGTACCAAAGTACATACCTGTCTCAAAGCTCTTGATAGTAGATGAAGTACCAAGAGGGACTAGCTATGGAGGCTTTCTCTATGGATAAATTTATGGTGGAATTTCGTGCTGGCGATGAGGATGGAAGAGTTGGGCTCCCAACGGGAGCCTCTGGATCTTTCCCGCCACCTCTCTTTGTTCTTTGTGATGCGAGGGCTTATGTACTTGTAGGTGAAACTCCCGGGGGGAGTGGGGGTATATTCGGTGTCGATACAGATTTACACATGAAAGGGCAGTGAGGGTGGAGTCTTATGGGACTAACGAGGCAGATTGGGACTTCAGAGCCTTCCGCGACGCCCTACAGCTTGGGCCCATGGCAGCTTCGCTGCCTCTGTCCTTTCGTGTGATGCACTATTCCTCCACAAATATTCCCGAATATACTGGATTTTCTTTTTTGGGTGTTTTTCTTGCGTACACAAAATAAGATGGAAAATCCGGGAGTCTGGCAGTTTATTTAGTAATGTAGAAAATGAATTAAAATACAAAATAGAAATACTATGAGTAGACATCATTAAACTAAAAAAACTTGATATATTTTTCACGCATCAAACTCCCACAAGCTTAATCTCTTACTCATCCTCGAGTAAGGCATTCGGAAGGAACATAAGATCGATGATGGCTTTGAGTAAAAGAAGTCATACCAGATTGGTGTATCTTGATTTTTTTTAAATAAAGTAGTACCTGAGAATCTTAGCAAAAATAAATATTACAACCTATAGGCATTTGGCCAAAAATAATTTTTACCAATGATTATGCCTAATCTTGTCTTTGAAACTCAAATGTTAATATCATAATGAGAGCAGAAAGTAAATCCTATATTAATTTGCTTCTTACCGGTACGTAGAGGGAATTCGAATGTTCCAAGTAAACTAGAAAGCAATAGCATATCACAGTGAAACTTTCGGCATTCACCTGCTAGTTCAGAAGTGCAAAGCCTTGTGCACCAAAGTGTAGAGATTCCCAGCGATGGTCGCTTTGGAAGAATAAAACAGGGTTTTATTCTGAGCAACTTTTTGTTCCTATGGCAACCACAAAGTACTTGATCATTCTTGTCACTGGAAGATAGTATGAGGGTAGGAGGGATTCAATCAAAGAAAGCATGAAGTCTCTCGCAAATACAAGGTGATCTCCGGGCTTTAGTGATGTCCCAGTTTTTAAAATTGCAAGAGGAGTAAAGAATTACATATGAATGCACAAGTGAAACCATATGACAAGAAAATAGTGCTCTCTAATAATGTAAGTGAAGTATATGAGCAAATGCAAAAGCTACCAAATTTTATAAGTGAAGCACGTGAGTAAAAGTGGATACTCTCAAATGAGATAAGTGAAGTTTGTAGAGCAAGGTGAGTGCTCTCAAATGATATAAGTGAAATGCTAGAGAAAATGTAATGAAGCTCTAAAGATATAAGAGAAGCTCATGAGTTAACAAATGCTGAAAAGTACATGTATAGCCTACATATGATCCATCTTACATTAAAGATAATTTAGAGTTTTTGAAGAACATGGTACCTTGTTTCAACTATTATTTATTTATATTTTTTCTTTTTGTTGTTTTCGTTACAAAGCCCTACAACATGTGAAGTATCTTTTAATGATGAGCTCTTTACAATATAAAATAAGTGATGAGCTAAGCAACTAGGCTATGAACGTGAAAATATCAAATCACGTTATAAATTAATGATAAGCGCAATGGCAAGATACTCGAATGACCAAGATAAAATGCCATGATAGATAGGTATGTTGGACACAAATAGCGAAACTTAGAAGGGATTTTGTGATATCTCTCCTCTTTTTAATTTTTTTTACACCACAATAAGATGGAGTTGAGTGACCAGCTTCAAACAAAATCGTTGACTAGTAGAATGTCAAATTAGAGCATTTAGTACTTAATTTTATTATCCTCAACATTATCCTCCTTTAGCTAAAACCCGAATCTACCTTCACTCAGGCCCTATTTATTACAAAGCAATATCTTTGTTCTTATTTAAAATTTTAGTGAAGCATGGCAAGGTAGTAGGCTAACACCACAAGTAATAAACAAACAATCATAAATCACAACCTTAAAAAATGAGTAGCTACAACAACAATAGTCACTGGACAAGATGCATTAAGGTTGCTATAAATCTTTTCATAAGATAATTTAGTTGTAGCAATAAAGAAGGAACATTATACCTCAACCGTTGTGTCTCCTTCTAACTCATAGTCGTCAAGAGAGTATTTTTAGAAATGCTTCTCATACAACCTTTATAACTGAAATTATGACAACTAACGTAGATAATAAAATTAACTTTAACATCTTCATGAACACCACCCTATTAATCAAGTAGATCAAAGCATGTAACATCGTAGATAGACTCCTCAACTCCATCTACTACATTATTGATAAATATAAATTAAATTTAAAATGTTGGTTAAGCCAACCTAAAACAAAAATTCTAAGTTCTAAAAAAAAATGAGGCAACTGGCAATTATAGCCTACATAATATTAATGTAAGGAGCAAGAAAACTTAGCCAATTGGGGGATGGACTCCCCCAGTTTAAAGCTTTTGCTCATCTTGGATATGCATCATGAAGATCAATTATTCTGAATACCTTCTTTCCTCTCATAATAATTTTTTTACCTATAAAAGATTAGTTCTTGCATAAACAACATAAAGCAACCATCTTATATTGGAGATCAAGTGAAAATTCAAAAATTCTATTAAAGCTTCGGAATAAATTACAACTCTCTACTGTAAATGTCCAAATAAAGACTCGTAGAATTTCAATTATTTTTATGAAGCTATAAAGGAAACTAAAAACCCTAAAAATTGGATAGAATTATAAATAATCTAAACATGACCATTTCAGCGGAATAAAGGCATGGAAATTATATTCGACAATGAAAATGCAAAACATAGCGTCAAAAAAAACTGGAGGAGCTGGGGAGCTAATATGAGCCACGTGGTACGTTGCCATGGCAGGGGGTGCTGCTGTAGCCTGCCGTGTGGACCCTGTGGGTCCCTGCGGGCCACTAAAATTTTCCAACAGCCTCCCTACATTTTGTAAATCTCAAATATGAATTTTTAGGAATTTTATCAAACAATACTGGACAATAATAAAATAACAGATAGGTAGAGGAAGGAATTCAAATGGTAAATATGCAATCATAAACCATAAAACTTGATACTATTTACTTCAAAACAACAAACTATGACTCAAGAACAGAAATGTAAAAGACTACAAACTTCCGGGTTTGCCTCTCGAGAAGCGCTTTAGTTCCAATTAATAGCTTGACTTTATTATCTTTGAGACTTAGGTGCGCTTCTTTCAATTCAATAGTTTCTTTTTAAGTATAGTGAAGACAACCTACAAAGAAAAAAGTCGAAAATGTATCCTCTTCCTATGCATTGGCATTTTGCGAACAAATAAATTCATGCGCATTGGAGATATAGACCAATGCGAGTTGTTTAGTAGAGAAATCACCACAACTATTAATTACAAAGCATTTGTATTCTCGAAATGAGGTGCAAAAGAATCATAGTTATAATTTTATTCCTCGTTACATTTGTACAACAAAACAAACTCAACTTCATAGTTTTCATTTATAGCATCAAGAATCATAAAATATTCTCATCAATAGCATTCATAGTAGTAACATTATCAATAGCAAAATTCATAGTATCATCATAAGCATAGGCGTTATGAGCAGGTTTCTCCTCATTAATAGCAACATTCATAGAAGTATTCATAGCATCATCACAAGCATTAAAAGTAGAAACATCATCAATAGTAGCAATTTTATTTATAATAATAGTGGTAGTGGTAGCATTATCTTTCATATCGGCCATGATTCGCCCACCATGACTCATCACGATAAGATTATCACAAAAAAAAACTTCCACTAAAGCAATAAATAGGATACAAATTTGTATAAGCCTCAACAAGCAAGTCATGAGAGATATGGCATCTTGCAAACCAATTAATTTAACTAATTATTTGATGGATCTTCACAAATAATAACCTCTTCTATTTGTCGAACTTCGTCATGGTCTAATCTATTATAAGATGCAATAATAGGATCCCCATGATTCTTACATAAAAAATCAGAGTGTCCAACTGTATCACGAAAGGCACTATTAATTTCATAAACACCACAAATGTGGGAAGAGTATAATAATCCAATGTTTCTAACCATTCTTTTATGTGAGCATCAATGTTTAAAGAAGTAATGACTAATTTTTGTGTGTTTTCAAATAAGACTTGACTATGCAAGCAAAATAACAAAACAATATAACTACTAACAAAAGCTAAACAAAAAAAAGCAAGTAATGCAAGAAAGTAAAAGAGAGTGATGAAATAAAATTTGGAATGAAACAAATGTTGTTTCTCCAGTAGCGGCCTCATAAAAATGTTTGATGACATGCAAGTGCATATGATCAATTGCAGTGTTTTCAATGAGAAAGAGTATTGAAACCACAAGAAAGCGATGATTGATCTCACTGGTCCAAATCTGAAATCACACTAAAACAAATAAAAGTGAAGATTGAGATGCATAATTACCTTTCTCATATAGTTGTGAACCTCGAGGATGCATCAGATAATTGAAAAGAGCAATTACTTGAGGCATGGGGTATATATGTTGTGAACCTCGAGGATGCAACATATAATTGAAAAGAGCAATTACGTGAGGCATGGGGTATATAGGTTGTGAACCTCAAGGATGTAACAAAGGAAACTATTTTGAATAAATAAAAAATAAGAAATAAACAAATAGTAAAATTGCTAGCAAAGATGTTCCAATAGCTAAAAAATGAGGCATGGGGCATATATGTTTAATGTTCCAATAACTAAAAAATGAGGCATGGGGCATATAGGTTTACTGGTAGCAATTCTCATAAGGACATTGAGACTCAAAACGTAATTATGGTAAATATCTAACTAATGGAGAAACTTTTCATTAAAAAAATACCCCGCACATCTAAAATTAAGCCAATTTTGCGCCCCTGAAACCGTGCATCAGTTATATCGAATAATGTATAATGCTTCGTATCTTATCTTAGTAGATTGGATCTGATAGCTCTCAGTCGACTGGCTTATGTCACTCATCCACCAAGCATCATCTCCTCT
The DNA here is from genome assembly GCA_019208055.1 of Stipa capillata. NCBI lineage: Eukaryota > Viridiplantae > Streptophyta > Magnoliopsida > Poales > Poaceae > Stipa > Stipa capillata. The sequence goes on along the minus strand of JAGXJF010001585.1, from coordinate 176,172 downwards.
CCACCATTTTTTCAAGGAAACAATAGGTATTGAAGAACTCTACTAAACACAAAAGAGAGAGACTATCTACAAGGATGCTACAAAAAAGGGAAGGAATACACAAAGGCGAAAAGCTAAGGCAGTCTGTCAAGCCATAAGAATAGCGGTTGCTTGTGTTTCTCCTTCACCTTATGCACATGCATGGTGACATCTCGCTTAAAGGCACACCTCCATCCCGAGAAGCTTGGTGTGACATTGTCAAAGATATAGCCATTACGTCGTTTCTAAATATTCCAACAGGCTAGAATGAGCACCTTCATAAAGAAAGGTTGACCGAACTCAGCCTTCGCTTGAAGCAATATGCCTGTGAGATCAGCACTTATCGACGGGGGTGTAGCTAGTTTTTCATTGAGCTCACTGATCTCTTTCTGTAACACTCCAGGTATCAACCCTACCTCGTAATGCTACCGCACTAATGTAAAACATCAAGTATTGGATTTATTAAAAAATTTGGCAACGACAGATAGTTAACAAGTATAACACATTATATGACCATCCTCGTAGGCATAAGGTCCAATTTGACTCAATGCAAACATATAAACCAGGGTACACCATAATGAAAACTTAATATGATAACTAAGACATGGCAAGTCTCAAATGATATGAACAGACCACTAAAATCTATGTCTAGCAAGTTAATCAACTAAATAATTATATATGAGGTAATAAGAAACTAATGAAACCTTTCGAGTAGGTATAAGTGTGTATGAAAGTGTCACACCCTGATTTTTTCAAAATTGCATAACAACATGTTATCGCATGTAGTTAGGGTATTCCAAAAATGCATGGACTCAATACACCAAAACCAACCACACATGCACCATATACGTGCATAAACCCTAACGCAACACACACACCGTATACGTCGATACCTCCGCGGCACCATGCAACCGAATAGTCCCAGGCCAAGATGAAAGGCTTATCTCGAATTCCCATACCCCGTTCCAACCCTTGCCGCAACCCGAAACCCTAGTTCCACCTCCCGATTCCTTTACTGCTATTTAAATCCAATTTCCCCGAAACCCTAATCGCGAGACCTAACACTCCTCGGCCATTCCAAAAATCCTGAGAAAATTTGTGGAACAACCTAATATTATTCTTAACTCAATTATAAAATAAAATAGTCATGTCCAATACAAAAATATCTGCATATGAAATTAATAAACCATAGGGCAACAAGGAGCATTGAACTACAACCCCTAGAAATAAACTTCCAAAAATTCTAATAAAATTTCACAGTGATCCCTACTTTCCCAGGAGTCCAAATATACAAAAATATGGGCATGTCATATTCAAAAATTTGAGATGGTCAGCATCGAACACCTTTGCCCTAATACTCTCCTCACATGAAATCACGTGCGAACCTCAGTGAAAATAGTTCAGAATCTTGGTATGGGCTCCCTATTGTTTCTCTAACATACCTACTTCCACTAAATTCCCCTGACTACACACGTCCCATCAACCCCGGTTGAATTCCAAGTTAGGCCACGCGTTGGCATACAGGGTTGTGCACAAGCACGAGGTACAAAACGGTGCCTAACACCCCTGTTGCCTAGACCACGTGCTCAAGAGTCTCCAGGACAGGATCGTGCGTGACAGGACAGCTTAGCACGCATTGGAGCATGCTCATGCCATCTGGGCGCGCATTGGACGCGCTCTGACATAACACCGAATGCGCCCTGGCATGCCAACAGTGGCATTGCCGCGCCGGCCGCCGGTTCACCACACCACTTGCCGACGCCACCGTGCCACCTTGCGCCACGGCGTGCCACGACCCTACCCCGACCTCCCTTTGAGCACTGCACCGACCTGTTGGGCCTCGGGAGCACCCCTCGCCGTGTCCGATCACGCAAAGTTGCCCCGCGCCACCCGTCGACTGCCTGCCGCGCCGCACGCCGGTTACAGCACCGTCCAGCCAGTCGTCAAGCGCCATGGCTGTCCTCCCATGTCCCTGTGGCTGCAGCATCACTCCAATCACCCCGGCCACGTCCCGTCACCAAGCTCAAGGAGGAACAGCGGCCGCCACCGGCGTGGTCTCGCCGCTCGCCTATAAAGGGAGCACCCCGGGTCTCTTCCTCCCTGCAGCACACTTCTCATCCTTTTCCTCGAGCCCTCACCCCTCTTGGTTGCTCCCCAAGCTCCCTCCCTTCACCTCTCTGACCACCACGCCACCCTCCTTCTGTTTCCAACACGGCGAACGCGACACACCTGCATTAGCCGATTGGGAGCCACCATTTAACTCCACTGCTCACGGCGATCTCATTTCTCCACCCAATTTCTAACTCCGGTTGCCACGGCCGAAAGCCCCAAATCAGAGCCGCACCAACGCCGGTGACCCCCACCTCAGCTCAGACCCGAGCGGCAGAACCGAACCAACGGGTTCGAACCCAACCGCCCAAGCCAAACCAGGTAAAGCGGGAGAAAGAAAGCGCCACCAATGCGTGGGCCACGGGTAGGTTGAGGACCACCGTCGGGAAAGTGATTGCGCCCTCGCCCCTTTCCACCTCTCCCTCTGGAAGGCGTAAATTGCCTTAGGGAAAAGCGTAAAGTCTTAGAAAACCGGGTTTCTATTGCCGGTTTGCACTGGTTCGACCGGTTCAGGCTCAACCAGACCGGTTTTTGGGCATTCTAAAGCCGGTTCTGAGGTTCTAAGAATAATTCCAAACTTCTGGTTCAAAAAGATTGCAAGTTTTGAACATCTTTCGAACATAAATGGAGAAGACTAGGTCTAGGGTTTTTCTTTTATTTTGATTAAACTAACATATACATCATATATATGCCATTTCTTTTAGGAGGCCAAAGAATACTTAACATATCTATGGTATCCAATAGCTCGGTAGGGCAAGTAATTTAGGAAGTACGATCTCAAAGGCATGAATCTTCTATGATATAAAACACCGTCATTTTATGTGACACATGTGCATATACCCAACATATAGAGTATCCTTTGTACTCATAGACCTAAGCCCCCAAATCTCGGGACCCTACCACTAGATTAAGCTCCTATATACTCATCCCACTTTTCGTGCCGAGTTGTCCCTGAACTTGGCAACTCCTCAGATGGGACGACCATCTACCTTCCAAAAACCCTAAACCCTAACTCGACCAAAACCTATATTACCCTACCTTGTTAACACCATCCCCTCTTTTAAGCATGCATTAAGTCCGGATTTATTGGAGTTGTGTTGGATTGCTTTTTATTCGCTGATTTTCCGACGTGTAGTTAACGGAGTGAGGTACGTGCGCGAGGAGGATCCGGAATCACCCCCACGACAGGAACAAGAGCAAGAACTGCCAGGCAAGCATTCCCACTTTGATCATGTTGAAACCCATATGTGTGAAATTTAATTATTTTGTTTACGAAACTTGCATGCTATGTGGATATCAACGGTATTTTATGTAGACCTAGTTATACCCTATAGCTGCATATGACATAGGTCTGAATATCCAACCCTTGTAACCCTATATGTATTAGTCGGTTGTTCCATGTCCGATAAAAGTATTAGGGCTATAGGCATTAGCCATGCTTAGACTCGCTTTAGTTAAAAACTAGATTTTTGATTGGTATTCACGAACTCCTTCGGGACATGGGAAATAAAACCCTCGGATAGCATGTGTTATCCGAGGTGGCATTTAAAAAAAATATTTGTCAAAACCCCCAAATAAAACTGGAGATGATTCTGATTCGGGTGAGAATGCTAAGGGTAGCTCGGGGGTGTAGAGTACTTGATGGTGGCATGGTCGTCCGGGACGAACATGGGTCAAAAAATGGAGTCTTGCTCGAATCAATTAAGGACCGAGCCTAAGTGTCGCTAAACCAGTTCCTCACCATACGTCCACATGTCCTTTATGGGAAGGACTGGCTTGGTACCCTGGCAAGTACTAGGGTATGGACCTGTGGGAAGTAGGAAGCATGTGCTAGGTGGTTAAAGTTCTAGAGATCCCCCACCGCTGGGCATTTGGGTGTTGACTCGACACAAAGGTGGGGAGTCCCATTTTCGGGGTCTGGGACACGAAAGTTGGGTCAACCACCTAGCGGGACCAGCTCTAGTATGGAAGCGGGCGAAGGCCTCGTTGTAACAGCCCTGCTGATACACCTCGTGAAGTGTATCCGTTAGCGCTCGGCTTTCAAGGGAGACTTACATCTTGTGGGTAAAGCTGTACAACCTCTGCAGAGTGTTAAAAACTATTCGAATAGCCGCGTCCTTGGTCATGGACATGAACTGGCAAGGCCACACACTGGTTAGACTAAGTTTTGTTTGTGAAAGCTTGGGAAGGGGATTAAGGACGTGGGCATGATGTGTCCACAGGGTGCAATTTATGCTACAAGGCTGGTAGCAAGGTATTGTAGGAGAAGGAGGCTAGCCGTACTGTCCGGGACAGTACGGGCTGAGCATTGAGATAAGTGGAAGCTAGCCGAGCTATCCGGGATACACGGGCTGAGCACTGAGTTGAGGAGGCCAGCTGTACTATCCGGGATAGTACGAGTTGAGTAATGAAATGATGAGGCTAGTCATACTGGCCGGGGTAGTATGGACTGAGCTATCACAAGTGATAAAAGGAGGTAGCCGGGTCTACCTCATGTGAAGTTTTGTTACTTTGAATTGCCCTGATTTACAAAACTGCTTTGTAATTTATTATTCTCGTATTTAAATTGAAAACTTACGTTTCCGCACAACAATCAACTTAGTGTAGAGCTGTTCCTTTGGCATATACACTGCATGCTATATTGCCGTATATTTTTCCTGTGGGAATAGCTTGCGTGTACATTCAATGTACTCACCTGGTTTGTTGATATGGCCAGATGAAGAAGAGTTCATCTCTGACGACGAAGACAGTGACTGCGAGGGCTAGGGCGTTTCCCCCAGTCAATTGCCTATTGGGTAGGCATATTGATGGGCTATTTATCGCATTTTCGATTTCTGCTGCTGTTTCTATTCAGCCAATAGGCCCGTTTGTATGAACTAAAGCCATAATGGCTATTGTGTAATAAAAGAATTCGGTATTGTATGACTATGCTATCAAGTTCTGTGTGTACTGGCTACTGATCATGGGACTAGTTCAGGAAACACAGTGAAGTGTCCGGCCTTAAAACCGGGTACGCCACAGAAAGCATTATATGAACTTATGTGCCATGATCAAGTGATGCAGATGTTCTACTCCCACGTCCCATGCATGCCGCTTACTTAATCCCCCCCCCCAAATAAAACCAACAAAAGAAAATGCAAGAGTGAATAAAGAATACTTAGTCAAGTACGGTTTAGAGCCTTAAGAACAACTGTCAAAATTTAATAAACTAACTCCAGTTGACCACCAACTTTATGCAAAGTCAACGAATACCAAACCAAAGAAATCTAGGAGCATCATAAAGTAGCCGTCATAACCGTTCTCACCAAATTAGCTCAAGCACAAAAGTTTAGTTCACATGTGAGCAACAACATGGGAACATTCTCATGGGAACATGGGAACATGGGAACCGACCTCACTGGAGTAGCCAACATGAGAACATTCTCACCACACATGGTTTAAATACTTATAAAGACATGAATACAAGAATACCGAGTGGAGCAGCAATCAAGAAACACGAGAGAACTAATTATGGGCAACCATAAATAAGATGGATCATCATGCATTTGCCTTAGGTTCAAGATCAACCAACAAACAAGCCTCGACTCCAAAACCTCCCGAACCCTTGATGCATGAGACATAGACAAACAATGAAGCTGAAGAACTTTAGGACTTCTTTCCTCTTCCTCTCTCCAAGACGAGCTGCATTCTCTCTCTCCCCTGGATTCCCTCCCTCCTAATTGGGTCACATGCGATGCAGCAACATGCGACAATGTAATAGTAGGCATTAGTGATGGCGTAGCATGTAGCATACTGGCAAGAGCAGCCCCTCGGGTACACGCACACGGGCACAAGGACAGGAGTGTTATCAACCACCAGGATTATCTCTTTATCATGTTACTTTTAAGCCTAAGAAATCGAGATGAGTGATCTAATATTCCCTTCTCACCACTAGCTTTATCAACCACCAGGAGAGGTTCTAACCAACCAAAACACACTACTAATAATATAAAGTCAAATAAATGGAGAAGGAAACTTACTCATACCCAAATCAAGGCATTGCAAGCTTCCCTCGGCAACAGCCTACCAATAGGCACAACAATATTTTGATAATAGAAATCAACAATAAAATGCTATGGGAACCGTAAATACAAAGAATGACCCATGAACCCATCCTATTGTGCAGCGGTGTGTCATGTTTTAAGTTCTTTAGGTCCTAAATCATGTTTAAGTTATTTAAGCAAGATAAATATTAAATTATCACATTTTAGTTTGTTAGCCACCTAAAGCAAAATTTGAGTTGTCATGGGTCCTACATTGCTAGCTACTGCACGGCAAACCTCAAGTCTAGGTTCTAATACCAACTGTAACACCCCAGGTAGTGACCCAGCCTGGCAATGCTACCACACTACTCTATAACATCAATCTTGGACTTCTTAGAAATTTCAGCAGAGTCTCTTCTGTATATGGACATCTACGACATAGAATTAACAAGTGGAACACATTATATGATTATCCACATAGGCATAAGTTTCAATTTGACTCAAAGTAAACATATAAGCGAAGCTAGACCATAATGATAAACTAATATGATAATTTAGATATGACAAGTCTAACATGACATGAATACACTAAAATCTATGTCAAGATGACATTAGATGCGGAAGTGTAATTACTTTGATTTGTTTGGCTATAGGAGTGGACCTCACCAGGGATGCACCTTACCCTAGTGAAACTAGGATTAATAAAGCCATTCTTATTAAAATTAAATTTCTTGCTGCTAACCCCGTGACTGTGATGATTATTTATATCATTTTGAGATATAGGGGAATGTGAAGGAGAAGGTGTCTTTACACTTTCATGAGCTTTTTGACATGCAGGACAGGGATGCTTGGAGAATCACATCGGAGGATGTGGAAGCCGCTAAGGTGGCAGCTGGGCGAGGACAGGAACCCCTTGTTCCTCCCCAGCAACCACTGCAACAGGACCACTTCTCTCCACAACAAGAGCAATACTATGAGGCACCAGGGTCATTTGACCAATACGTGCAGCCGCCACAGTACCAATCTACACATCATGATCAGTGGGGTGGTGAATACATTCGCCGCCATGAGTTCAATGCCCTAGAGGATATTGTCAGGCAAACCCACACTACTTTGGAGGATGCAAACTTCAACATCAATGCCCTGACAGCTAGCTTCACGAGCTTCTAGAGTTCATGGTCTCCATACCCAAACTATCACTAGAGGCACTCCGTTTCCAGTCCATCACCAGATGTCGGAGCTCCTCCATAGCAGAGTGGCCAGTGCTACCATGTGACGCGTTTGATAGTGATAGGTTCAACTACCACCCCTCACACCCTTTTAGCGGCTACGACGACCATGACGACAAGGATTGAGCCCAAGCTAGGCTAAAAGCCTAACCTTGGGGCAGATGAATGCACTACATGATTTATTTTTCTTCTTTTATATCTTGTAAGCATGTTTACTTCATGTTTTGCATTAAAAAAAACATTTGCTATCTTTTTATGCTTCATGGTTTGTCTTTACTTTGGAAAAAGAGAAAAGAACCAAAAATATGCTTTGTTTATTTGCTTAATTTGTTCAGGTTTATTTTTTATACATATGTTTACTTTTACTTATTTAATTTGGCTTGAGCTCTCACTAGTATGTGTTGGTGTTGATTCATGCTTGCTAAACACGTGGAACTTTTTAAGATATATGTGGGGTGAAGAAAATGCATTGAATGAGAAAAAAGATTTTATTGTCAAGAGAGGTATAACATTCTAATCTTTAACACTCTTATCGGTTTATCCATTATTATGCTCGGAATTGAATAGTTACATCTTTAGTCTCATCCCCATATTATCTTGACATGTTTAATCTTTTATTCCCTTGAGAAATATTTTAAATCTAGCTAGCAAGCATGTTTTTCTCTCCTTATTCGAGTACTATCTGAAAATCTTTTGAGTCCTAAAAGAAAATTGACTGAACCTATCATGAGTATTTAAATTAAGTTTGATAATGCAATTTGCTACTTGTAGTACCTAATTGAAAGATCAAACCAGAATCTTGTGATAGGCTTGTTGTTTATTCCTTGAATATTTACTTTGATATTCTTCATAATCTAGCCCAAACGAATATATTTGCAAATTCAAATGGAAAATCAAAAGTTGGAAAAAATAACATGGGGGCTAGCACTCCTCTAGCCTATGAGCGGATGTATCGAGGGTGACACTCTCCGCAAGAATCGAGAAACCCACATCTCGACTACGAGTGTAACGACGGTTGTACTGGTAACGCTATTCCATGCAAGATAATAACCTAAACCCAATAAGCTTAAAATAAAACCTGAAAAATTTCTTGTTCTTACTTCCATGAGCTAGATGATGAAGAATATCAAATGCTTGTTCAACTAGTAAACCTCTTTTCTAGATCAAAGTGGGGAAATTTGAAGGTGAAGTTCTAATACAGTTGTGCACATTGTATTATCTAACTATCTAAACATTTTTGTCAAAACAATAAATGAATGATGCACTTATTAAGATGGCATTGGTATAATTTGATCAAAGCTTGCATTCTAGCTTAAATATTCTTAACAAAAAATCAAATTAAGCTTGTCAAGATTCTAGTAGCCAGGAAGCATGCATCTTGGGTGTTACCATTCAAATCTTAGCATAATCTTGGGTAACCCTTCTTGAGAACTAAGGTTGAGATGCTAAATCTTTGTCAATGGTACGATGCTTTCTTTCATTTAATGAATTCCTTTGTCATACCTATATTCTGAATTGCTCGAGGACGATCAATGTTTAAGCTTGGGGGAGTCGATGCGTCCCAAACGTATCATTGTTTATTCCAAGATTTAGCATTGATTAGACCATATTTGCTTTGCTATATATATTGCCTAATTTCCTATTTACTATATCATATTGGAAAAACTTGGTCTTTAAGCTTCTTTGCAGGATAAAAAGCAAATTCCACCAACTTAGGACCTATTTTGCACGAAGAAAGGGATTTAGAGCAACTTTCCCAACAGAAGCATCATGACCTAAGGCTCCAGACGCTCTACTGAGTAGTGGTACGGGCGCCACGCCTATTCTGCTCGGTCATACCTCATGGCGGTAGATTCCCCTCACCAAACAGGACCAAGTTCATAAAGGGAGCCAAGGCATTCAAGAAGAGAGAGAGGACAAGAAGGAGGCACATGACAGAAGAGAAGATCCGGTGAAGGCTGCTTTTCCTCCACCACCACCATACTAGAGAGAGCGGGGGACTCGATGTCCTTGTAGAAGATTGAACCTTTGTTCTTCTACATTCGATTTAGATCTATAGTCATTGGTGAAATATTGGATCATATTCTTATCTACATTCTTGAGATTATCAGTAACCAAGACTATTCTTATTGTTCATCTTTAGGAGGAGGCGTGGGCCCCAAGTCGGTGTGTCCTGATCAGAATCGGAGAGCAACTCTCGACATACCCTCGGGGAGGAGTCCGACTCGTTTACTACGAGGACTCGAGTCGAGGCTATCACCTTACTCCGCCTTTATAAGGAGCACAAGACGCCTCTAGGGGGGGAGAAGCACAAGTTACTCTCGATCATATAGCCATAGTCGACTAGCCTCCTTCGGGAGCCCTGAGCCTCGAAATCAATCTCACTGGGTTCCCTACCTGTCGAGTTCCCCTTGTAATCTCCTATACTCCCTCCCGCATATCAATCCAATCATAGCAGGACGTAGGGCTATTACCCGTCTTGGGGGCCTGAACCTGGGTAAATCGGTGTCGCAAGATCAAGCTGACCTGAGTTATCGCCCCACTACCGTATAAATACATGCTGTACGAGTACGCTTACCGGTACCCCCCATATACCATACATCGACAGCTGGCGCCCACCGTGGGGCCCTTACGTTAGCTTGGTTCTGCTTCAATGACAAGATGGTGTACATGGGCTTCGACGACAAGGACTTCTACGATGTCTCGTCCGGATCTCGCAATAGCTACATCAGCGCCCCTTATCAAACAAATGCTCTCCAACTTCAACGTCAACTCGCGGAGGTAGACAAGCAACCTCATCCTACGGCTCTACGAGTTGTCGCTACTCCACGCAGCCACACAAGCTTCAACCCATACGCTTCGGATCCGCTCGATCTACGGAGCAAAATTGCCTCAAGGCACTCCCGGCGCCAGATCACGCCCCGACAAGCTGCTACCGGACCCGATCACCACCAGATCAGGTTCCACCCAACCGACCTCAGGCACCATCTAAACAGGAAGCGTCCCCACTCCACTACCCGATGCCACCGCCGTGAGGTTCGCGGTAGCTCCCACCGGGACGACTCCCCACGCAGCAGTCAAGGATCAAATATTCTCGAGGATATCTTCCCTGAGAACTGCTCAAGCACTCGCTCAATCCCAACTCCAGAACGGTTCGACTACAACTTTCCGCATGTTTACATGGTAGGAACGGAAACCACACCACGTGCGACATGCCCTCCAACCAATGTCAACGCGTCTTCGTCTGCCACGCCAAGTTCCGAAGCTAGGAAGAAAGCTGCTCACTCACGGGCCCTTGCAGCCCAGATCAAGCAAGTGCTATCCGATTGCTTCAATGATGCAACTCGACAACTCTACGAGGAACACGAGCGAGGACTCACTAACATCCAATATGTGGCCGAGACCACGCACAACGAAGCTAGGGTCCTAATCAACTCGGGTCTAGATACCAACAACGCCGATCTGAACAGGGAGCCATGTGGATGCTCCGAAGAAGGCTGAGCGCGCAATTGGGACCAGCACACTGACTCTAGATATCAGCTTGATAGAGAGTCGCCTCGGACAACACGTACCCCACAACGTTCCCCGAAGAGGAGCTGAACTTGGTCGCAGTCACTTGGTGGTCGCTGCGATCGCGTCCGCGAAGATCGGGGCAACCACGGCAGTCGTCGCGATCGCGGTGAGGCTCGCCTGGACGATTACAGCTGGGAGGATCGCCACCGGAACGACAGACGCCGTGCCCACAACCATAAAGATCGCTACCACCGCCGCGACCGTTACCACGACTTCTCGTTAGAAGACGAAGGCTTTATCCCTGGCATTATCGCCGGCTGCCTTGCGCTTTCATCCAGACTACAAGGAGCACGGATACTGAAGCATGTACGTTCTAGCAAGAACCTGTAGTACAACGGAAAAGGAGACTTGAAAGAGTTCCTGATTAGATTTACACAGGACATCCTGGCAACAGGAGGGGATACCACGTCAATGGCCAACCTCCTTCCCGTGTGCCTCATCGAAGACACCGCCGCCTGGATCCAGAATGTACCCGAAGGCTCCATCCATAGTTGGGCACAGTTCCAGGATATGTTTATCAAAAGCTTCTCCACCACTCGCGACAACTCAACCTTGAGGTCCGAGTTCAAGCGTATACGGCAGGGAAGGGACGAAGGCCTTCGCGACTTCATCACCAGGTTTAAAAGTAAAGTCAACATCGTCCCGGGGCTCTCCTTCACTGAAGTACTCGAGACCTTTCAAGCCGCCGTCCGCGACGAAAGATGCCTGGACCACGTCTACATCGCTCAACCACGTAATACCGCGGAGCTCATGGAAATTCTCCGAGTGCGGGCAAATTACGAGGATCAACACCTTCACAACATTGAGATCAATCGAGACCTCCAGAAGTCAGATGACCGCGACAGACGGAAACTGTCGACGATTGGTAAACCGTCGATCTTACGGTAGTCGTGGAATTGTGATACTTAGAGGGTAGGGACCTCTAGGGCACAAGGCCAAGAGATCTGATGGCAAGGAAACACCCTTTTTATACAGGTTCGGGCCTCCCTCAGGATAATAACCCTACGTCCTGTTCGTATATATTGATCGAAGAGTATCTTTACAAGGGATGTATATATTAGTGGATACCCTAGACCTAATTGGAGGCTATGTCGACTAGTTCCGCTGAGCTCGACTCCTTCGAGACGGCGGGTCTTCTCGTGGGAATCGCTGGGGCTTCTGGATGGCTTCAGGCTTCTAACTTGACCTCTGGCTTCTCAGACCTCTCCTCCCGTATAGGATTGCTGATCCTTTTATAGGGGGCTCCCCGAGTCGTACCGGACATGGACTTATGCACGAGTAGAACTCTGGCTTCCTAAAACATCGGGATCGACTTCCTAGTTTAAGGGGTGTCTTCCCTCCTTACGGGGGGTTACCTTATCTCCTGGGATCCTTACCAGACACGTATTGTACTCCGATAATCCAAGGAATCATATACAGATAACTCATCATATACGGGATACTATACTATCTATCGTCAGAAATGTTCCTCGAACAATGACTCGAGACGCTCTCCCCGAGATGGTTGGAAAGCGAAGAAGGGGAAACAGAACCCTAAAGCAGTCCTCTCCGGTTTTCAAGACAAAGAGATGTCTGGCCGCCGAGAGGAACGACCGACCAAGTGGAAACCAAGACCCAAGAGAAACACCGCCTATGAAATCTTGGATAAAAATTGGATACCGGAGGAACAGCGGACCCGACACAACTAGTGTAAATACCACCGTAGCGGGTCCCACGGCCAATCATAGTGCCGCGAACTCCTAAAACTACTCCAAGAGGAAAACGGCGCTGAGGCAGCAAACAAACCCAACCCCCAGGTTCAAGACAACCTGAAACGAGAAGCCTACCCAGACGATGAGGATATCCACGTCAACAACGTCCGCAGAAGCGGCGACACCCACTGGCTCACGCACAAGCCAGATCTACAGGAAGTCGAGGACACTGAGCAGATCAAAGGCAGCATCAACTCCTAGGTATGTCACATGTGGGGTGGTTCAGCCACATACGACTCCAAGCGACAAGCCAAGCAGATATCACGTGATGTTCTAGCTGTACATCCACGCCCCGTACCCTCCAAGTTGAAGTGGGCTAGAACCCCCATCATGTTCGACGCAACCGACTTCCCCGACAACTGCCCCCACCCGGGACGATACCCCTTAATCGTATCCCCCCGGGTTTGAAGCATCATGCTACGCAAAGTTTTGGTTGATGGAGGTAGCTCCTTCAGGCTTATTCCAAATTCAACACTCGACAAGATGCGGGTCCCCCGCTCAACCATCAGGCCCATTGTCAAGCGCTTCTACGGGATTATTCCAGGATTAAAATATGACCCGATCGGACAAATCATGCTACCCCTCACATTCGGAACTCGCGACAACTTCCGGACAGAGGAATGCATCTTTGAGGTCATCGACTTCGACATGGTCTACAACGTGATACTCGAACGACCTCAGCTGGTCCAGTTTATGGCGATTCCCCATTACGCATACCCTATCATGAAGATTCCTGCTGCACACGGGGTCATCACAGTCAAAGGATCACTCCCAACGGCTGTCGAGTGCGACATGCAGAACTACGGCCTCAGTGCTCGACAAGACAACACCAGCATCACCAATAATAACAAGGCAGCCGGAACCTCCTTGCCCGCGGCTGACAACTCGGGGCCGGCCAAGTCAAAGCCCAAATTATCGGTACAACCGCACAGCGAGGTCAAGCGAATTCCACTCCACGAGGATGAACCGAGAAAACAGTCAAAATCGGGTCCACCCTCGACCCCAAATAGGAACTCGCGCTCACCACATTCCTCCGGGCAAACCCAGTTGTCTTTGCCTGGAAGACGTCTGATATGCCAGGAATCCCAAGGGAGGTGGCTGAGCACAAACTGGACATCGACCCGGTCGTCAAACCGGTTAAGCAAAAATTTCGAAGGTTCAGCCCGGTGCAGCGCAAAGTCATCGAGACGGAACTCAAAAAACTCACCGACGCCAACTTCATCGAACCAATCAGGTACCCGACATGGCTGGCCAACCCGGTCCTAGCCAAGAAATAAAATGGTCAAATGCACATGTGTATTGACTACACGGATCTCAATAAAGCTTGCCCGAAGGATAACTTCCCGTTACCTCGCATAGATCTGATTATGGAATCAACTTCAGGGTACACCTATTTATGCCTACTTGACGCATACTCAGGTTATCATCAAATCCGTATGCGGGAATCGGATGTCCCTCACACTGGCTTTATTACTCCTTATGGCACCTTCTGCTACAAAACAATGCCATTCAGACTAAAAAACGCTGGTAGCACCTACCAGCGGACTATGCAGACAACCTTCGCAACGCAAATCGGGCGGAACATGAAAGTTTACATCGACGACTTGGTGATCAAGTCAAAGGAAGAACACGACCTACTGGCCGACTTGTCAGAAACCTTCGACAACCTACGAGCCAACAAAATCATGCTGAACCCAGAAAAGTGTGTGTTCGGCGTCGAGGCCGGAAAGATTTTGGGTTTCATGGTATCACACCGGGGCATTGAGGCCAACTTGAAAAAGATTGAAGCCATCCTCAGTATGAAGTCGCCTACCAACACAAACCAAATTCAAAATCTCACCGGGTCCATGGTCACGCTCAGCAGATTCATTTCACTACTACAGAATTCATTTAACAGGACGCCCCTGTACAGACGTTTTTTTGAAGCCGTCTGTACAAATAGTATCACAGACGGTTCTAAACGAAATCCGTCTGAGAAAATGACTACAAACTGTTCCCAACAAGCGGGACGCTACAGTATAGACGGCTCCAATTTGGAACCGTCTGTACAAATAGCACAGACGGGTCCAAACTGGAACCGTCTGTACAAATCAAACAGTCCAGACGGTTCTAAGTTTGGAACCGTCTGTACAAATCTGCAAATAGTACAGACGGTTCTAAACTGAAACCGTCTGTACAAATCGAACAGCACAGACGGTTCTAAGTTTGGAACAGTCTGTACAGATCTGCAAACAGTACAGACGGTTCTAAACTTGGAACCGTCTGTACAAATTGATTTGTACAGACGGTTCTAAACTGGAACCGTCTGTACAAATAGATGAAGCAAGGCTAGTTGATCTCTGCTGCCGCGGCAGCAAAAACTGCAGATTTTCTTGCCGCGGCAGGAAAGTGACAGCGCTGGGGAGGGAGTTTGACAGCTCCGATTGGCAAACGGCTTTCACGGCTGTGAGCGGGAGGCCAAACTCTACGTCTCCAGAAATTTTGAGCCAATTCCGAGAAAGTCGACGAAACGACTAGGGGAAATCCCGGCCCGAAATCGAAGATTTTGAAAACGATGCCCGGACGAAATTGCTCGGCAGAAGTTGGGATCAAGGTGGAAAGCAAGTCCTCGACTCAAGCTAACCAGGGAAACAAGAATCACCCAATTCGGAGTCCGGGTGAAGGAGATATACCCTCCGCAAGATCAAAAAAAGTGGCGAAAAAACTTCCGGAGCCAAAAAGTCCTACTTAGAAGCCGAATTTTGAGGGTCAAGATGGGTACAGGTGTATACACATGTATTTTTATCGGATGCGCCTCGTCGTTAGCTTCGATTTGAGTGGTCGTGGACCCAAAACGGACTCCGTATGAGAAAGTTACGGCCGTTTTACTAAAACCTCTCAAACTAGAGTTGAATTCCGACTCAAACTAGCACTTGGAACTACAGCACAGACGCCTCCAAACTGAGAACCGTCTATATAAATAGCACAGACGGGTCCAAACCGGAACCGTCTATACAAATTGAACAGTCCAGATGGTTCTCAGTTTGGAACCGTCTGTGCTATTTGTACAGACGGTTTCTCAGTTTGGAGCCGTCTGGACTAGAAGCGTCCCGCTTAGTCGTAGGGACAAGTTAAAAGTAAAGCCGTCCCATACGTATCACGAAGTCAGCATAGATCAGTTGGCAACGTCACCGCTTGAACAACACGAGGTTGCGGGATCGAATCCCGCTGGAAGCATATTGTGCGATTTATTCCTAGTGGTTGGATGGGACGATGCGGACGGCCAGATGAGACGCGGTTGAAGGATGAGGCACCTGGCGCGAGAGGTTATATTTTTATTTTTAAAACACGACATTACATAATTGATTAGTACAGACGGTTCCAAACTAGAACCGTCTGTACAAATCAATTTTGGAACATCTGTGCTATTCGATTTGTACAGACGGTTCTAGTTTGGAATCGTCTTCTGTACAAATCGAATAGCACAGATGTTCCAAAATTGATTTGTACAGACGGTTCTAGTTTGGAACCGTCTGGACAAATCGATTTGTACAGACAGCTCAAAAACCGTTTGTACAAAACTGATTTGTACAGACTCTTTCGTCCAGACGGTTCGAAAAACCGTCCCGCCCGGTGTTTCCGAACCATCTGGACAAATCGATTCTTTAGTAGTGTTTCTCACCTAAGGGACAAGGGACTCCCCTTCTTTAAACTCTTGCGCCAGCATAAAGGCTTCACGTGGACAGAGGAAGCCGAGAAGGCCTTTCAAGTGCTCAAGACATATCTAGCCAGCCCACCAGTATTGGTTCCACCGGAGGCTGGTGAAACACTCCTGTTTTATATCGCCTGTGGTCCTCGAGCAGTCAGCGCGGTACTCGTAGTCGAGCGAGAAGAAGTCGGCAAAACCGAGAAGGTTCAACGACCTGTCTACTACGTGAGCGACGGACCTAAGGAGCGGTACCCAGACGTCCAGAAGCTCCTGTACACTGTGCTCCTAGCCTCCTGCAAATTAAAGTACTACTTCCAGGCTCACAAGGTAATTGTCCTGTCCGTATACCCGCTTGGCTCCATCACCAAAAACAGAGAGATCACCGGCCGCATCGCTCAATGGGTGTCCGAGTTGGGCGCATTCGACATCGAGTTCACACCTCGCACAACAGCCAAGTCACAGGCCCTCGCCGATTTTGTCGCAGAATGGACAGACCCAGAACCAGAACCCGAAAACAACGACTACGCATGTAAGGTCTGGATTTTATATTTCGATGGATCACTTACCCTCACAGGCTCGGGGGCTGGCATCGTCATCACCGCACCAACGGGAGAAACCCTTCAGTACACCATCCAGCTACGCTTTTGTGCCACAAACAAGAAAGTGGAGTACGAAGGTCTCCTCGCCGGCCTCCGCATTGCCGCAGCTCTCAGCATCCGCCACCTAGCCGTGAAAGGCGATTCGCAACTCGTCGTCCGACAAGCAAGCAAAGATTATCAGCCTGTTAACCCAACGATAGCCGCTTACCTAGCAGAAGTACGAACTTGGGAGAAAAAGTTCACCGGCCTGGAATTCCAATACATACCGCGGTGAGACAACCACATCGCCGACGTCCTGGCTTGCACTGCCTCAAGTCAAACACCCCCTTCGGCAGGCGTCTTCATCAAGCAACTCATCAAACCGTCCGTCAAAATTCTGGTGGACGACGAGAATACCCCCACCCCTTACGAGACTAATGAGCGGGTCGGGATGTCTCAGCTTGACGCCCCCAAAGGGATCGCTAGCGAAGTCATAGCCCAACTTGACGAACGCACAGACTGGCGGGACCCGATACGTCTGTACCTGCTCAACCAAATCAAACGAGGAGAAGAGGAGCAAGCCGAGAAAGTCTCCCGCAAGGCCATGCAGTACACAATGATCAACGATACCCTCTATCGCAAGGGAGCTCTCGGCGTCCTAATGAAATGCTTACCTATCAAACAAGGCAAGCAGCTACTTGAAGAAATCCACAGCAGACTATGTGGTGCATACTCCGCGTATCGCACGCTGGTCGGAAAGGCATTCCGACAAGGATTTTACTGGCCAACTGCGCTACACGATGCCACCGACTTGGTCCAAAAATGCGAGGCCTGTCAATTCCACAAATGACAAGCACACTAGCCTGCTCAAGCTCTCCAAACAATACCACTATCATGGCCTTTCTCGACTTGGGGGCTGGATCTCCTCGGGCCTTTTCCTCCAGGACGCGGTGGTCACAAGTTTTTTCTCGTCGCCATCGACACATTCACTAAATGGATCGAAACAGAATCGCTTTCTGGTACAACAACGGCAGCGGCACAAAAATTCATGTAGTGGAACATTTTTACCCGCTTCAGAGTGCCCAGTCGGATAATCACCGACAATGGACCACAATTTGCAGATGTCGACTTCATCGCTTACTGCTAGTCCTACGAGGCCAAAGTCTCCTATGCTTCAGTAGCTCATCCTCAAAGTAACGGCCAAGTCGAACGCGCCAATGGCCTCATACTCGACGGGATCAAGAAATGTGTATACGACACGCTGCAACCTCACGCCAAGTCTTGGATGACCGAGTTGCCCAACGTACTCTGGGCGCTTCATACTATGGCTAACCAGGCAACTGTACAACCCCATTTTGCCTTGTCTACGGGGCGGAGGCGGTCCTCCCGTGCAAAATCCGGATGAGGTCTCCCCGCGTGGAGCAACACTCCAAAGACGAAGCAGCAACGCAACAGATCGACGATCTCAACCTCCTCGAGGAAATGCATGACTGCGTGTACGTGCGGGCGGTGAAAGGATCGTAGGTGCCGACTAGAGGGGGGGTGAATAGGAGGCTAACCAATTTTAGACAAATTCTTCTCTTTATCAAGATTAAGGCTTAACAGGTTGAAGGGTTGAGCTAGCTATGTGACAGGTCAACTACACAGGCAGTATTATATATGCAAATTAACACACAGCTCTCACACAGGTGGCCATACCCTTCGCCCGCATGGCTGCATCCTCTTTGGCGAAGGCGACGAAGTCGCTCCGACAGGCCTAATACTCAGCCACGTCTTGCGGGGAGTCGTTCGGAGTAAACTTCGTAAAGTCGGGACGGCGATCGAACCTCAAACTCGCCATGACTTGGTCAAGAACAGAGCACACCCCTGTAGCAGCTCGAGTCTGCACCTGCAGCCGTTCACGGGAGAGCTCCCAATCTTTATTCTTCTCCTTAAGCTCCTAACTGATGAGCCGGTGAAGGCCGGTCGCCGACTTGGCCGCCGCTGTAGCCGTCTCTGCACGGAGCGAGACCGATACGAGTTGCTCTTTTAGCTCGGTGTTGGCCACCTTCAATGTCTCGAGTTCCTCGACCCGCCTGGCTCAAGCCTCGACCTCTTCCGCATGACAAGTCGCAGCCGACAACTGGTTTACCAACTCGGCGTTAGTAGCTCGCAGCCGCGAGGCCTCCTCTTCGCTCCTGCGAACTCGGTTGAGGAGTGTTTCCTCCTTGGTGGCCGCCGCAGAAGTCACGTGCTACCACAGGACACAAAATAAACTGAGAAATTCAAAAAAGTTATTACAAACAAGAAAGAGTCAAAGGCCAAGAAGGGTATCTCTCACCTTCATCCATGTCAAAGCATAGTCAATATACGTCTGGTACTCGCTGCGAGGCAGCGGACGTTTCAACTCGCCGTCGTCTACTTCGGGGACGGCCTCCTGGCCAGCGAATTCCGGTTCCCTCATGCTCGCTGCGGAAGCCGCCAAGTCCCGAGAGGCTCCCATGAGAGGGTTGCCGCTAGAAGAGCTGGCACCGCCCCCGAATGCCCCTCATCGCCGCCAAGCTCCACGTCCTGAACCACCATGAGGTCCCGGCACTCGGAGGGCGAGCGCGTTGACGATGCAACGGGAACAGGCGCAACGCTGAAATCCAAGGCTCATAATCCAAACAAAGGCTAAAGGAAGAAGGGACTCCAGGTAAAAGATAAGGGGAACCCTACCTCGAGCTAGGCAAGGTCGCCTTCTTCGATGGCCCTTGGAAAGACGAGGAGCTGGAGGGCCGTTTAAGGGTATACCGCTATCAGAAGGCAGAACCCGAAGTCAAGAACACGGAGAAGGCAACTCGGTACCCAACTTCGCAAAAAAGCAAAAGAAAAACTCACCGGGGTGGATTGACCCCTTCCGCTGGACGCCACGGATGACTTCTTGCCCTTGGAAATTGGAACCTTTCGGGGCCGAATCGCCCCAGCACCCGACGATTCTTCTACAAAGACCTCGGCACCTTCCCACGGGCCGGTCCCCAGGAAGGGACGCTGAGCGCAAGCCAAAAGAAGATGACATCATTGTAATCAACCACCCAAAGACTCGGAGGCGTAAATAGAGAAACGCGTGGAGAAAATGCTTACCGAGATGATCATGGCTCTAACCATCTCGCCCTGGTAGGCGAGCGATTCGATCTCTGGATGAACTCGGGACTCCCAGGGCAAGGTCTTGGCGCCATCATCACTTCTCTCGGCCTTGAAGAGATCATTGACTCGGCTCCGGACCATCCCTGTCGCAAGACGAAAGGCGTGAGGACTCGAAAAGACCAATAGCAGTTCGAGTTGTCAAAGAAAAAGAGAAGGAGCGAGGGAGCTCACCATCATCAGCCGGTAAAAAGCCGACTTCATCCACCCACGCGGGGAGTTGTTGTGCTCCTAACGATGCAATGTGGCGGGTGATGAAGTCACCGACTACGTGCACAGCCGTTAAACCTCCCCGATGCAGCTCAGTGATGCGATCCTTCATAGCCCGAACCTGTCGCGTCAATCGCGGGTGATCCTTCCACAAGTCCAGCGGGGCCAGGACCTCGCATCGTGTCGCCGGGTCGTGTTCAGACCGAGTACAGACGGCCCAGTTGGAAGCCCACTTCCCCCACGAATCCTTCGGGGAGAAGGGGATGTAGCTCGCCTTGGCGTTGTCATGGAGGGAAAAAGCGGCAGGCGCTGTAGACTTGACCAGCCGTCGACACCTTGAGCGTGTAGTAGTGCCGAACGACTCGACGTCCGGTTTCGTCCCCATGAAGGCCTCACAAAGATGCGTGAAGATAGCTAGGAAGAAGATCGAGTTGGGCGGAAGGTTTACCAGTTCGATCTCGAAGAAGGACAAGACATCGCGCAAGAACTCAGACATTGGAAGTCCGAGCCCGCACTTGAAGAAATCTAGGAGGACGACCAGGTCCTCCTCTTGGAAGAATGGCGGGTTCCGGTCGGCGGGAGATCCGAAAGCCATCGAATCGGGCAACTCTCCCTCGCGTACCATGCGCGAAAGATCCTCCGGAGTAATACGGGAAGTAGGCAACCCAACCGTTCTCGGGCCAGAGCTCGGTCCACCCCCCGCGGTGGCCAACAACGCCTTCAATCGAGCTGACCCCGGATCTTCCGCCACCAGCGCCTTGCCGCAGGCCGGGTCCCTGATTGCCACGATGGCTGACGAAGCCTCGCCCATGGGTGCCTTAGCAGCCCTCAGCAGCCCTCTCCATGGGCTCCTCCACTACCGGCCTTGACTCCGCCGCCATCGTCTCGTCGGATGAAACACCCATCAAGTCAGGAGAAGGCGGCTTGTTGGTGTACTAGTGCCCAAAAGCTCGGAAGCTAACTTGGTCGTCGTTCACCACGCTAAGAGGAAGAAGAAAGGAAACGAGAAGATGAAGCGATGTGGAGAATGGGGAGCAAAAGCGAATGGAAGGAGAGAAGAGCAAGGAAACATTATTTAATTGCCCAGGAAATCGCAACCGTTTTGGTGCATGAACAGGCTCACCATGCAATAGAGTGGGATCATGACATCACCATCCATGAATTCCGCCAGACGGGTTCAGACTACAATAATGGGTTAAGCCTACCAAGTTCCGCAGCTAGGGAGCATCACCTCAACTTGGGTTTGCTTTGTCCAGATCTCGGCTTCATCACGCATAATGATGGGAGGCTTGATGATGGGTAGTACTACTACCATATACTCGCGATAAGGCCTGTGAGTTCTCCAATGGGCCTCCAGAGAGAAGCCGTGGCCCGAAGGCCGATTAGGAGGAGGCGTGGGCCCCAAGTCGATGTGTCCTGATCAGAATCAGAGAGCAACTCTCGACATACCCTCAGGGAGGAGTCCGACTCGTGTACTATGAGGACTCGAGTCGAGGCTATCGCCTTACTCCGCCTTTATAAGGAGCACGAGACCCCTCCAGGGGGGAGCACAAGTTACTCTCGATCATATAGCCGTAGTCGACTAGCATCCTTCAGGAGCCCTGAGCCTCGAAACCAATCTCGCCGGGTTCCCTACTCGTCGAGTTCCCCTTGTAATCTCCTGTACTCCCTGCCGCATATCAATCCAATCATAGCAGGACGTAGGGCTATTACCTGTCTTGGGGGCCTGGACTCGGTGTCGCAAGATCAAGCTGACCTGAGTTATCATCCCGCTACCATATAAATACGTGCTGTATGAGTACGCTTACCGGTACCCCCCATATACCATACATCGACAAGAAGAGTACAATGATTCAAGGGTTACTCACCTACCAGGTTCCAAAGAGGATAAGTGTGTTGGAATCTTATTTCAACAATTGTTCTATCCACCAATAACCATGATCCAACATCTCCCACGTCTAACTAATATTATTGCAGGAACCACATTTTACTTTTTAGCATTTTATTATTCGTCTTTTACTTTCTAGCATTTTAATCTTTGCACCTAGTTCGATACTTGCATTACTCCTCTTAAAGAAAATACAGAAAACATTTTCCAGAGCAAGCTTACTTGTGACCTGTGACACCACAAGTGTGAGTAACAAGTAACCACCACCATAGCTCCTCATGGGGATCGACATAAAAATTGGGGGAATATCGAACTGTTGAAACTAACCCTGTACACTTGCAGGACATGAACCCTCGGGTACACACGCGCGGGCACATGGGCAGGGCAGCAGTAATGTCATGCGCGCGCAGGCAACAACTACTGCAGCATGAAGCAGATGGTGATAGTGGGCTCTGCTGCACTTTGCGCTAGGGCACGGAAGGAGATCAGGTTGGGGTTAGTTGGAGCTTGGCCTCCAGCCCCCCTATTTATATTTTGTGCTATCTATTGATTAGAATTCCGAACTTAAGTGTGATTGAAACACTAGTTTAAAATCCAAGAGTCCAAATTTATTGTGCCTTCTAAAAATTCATCAAGAACCCAAACTAGACAAACTCATATTTTATTTTGATTGATTCGATGAGACGTACGCAACCAGGATCTCCGAGCACCCATACAATTTATGGTTTAAAAGTATAACTTTTCCACCTTCTCTATATTAATCTGTTTATTTCTGGATTGTTCTTTATTCTAAATTTATATGCATATTACACTTTCTGAACCATGCCAAATGTATTGGCGCTGCAAACGGGTGAGATCACTGGAGATCGAGGATAGTTTGTCGTGCACCTTAGACATAGTGCTGCACAGGGCCAATATCTTCCACGTCTATTCAACAAAATGAATAAAATTCCTGGTGACTCTCCCACATCATCTCATACTTGAAGGGTTGGTGCATGTCATTACTTCCACTACGTTGCACAGATAGCTCAGTCCAAAGAAGGATGGGACAATGGTCAAACTTAGCGGCCATCAAGTGACGTACTGTACATCGGGAAAATGCGACCACCACGAGGGGGAGGCTAGTGCGCGATCAAGGCAAACAAGCATGTAGCCCCCTAACACCACTCTCCCACCCTCCCTCCCCCCTCTCGCTGATGACCCATTTCTCAAAGGTCCAGTTGAGGAGAGTGTAGCCAAGATCGCTGAGGCCGTAAACATTCACGGTCTCACGGAAGGCCCAAAGTTATACCTCATTGCGCTCACCAACTCCCATGTGCTCCTCACACCGCAAAACCTCATTGATATCGCCAATGCAGACCCACGAGAGGTCAGATTCACTCTGCAAGAAACCAAAGAGATTCATGTCTTGCACCTCTCACTTCTATTAGCTACACCATACATGCATTAAGTTTCCTGGGATCGGTACCCATAGCCATAACCTGCATATTAATGTGATACTAGGAAAGTTGAACTAATTCCAAACTTAAGTTGATGCTCCAAAACATGCCCAAGACGTGACTGCGGCCGTCACTATCAATAGCAACAATGATCAAAACCTAGGGTTTTTTCTAGCCTTTCGACTCGAACCTTCGCAATCTGAGTTTCCACAACACAGAGGACCGAGGGGACAAAAAACTTCGCCTTATTGACTGCTGCGGCATTGCCAATTCTATGACAGTTCTGCGGCATTGCTCCCGGCGGCGCCTCTCAAAGGATCCCGCCGATCCTGCTGACATATTGGAGCCACAACTTGCTTCATCATCTTTCTTCTACTGCTTCGATTATGTCTTGGTTAATGTTCCTTGTGGTGGAGGAGGAACGCTTGAGGGAGTCATGCCCATCGCATCAAATTGATTTACTAGGGTTTCCACCACCCTCGAAGGAGCCGTGAGAGAAAGGAGAGCATTATTCATATTGATGTCGTTCTTGTCCTCAAGCATAATTCTCTTACGCATCTACCACTTCCCATCCTGCACATCTGCGACCTTCGGCTTCAAAGGGCTCATGGATGTATCTTTTGTGTCGTCATCCTGAAAACCACCAAAGTAGTCATCTTCTGGCATATAATTATCATAGACTCTGCCACGCCCTAGGCTTGACGTCCAGCCACTGCGCTGGCCCCATGATCCACCACGGCCAGGTCCTAGTCTGGACCTGCCACACCTACCCTACTCTGCAAGGAGGCCCTTACCATAGATGAAATTATTTTCATCATGTTCAGCTCTCCCACACTCCTTGTGGTAGTGTCCTATGATGCTGCAAACCACGTAGAATCGTGAAAGTTTTTCATAGTGCACACGGAAGATCTCCCATTTTCCTCCTCTAGACACCAAAACCAGCCTAGTCAGTGGGTGCCTGACCTCGAGCCTCACTCGAAATCGAACAAAGTTCTCCGATACTATCATCTCCGAGTACCCTATCCGATTTGCTAGCTTTCTCACCAGCTTCTCCTTCTTGTAGGCCTTTGGGAGATCGTGGATTTGGGTCACTCAGGGAAATGCTCGATCTTGACAATTGACAGCTTTGAGATGCCATCGTACGGTTCCAATAACATGGCACACCCATGGAAGATCCAGGGGCCGTCGTACATAACCTTCTCCCAAGCACCGAGACAATAGAATTGCAAAACATAAAGGTTGCCACCGATCACCCGGAAGTGCACATCGCAAGCAAGACGCCATGTAAACCTCATGTTAGAGTAAAAGGCTGATTGGCCATTGGGTTTAACAATATAAACCTGTGTGAGCGCCAACCACTTGGAACCTGCTAGCACCTCTTCTTCTTCATCAAATGGACATCATCAAAATCCTCATCCTTGAGATCCAAATGATCCAGCAGGTCGTCAAGGCCAGCCGGCGGTTTGTGTCTCAACCCGCTAGCTCCGTTCTAGGAAGCCGCCTCTGCCATCGGTCTGGAAACCTACGACACCGTTTCTTCCAAGGCCGGGTAGCTGTCCAAAGCCAGGCCCTTTATCAGCCCGAGAAGAGAATGTTGCTATAGAATCCCGATCGGAGTTGGAGAAGGAACTCTCGTCGACCTGAGAAGAGAATGTTGCTATAGAATCACGATCGGAGTTGTAGAAGGAACTCTCGTCGAAATTGCTTCCGTCGGAGGAAAGAAACCCTAGATTGCTAGGACTCTGCCTCCACAAGAACAAACTCTCCATACGTTCTGAACTGTTGTGTGACCGGCCGCAGTCGAGTCGAACTAAGGGAGGGGGCGATGGAGTGGGGATAAATTGATAACAGTGGCCCATTGGCCCGAGTTTCTAGAGTCATGCCATCTCAGCATCTATCCTTTCTTTGCGAAGGCTGACCTTAAAAGGTGTCACCTCTAGTCATGGCACTTACTGGCACGGCAATATTAACCACATATTTACATGTATAGTTCTCGAAATATCCAACGGTGCAAAAGGAAAAAACTCTATTTCGAGATCGAATCCTCGATCGATTGCTAGACAACGATATTGCCCCTTAATAATTAATATCAAACGGTGGAAAATGAAAAGTCTCAATTTCGACATTGAATCCTCGACTGTTAGACAACGATATTGCCCCTTAATACTTAATATCATATGGTGCAAAAAGGACAAATCTCAATTTCGAGATTGAATCCTCGATTGCTAGACAACGATATTGCCCCTTAATAATTAATATGACATTCTTCCTGTTTACTAGTACTAGAAAACTTCAACTCTCAACTAAGAGACCATGATTAGTTGGCGATGGCAACAAGTCCAAAAGGGATAATGCAACACACTCCATCAGGAGAAGTAGCAGCAGACGAACAGCATGCATGAACTTCCCAGGGTGAGCATTTCTGGCAACATAGTCGGACCTTTTTCTTCAGTTTCAAATATACAATCACCAAATAGCATATGCACGCTAACCCTTATTATCATGCAGAAAAGGGCAACCCGACGATATATGGTGGACCGAACGGCCACCGTTGGTCAGCTGCCACCACGTACGTACGGCCGCCAGCTAGTACTCCACCAACGTCGATCAGGTCGGGTCACCAACGAGTTCAACGCTAAAATCAGGACCCTGTTTGAAACGTAGGAAATCGCGGAGCTAGCTGTGGAGTTCTTTTCTCTGGGCGTGGATTTAAGTCGGGATGAACCCTGCCGGTCTGGCGGAGGGACAGCACGGGCCTTTGACGGTCCGATCAATCAAAGCGACATGGAGGTGGTTAGCGTGTTCAATCACACGAACTCTACAGGTCGCTAATAGCGGCGGACCATGGTCGACCGAACTTTCAAATTCAGCGGCGTGGCAGCACTGCACATGCGATAAGTGATGTTAGCATTGTATTGTAACCAATCCAGCTGGGAAGACACATCTTTCAAGAAAAGAGCTGGCATGCATGACACCAAACTTAGCTCTGCTCCGAGATTACGGCCACTTTTCGAATTCGATGACCATTATAACGTGGCTAATAACCAAGTCACTCATTCGTAGAACTATTGTAGTGTATAGGTCATAATCAAGTCAAACACACGGGCACGGAGCATTAAAACTGGCCGGCATGAATGAAGCAGCCCCGGATGGTGCCTAGAGGAGGTCCTGAAAAGTTGTCATGCACAACTGCACGAGAAGCAGAGATGGATAGAGAGGGAGGACCGAGCCTGATCGCTGATCATCAGACAGAGGAGGACACGAGCTGATGGGGGCATGCAGCTGCAGGCTGCGAAGCGCAGCGCGAAGGGACACCGGCGGGGGCCCAGCCCCGTAGCCGTACTCTGCGAACCCAACCCCCGAAAAAACGAGACCGAATCTTTTGACCGCGCGCGCGCCCCTCTCCTTGCTCCTGCGGCTCTTACCCCTACGCCTAGCTAAGCGAGTGGTAGCGGTATGCGCCGGTTTAGGGCTGCAGGCATAACGGAAATGGGCAACCGCGTAACGGCTCGGCCGGCCCCCTGCCTATCCCTGTCAGTCTGTCTGCCCGTCATGTGTCAATCAAAATCCTGACCTGCGTCGCTGCTCCTCCGCAGCGCAGCGCAGGCTAGGTAGCTAACCTAGCTAACGGCAAAGGCAAGTACGGCGCTCCATGGGGATAGGTTTTTGGGGTTTGGTTTTGGGTGGACGCTGCTGCGCGGCCCAGTGGCTGCCATGCACCATCGCACCCCCTTCTCTTTTCTCTTTTCTTAGGTATGAATGACTCTGGATTGGGTAATTATTGATTACTATAGAGTATTCTCTCCGTCCACAAATATAAGATGTGTCTGAATTTTAAGTTTAACTTTGATCAAGAATTAAACCAATACTATTGAATTATATAATATAAAAGTGATACCATTTGAAAATATGTTTGAATATGAATCTAATAGTATCACTTTTATGTCATATAGTTTAATATTATTAGTTTAATTCTTGGTCAAAATTGAACATTAAATTCCGTGCACGCCTTACATTTGTGAACGGAGGGAGTACTATCTTCGTGTCACGATCTAACTGGGTTTACACTTTGACTATTCATTTTCTTGAAAATATATTGTTTTAAATAAAATTAAATATACAATATGAAAGTATATTTTATGATAAACTTAGTAATATCAGTTTGATGTTTTAGATATTAGTAAATTATTGTATACCGATAATTAAATCTAAAAATATTTGAATTTCAAAAATTATAAAACAACCTACATCCTAACAGGGAGAGAATAATATTTTTGACTAGCTTGTTCTTTTTTTAAAAGCGATGTTTTTGATAAGGGCAGTGAGTGCATGGTAGAACCATAGAACGACACGTCATCTCGACTAAGTGCACAGTACATCTTGTAGTACATGCTCCACAAGAACACCTCACGCAACCCCAATAAGAAGCCAGTGTGGCTGTGGCCATGCAAAGTGTTGATCATCCGGACCCCGTAAAATCTCCAGGACGGTCGAGCACACGCGCGTTGTTGTCCCTCGCGGGTGAAACGCTCGCGCCGCCGGCAGAACCTCGTGCACCTTCCTGCCCTTCCCTGTCTTGAATAATTTCTTCGTGGACTCCGAGCGTGATGCTGTTCCTGTCAATCTGAAAGGGAGTAAGAGCTAGCTAAGCTCAGGGAGTCAGGGCATGCATGTGGTGTATGCCCGCCGGTCGGACCACATGTTTTCGCCAAGACCACCGGACAGTGGCTAGCCACGTGCACATTTGTACTATGATCCGAGGACGTGCGCTACGTGTGCGCCGCGCGCGCCATCGCGTGCTCCGGTAGATCATGCCTATCCGATTGCCCGGCGCCGTTCGCGCGAACGGCGATCGCGCAGTGGCCAGTTCGAGTACACAAGAGATCCTCCTCTGTAGAGGAACATAGATAAACTCAGTTCGAGATTACACATGAATGTGCCGGGCTCCACGCAGAGCTGAGTTGGGATGACTCCCTTCTCGTTTTTCTACGCTATATCTCAATATTCATTGCCACAGAGGCGTCGAGACGAAGACGGCTGGGAAGTCTATAGCTTCCACTTGCATGGAAGTTTCGACGATATTTTCTATGAAAATTCACAATATTACATCGAAACTTCACACTACTGTAGAAACAGCTATAGAAGCCATCTTAGCAGTGACGAGCACCAAAAAAACACGTCACTGGTATCCCGAAAATTTACCAGTGGCGGGCGTCAACTGCCACGTGTCACTGGTAAATAATTACCAGTGACGAGCATCTATTACTGCCCGTCACTGGTAACGTAGCAATTACTAGTGGCGGGCGCACAGAGGTGCTCGTCACTGATATATTATACACCAGTGACGTGCGCACCAAAGAGCCCGTCACCGATACTATTTTCCGCCAAACTTGCTCCTGGCCTTCATACCAGTGGCGGGCTCACGTTCGGCTCGTCACTGGTACGTTGTTTACCAGTGGCGGGCCTGTATATGTGCCCGTCACTGGTAACCTGCCCTATAAAAAGCATCAGCGAGCTCGCTGCTGGCCAGTCGTAGCTCCACTGGTCAGCAGCGAGCTCGCCGATCGCCTGCACGTCCGCCGCCGCCGTACACCCCCCTGGTAAATTCCTAGCCCTCCAAAATCTTCCCCCACCTCCCCTAGCTCCCTTGCCATCTCTCTCTCTCCCTCCTAATCTAGCTAGATCATCCTGATCATCACCTCTAGCTTGCTCTCCCCCAAATTTGCTTCAATTGCAGCCCCCCAAACCTCTCCCTCCATAGCTTAGCTCTCTAGCTTAGCTCCCTCCATAGCTCCATAGCTTAGCTCTCTAGCTATATGCAAGATCTCACCTTAGTTTATTATGATCAGTGAGATGAATTCGATCTGTACATTGCTTTAATTGATATATGAGTAATTATATTTCTTATGCACTGAGGCAGAATCACATATGTGTAAATATGTATACATTGGTTCATATATGTGTAATTATGTCTCTTATGCACTGAGGCAGAATCATATATATATGTGTAATTATATATGACTGTTGCTTATGTATACATATATAAATGTATGTGTTAAACTGTCACGTACTGCCTCCGTCGATCATATGAAATGAGAAATAAAATGTGTAATGCTACGACATCGATCGTATGAGATGAATATTTGCGGAAGGGTTTGTGATCCGCCATCGAGCGATCGTTTTGACAAATTTGTTCATATATTGCTTGTGGTACCGGCCATCGAGCCGAGGCAACGTTTGTGTTGCTCTTTGTGAACACTTGAGTTGTCAATGTTTTGTCAAAATGTTGCTTTGTCAACCTTTTGTCAACGTTCGACAAACTCGATTTATTTATTTTAGCAAAAGTCATGCCAAAATTTTCTACGGGTTGGTACTAATTAATTTTCGTATATCTTAGGGATCAAACGACCGATGGATCGAAGTTGGATGTATGACGGCGATCAGAACACACAAAGTTTCTATACATCTTTGAATGAGTTCTTTGATTTCGCCGAGCGAGATATGGTGTGAAAGGGTGGCACGAAGATATGCTGTCCGTGTCGTGATTGCAAAAACTTGAAGATGTACGAAAGGAAATCTGGTTTTTTGCACATGCACCTGGTGCGATGGGGTTTCATGGCAGGTTATACACGGTGGACAAGTCACGGTGAGGAGGATGAGGTTGTTGCCGACGACGAAGGGTTAGATGAAGAAGCAGGACATAGGGAGTCGGAAGCAGAACGGTTGGATTATAAAGATGCCGGAGGACATGAAGAGGCCGAAGCGGATACGCGAAGCACGGGGGACAATTTGGCCAGAATGATCCAGAACCGTCATGTGCAAGAGCAGGTTGTGAAAGAGACGAATAACGATAGTGCGGCTCGTAGAGAGGCTGTCAAGTTGGAGACACTGGTGAAAGACTCGAAAACTCCCTTGTATCCTGGTTGCAATCCCGAGCACACCCGCCTCTCAGTCACGCTCGAACTTCTAAGACTGAAGGCACTCCACAACAGCACGGACACAAGCCTCGATGAGACATTGGAGTATCTCGCAAAAGTTCTGCCGGAGGGGAACGTGTTGCCTCGCGGTTGCGATGAGGCCAAGAAGGTCGTGTGCCCTCTTGAATTAGAGGTGACGAGATACCACGCGTGTCCGAATGACTGCATCATTTATCGCAACGAGTACGCGGAGCTAACCAAGTGTCCCGAGTGCAAAGCATCCCGATTCAAGCGGGGAAAGAACTACCAACCAGATGGTGACAACGGAGTGAAGAGCGGTGCTCCTGCAAAGGTTGTATGGTACCTTGCACTCATTCCCCGTTTGAAGCGTCTATTCGCAAACAAGAAGGACCGAAGCGGCTCTCATGAAAGAGCACAACACTACATTCGCCAGGTGGCTAAAAAACTACTTTGACGAATATAGCTTCTCAAAAGATGATGACGTAGCACGGACGGTGTTCCACGTGGCACAGGGACCCCTGATGAATGTCGGGACATACCAAGCATACGATATCAACGGATACACATTCTATACAGAGACACAAGACCAGAAGAGTGTGTACCAGAACTCTAGGGTGACGATGGAGGCCCTAACCGGTAAGACAAAGGACAGATACTACGGTAGGCTCGAAGAGATTTGGGAACTTGACTACACCGTAACCAAGATCCCCATGTTCCGAGTAAGATGGGCGAGGAATGTCAAAATGGAAGACTATTTCACTACCATGGTCATACTGAAAGCAGTTCCTATTGAGACAGTAAATGTGAAAGCGATCAGTGCCAAAAATGAGCCGTGGGTATTAGCTAAACAAGTGGCCCAATGCTTCTACATAACCGACCCGACGAGGCCAAGCCGTCATGTCATGAGGAGGGGCAAAAGGAGTATCGTTGGAATCGATGGTGTCGTTGACGAAGAGGACTATGACCAATTTGACGACCCGGATACGGAGGAAGACAATGACGGTGGTAACATTCAGCCACGGCCTAGCAGAAGGAGCAGAACTACATGTCCCGCCGTGCTTCCCTTCAAAAGACGAAGTCACTCCGAGGGGCTAACCTATATCAGGAAGAAGAGCAAGACTACCGTTGAGAAGAGTGTCGAAGAGTGAGAAGATTGTCGAAGAATGTCGTACCTTCAGTATGTGCTCCAATTGTTGTAATATAATGACACCATACCAAATTTATGTATATAACAATCGTGCTTTTATGTTAATTCTATCTATACTCACAAAGAAATTTCTATCGGTATACGAGATCCTTAGCTTCTTATGCTATGCACCAATTGTTGTAGTAATGGAGCTATTCAAATGAAAATACGCAAGTAACCAAAGTATCGCAAAAGACTTAATTTGTATGGAACACATGTTCCGATTGGAAATGAACTGATAGGCTAATGCCGCCCGTCATTGATAAGCTAATGCCGCCCGTCATTGATAACTTACCCCATATAAACCGCCCGCGCGGGACTTGGGGAAAAATTCCCCAAATCCCGCGCGCGTGCCCGCCTAGCCCTAGAATTCGCAAATCTCGCCGCCGCCGCCGCCGCTGCTCGCCTCCCCGCCGGACGCGTCCGCTCGCCGGCCTCCCTCGCCTCCCCGCCTCGCCGGCCGCCGGACGTCTCCCCCTCGCCGACATTCCTCCCCGCCGGTGCTCGCCTCGATCCCCTCCGGTGCCCACCTCCCCGTCGACGAGTTCTACCCCATCGACACCGGCAGTGACCTCGAGTCCGATGGTCAGCCTCCCATCTCCTCCCCTCCCCTCTCTTCCCCTGATAACTTGGATCGAGCGATAAGTCTTTGTTTCTCTGAGGTAGCGCATGCTTTTGTACGCCTTTTGCTGGGTGTTGGAGGGTTAAGAAAGATTTATAGTAAAAGGGTAGACGTGATTCGCTTAATTTCTTACTTAATTTCTTACTTAAGTCTCGCTACACATTGAACTAGTGAGTCATGCAAAATGAGTATAACTAATTCTCTGGATTGATAGTGAAAGGCAGTAGGAGACAACAATCAAGGATAGCTATCCAATCAAATTAGAGAAAATGACATCACATTGTTAAAAGTTGGTAGGTGTAAACAGTTGGAGTTTTCATTTCTAGAAATCACAGTCCTTCTAAATATGTGATGCAGCAGTTCATTTCCTTACTGTGCTGGTGATCTTTTGATACTTCCTGGCTCCTGTGATGTAAAACTAGGTTTTGAAATTCTTGCCCATATAAAGTTCTAAAATCATTTTACTTGTGCCATTTGGATGACTTGCTATCTACACTTGCCCTCCAATGATGTTTTCCTCAGCAATATACTTCATCAGTGCCAGTTGGTCTTTAGTTTGAGACAATACCAATATAAATGGTAGTGTTATACATGTTATGGATATTTGTTAGATTGCAGTGACATCATAATTAGCATATGATCCTTCAAAATTTGGAAGACAAGCAAATGATACTTTGATTCGGTGGATCTGTGGTGATGTGAGATGTGCATGAAATGTATTTCATATATGTGAATGTGAGATATGCTTGTGGTACCGGCCGTCGAGCCGAGGCAACATTCGTTGCTTTGTTTATTTTTTCAGGGAAACCGAGTTCAACGTTTTGGTGAAATGTTGCTTCGTCAACATTTTGTCAACGTTCGATACTCAATTTTGCATAATTTTAGCAAAGGTCATGCCGAAATTTTGAATTTTCAACAATTTATTTCAATAACCTGCCAAATTTTGAAATGTTTTATCTAATATTTCAAAATCTCAATTGCAAAGAAAACTTTTATTATTATTTTTAGCCTCTCAATGGCCGGAAGTACTCCCTCTTCGTCGCGGACACCAACGGATGCCCCGGCGTCGTCCCGAGATATCGAGGGGCGTGCGGAAGCTCCCCGGGACCTGGCCATCGTCGACGACCCTGCTGCCGGGGATAACAATGAGTACGATACGTGCAAAAAAGTCCGGCGGTGCTGAAGACGTGACCGATCGTGACGAAGGGGCCGGCCATGAATACGAGGCCGGTATTGAAGAAGAACAGGCGGACGGGGCTCCACCAGCCAAGCAAAAAAGGCAGCTCGCGCCTAGGAGACCTAACAAGTTGAGTACCGACACGTTCGTAATCACTCGAGTGGACGATCTGGGTAAACCTGTCAGTCCTGTAAAAGCTGCACAGGGTACTCAAACGCCATAGGCTGCATCCTGCGTGAAACCGTGAAGATCACAACCCCCCGACATAAGGACGAGAGAGACCGAGTATCTTCAAACTCTCCTCCTGAACAGGCTATTCAGCAGGTATTCCGTCCCGGAGGCCGACAAAAATAGAGTCGCAACGAAAGCCCTGAGCATGATGTCCAAATCCTTGAATACCTGGCGATACCATGCCAATAAAATGAAGGATAAAGATTTTGAGACCGTGATAAAGCCAAAATAGCCTACGATAGATGAGGCGGACTAGACCGAGTTCATTCAAACTCGCTCCGGCGATGAATTCAAGAAGTTGAGTGATTGGGGGAAGGACATGCGGGGGAAGATCGTGGGTGACCACAGACTCGGCAGCCGTGGTTACCAAGGGAAAAGGCCAAAATGGGACAAGAAGGATGCAAGGTTGATTGCGGCTGGGAAAGAACCCCCTTTCTCGGACATCCAGGAAGGGCGCGGAAAGGATTTTGTGAGGGCCCGTGCAAAATTTGACTCTGCGACGGGGGAACCGATCTTCACGCACGAGAAAATGAAGGACGTGCACGAAGAACTGGTAACCTCTGAACCTATTTTACTTTATTTGTCCTACGTAGATTAATGTCCTAAAGATTACGTTTCTAAACGGTTCATGTTGCTTGCAGAAAAAGCTGAGCCAGCAACCTCAGAGCTCACAGGACTCTGTCGATAGCGACAGGTGGCAAGACCCTATCAACAAGGCTCTCGGGAAGCCGGAGACTCGTGGCCGCGTGATGGGAGTCGGGTATGGGGCTCGATGGGCTGATTACTGTCCCCAAACCCGCGAGACTACCCGCGAGAGGAGGAAAGCGAAGCAAGATAAAGAATTCGATGCGCGAGTGGAGGCGGCGGTGAAACGTATATTAGGGCCTATATATGAGCAGCTACAACGTCCACCCATGCATCCTTCTACGCAGCCGCCGCCCTATAATCTGGATACGCAGCCGCCGCCCTTCACTGCTGCAAGGAGTAGTAGCCCCTCTGTCTCGGGCATTGGCCCCGGGTCGCCAAATTCAATCGACGGCCTAACGGTAAGCGTCGTCGGCTCAACAAATCGTAACGGTGTCGTACAGATTTCGTTGTTTGGACTCTAACATCGATGACCCGTATATATGTTCCGCAGGTGATAACTCCGTGCCATCTCCAGACCCAAGTGCTCGGCTCGATGGTGACGGTCGCGTACGGTCGAGTCCACCCAATAACATCGGAAAATAGGATGCACTGTGTGGATTTACCACCAAACATGGCGAGGGTGGAGTTGACTAAGGTGGTCGGCACCTTTGAGGACTTGGTTTTGAATGACCCCCCTGAAGAGGGATACGAAAAGCTAGGAGCCTGCAAGGGGTTTTTTCTTAGGTGGCCGAAGGACGCGATAAAGTTGATTGAGACCTCCAATCGTCCAGCACCTTCGCCGAGCCACACCCACAGTCCATCAGCAAGACCATCTCCTTTGGGTATTTACGCACCTCTATCCTACAGGGATCTGGAGATGGAGGATGCCGAGGAGGGCGCGGAGCATGGCATGCCTCGTGACGAAGAGGCACGAGAATTTGTAGATACGCCGCCACTCAAGCATGACGAGGAAGCCCAGACGAAGTTGACTCCTAAAACACTCGTGGGAGCAGCCAAAGAAGCGATGGCCGGTCAGAGGGCCGTATCTCTGGATATGCAGCGTACGAGCAAAAAAGGGGCGAAGAAGACACATGTTAGCACCGGTACTTACGATAGACAGGGTGAGGCGAGGATGAAGAAATCCTTAACCTACGCAGCATCTTCCCAATCAGGACAGCGAGCAACGGGTCGTCAATGGCGGGCCTATCACGTCCTGGGTCACCCCATGGTACCAAAGGATGAGTTAGATGTCCTCCCGAACGAAATGAAGATTCTGCATGAGAACATTCGAGAGCTGGAATTAGGACCCGATGCAACTAATGTCTCGTATTACACGGCGAAGGTGCCAGAGGGTTTCCATTTCATCGAGCAGTATCCCGCGGACAAGTTCTATCTGGACTTTGCGAAGATCTTCGGCATGTTCAACCTTTATCGGCTCGAAGCATCCTTCGTCAGGCTATGGGCGCTTCACCTAACCAGAGAGATCAGACGCCTGAAGATTCTCGATGTTGCAATAGCAGATCCGTATCACATGCACGAGAACAACGTTCGCTCCCAACAAGGTAGAGAGATTATGAAAGAATACCTCGTGAGTGCGATGATAGCGCATAAGGGCAAGGATTACCTACTCGTGCCCTACAATCCCTTGTAAGTCCTTCTCTACTTTGTGCTTTCGTAAATTTCTCTTTTGCTTGTGCACCTAGCCAACTTCGTGGGTTAATATTGGTTTGTTCACATGTCTGCGCAGTGACCACTGGATCCTCTTAGTGCTAACACCGAAGGAAAGCAAGGCTTATTATTATGATTCCATGAAGAGGGTGAAGAAAGACTACACCCTGCTCAAGAAAGTTCTGGATGATGCTCTCTTCGACTTTGCACACAAGGGAGGAGGAGGAACTATGGTAAAAAGAAGTGGTGGTCCACGCTTCAAACACGTGACCGATTTCTGTTGCAGACAGCAGCCGGAGAATAGTGTGACGTGTGGCTACTACGTCTGCTGCCACATGGACGACTTTGTACGGGCGCGGAACACGTTTCGCAAACATGACGACTTACGCAAGTGGAGTAATAACCTCGAGCACAAGCCATATGACTGGAAGCAAGAGTTTGCACGCCTCCAGAATGCGTTTGCGAATATTATCAACAAGGACGTCGTCTCGGATACGGGGCTTTTCTACGCCGGCAATGACCCAAGGGAGGAACACGCCGCTCGCTCAGAGCAGCGAGTTCACCAAATCCCGACCCAAGACGACGCATTCGCCCACATGCAGCTAGGCCCTAGAGGAGGGAAAAAAGCGTGAAGATAGGCCCTTCGAAACGGAAAAAACATTGCATATGTATTGTGTTTGTGGTCGTGTATTCCCGAACTGGTCTACTTTGTACGCTTGTGGACATATTTACGTATTGGCACTTGTTATTTTCGTAGTCGGTTTGACAGATCTACTTATCGTGTGCGACATCCGAGAGCGCGAGCGAGGTGGCCTTGGAAGCACCGGGCACATAGGATGCCGATGCAACGAGGCAACGCCGCAAGCGCTATTAGGCCACAGTGGCACGCCCTACGAGAACAGTGACCGAAGGTCCACAGCGCGAGCAAGTTACACCGGCAAACGGTACCATCGTCCGTGCAAAATTTCCTAGAGGCAACATGCTACCATGGCAGCAAAAAGGGCCGTTTCTGCTGCCGCGGCAGCACCTTCGCACCTCCTTCCCCACACTACACCCAAGGGGTACACCCCCCTCCAGGACCCCTGGAGTACATAGAGGCTGGAGAGCGCCACAGTTGACGCGATCCTGTCGCAGCAGCACCGTGATAGGGCCTGCTCATAACAGCAGTGACGTGCGGACTGGAGAGCCCGTCACTACTGTATATCTTAGCAGTGACGGGCAGCAACTATAACACGTCATTGGTAATTATCTTACCAGTGACGGGCTCTCATACACGCCCGTCACTGATAAACATATCACTAGTGACGAGCGGATAGCCCGTCACTGATAACCACTTGCCAGTGGCGGATCACCAGTGACGGGCCTGCCCGCTCGTCACTGATGGGCATTTTAGGCCCGTCACTGGTGGCCTTTTCTGCAGTAGTGTCAAGTTACCACGTAAGCTTCATAGCAGGGAATGACACCAGCCAAATCATGCAGATGAAGGCTATAACCCCTACAACTCGACGACCGTACGACGTAGTACCGTGCTACGGAGGCAACTCCCCCACTCGATCGGTTTAGTTTAGTTTAGTGCACTACTGCAGTGCACGTACGTACAGACCGATTCCTACTTTGGCTAATTCTATCTCTCCCAGTTGACTTTAGGCAAAAAAAATTGCACGCAATTTCGCAGCAGTTAGCATGCAAACCTGCATCCAACGCAACTGACTCGTATATTTGTACACACAGTCTCCTAGCTTTCGGCCTGTATCCATTTCTGAACTAGCCATCCATCTACTACTACTAGCAGTGCTCTTGTTAATTGTTTCGGGAACAGAAAGCGCTATTTCTTCATTTCACTTTTAACTTCTTTCTCTGTACGTCTATCTTCTCAGTGTCTTCTGCCGCACTGCATTCTGCAAGAAGCTCAGGTGCCAAGAATGGGTGGCGTTCTGAAGGTAGAACAGCGGGTGAAGTTGCTGGTCGTTCTGGTCCTTCTGGCGACGATATTAGACGGCTCGGATGCGTCGAGGCCTTTGAAAGGAGAAGCGGTCCAATGGGCAGGCGAGCAGCACAGCAGCGCCCTTCTGGTTTCGGTTATGAGAGCTGCAGTGAGCAGGACGTCCGCAGGTCATTCTGGCTGCACCTACGACCCCAACACCACAAGAGGGCATTGCCCATGATATTGCCTTGTGTGAGATTGATCAGGCTCTGTTTGGAACGTAAGAATTGCACATGAGACGCTACGTTCTTACAGGAAATTAGAAAACATTCACAAGTTCCATATAGATAATTTTTCATGTTAATTATATGCTCATTGATTTGGGTTTGATTTATTTGTTGCATGCAATGAACTGTACACAGTAAAATGTTTGTGTAAAAACTTGAGAATATATATGTCCTGCAGTACTGTGCCCCAACTTATGCTCTTGAAATACGGTTCACTTGCTATACTGTACTTGATCTTTGCACAAGTCCAGATGGAATGTTGATAAGCAGTACCAAGTACCAATCACGTGCATGCACTGAGTGGGTGTCTACACTAAAATCTTAAAACTAGACACTGTTCATGTGTGCTCATTCATTAGGGTATCTCCAGTGTTTATGCCTTAAGTCGGTCTTAAGGTGGGATCCACCACATTTGTTATAGCTGACTTAAAATCCTGCAATGTATAAGGTCAGTTTTGGGTCTTAAGGTGGAGCCCGCAAGTATTTTATCAGTAGCTACAGTTCACATATTGTATTTTAATCCCTTGTGGGCTAGTCTTAGTGCAAAGGCCCGGTCTTAAGTTTTTTTAATTTAAGACCTTCTTCCACAATGCTTAAGACCTAGTCTTAAGCCTATTTATTTGCTTAAGACCTCTATTTTTCCAATATTGGAGATGTCCTTAGTTCCGAGAAATTCCTCCGAGAGTTTCATGGCGTGACTTATAGAAGTTGAGATGTGGCATCGAAGTTCCATCACATCTGGACCTCAAGACAAAATGCCCTAAAAGATAATGCCTTCATGTTCTATAGTTCAGCTAAGAGGCATGCATGGCGACATCGAGGAAAAAGATCTTCACTGCAACTTGCCATTACAGACGTCAGATTACTGTTATGACTTAGGATTCAAAAACTTGCACTGTAGAAAAACCAATGCAGAAATAAATAAATTTAGTCATGTGCATGGAGAAAACACCAAACTGATGAGTCAGAGGGGCCCACATATTCTGCTTTGAACTCCAACTCCAAGAGTATCAGGACATGAACTGGCGTCCCAGATGCATTACTAAAATATACTACCTCCCAAGAAGCAAACAAGCTAGGCTACTTTGTTCCCCTGCTGCTGTTTTTGTTACTCGAAACAATATTTTTGGCACATGAACCATCAGTTTCATGGCTTGTCAATGTCACAGGCCCAACCAAACATAGTCCAGCCAGTGGCTAGTCCATCAGACCATCATGCCATGATACTTAGCTGGGGTCCACTGGATCTATATATTTTACCTAGTTTAGTTCAGGAAAAAAATTCTAGTAATTGGAATACCTACTATAATTCCTTCGTGTTATCCAGTTCTTGCATGAATATGTTAAGGATGAATAACATATTGCACCTTCACAAGTGTTTGGCATCATGCCACGTTGCTGTGCTATTAATTTAATAAAATTATTAATATATAATCGTCTAAAAAAATTTAACTCTCAGTCAATCATTTTAAGCTTCAGATTTGCTTCAGGCTTTGTTTGATTGTTAAGGAGAGAATACCCTGGATAGAGAAAACATGGGTGAGATTTTCTTGGCCACTTAGGAATTCTGGATAGAGGAGTGAAGGTCTCGTGCGAGAAAAAAAAAGGGAAGAATTTGTCTTCAACGCTTCCGGCAGGAGAGATGGGAGTCCTGCTTCAGCTTCACCAACCAGTCGCAGAGCTCGCCAACACCGAGAAGACCACCGTCGTGACAGCATAAGGGCCTTTACGACACAATCAATAATTCGATTCATTTTCAATTAGGTCTTGCTCTAGCTTCTTTAGGGGTTATTACTTCCTTAGTAGCTCAACATATCGCTTCCGGCAGGAGAGATGGGAGTCCTGCTTCAGCTTCACCAACCAGTCGCAGAGCTCGCCAACACCGAGAAGACCACCGTCGCTGTCACGACCGAGACAGCCATGACCAACCGCCTTGAACGGGTGCTCCATGCTCATGGCTCGCTCTCAGATGCCACCCGCTAGAACTGGCTGCATGCATCCATAAGTACCGTCCATCAACCAAATCGATCAACCATGCAACGAACAAACAAGTTAATCAAGCGAAGTCTACGGCCATGGACCAATGAAACCTCAAAGCAAAAGAGCTCAAACCTAGGACAACATGTGGTGGCTAACGCATGTTGGCAGTGGCTT
The DNA here is from genome assembly GCA_019208055.1 of Stipa capillata. Taxonomy (NCBI): domain Eukaryota; kingdom Viridiplantae; phylum Streptophyta; class Magnoliopsida; order Poales; family Poaceae; genus Stipa; species Stipa capillata. The sequence goes on along the minus strand of JAGXJF010001585.1, from coordinate 135,691 downwards.
CGTCCAGACCCTGGCAGCAGCGACGGTGCTGCACCCGGGATGCTGCACCGTAGCTTGGCAAAGCGGCGGGCGGCAGAAGCATCACTTGATTCGCTCACTAGGGCCGTCTACCGGATCCACACTCCGTGGACTGCGCTCGCCACGCCGTGACCGAACGACAAGGTTCAGATCGGCACTCCTCAGGTCTACTGAAGAAGATTGAGAGGACGGTCGCGTGGTCCGCAGCATGGCGGCAGATGTCTGCGAAGCAGCACGACGACCACGGAGCAACAGAGGGGCGATGCTCGGCACTCTGTTCATCGTGTGTGGAGCTGGCACCATGCTTGACCTCGACCAGATCTAGACAAGAGCAACGGCGCGAGTAGCGAGCGAGAGAAACAGGGAAGGAAATTCACGTGTCGTTAGGAGTTTTTCTTCATCCCGGGGATTCGACCTCGTATGGGCCTGGTTTCTCCCTTTTCAAGCCTTAACCAAATGCACAAGTAGGCCATCTCGAGTTAAGTTGCTATGGGGCCTCTTTGTCCCTGAGATTGCACTGGGATCCTACGCTTTCCTCGGCTATCAAACAAGCTCTTAAGATTAAAAAGAACGGTTATACCATACAGATCTAAGGACGATGGAGATTGACTAGAACATAAAAATATTTCAGCTGGTTGTGCATAACCAACCTTAACATTTCGTCTTTATTGGACGGCTGAAATGGAGCATAATACTGTAGCTATTCTATGCAAATGTAGCTACATCTCTGCACATAACTAATCTTGACATTTCGTCTTTATTAGGCGGCTGAAATGGAGAAAGTAGCACGATACTGTGCCCTGCCGGATTTGCTTGTAAGGCCTTGTTTGGGATGATCGATTTCGCCTGGATCTTACCCAGGACTGCATATGGATCCTGGGTGAGAAGGTGAGGATGAAAATGCATTACTTTTTCTCAACAAGATGCATCATTGCTCTGCTAATACTCTGTAAGAGCGTAACCTGCAGCTTGATGGGAGTTGCGGGCCGGCCTTGGCACGTCAACGTGAAGCTGCAGGAGCAGATCAGGGCCATCAGGCACTCAGTGCTCACGAGCGTCCCGGACACAGGTACGAACTGTCGACCAGCGTAGATGTACAGGTGCTCGAAGAATTGTACCTTGGGCATTTGATATTGCTGCCTTTGCTGATCTCTGCTACTTCTGTTACTGTTACTGTTCTGCCACACCATGAGCATGGATGTGATCAATCTTTCTTTAAAGAGATCGTTGGCAACAGCTTTTGCTAATCACTGACTCGTCTGCAGCAGACTTGACATATATACGTGCAAAAGTAGTCCCATACAAGGAAGCCTTCTGCTCCATAACCGATCACTGTATATCCCACTAGCTCATGCTCTGCGGCTGCGACACACCGAACATGTGCCAAGTCTAGTACCATTCTCCGAAGTATGAACATATAATATAGTCATGAGTACACAAAGTTTGAAATTAGAAAGACATATCTACTGTTTTTCTGGTGGTGGGACCCTGTAACTTCGGCGCCTTCCTGGAGCACCTTGAACAATGTAAAACAAGGATTTTAACCCAGTGGAGCATCTACTGCATGAAACCTTCTGCTACTTGAATCTCCAGCTTCTGTAACTCCCTTCTGATGAATTGTTACAAACTGACGATTGCCACACCATTTGTCCTCGAGTTATATCAATCAACAATGACGAACATATAATGAAGTTGAAGGAACATTACATCCTTATGGATTGACAAATGGATTTAGCTCGTTAGCAGTCATATACTCATGATCAGTCAACACAGGATAGTGAAAATGTATGTTAGTCCTCTCTTTGCTCATGGCAAGTCGCATGTGAGAGCGGACAAGTTCCTCGAGAAGGAGGTTCCATTGCCAAATACATTCTACATACAAAATTCAGAGGAGGAAAATGGGTAAACTTCTCCGATGTTTGGATCACAAAGTTTTCTGTCTATGGTCTGTCTAGAATCTGCAAAATCCTCTAGGAAGCCGCCCTGCATGTACATCACTCTCCCGGTATGGATAGGAGGTGTAATTACAACTTGCCCTCTTACATCTTTTTGCACAAATCCTGCAGAAATGCATAGATTGCAGAATGCAAGGGTATGAGGCAAAAAAAATAATACAAATCTGTATTACTGGAGAGCAAGAGAACACTTACAGTTTAAGATTCAGTTAGGAAGCACTCTGTTGCACAGTTGAAGAGCTCTGTTGTTTAACAACTTCCTCGATAGAGGGTCCTTTTTCATGTACAAATTTGACAGATTCGGACAGCCTATTCAGAAGATTAACCAGTGCAATGACCTCATTTCGCTGCAGCTGGAACTGAATAATTACCAAGAAGAAACATAGTAAGACAAATCGCCACTTTGAGCATCTTAAATGAACTCAAAAGTTAGATTCATATAGTTTCGGAGAGAAAACACCATACCATTCAAAGAGACATGAATTCTTTTGCTCTCATGTTGAGAGCTAATCTCTATAAATCTGCTTTATTAGCGTAGAGCAGACAAGTTACCGGGATATTCTTTTAAGATATTCTCTCTGCTCCTATAACTATTTGAGTTGGTGGTGATGGTTCATCTGCCATCCCACCTCCGCTCCACTAAAGATAACTTCCTGACTGGTAGGACGATCTCTCCACGACTTCCACCATCTTGTTTTAAGATTTGCAGAATATGTCATATGATTATTTTTATGGTTTTCCTATTTGTAAGTTACCTTGTTTTTCTAACTCAATACCAGTTTTCGTGACCGTGGATTTGTATGGATACTGATTTATTTTTATTATTTCTGTAGCAACACTGGCATTCAGCTAGTTTTAAGAAAAATCTTTTGTTATTCGAAAGGAAATGTAGGCAACCAATAAGGCAAAACATCATGTGCTGGAACTTGGATCATACAAGGACAATATGTCAAAGATAGGAGCATGGACCAACAAATGCACAGGATATTATGTTATCTTGCAAAATGGTAGTAGGTAAAAGAGAAATGAACAACATACCTGCTGATTCAAATGGTTCTCTCCATCAACAGAGAACAGAATCTTCAGCGCAGTTCCAAGACCAAGAACCTGGAGCTTTCCCCATAATCGACACTTCTCACATCCAACACAGTCCATAATTGCACTACGAACAGAACATTGCAAACCATAAGATTTGAAGTTATGGAAATGCATAAGATGAATTAAAAACACAGAGATTCACAGACCTAATATTTCGAAATTGCTTCTGAATCTCCTGCTTTAGCTCAGGGCCATTTTCACCTTGCCAGAGTTTCGCTTCATCAAAAGGTAATGGGCATGCAGATCTTAACTTGGGGTTGTAAAGCAGTTGCTTCACTAAAGATTGTGTTTTCAAGTCCTCTTCAGGATTGCCAGTGTTGTACTCAGCCTGCTCAAGGTAATCTGCGGCCTAAAAGATAGCATTTAAAATTGTTACTCGCTACAAGCTTTAGGCCAAAGCAAGTCTACAGCTTAATCTTTAAACCATACGTAGTACTAAACTACTAATTAAGGAACAAATAGGAACCTTTGTCACTGCTCGAAGGACAAACAGGTATGTGAAGTACAGATTTTGGACACGCTCCGGGTACTTCAGAACACGGTCATACAACAAGGGAAGATTATGTCCCCACTGTAGTCATTTACACCAAAATTGTCAAAACAACTATGAAAAAGGGTCTAATAAACATAAAAGTGAAGCGTACAATAAAGGGTAAATACCAAGTTAGCGGATTCATCCAGAAGATAACTATAAGCAATGTGTACAGAAATTGAGGAGTGCAATCCTGAAATTAGCTTGTACAGTGCTTTCTTCTCCTGGCACATTTCTTCTGAAGGATCTGAAAGAAAATACAACGCAATTTGACAACGTGCATGATAATTATAGTGATCTCAGCAACGTAGGACACTCTAACATCTAACTTGAATAAGGCATGCCACTATACTATACCATAGAAGAGGAATAAATAAACCAAACACCAAACATAGTGTTAGTAATTTTAGAAGACAAGTGGCCTTAGTTTCAATTGTTGTACATTCTCTAAGAGAAGGATCATGCAACCAATGAACCTAATACTGATTCATTTAATATGCAATGCTCTCACCAGAATGTGCATATAAACTAAGGCAATCGATAGGATTTGTAATGCAAGTCCACAACAACAACAAAAATAATTAAAATGAAATAAAATAAACAGCTCAATTGCATATTGAGAATTAGACATCACGCAGGGTCAACACAACAAAACTTCAGAACAGGCATGTGGGGAAAAAACTGAGCACATATGCTTACATTTTGGACAATTTTCTTTGTAGATAGAGTCCCATATCCTTCTAGCTGAATCACCAGTATAACCAGTGTAACGTTCAGGATTTAGTTGAAGATTCACATAAGTCATCTCAGCTGAAATAGGGATAAAAGTTTGATAATCATCAGGTATATAGGGATAATAACAAAGAAGAATAAAAGGAAGCCTGATAAACTAAAATGAGGCAAAACAATGTACCATTGTCTGTCTCATCATCATTTGTCCACGGATTATCAGTTTCCACCCATCCTTTGAAAACTTTGGTGTCAAGGGTTCTATCAACAGTAGCCTCTCGTTTTCCTTCTTGACAGATCATATTTTCTGGAGAAAGGCCATTGTAAGGCTTCTTGAATGGTTCGGGGAATTCATTCTCTGGACACTCACAGACACTACAGTCCCTAAGCCGGCACATTCCATCATCAGGCCAAAAAGGGCAGTCACACCACAATTTAACCTTAAAAGGGAAACAAATGATACAAGACTTAGAACAAATGAATCATGATTTTTAATGTTTACTTTCAGGGAAAGCATTTTGGTACAACAACTATATCTGTCTTCCAGATTAGAACGCATGACATAGTATTCACGTCAAGATCCCCTACACATCTGATCCATTAAGCTTGATGCCCCAATAAAGCACCAGTACTCCTTTTTCCCTATCATGCCTAATTGATCATTTATTGCCAATCACAGAACAGAGACACATGAAAAAAAGGCAACACTCAATATAAATGGAATCCAGAACAGTCTAGTAAATAAAGTACAGTAAACCAATGGCCGAATCGTGCAGTTTTTCACTAGTCTCCCACATATCCAATTCAGTATTCAAATAGCACAGCATACACGCGCAAAAATGTCTCTATAGTTATGGAGAAATGCTCCAATCCAACATACACCACTCCATAATTCCAGCATGTCGAACTGGCTATCACAATTCACAACATCGCAACATACACTTTCCATGAGGCACTAAAGTCACACCTGAAACCGTTAAAAAAAAATCCTCACCTTGAAGTACCTGAAGAAGGGCAGCGTGACGAGCTCCTGCAGGATCGGGTGTAGCACCTCCTCGTTGATGGCATCCACCGTCTCGTAGTCGCAGCAGCAGTCCTCCACCATCCCCGTGTACTTCCTCGCACCCTAATGAAACACACAGCACCACCCCAAAAACCACACGGTCAAATCAACCACAAAAAAGCCACCCAAATCACGAGACCAACGGTGGAGCCTTACGGGGCAGCCGCAGCCTCCGCCGCGCGAGTAGGAGGAGATGGCCGGAAAGCTGCGGGAGCTCACGGCCACGGCGAGGAGCGCCACGAGGAGGCCCCCTGCTGCTGCCGCCCATCGACTCCGCCGCCGCCGGCGTATACCCACACCGGCGGCGCCGTTGGCCGCGGGGGCGGGCTCCGAAGCCATCCCGCGCCGGCGCGGAAGCTTCTAGAAGCGAGATCTGAACGGCTTCGGAAGGAGCAGAAGAATTTTCTCCCCGGGTAATGGCGTTGGAAATTATAGAGGCTTAGTATTAATACAGGGGCTTGATTAGGAGAATCCGCGTGCCTGCGTAGGCTTTAATTGTCGGAAACCGGCAGATCTGAGCACGGAATGACGGATCGGACGACGCGCGTAAGCCTGCGGCAGTTGGACGGCCACAGATGACCCGATGACGTGTCCGTGAACCTGCGGGCCGCCGCCTTTGGCCTACAGCTCATTGACCAGCTCCCACGACACGTTAACTTAACGTGGCTGTGCACCTGTACGCCTGCGTGGGGTGTTTCTTCGCGGCGTTAGCATGATACGTTAACATCTAGAAGGAGCGGAAAACAAGTTCACGAAACGATCGTTTTAAAAGCAAAATTCAGGATTTTATTTTTATTCGATTCAAGTTACTCTTGTCCTACAAATATGACTTTTACCATACTTTTGAAGTTTTGATGCACGTTATCAGGGCCCGTCAGGCCGAACAGGCCCTTGATAGTCCCCATAAGCACTACAACTTGGCTCATTACGTGACTTCGTATGCCCATACTAGATAAGCAGGGAGTTTTTTTAAATAATATTTTTAATCTAGAAATTTCAGAAATATTACGAAGTTCAAATTTTTTATAAAAATGGTCTCAATCGCCACGGGTGGTGGCGGTAGGGTCTTAATCGCCACGGCCCATGGCGATTTCTAGCTATCGCTAGCCCAGCTGACGATTCAATATGGAATCGGTACTTGCCATGGCGATTTGTCAGTAATCGCCACTATCGGTGGCCATTTCTCTTAATCGCCATGACCCATGGCGATTTCTCATAATCGCCACGACCCATGGCGATTTCTTCTCTTCTCCTAATCGCCACGTCCAGTTGCGATTTCCCCCTTGCCGACCGACCACCCAGGACGATTTATTATCGAATCGCCAGACGCCATGGCGATTTGTCAGTAATCACCAGACGTCTGCCATGGTGATTTGTCAGTAATCGCCACGACTAGTGGCGATTGGTCCCTAATCGCCACGACCTCCACACCCCATTCTGCTAATTTAAACGGGTGAGCAGACGCTCCCACCAGGTAGCTAATCTTCTATGAGTTCTTCTAAAAATTGTTGGTATCTCGGAGTAGATTGTTTTGATTTGGGAGGAGAAGAAGAAGTAGTTCGCGGATGGATAGCAACGATAGAGATAAGTCTTGTAATATTTTTCCTACTCATATGCGTTGAAACATTGAGATCTACAATTTTTATTTTGTGCAATAATAATTATTCGTGTAAATTACTAGATGCAAGTGATGCTGTTTGGAAGCCGAGAATGGACTACGAACTTCTTACTCGTGCGGAATGAGAGGTGGAGTTATAAAATTATGCGTTCGCTGATCTTTGAGGAGGTTCATACGCGTGCTCTTGCAGAGGTGTTAGCGAGAAAGGGTTTCCCTGGAATTACGTACAAGCAGGTGTGCAAGCGTTTGAGAGAGTTCCACAAGATGTGGGAGAGGGTGAACGAGCTTAGAAAACTACCTGGGGCGAAGTACACAAAAAGCGAATTCTGCGAAGGAACGATAAGTATCCCGCAATCTCAATACAATAAGCATTTGTTTTTAGTTCGTAAGCATTTCATGCACTGTTTTCATTTGATACATCACATTCTCGGTATGTAGACATATTCGGAGGATGTAGGGTTACTGAACTGCGAGATCCAAAACTTTGAGCATGCGGACCGATTCTGGAGAGACCCATTTGCTAATAGAAGACACCTAATGAAGATAACATTTGAAAAAGATGAACGCAAAGTTGCTGGACTCCCCCTCTGGCAAAACGTGGGCGCACATCTAAAAAGATGTTCGATCATCAAAGGATAAATGCACATCCAGTTCATCGAAAAAGGCGTCTACCGAGTGCTCGTCGAGTGATGAGGACTTCTCGGAGCTGTTTTGCTTCAAAGCCCCCGCTCTAGGGCCCCAAGCAAACGATGGCGAAGATGATTTCATGTAGTCGTATTAGAAGTGGTAACGAATAATTGCTTGTTCTACCTATGATATGTGCAGCCAACTATTAATGTGACAGTGTAACGTGGCTCTGTAACCTATGCTTGTGTAATCGGATTTTGATGTTAATTTGTTAGTCTAATATGGTTCATCGATCACTATGTAGAAATACGTAGCAGTGAATACAAGTGTACTAATTCATATAGTATGAAATGCTGGTACGAAATAATGTAGTGAAAGAAATGATAAAATGATACTCGTCGACGCCTAGCTTCATCGTCCCCTCTTCCTGATTAGCGACAGTGAGTACCTCGGCCTAGGCTGTCCCGCTCCCGCTCTACGAGCCCTGCCCACCCGTAGTGTCGGGTCTTCCTCCTCGTGGTCCTGTGTATCCTGCGTGGGCAATGGTGGCTGAGTCTGCTGCGTTGTGCTGAACTCCCAGGTGGAATCAACTCGTCCGCCTCGTCGTGGAAGCTGAAGCCATGAGTGTCGGGGCTGTCGAGGAGGTAGTCAAACGGACTAGCTGGTATTTGAGGCGGCACATGATCTGTACATAACCGGAATTAGTCAGCAGAACAATGTAAGGAAAAATAGCTTGTACGAGATGAGAATTGTTTTATCTTGTCGACTCATGAAGAGTGGGGACGCACTCTGCTGCCATGCAGAACCACCCGCCTCTGTGGGCCCCGGCGGCTGAGAGGAACGAGGCTGACGGTGCCTCGTCTGTGAAGGACGTGGTGGTCTCTGTGCTCCCTGGCTTGAGTTAGCCCTAGCAACAACGTCATTCCTGCGTGTGCACCTGAATATGTCCATGATCCTCCTAGTGTACTCCGCAACCCTGGACAAGCCTGAGTGGTGCTCGGAGCCGGCTGGGAGATGCTGAAGAATAGCGGTGACCTCTGTGTTCGCTGCAGTCGCCTGCTGTCCCTAAAGAGTGAGAATCATAGGTGCGCACATAAGTAATAAACAAATATACACGGAGAAGCGAAGCACGAATTTCACTAACCGCCAAATCCAGAGTTTCAGCTGCGAGGATCGGGTACATGTATGTCGTCTGTGCCGCCGCGTCATCAGGAGCCTTGCTTCCACGAATAAGGTGAATGCGCGTCCGTGGCAAATACCACTGCAAATAGGCGTCGAACTCCACATAGCGAAACGGCCGCTCCTCGATCAGGATGTTGTTCAGAGCAGTGTCCCACTGGGCAACGAAAGGGGCCATCCATGATGCCCACTGTGTCTCCCTAGTACCCCCTCCCTTGCGACTCCACCTGTGTGGCCCAAGCGGTAGAGCTGGGGCAAACCTCTCCGCAAGTGAGTCACGCCAACCGGCAGGAGTCTGGAACGGACCTACCGCGGCTCCCGCCACAGGTAGGCCAAGTAGGCAGGCCGTGTCCTGCAGCGTGACCGTCATCTCCCCCCAAGCAAAGTACAAGGTGTGGGTCTCCGGCCTCCACCTATCTACAAGTGCGGTAAGCAACGAAGCATCAAAAGGAAACCTCCTGGAACGACCCACTCTTGCAGCCGGGTCTCCGATGTCCTCATCGCCCACCGCCTCGACCATCCGTGCGAGTGGTAGTAAACCAGACCAAGCCAGCCTGTCAGAACAGAAAATAAGTCTAATTAGTACTGAAACACGATAATATAGATATAATCAACTAATGTACCTCTCGATCCACGACTCGTGAATCCTCCACGCGTGCTCAGGTGTACGAGTACGAAACACTCCAAGATCACGGTCTCCTGAAGTCAGCAGCCAAGACCGGTGCTCTCGATCCTCTTGATCATCTATAAGCTCGAAGCCAGCCATATACCTATTCATGTGATATAAAAAAACATGGAGGTATATGAAGTGCACAAGGTAAATATAACACGAATACATGAAATACATGAAGTCAAGAGTCCACGAATTAAACAAAGTACATATAACACGGATAGATGAAATACATAAAGTAGTTGAAGTAAATAAGATACGACGTTCAGAGGCACTAGCAAATTACATAATACAAAGAGTGTGACATAGACTACTGATGGCCTGACCCAGAAGCAGCACTAGAAGCCTCCTCTCTTCTTTTTTGGTCTTCTTTCATCTTCAGACATGTCTTCACCCGGTGGCCAAATTTCTTGCAATAGTTGCATTGTTTGGTTGGCCCACCAGCCTCCACCTCGTCCATCGTGTTATGAATACGGTGAGTCCGGCATCGTCCCACGGAAGCTCGGAGGAGGCTGAAATCGAAGACTCAGAACCGTTCACCTGAAGGTACCTACGTGAAATTATCCACCACACGAAAAACATACAGCTCGCCTGTCCAGGTATCATGGACAACCTCTTTTATGAAGTAGTACGACACAAACGGCCTCGTGTCCATCTTTGTCTTGGCAGCCGTAGCAAGGACGTGAGAGCAAGGCTTGTGAAGAAGCATGGGCTTGTTGCATGTACACATAGCAGAGATATTCGGTTCCACATTAAAAGTAACCTCCTGAGTAATCTCCTATGTGCAAACCCCAAATCCACTCTTCTGCTTCAAACATACCTCGAACCTACGTTGCACATTACCTGTGCGTCTGGCCTTGTGCATTTGCCCCTTCTTGGCCTTCTCCTCAATGAACAACATAGTCTTAGCACAGTAAGATGTTCCACTGAATTTTTCCATATGCAGTACAGCCTTTGCACGCCTTTCCTGAAAGTACCTCATTGTGCGGTGAAGGGAACCCTCCACGATGGCAACCAGGGGTAAACCGTGTACCTCCCTAAGAACAAAATTGTAAACCTCAGCAAGATTGCTAGTCATGATTCCATATCTAGCGCCGTCCGTGTCATGGAAGAGTGACCACTGCTCAAGTGGTTTCTTACTTATCCAGTCCGACAAGCACTTCACCCTGTTTGAAGCCTTCCTCCTAGTGTTTGGATCATCAACTCCCAGAAGGTCACAAAGCCTGTGTGTTATCTCCCCAGGGTTACGTTGTCTAACCTCCTTCTTCGTGAACTCGTCCAGTCTGCTCCAGTATGTGTCAAACTTCCTAGACTGGTTCTGTTTGCATAACGTTTTGAAGAGGTTCATCAACTGCTTGTTCTTGAATTGGCGATAGAAATTGGCGGCTAGGTGACACGTGCATCACCTACTCTGTATGTCATACCAATTGGAATCTTCTGACAAATCTTCCCCTTCCCTTGTCTTCGCTCTTCCTTGCTGAAGATGGTGAATTATTAGCAGTAGCCCGACATGCTGGTCATGAATAACACACACATTTGGTTAATCCTTCACAACACCTTTCTTCAGACACACAAGGAACCACAACCAGTTATTGTAGCTTTCGCAATCAGTGAAGCCCATTGCCAGTGGCACTAACTGATCATTTCTGTCTGCCCCAATTGTGGTAAATAGTGTCCCCTTCATTTGGCCTGTCATGAAAGTCCCATCAATACAAATAACCGGCTGACAATGTCTGAAAGTTTCTACGCATGGGCCAAAACACCAGAAAGCACCATTCAACATCATTTTTCCAGGAATGTCTATAGAGGGCAATTCGAGACGGCTAACAAATATCCCATCGTTCCTCTGGCCCAGTGTGTCCAGCAGGTATGGTAAATTATGATATGAATCGATGAATGTCCCAAACCGCCGCTCTAGTGCGATCTGCTTAGCCCTCCATGCCATGGCATAACTTATGCTATACTGGTATTTGCTTTCTATAGATGTCTGTATGAACTGTGCTGGAATGCAGACATTCTTCACTATTTCGTGATACATCAATCCAGCCACAAGTTCAACACTAATATTTCGATGGGTGTCAGGAACACCGTTTATCACACATGTGTGCGGCACTACCCTTCGTATGACCCACTACACTTCATACTTCCTCAGGGACACATACATGTAGCCCTCACACCCAAGACTTACACTTCACTGAGTATTGATCCCTGCAACTTTTCTACACTCCAAATGTCCTCTGTGTCGACATCGCTCAAAAGCTTCACCGCCTCTTTCACCTCTTTCTTCGTGTCATAGAATGTACCTTGGACAATCTTGTTCGATTTGTACGGATATCTATCGTCACTTGCGCCCTCAATATTCATTATGGTAGACATGTCTGTGTTTCACATACTAGGAATCGGATCGTTCCCTCCTTCTTCATCCTCAGTTTCGTCCTCTTTGCTGCTACCATCTTCGACATTCATCTGTTTCTCTCTAACAACGACATCATCATGCTCCATGATCTGCACTAGTTCCTGACGTATCTCCCCCTCGTCCACCGAACCGCTGAGGTATTCAATAGCTCCTGTTGCAGAAGGTCTAGCAGAAGGTCCACCGCCTTCCACTACAGTGCCTTGTTCGCCAACAACTTCATCTGCCGCTGGGCTGTTCTGTCCAACTTCATTTCCTCTGCCTCTGTCTTCTTCGGATGACACCTCCTTAGCTACTGTCTGGATCAACAGATAATGGGAACTCTTGCGTGCCTTACTTGCTCTCAACCAAGCCCGCCAAGATTTAGCGGGAACAAATCCCACCGGACATGCTTGCAAGACTTGCTAAAATACGCCTGCAAGGTTACACTTGCGACCTCCGGATCAAGACCAAAGGCCCGTGTGAACCATTCTTTAATAGCATTGATAGGGTATTTGTCTGCATCTTGCATACTTAGTCTCGTTTGTTGGAAGCTACTAAGATCGACAGAACCAGAGTCATCTATACGGATGGTACCAATACCATAGTAAATTATAAATTCGACTACTTCTGACATTCCTGCCATCCAAAACGTAATATTTTAGTCTATACAGTCTAAGATCCTGCCATGCGTGAAAAATTGTTCTACTCGATTTCTAAATATAGTACGAGTGGGTACAACTAAAATTTTATATACTACTTTCTGCACACAAATATTATAAAGTATTATTGAACTAAATAGAAAGTAAATGTTCAACCTCTAAATCGATGATGACTTCCTACATCATCTACCTAATCTACCATTTGTTCTGAACTAATCATCTATATAATCTACCATAGGTTTCTATTTAAAATACTACTCTATTTCTACATATTATGAGATCTAAATACTACGAATAACTCTACCCTAAATTTACCCCTGATTCTAGATCTACTATTATATAGTACTAAAAATATAAAATTGCTACAATAAACAGTGAAAGATTCAAAAAAATACGTCCAAATCGCTGCAGAAATACACCACACTTCCTCCCTCTCTATTTCCTCTTTTCTATCTTCTCCTCTCCCTCTCTCCCTCCCTACCCGAGCCCCCTATTCTCTCCTCCCGTGACAGCCTCCAACTCCTCCTCCCCTCTCCCTCTCGGGTGGCGACTGCGCTAGCTTATATAGGCCAGGGAGTATCGCCACCACCCGTGGCGATTGCGCCACGTGGCTTGGTGGTTGGGCGTTCGCGGGCAATCCGGCTGGGGATTAACTTCCAATCGCCACGACAGGTGGCAGTTGCGCGTTATCGCCACGGGTGGTGGCGATAGCATTGAATACCGTCAGCTGGGCTGGCGATAGCTGGAAATCGCCATGGGCTGTGGTGATTAGGGCCCTACCGCCACCACCCGTGGCGATTGAGGCCATTTTTGTAAAAATTTTGAACTTCGTAATATTTCTGAAATTTTTGGATTAAAAAATATTATTTAAAAGAAACTCGATAACCAGGGCAGTTATCTCTCTCTCTAAAAATAAAAAAAAACCGGGGCAGTCCATTCGGGATTTCCAGAGTGAGCAAAAAAACCCAAAAACCAAAACCAGGACCAAACACCGAACCAAATTAACCAAATTTTTGGTTAATCTGATGTTCGGTTAGTATTTCGAATCTTATTATAAAAAACCGAATTAAATTCAGGTAGTTTAATTTCTGTTTTACGGAAACTAAACTAACAAGCCCACACCAACCAACACCTATTTAGACTTAGCAGTCCTCAGTGCCCTAGATCAATTTACTCGAATTGACCTAATCCCGATGCTTCACAGCAAAACAAAGCCGCTGACAGACAACCTAAGCTCTCTGAACAATGCTACAGATCTAGAGCTCACGCTGTTCGTCTCGATCGTGCCCTTATCTAGTAGTCTTCTCTATCCCACTACGGTCTCCACCTCTTTCTTCTCCGGCTATCGTTGCCCACCGCCTCTTCCTCCTCTGCCTCTTCCTCCTTCGGACACCGTCGGGCGTCACCCACAGCTAGACGTCTACTAGTCCAACGCTCACCACACACAACTACTGCCATCCTAACTTACTTGACATTGACACCTCGGCCACAACTAGCTCCTCGTCGCCTCCTTATCTTCCACCTCTCCTCGTTCTCGTTCGGTTTTCTTCGGTTTAACCAAAAAACCGAATAGGAATTCCGTTTAACCAATTGCTGGTTTCTAGAGACTTGCAAGTTAATTTAGTTGTTGTGTTTGGAAAACCGGGAAGATCGAACCGGAAAAATCGAAAGGACCGAATGCCCACATGAATTTTAGGGCCACCAGATGACATAACGATTTGTCGTTTGATCTCGTAGTCCGTTTTCGAGCAACGCGTGTGCAGCTTCTCGTGGCTTTTGCTTGCTTTGATTTTGCATGTGAGCTCTGAGGTCAAGCCCATCGGACAGTGCACCCAGGCCATCCACTAGCTAAGCGCAAGTCAGTGCCTTGCTCCGTTGCTTGGCCTTTACAACCGAGGCACATGCTGCACATAACCGATATTACACTGGTATTGTTAACTCGCTGAAGTGATCTTAAAGCTCGGAAAAATCATTTACACGCTAGCAGTTCCCCAGAAATTATAAGAAGTTTGAAAGGATGCGGTAGTGTCTAGTGAATGTCAAACCCTCTGGGCTTCTGATATGAATAAAGCCACGCGCTATATATAGGGATATTGGGAGATAAGTGTACTACTACACTGTTCAACGGTTCAACTTAGTAACCATGGCATCCATCAGCTTCTCCCTTACATTCCTCCTGCTCCTCTCTGGTAAATGCTCCATTTGAGTGTGAATTTCTCACTCATACTAACTCAATCATGCATTTTCTACTCATGATTTCCGAACCTTCCAAATACACACCGATAAGATGGCATGTTTCGTGTCTTGGTACGACTAGGACTTCTGGTGCTTGGGGGACGATCGAGCACACACTAAGCAGCCTGCAATCTCGCCTGTGCGCGAGGAACATACATCACCTGCTGCGACCACCCTGACGAGCAGCTCTACGGGTGCACCTGCAAGTGCGCGTCGCCAGACAGCAAGGGTTGCGTCGTCCACCGCGCCGACGGCTCGATCGAGCGGTGCTGAAAACGCATGGAAGGATATGCTTCCTTGTTCTAGTCTGTGTTTGCCGAGGGACTTCTTAAGATGGCCGGTGGTGCTGGTTTACTGTAGTGGCGAGTAAGAGGGCTTGCTAGTGCGTCGCTTGTGTCAATGCCTAGTTTTGGTGGATTGGCAAGAGAGAGGGATCAGGGATGACGCGAAGCTGGGGCGAAGCGAGACGAGACAGCACATTTCATGACCCGGGGAAGCGTATTCCTGGTTCTACGTAAATCACTGGAGAAAGCGTACTCGGTAATAATCAGAAAACCGTTCTGTTATACTGAAATCCGAGACAGGTACGTGATTTGAAAATGTCCTGTTCAATAACTTGGACTTCTCTTCACGATTCCACGTGATTTGGGAATCAAGTGACTACTGATCATTAAGCTCCATCAAATTAATTGGAGCGATCCATAATTAAGCTTCGAAACGTGATTAATATTAAACATGCAAACAAGCTTTTTTCCACAGGTATGGAACTCCTCCATTCTCAGCTACGGAAAGCTTGGGGCCTGATAGCTATTTGTCTGATATGGAACATCTGGCTCTCAAAAAACAGAAAGGTGTTCGACAATATTGAAGTCACCGCTCAAAATACGTCGTCAGACTTCAAAGACATGATACAACTATGGCTTAAAAGACCCCAAAATGAGGAGATCAAGAACAGTGTTGTTGAGTGGCTGAACTTATTCGGCTCCAACAACATGGTCTTCTAATAGTTCTTAGTATATTGTTATTGTTTTGTCTTCTCCTTCCCTTATAACATTTCTATGCATGAAGATGCATACACCTGGTCCCTCCCTCATACATTCCTCTCCCAACCTCTCATGTACCTTGTTATCTGTTGTCTTACTATTACCTAAACTTAACTCAAATAAAATAGGTAGGGTTTCCCCCTTCCATTCCTTTAAAAAAGAACGTGATTAATATTCCGCCAGCCGCATGATTAACTAGTCCACGCTAGAAATTATCAAACATACAACCTAAAGCAACTTCGCCCAATTTTTTTTCCAAGTTAATTATTGATCAATAGCTAGGACCTCTTCACGATTCCATGTGATATGGGGATCAAATGACTGATGATCATTAAACCCATCAAATTAACTGGAGTGCTCCATAGCTGTTATGGGATATGCTATTTTAAGCCGCAGATCCATCCACCACCACAGAACATAAAAGGATCCACCCAAGTAAGCGATTCTCTGACTTTTGGCCTCGGTTCAAATTCAACGCATGCGGATCGATGCCAAGCCTGGCCCATCTCAGAAATCCGACGCAAGTGCATACATTGATGTGTATACATGCCGACGCGAGCTTGCGTCAAATCTAGTGAAACTGTGAGCCGCTGCTCGTCGCGCACCGATCGAGTCAGAGAGAGCGGTGGGTCCGAAACAGTTTACGTCCCGGCAGGCACAAAATGAAGCTGCTGCCACGCCAGAGCTTCGCTATGTAAAGGCTGCATTTCCGGGCACTGCCAACTCGAACCACACGACGCAACGCAACACGAAGACATGGCTTCTTCCTCCATGAATCTCTTCACTCGTCTTCGTCCTCCTCCTCTCTGGTACGTGCGTCCATATCCATAATTTTTATTTGGCTTTGTCATAATAATGTTGCTTATGATAAAAAAATATAACAATATGTGCTACAGGGTAGCCCATGCCCACCTACAACTACTGCAGAGCGCCCAAGTAGCCGCATCACATGCGTTCGATCTCATCGAGTCTTCCTGCATGGCTGCGTGCGCCGGCCTTTCGGGCTTTCATGGTCTGTTGGTTTTGATTTGGAGTTGAATAAAGCTGCAAGTTTGCCATCGAATAACGAACGGAATGCAAGTGTGTGTTGCCATGCTTTGGCAGTACTGTAATTCCGTGCGAGTTCATATAGATAATTGAACAAGTCACTCTTCGAATAAATTGCCCAGCAGAATGTGTTGTGACACACTGACACATAAAACTTTTTAGGACATAAAACTATTTAGGCGTACAATACCGGTAAATTTTAACGAGCGTGACCATAATTTTGACCAGATTGCGTTGGCTTACTCACTCTTCATGAAGAACTGTTGGCTAGTTTGGGTAATTAGCACTTCCAGAAAAGAATTGAATGGGTATGTGTGTCGAAGGTCACTGACTCTAGACCCAAGGCTGCAACACTTTTTTAATAGTTGTTGCTCTGAACCTAACTGCACACATTACTTGACAGCTTTTTCACCCGTGTTGCTTGCCTACCGAATCTGCGTCCCGTGGCACTGAAAATGGGCCTTGCGCTGCTTGTTTTAGCATGACGTTCAGCGAAGAATTTTCACCATCCAGTGTTTTGATTTGAGCCGGCGACCTCCTGCACCACAACAAGGTGTACTTCTTCCCTAGAGATCATATAAGCTTTGCTTTCCGCGGTTGTTTGATCCTCAGTTGGAAAAAAACTGTCAGAAGCACTACCTATTTATTAAAAAAAACTGAACATATATGTATATAAGATAGAACAAGAGAACTGGTCATTCGAGACCCCTCATCACAGGCGGATAAGTAAAATCCGTCTCTGTTATAGCAGATCACAGACGGTTTGCAAAGAAGAACGCCTGAGTTAAGTCGGAGAGACGCGAACCGCCTATGATGACAAGATATTACAGACGGTTTTGTTAAAGGACCGCCTGCAATATGTAGACGACATATCACGTGCGATTTTTGTTGAAACCCGCCTATGATAAGGTGTCCATTTATTACAGTCTGCCAGACCAAACTCCTTGTCTTCAATATTCTGTTCTTACACACAGCAGTAGTGGTGGCGGAGCTCTTGCGATTTTTCACCTTGGAGATTGAATTGAGCCCAAAAGCTCTGGATTTAGAGAGGATATTGCATATCTCTTTCATATTGGTGATCTAAGATTAGTGATTGATTTAAAAGTTTCATTAATTTGCTAGATGTAATGTGGTAAAGAGAGAGAATGTAGATCTAGCTATGTTATGGAAAATTTTATTTGGCTTTCTTGAATTTGAGGCATAAATTGGTTTCAATTAGTATATTGAGGATCTGACTAGCTAATTTAGAGTAGCAAAATGATATATTTGAGTCGTTTAGATTTTATGAAAGATAGATATTTGTATATAGAGGGACTTGCCCTCATACCACTAGTAATTTATTATTTTAGAATTGATTTATCTTGTCTCGTATAAAAAGATGTTGTAATTGTCGAAAGGTTGTATAAAATGAAATTTTTTAAAAAATTTGATATAGTAAAAACCCATGTATTAATGGTATGATTAATTAAAATTTTATTTATGTCGTAAATAAATGTGTAATTATTGGTAGGTCATATCTTCGTGAATGAAATAAAATATTGGTAATAATCATTCACATGTAGTAAAAACATTACCAACATAGTAATTATTGGTTATGAAATAAAAAGATGATTTGTAATTATTACTTACATGTAGTCAAAACCAAATAGTAACGATAATATTAACTAATATTGTATAGATTAGTTGGTATGCACTTTGTGAGCCTCAATATTTTACACAAATTAATTAAATTTATTTAATTCATCCTGTAGATGGACCGAAACTAGATGTATGATGGTAACCGCTCAAGTGAACGGTACCTTAGTGGCGTGTTAGATTTCATAAGAGTCGCAGAAGAGCATAAGGCCATGTGGTATCTGCCTATAATCCCCCGTCTTAAGCGTTTATTTGCGACACCAAAGGATACAGAACTGCTGCGTTGGCACGCTGATAAGCGCAAGAACGACGGAAAGCTTAGACATCCTGCTGATTCAATCCAGTGGAGAAATATTGATAGAAAATTTGAAGATTTTGGGAGGGAACTAAGAAATATAAGGTTTGGCCTGAGCACGGATGGAATGAACCCTTTCGGAAACATAAGTAGTCGTCATACCACCTGGCCAGTGAATTTGTGTATTTATAACCTTCCTTCTTGGTTGTGCATGAAGCGGAAGTACATTATGATGACGATACTTGTGCAAGGACCAAAGCAACCCGAGAACGATATAGATGTTTACCTAGAGCCATTGATGGAAGATCTCATGAAATTGTGGACCCATGGGGAAGATATATTTGATGCTCACAAGCGAGAGAACTTCAATCTGCGCAGCTTGCTGTTCTGCATTACAAATGATTATCCAGCCCTTGCTATCCTTTCTGGCAAGAGTATGAAAGGGTCAAAAGCATGTACTAACTGCCTGGATGATACGGCTAGTCAGTGGCTTAAGCATTCGGGAAACACCGTGTACATGCGTCACCGTAGGTTCCTTCGAAGAGACCATCCGTACCGTCGAATGAAGAAACAATTCAATGGACAAATCGAGGACGGTACACCTCCAAAGCAATATAGCAGTATGGAGGTACATGACATGGTAAAGGATATAAAAGTTACGTACGGAAAGGAAAGCAAAATAAATGCTACATGATGCGGGCATCACCATGGACAACACCACTTCACGTTCAAGCCCACCTCCACTTGTTGGACCAATGACACGAGCTCGAGCCAAAGCCCAACATGAGGTGAATTTTCTCCTTGGTACTTTTCCATTTGGCATGAACATGAATGGTATGCTTCCTAATGCACCGACCTTTTGCATGCTTAGGTACGAAGGATTGTCCAAGGTGGAGGACAGCGGGACCGAGGGAGGGACTCCAAGCTTCAAGCTCAACCACGCCCGGACTGCTACCTCAGACTCTCCGGACGTTCACTGAGAAGGAAGGCCCGGACTGTCCGGCTGAGGCCCGGACCCTTCAGATGTGGCCGGACCTTCCACCCGGACCCTCCGGATGAAGGTCCGGATCTTCTCTGGAAAGCCCGAACCTCCCACCTGAACAGTCCGGATGAGGGTCCGGATCTTCTCTGGAAGACCCAGACTGCAGCCCGGACCCTCCGGACGCTCGGTGACGATGACATAGCACCTGGGTATCATTAAGGAGAACAAAGCCGGCCCTCTGGATATAGGATGGGTTGGGCCGACTGTTCGGAGTCCTTCTACACGGGGACGCATCATCAACTTAGAGTACAAGACATAAACATATACCTACCCGGTATCTCGGGAATTAGTCATAACCGATTAGAAAATCTACTTGTAAACCGATCCGGACTTGTGTAACCTGCCCCTGCCGCCTATATAAGGCAGGGCAGGGATCCCCCGACCGGTAAGGCTTTCATAGAGACGATACACAGTCAAACCCTAGCTAGCAACCTAGAGAGCTCCTCTCGAGGTCTTGCGGCATACGGTATACGAGCAATACAATCCACTAAACACAGGACCTGGGTATTACCTCTTCCCGAGGGCCTGAACCTGTCTAACTCGGTGTCCCGTGTGCACCCATCTAGATCTGCTACAAGTACGCTGCCCCATATTCATTATTGCCGGATCAAAACACCAACAGTTGGTGCGTCAGGTAGGGGCAGTGCGCATAGATTCATCTGAACAGATCCAGATGGGTTTTTCCAACGACAATGGCGAATTTGCGCTAAGCCGATCCATGAGGTTTGTCCCCCTGGATTCTGTTGCTGATCCAGGACAAGTTTTCCGATTCGGAAAATTGGACTTCATCGCTGACAAGCTCGGCAAACTTCGCCTCTGCGACTAGGCTTCCAGCCGGTGGGCGAAGGCTTTATTGCCTTCCCCACTAGGACTCTCCTCCGACTCGATGGCTCTAGCGGCCATCTCCGAGGACAAGGTTACGCAAAAGGCGGATCTACTGCTTGGACACGGGTTTTCACCCGTCGAGCAGGGATCCCGACTGGTTGGCACAATCGAGTCTCTCTTGCCCATCCTCGACTACGACTCGGACGGCTTCGAGAGTTCAGGAAGCCATCACCCTTCTCGGGAGGTCTTCATGCCTGGCTCGGCAGCGCTGGTAGATAACGGTGACCCTTCAGTCCCCATCGCGGGTTAGACTCCCGATCAGCTAGAAGCCATTCGGCTCCGTCTTCTCGCCAAGGAGGAGAGATTGGCCGAGCAGCAGACTGTGCTCACTCGCCAACACGAGGAGAGACAACGTAACAAGGGCATGCGAGACTGAGGACGTGAGGTCAACAACGCACTCGGCATGCGTGAGAGGGATGTCGTCTAGATATTTCTGCATCACAGTCACAACCTCGTCGCCGCCACAGTGGCGACACATGTCATCAACAACCGCGACGCCACTGGCAGGATCGCTAAGTGGGCAATGAAACTAATGGCATTCAGCATAGTTTATACCCCCGCACGGCCATCAAGTCTCAAGCTCTTGCCGATTTCATTGCTGAGTGGACGGAAGTCCAATCCCCGCCCTCTATTATCGACCTCGAACATTGGACGTTCTACTTCGACGGTTCACTGATGCTTCAGGGCGCGGGGGCTAGCATCATGCTCATCTCTCCGAAAGGGGAATGCTTAAAGTACGTGCTACAGATCCACTTCCCGACATCCAACAATGTCGCCGAGTATGAAGCCTTACTACATGGGCTACACATTGTGACCTCACTTGGAATTCGCCGGCTCCTTGCCCGTGGAGACTCCGAACTGGTGGTCAGACAGGTCATGAAGGCATGGTCGTGCAGAGACCCCGTCATGGAAGCCTACTGTCAAGAGGTACGCAAGCTTGAAGTCAAGTTTGACGGCCTCGAGCTCATGCACGTCCTCCGCCGAGACAACGAGGCTGCAGACGCGCTCGCCAAGCTGGGGTCCAGTCGGGATGTCGTTCCGGCTGGAGTTTTCCTCCAGGAGTTGCGTACGCCCTCCATCATGGTGGAGACGGCGTTCGAGACCGAAGAACCACACCTCAAGGGACCCGATAGCATTCAACAGACTGCGCAAGAGATCTTGGTTATCACTGCCGACTAGAAGACGCTTTTCCTCGACTATATCCTACGGGACACGCTCCCACAGGATCAGACCGAGACTTGGCGCCTTGTGAGGCATAGCAAGGCCTATGTCGTAATCGAAGGTGACCTCTACAAGAAGAGCACCTCCGAAATTCTCCAGCGGTGCATATCTCAAGACCAAGGGAAGCAGCTGCTGCACGACATTCACTCGGGAGTCTGCGGGCACCATGCGGCGCCAAAGTCGCTAGTCGGGAAAGCCTTTCGACAAGGTTTCTACTGGCCAACCGCTGTCTCAGATGCTGAGCACATTGTGCGCACTTGCGAGGGATGCCAATACTTCGCCCGGCAGACATACTTGCCGGCTCAGGCACTCCAAACTATCCCAATCACGTGGCCCTTTGCTGTGTGGGGTCTGGACATGGTTGGTCCCCTCAAGAAAGTTCCCGGGGGGCTACACACATCTCTTCGTCCCCGTTGACAAGTTCACCAAGTGGATTGAAGCTAAGCCAGTTGCCACGATCACTGTAGAGCGGGC
Source organism: Stipa capillata (assembly GCA_019208055.1). NCBI lineage: Eukaryota > Viridiplantae > Streptophyta > Magnoliopsida > Poales > Poaceae > Stipa > Stipa capillata. The sequence goes on along the minus strand of JAGXJF010001585.1, from coordinate 113,271 downwards.
CGTCGAGTTCTTCCTGGACATCATATATCGGTTTGGCGTCCCCAACAGCATCATCACGGACAACGGCACTCAGTTCACTGGCGGCACCTTCTTTCAATTCTGCGACGACTACGACATTGGGCTCAACTTCGCCGCAGTGGCACACCCACGCACAAATGGGTAGGTTGACCGTGCCAATGGTCTAATTATGCAAGGCATCAAACCTTAGATCTTCCAGCGCCTAAAGAAGTTTGCGGGTAAATGGGCAGTAGAGTTGCCTTCAGTACTCTGGAGCCTACGAACTACACCCAACCGGTCAACCGGTTACACCCCTTTCTTCATGGTATACGGAGCCGAGGCCGTACTGCCGACTAATCTAGACCATGGATCCCCGCGCATCCGCGCTTACAATGAGGACCAGTTGGAGGAAGCAAGACAAGACGCCATTGACTAGCTTGAAGAAGCACGAGAAGTCGCTTCCCTTCGGTCGGCCAAATACCAGCAGGGCTTACGGCGCTATCACAGCCGACATGTACGTGGGCGCGCATTCCACGTTGGCGACTTAGTCTTGCGCCGAGTCCAGTCCAACAAGGACAAGCACAAGCTCTCGTCACCAAGGGAAGGCCCATACGTGGTCACTGAAATCACTACTAGAAAAAAGGTCATCCGTTCATATTATCACTGACGGGCAGGGAGAGGCCCGTCACAGTTGTTTGTTATCACTGACGGGCACCGGGTGAACCGTCAGTCGTGAATCTACCAGACGTTCCAATTTGCGTGGGGAAAGTCATCACTGGCGGGCAAAATGTATGACCCGTCAGAGATTACACAGCTGCCGGCGACGAATTTTACCAGTGACGATCTTGTTTTCTTGCCCGTCAGTGGTACTTTAGTCATCATAGACGGGCGACCAAGCTGCCCGTCAGCGGTAACATTGTTACCGGTGACGGCTATTGTCAGTGACGGGCCTGTAGGACGAGCCGTCACCATTTTCTGCCTCTTCGCTGCTATAAAAAACACATACCCCACCGAGCGTTTCATATTCCTCTCGTTCTCTCCGTTCATCGTCTTCCTCCCCTCACCGTCTCGCCACCGGCCGGATCCGCGATGGTGCGGGAGCAGAAGACCGAGGAGTTTCCTGAAAGCGCGTCCTCGAGGAAGAGGGCCCGCCACGAAGCTCCCCAGCAGGTACGTCGTTCTCCTCGCATCAAGATGTTGAAGGAGAAGGAGCAGATGGAGGAGGCGGAGCAGTTACGTCGTTCTTCTGGCGCGGAGCTGCGCGTCGAGCCCGTGGAGGAGGACGACGCCGCTGACGCCGTCGAAGAGGAACCCGTGGAGGAGGACGACGCCGCTGCCGCCGTCCAAGAGGAGCCCGTGGAGGAGGGGGACGCTGCTGCCGCCGTCAACGAGGAGCCCGAGGACGAGGACGACGCCGCTGCCGCCGTCGAAGAGGAGCGGCAGCTCCAGGAGGCGATACGTCGGTCCATCAACTATGAACGCGCCAGGGCCGCCATCATAGCCGAGGAGGACCGCATGACGGCGGAAGCCGTGAAGGCTTCCCTCGCCGATGCCCACGCCGCGGCCGCCGCCCCTGCCCGGGAGGGGAAGATGAAGGACGTCGAGACAGGAGGACCTTCTGGCTCGGAGCCGCGCGTCAAGAATCAGAGAAAGAAGGAGAAGATGGTGTGGGTTATCGAAATGACGGACAAATGAAAAATTTCTTGTCCTTGTATTTTGCAATCGGATGAAATGGATGAACTATCGATAGCGTACTAACTTTTTTTCACTATGGATGAATCGGATGAACTATGGATGAACTATCAGATGAAATGGATGAAAAATTTTGTTGTCTTGTATATGTGCATTGTTGATGTCGTTCTATATTTTTTTTGAGCCGGCAGAGCTTACCACTGACGGGTGAAACTCGTTCGCCCGTCAGTGGTATTATACCGTTGACGGTTGGAGAACGGCGGCCCGTCAATGATGACTTCCCCCCGATTTTTCACTGAGCGGTTGTAGCGTTACCACTGACAGGCGGCCCTTCTTTGCCCGTCACTCATAAATCATGTAAAGTAAAAAATTTAGCTACTCCAGCTTATCCCGAACACAGGGCCCAGACCCCCGAGACCGGGCCGCGCAGAGGACCGGCCAAGGCCTATCCCTAGCACAGCGCCCAGCCCCACGAGCCCAGGCCGCGCACGAGACCAGCGGTGGCTAGAAGTATCAGTGAAGGTTATAAGGAATTCGGAAGCCGAATGCACAGCTGTCCTTTTAAGCTAGTGCGCGCGCTGCTCGCTCGGCGAGGTGGGACTAAATATCTGCGGTACCAGCGGTTGTAGCGTTACCACTGACGGGTGATACTCGTTCACCCGTCAGTGGTAGTATACTGTTGACGGGTGGAGAACGGCTGCCCGTCAATGATGACTTCTCCCCGATTTTTCACTGATCGATCAACCTTCTGGACTGTTGCCTCCACCGCTGTGTCTCTTCGCCTCCTCCCGCAACTCCTTATATAACCCGCCTCCCCGTTCATTTCATCTTCATCTCCATTCATCTTCCTCGCCTAAACTCTAGAAGCGCCCGCACTCCTCTCATCCTCATCGTCTCGCCGCCTGCCGGATCCGCGATGGTGCGGAAGCTGAAGACCGCTAGGATGTCGAGTGCATCGGGTTGGCACGCCCGCGTGCCCGAGGAGTTTCCGCCTCCTCAAACGACTCAGACCCACCGCCACGAAGTGGTGCCACGCCATCAGTTACGTCGTTCTCCACGCATCCAGATGCTGAAAGAGAAGGAGAAAGAAGGAGCTTCCCTCGCCGAGGCCGCCGGCCCTCCCGCGACAATTAAGTGAAAACTTTCGTATCTTGAATGCAGAAAGTGTATGTATTTTGCTATCGGAAATGGATTATCGATGGCGTACGTACTTACTTTTTTTTCACTATGGATGAATCGGATGAAATGGATGAACTATCGGATGAAATGGATGAAAAATTTGTTGTCTCGTATATGTGCATTGTTGATGTCCTTCTATATTTTTTTTGAGCCCACAGATCTTACCACTGACGGGTGAAACATGTTCGCCCGTCAGTGGTATTATACCGTTGACGGTTGGAGAACGGCGGCCCGTCAATGATGACTTCCCCCCGATTTTTCACTGAGCGGTTGTAGCGTTACCACTGACAGGCGGCCCTTCTTTGCCCGTCACTCATAAATCATGTAAAGTAAAAAATTTAGCTACTCCAGCTTATCCCGAGCGCAGCGCCCAAACCCATGAGACCAGGCCGCGCAGGAGACCAGGGGTGGCTAGAAGTATCAGTGAAGGTTATAAGGAATTCGGAAGCCGAATGCGCAGCTGTCCTTTTAAGCTAGTGCGCGCGCTGCTCGCTCGGCGAGGTGGGACTAAATTTCTGCGGTACCAGCTTTGTAGCGTTACCACTGACGGGCGGCCCTTATTTGCCCGTCAGTGATGATAAGTTAACACTGACGGATCCTTGACTGATGCCCGTCAGTGGTATTCCTACCTATATAACTCCAGCTCTGGCGCGAAAAACTTTCTGTGCCCGCGCGTCCCAAGGACCAGCTGCGTGCACCGCCATCGCCAGCTAAACTGCTGCGGCCCGCGCGCAGCCCTATTATCTCCCGATCGAAGGCCATCTTCATTCTCTCGAGCCCGGCCTCTTGATCGATCCCTCTCTCAAAGATTGCTGGCTACCCGGCGGGCTCCTGATTCTCTCCTCCCCCCTCTCAACAGGCCAATTTTTCTCTCCTCCAGTCCCCATCCCCCTCTCAAAGACCCCAGCTGCCTCCTTGTCAACATCCCTCTCCCCGAAGGCCCACGATATCCGTCGCTCCTAGCTCCTCTAGGGTTTTTAATCTCTAACATGGTAATAATTAGTACTTTATTTTATTCGCCTGAGAGAAGAAATGGCTAATTTAATATATTTATTTTATGAAATTATGTTTATTTTGACTTAGGGATCGATTGATAGAAGTTGGATGTATGGAGATCGTGCCACACAGAGTTTCGTCACCGCTTTGAACGAGTTTCTTCGAGTCGCTCAAGACGATATGGCGATCAAGGGAAAAGCGAAGATGTGTTGTCCATGTCGTAAATGTAGTAATATGCAAATGTTATCGACGACGGGGGAGTTGCAACTACATTTGTTGACGAAGGGTTTCATGGAAGGCTATACACGTTGGACATGTCATGGTGAAGAGAAAGAAGTTGCAAACCCAGAGAAAGAAGTTGCAAACCCGACAGAAGCGGTGGACCTCGTTGAGGATGAGCACGGCGTAGCTATCGAGGAAGAAGCTAATTCACAATCTTCAGAGGATAGCATGGGGAATTTGAATGACATGTTGCATGATATGGAAGAAATGACTTCGACCCCGGAGAATGAAAGAGAGTTCGCAGAGTTTGTAAGATTGTTGGAAGACGCGAGAGTTCCGTTGTTTGTTGGATGTAAACTCGAGCATACGCGGTTGTCCGTCTCGTTAGAACTTCTAAAGCTAAAGGCAGCGTACAACTGGCCGGACACAAGTTTCACAAAATTATTAGAGCTCCTTTCCAACGTTCTCCCGGAGGGGAACGTCTTGCCTACAAGCACTTACAGGGCAAAGAAGGTTATATGCCCTCTCGGATTGGACGTTGAAAAATTCCATGCGTGTCCAAACGACTGCATCTTGTACCGCAGAGAGTACGTAGACCTACGAAGATGTCCGGTGTGCAAGACATCCCGGTACAAGCGTACTGCAAACCAACTCGATCGTGACGAGGACGACGATGAAGCGAAGGGCCCCCCTGCGAAGGTTTGCTGGTATCTTCCTGTTCTTCCCCGTTTGAAGCGGTTTTTTGCCAACAAGAAAGATGCAAAACGAATGCGTTGGCATAAGGAGGGTCGAATTGAAGATGGAATCCTGAGGCACCCTGCCGATGCATGCCAATGGAGGGCAGTGGACGATGCATTTCCAGATTTCGGGGGGGAGGCGAGAAACATAAGGTTTGGGATGAGCACAGACGGGATCAATCCATTCGGCAACATGAGTAGCAGACACAGCACATGGCCAGTCCTTCTATGGATGTACAACCTTCCTCCATGGCTGTCGATGAAGCGCAAGTATATACACCTCTCCGTACTCATCCAAGGGCCGAAACAACCTGGAAACGATATCGACGTGTACATGCAGCCAATGAAGGAGGAACTAGAGACACTCTGGCACCAGGGGGCTGAGGTTTGGGACGCTGAAAAAGTAGAGTATTTCCAGCTACGAGCTATGTTGTTCACTACGGTCAATGACTATCCAGCGCTCGGAAACTCGTCTGGCCAGAGTGTGAAAGGATACGAAGCTTGTGTCTCGTGCCAAGAAGAGACTGCGAGTTCATTCTTACAGAACTCGAGGAAAATCGTGTATATGGGTCACCGAAGGTGGCTGGCCAAAAACGATCCATGGAGGCAGTGCCCAATTAAGTTTAACGGAGAAGTGGAAAATCGTTCGAAGCCGGTGGAGAAGACCGGTGCACAGATATACGAGATTGTCAAGGATATCGACATTGTACCCGGAAAGACACAAGAGCTCCGACCGGGCATCTGGAAGAGGAAGTCGCTATTTTGGGACCTGCCTTACTGGCAAGTTCTACACACCCGTCACAGTATTGATGTCATGCATGTCGAGAAAAATGTGTGCGACAGCTTGGTTGGTATTTTGCTGAACATTCCAGACAAGACAAAAGATGGTGTCAAGGCACGGCTTGACATGGAACAGATGGGCGTCAGACCAGAGCTGTGGTCCGAACAGATAACGTCAAAGACAAACAAGGGTGATTTGAGAGTCAAGACGCGCCTACCTCCCGCCTGTTACACCCTGAGCAAAGCGGAGAAGAAGAGATTGTGCGAGTGTCTTGCTGGGGTCAAAGTTCCTTCCGGATATTCGGCAAACATAAAGAAACTTGTATCGATGAAGGACTTGAAATTAATTGGTATGAAATCTCATGATTGTCATGTGATGATGACACAGATCCTACCCATTGCAATTAGAGGCCTAATGGAGCCAGGAGTCCGCAAGACCGTCACCAACCTTTGTAGCTTTTTCAACACGATCTCTCAGAAGTCAATTAGCCCAGATCGCCTTCATAAACTTAAGCAAGAGATCGTCATGACCATCTGCGAACTAGAGATGTACTTCCCTCCTACATTCTTCGATATCATGGTACATCTCATGATACATATCGCTCCGGAGATACTGAGCCTAGGCCCCGTGTTCCTACACAGCATGTATCCTTTTGAAAGATACATGGGCATTCTGAAGCGCTATGTTCGTAACAGATATCGGCCTGAAGGAAGCATCGTCCAAGGCTATGCTGCTGAAGAGTGTGTCGAGTTCTGCACAGATTACGTGGCTGAACATCGACCTATAGGTGTGCCAAGTTCGCGGCACTCGGGTAGACTCATTGGTGTCGGCACACTCGGAAGAAGACAGTACGATCCTTTACGTACCGATCGATCAACTGACTTCCATAGAGCACATTTCGTGGTCTTGCAACACCTGTCAGTGGTTGGGCCTTACATAGAGATGCACCAGCAACTGTTGCGCAAAGAAAACCCAAATAGAGGACTTTATTGGATCACAAAGACGCACAACGCGCAATTTTGCCATTGGCTAAAGGACTACTGGTACGGAAGGGAACCGACCTGTGAAGAAGAAATAATCATCAAATGGTTGGCAAGAGAACCCATGACAAACATCGTGACATGGCAAGGGTATGATATCAACGGATACACGTTCTATACGGAGGCCCAAGACCGGAAAAGCACATATCAAAACTCCGGGGTGACGATAGAAGCTAAAAGTAGTATTGATGGCCCGAAATGCAGGTACTACGGCATCATCGAAGAGATTTGGGAACTTGACTACACCGTGACCAAGGTCCCGGTGTTTCGTTGCCGATGGGTGCACCTGAAGGACGTCTGTGTCGAAGATCAGAACTTCACCACGGTGAATCTTCGGAGTGTCGGGTCCAAAGAGGAACCATTCATATTGGCTAAACAGGTCGCGCAAGTGTTCTACGTACTGGATCCATCTAATAAGAAGCGCCACGTTGTAAGAAAAGGAAAAAGGAGTATCGTTGGAGTGGATGGTGTAGTGGACGAAGAAGACTACGACCAATTCGATGATCCGGATACCGAAGATGAAGATGAGAAGACAAAGAAAAAGATGAAACGTCATACCGATAACAGTGCCAAGCCGTACGTACGTACTGATCATAACGAAGGACTGACATATCAAGGGAAGAAGCTAGTCGATGACGATGACGAGAACGACGGAACTTAATATAAGTGTTGACATTTATGTGATGTAGATATGTAAATATATATGTGTGATCGAGATAACTGTTGTCATTTATGTGATGTAGATATAAATATATATGTACATGTGCGATATAAGTGTTGTCATTTATAAGGATATGCAATTTTGATTATGTTGGAAGCCCAGCAAAGTGATGAATCCTTTACACTTAGCAATTTGGTTGGATGGATGGAAGTTGGATATGATGAGCCAATTTTATGTTTAATTGGTTGGATATATATATATGATGGATGGATTGCTATGGTTACCATTTGTATGCGATGTTGATCGAGATTACCCACCTGAGTCTCAGGTGACAAACTCAAGCTATCCTGTTCATTTTCAGGTGACAAACTCAAGCTATCCACCCGAGTCCTAGACTCTGGAAATAAGAATATGAAGTTAACACTGACGGGCCTTTATTAGGAGACCGTCACTGCTAAATAACACTGACGGTCACTACATAAAGGCCCGTCAGTGTTAAGTAATCATCACTGACGGGCAAGGAGCGGTAGCCCGTCAGTGGTAACGCCACCGACGCTGCTGCCGCACATCTTTAGTCCCACCTCGCCGAACGACCAGCGCGCGCACCAGCTTAAAAGGGCAGCTGCGCCATCGGCTTTCGAATTCCTTACAACCTTTACTCATACGTCGAGCCACTGCTGGTCCCCTGCGCGGCCTGGGCTCGTGGGCCAGGGCACTGTGCTCGGGATAGGCTGTTGTGCCCGAATTTTTTGCTTTATATAATTTTGTTCACTTCTATTTTCCAGCAAAAACCAAAAAATACAGGAGTGGAGCAGGCAAGAAATTTTTTCTAAGTGTCTACTCCTATATATAGAACACACTCATCACTGACGGGCCGAAAAAAATACCCGTCAATTTTACATACAAGTGACGGTCACCGCATAACTGCCCGTCAGTGGTAAAGCTAAATTTTTTTACTTTACATAACAACAACTGTTAGAACTTAGACATTTTAGGCGCACACAACAACAAATGTTAGACATGAAGCAAAAAATTTAGGCGCACCAGCCTTATACCGAGCACAGCGCCTAGACTCACGAACCCAGGCCGCGCAGGGGACCGGCCATAGGCCTACCCCGAGCACAGCGCCCTGGCCCACGAGCCCAGGCCGCGCAGGGGACCGGCGGTGGCTCGTAGTATCAGTGAAGCTTGTAAGGAGTTCGAAATCGAGAGGCGCAGCTACCCTTTTAAGCTAGTGCGTGCGCTCCTCGCTCGGCGAGGTGGGACTAAAGTTGTGCGGTACCACCGTTAGAGTTACCACTGACGGGCACAAAAGCGAACCCGTCACTTGTATTTATGAGTGACGGTCGCCAAATGGTGCCCGTCAGTGTTGATCAACTTAACACTGACGGCTCTTGTGTTGTGCCCGTCAGTGATGAGTTTATTCTATATGTAGGACCCGACACTTAGAAAAAATTTCGTGCCCGCGCGTCCGATCAAGACTAGCAGCGAGAGCCCTAGTTAACAGTGCCGAACTGCTGCCGCCGCCGACGCCGACGAATCTGCACTGCTCCGCGCGCGCTCCATGGATCCCGCCGCCACCTCCTCCACTCCCGCTGCCGTCGGGGCCGCCTCCACCGCGCAGGCCACCGCCACCGAGGCCACCGGCACCGAGGTCGCCGCCACCGCCTCCTCCTCCTCGCACTCTGGTGCCGCCACCTCTTCCTCCCACTCCGCCATGCCCGGGTAATTCATTTTCATTCCTTTGTTTCTTTGGACTGATCTGCGCATACATTTTCTATTGATCAAGCATTCTTCATACATTAAGCAGAAGCTACAAATTTAGGGTTTGATGTGGCTTTTCATGCTCTCAAGCCCAACCCTATCGATCTTTTTCCTTTGTCAGTGCTACATATACGTATTTTTTGTATCGTATATGAATTATTGAACTTGAGTTAATTCCACAGAAATTATTGGCTTTTCTGATACGAACTAGATTGGCTTTTATATATATATATATGTATGCACACAATGTAGTTAGCTATTTCATATCATATCCATGCATAAATATGCAAGCCTTAAGAAAATAGAAGCATTGCTATAATTCCTGGCTGTTGCATATATATAAGTATACCTATGAATGCATTAGTGTTAGTTATTTGTGTAGTACACGTACGGATCTAGCTAGCTTGTTAAAGGGAATGAAGAAGATTGAAATATGTGCATGGCATTTTAGTATAGGAGAAAATAAAAGTACTTATAAGAACTTGAAATAAGTATGTTTATTATAAACATATTAGGTCTTTATTTAACCTAGTTCATATATGTACGTAAAAAAGAGGCTCTGGACCGCATAACCCTGGGGATGAGGTCGAGGCCGAAGGTGTAACGGCACCAAGAAGGCAGCGCAAACAAAGAACGGGGAACAAGCTGCCGACGCAGACCTTAGTCATCACGGGGGTCGACCCCGACACAGGCGCACCAAGTGAACCACGGAGCTCGGCGTCGAAATTCAACAACGCCTGTGGGGTGCTCGTACGGGAGAACATCCCGATCACTACTTCCGAATGGAACCAGGTGCCCCGGTCAGAGAAAGATGCCTTGCTGACTTCGCTGTTTAACCTGTTCGCTGTCCCAGAGCACCTGAAGGAGACGGTGAAGCACCACGTGGAGATAACGATGTGTAATGCTCACAAGAACTGGAGGCACATTGCGACCAAGGAGTACGTGATGAAAAATCGCCATCCGGGAAGAAGATGGTCGAAAGTAACTGATGAGCAGTGGGACCAATTCATCGCCTCGAGGAGCACTGACGAGTTCAAGGCCAAGAGTGAGAAGAACAAGGAGCTGCGAACGAGGAATAAATTCAACCACAGAGTTGGCAGCCGCGGGTACGCCGGGATAAAGAGCAAATGGGAAAGAGAAGATGCGGCACTGCGAGCGGCTGGGAAACCAGTTCCTTTCGAGGAAATATCGGAGCCTCGCGCCAGAAACTGGGCCAGGGGTCACACGAAAGTGAACCCGACGACTGGGGATGTGACGTTCCCCACGGAGGAGGTCCAGGCGGTGTCCAATCGATTGGTACTCACTCGACCTGTCCTGTCAATCCATCGTAAATAACTTGCTTCCTAAACGCTCGGTAGTGAAATATGGTACGTCTCTATTGCAGGTACAGTTGAGCCAGCAGGAATCGTCTCAAGATTCCGTACATTCCGAGAGGTGGCAAACACCTCTATCGCTTGCTCTGGGAAACCCAGAGAAAACTGGGCGTATACGAGGTGTCGGTGTAGCCGCTACATGGGATAGAATCTTTCCCAAATCAGCTGATGCCGCCCGCCAAAGGAAGAGGAGCAGGCACGAGGCTTTAATGGAAGCGATGATGGAGAAGGCAAGAGAGGCGGCGAGACAGGAGATCAGCGAGGATTTCCTGAGACGGTCGGAAGAGGCGGCACGAGAAGCGGCAAGACAGGAGTTCGCGAGGCTATATGGGGAGCTGCCACCCACGCATCGTGCGCCGAACGTTCTTGGAGGGAGCAGTTGCGCCTCTACCAACGCGGCCACCTCCGATGGGGTAGCTACAGCGTATCCCTACGAAACCCTAAATGTAAGTTCATGGCACTTAGTAGGATGTTTCATACACATCTTATGTTTCAAACACTGCTCTAATGGCCGAGAACCAACCTTTAACTGTTCCACAGGTGCAGGTGCCCACGAAATGCCGATTGGTTTATCCTGTGCCGGGCGCCAATATTACCGTCGCACACGGCCTACTGATGCCAGCTTCTTCGGGGGCCATGACGCACCATCAGAGAACATCGGCGGACATGGTGAAGGTACAGGTGGATAGGGTAGTGGCAGAGTTCGGTGCCATGACTGTCCCCGTACCTCCTGAAGAGGATGCGACCACGCTAGGACAATGCCTGATGACCTTCATCCAGTGGCCGAAGGTTCAAGTGGTTGTAGAAGGGGCCTCGACTCGCACATCTCCGGCCAGCGCCTCTCCATCAACCCGGATATCTCCTTTGGCCTTGAGCCAAACACATCTGTCGTTCGACCGGAGAGACGAAGACCCGATGCCAGCCCAAGAGGGGCCGGAGGCAGGTGTCACTCCAATGGATGTTGACCTGCCACCTGTCGATGCACCCGAGCCGTCGAGAACAGAAAGACGCACCAAGCATAGGCAGGACCCAAAGCCAGCGGAGCCAGACAGTGCGCAAGGTGCCGCGAAGAGTACTTTATCTCCAGGCACACTTCACGGCGCAATGCAGGAGGCATTTGCTGGCCCTACGCCTAAGGAAAACATAATACATACGGAGAGTGATCCAACAGCGGTCCAGAAGGCTCCAAAGAAAAGGAACACCAAACGGGGCGGCACCTCAAAGAAGAAAGCAAAACAAGATAGCGCCGCTAAGTCCCTGTCCTACGCGTCAACTCCCGTCTTTAAATTGACAGCTAGGCCAGACAGGTACATGCCTGGACAGCCGCTCCTCCCAGACGATGAGGTACAATCTTTGGGACTGGAGGCAAGACGGCTGCATGACATGATCGTGCAGCATGCGAGTCAACCGAGTCAATATGTATTGTACATCACGGTCGAAGTGCCACGAAGCTATCACTTTTATCGAGAGTTTGACTCTCCAACATTCACGGTCGACTTTGAAGACCTCTGGTACATGTACAACCTGAACAGGCTGGAGACCAATCTGCTAAGGGCCTGGACACTCTGGCAAAACAAAGAGGCCATGCGCCTCAAAGCGGACGTTGGGTTCATCGATCCGTGCCTCTTGCAGGATCGTCAAATTGACGAGGCCGAAGAATCGGTCGTCGAGTACATCTTCCAGGCATGGCTCGCGCAAAAGGACAAGGATGCGATACTCATGCCCTACAACCCCCCGTGAGTTGTTCACTAATTCTGTCAATTTTTTCTCATCTACGTAATAAAATAGCTAAATGTGTTTACATGCATGTCATCTCGTCTATGCAGCGACCATTGTGTCCTTATCACCATAGTCCCCGATTGGAACAAAGTATTTTACTTTGATTCTCTTATCCGAGAGAAAGGACTACCCGGCGGGACTTCTCGAAGATTCGGCGGTGCATTGATGGGGCGTACGTCAAATTTAGGGCATGCGGAGGGATGGCGTGTCGGAAAAAGCCAGCGCCTAAGCTCACCCACAAGTTTGACTACCCATGCAGGCAGCAACCGCCGAATAGTGTGACTTGTGGGTTTTACGTTTGCGCACACATGGACGCGTTCGTCCAAAGCTGGAACCCACGGTCCACCGAAGAAGACTTCAAAATCTGGATGCAGCATGACAACTACGGCTACTTACAAGATCAATGCCGCATCAGAGATGCGTTTGCGTACTTCCTCAACCAGTACGTCGTCCGGCCAGGCGGTGAATTTTACGCCGGCGTAGAGCTGCCCCCAGCCGCTACATCTCATCATTCTGAGGACTAGTTGTACAAACTTATTTGTTTATTCAGACTTATCAAATAATATTGGTTCATTCATTATCAACGTAGATTTCTACCTTATTCTTGTTTCAATACAATGTTGTTATATTGTGCCGTCTACTATCTTCTTGCAGGATATACATCTTCACGATCATCGAACGACTCCTCCGCAACATCATAGAAGCTTGATGACATATTTATTATGAATTTCAATGTGCTTGGGTGTAATATATGTGCATTAATTTAGATTTGTGAATTTCATATATTGTGAATGTCTTGTACTATGTTGTCAATATATATGTGCCGATTTCTGAAGTTCATATAATTATGAATGTGCTTTTGATGCTTTGTGCCTCGCAGTTGGGGCTGCTGAGAGGCTGTGTAGCTGGGGCTGCACAGCTTGGGCTTTTTTACAGAGGGCATGGCTAGCAAATCCTGAGGCTAGCCAGCAAAAAATGGTTCAGGGATGCAGGATATGGTCATCACTGACGGGCGCAACAAAGAGAGCCGTCAACGGTACAAATCATAACTGACGGGCAGATAATCCAAACCCGTCACTGGTAACCAATTATCACTGACAGGTCAAAATACGCTACCCGTCACAGGCAACATATTACGACTGACGGGCAGGAAAAACCGACCCGTCAGAGGTAACTAATTATCACTGACGGGTATATATTTCGTGCCCGTCACAGGTAATAACTTATCACTGACGGGTTACTATTTCGTGCCCGTCACAGGTAATAAATTAGCACTGACGGCTGGAAATTATTGACCCGTCACAGGTAACAAATTAGCACTGACGGGTCGACAATGGTACCCGTCAACGTTAGATGTCATCACTGACGGTGCCTCTCTACGCACCCGTCAGCGATGAGTACTACAGGTCTTCCAATGGCGTCCCCCGAAGAGGTCATATGTGACGGGTCCGTGTTTACTGCCCGTCAGAGAAAGTGTGTTATCTGTGACGGGCGTTAGCACCCGTCAGTGGTAACATACGTTACCACTGACCATTAGTTCCTGACGGGCGCTCCACCCGTCACAGGTGGGCTATTCCTGCCCGTCAGAGATGACCTGTTCTGTAGTAGTGAATACTACGCCCGGGGGCTTACCGGCTGAAGGATACGGATGGCAACCTCATCACTAGCGCCTAGAACATTAAACAGCTACGTCGTTTTTATGCTTAAGTTTTGTACTTTCATATTTTAAGTATGAATGAATAAATATTTTTTGCTCCATCTGAGCAACCCTCGGGGCTTCCTATTGGCCTACTATGGATGCTCACGGCCATGCATAGTAGACACTCAGGGGGCTACACCAAACCGGGTGCGCCCACGCGCACTCGGGCTCTTCTCCTTCAAACAATTATTTTAGTACTGTGTAAATAGCTCGGCGTTAACTCTGTCTTCGATCGCCGGTCTATGCCACAACCCTGCGCTACACGAGAAACAGCCCACGGCTAATCTCTACGCAATGGGGCTACGACGGGTCGGCAAGAGCACACACAAAGGGCTCACTTACACACGGACAAATTTTTACGAAAAGGGAGATTAGCAAACACAGAACAAGTTAACCAAGACATGCATAAACAAGTTACACTCGGCCTTCCTAAGTACTTAAAATGCATATGGAACGGTTCAAGTGTTTTATGCCTACTTCTACAGATCAACACTATCGGCGAGGGTGTTCGCTGTCGACTGGACCTCCTCCATCAGCACAGAAAACTCTTCGTCGGTGTATCGGCGGCAAGTCCTTCCCCAATTGCTCCTACGTCGAGCGATGGCTAGTAGGACCTCGCCACTCCAAACGCCAATTGGATTCCGGACCGTGTCGACTCCTTCCGCAAAGTCTTTGCCTACTCAGGCACTCGCTGAAGGCGCTCCACGACCACCTCCGCGTGGTCTGGAATCGGGTCGGTTTCCCACAGAGCGTCGCAGGCCATCCGATCGGCCGCCTTCAAGGACCCGGCCGTCTGGTGTATCTTTTCAAGGCGTATCTGGAACGCTATGGAGATATTACAAATACGTTAACAAGATACTTGACAGGTTCCGACTGAAGCAGACGCGAGTCAAGTACTTACCAGCGGTGAAATCCGCGGCTCTCTTGTTTGTAGACTCGGCGGCATTCAGAGCCCTCTTCAGGCAGCCCTCGGTGGTAGCTTTTTCCTGCTCAAGTTGCTCAACACGAGCCCTCATCGCCTCGAGCTCTTCCCTGAGCTTGGAGGCCTCGCCTTCAGCAACTGCAGAAGGTGTTACAAGAATCAACACGACGAAAGTAGAAAATGACCAAACAAGTTCAAGCCCATTACCTTGAGCCCTAGCAACCTCGCTACTGATGTCCTTCTTCAAGGACTCGATCTGGGCCTCCCTCGCGACCACCTGCTCCTGCATCATGCGGAGGGTGCCCTTCAGGTTGTCCCACTTGGCCTGGCGCTGGTCGAGTCGATCGAAGGCCGGGAGCTTGTCCTGAAGGAACTCGGTCTTGTCCCTAGACCTCTTGGTTAAATTCTGTAAAAATGACAAATGACGTTAGCTACTCGGGAAAAATCATCAAGACCCTCCGCTCGGTTCCATGAACCGAGTGGAGGCTCGGGGGCTACACCCACTGGGTGCACTAATCGTGCCCCTAGTGAGGGATGTACAGGCTAACAAAATAACCTCCGCCCGACTGCTCTAGTCGGCCGGAGGCTCGGGGGCTACACCCCAGTGGGTACACTGTCTGTGTATTCACGAAAAAAGAGATGAAAATACAAGGACAAAAAGCACATCTTCATCAACGGCTGGAGCTTGCCGTTCACCAGGTTGGCGCTCTCCTTCACGGTATTCAACAGCGCCGGGAGCTGTTCGCCGAGTTGGGCGGCAGTGTTCAGTGCCTCCTCCCACTCTTCCGACTCTCGGATGTCATCGATTTCCCACAGAACTTCAACCGGCTTCGAGGGATCCATTTGCGGACCCGAAGCGGTTGGAAGTCCATGTGGTAGCTCGGCGGAGGCGGCGACACGCGGCCAATGTCAATCTCCTCCACCGGTAGCACCAAGTTCCCCCTGGGATCCGACGGGACGATCTGCACCCGACTCGGACTCGCCCGCTCGGTTGCAGCGGGAGCTCGTGCTCCGGCCCTGGACTCCTCCGGCTGAGGCGCAGGTGGAGGGGTCGGAGATGCACCGTCCTGTCAGGAGGAGGGCTACGACGAAGCGACACTTATAGTCCTCGGGGGAGATGATGGCCGAGTATCTGATCCCGACGCACCTTCGCCTTGATCGGACCCCTGGGCACTCGGCCTACCTTTTGGAATATCCCCCGGTCTACTCAGCCTACAAAGATGGCTAGGGTCGTTATCACTTTTCGCCATACAAAAAAGGCAAGGGGCGCTCATTCGGCAACGTACCTGGTGCACCGGGGAACGTGGAAACGCCTCCTAGGCTCTGGGGCCCGCTGCCCCGGTGCGGCGTTCGTCGGAGCCGGTGCCGTCGAAGAGCTGCTCCGCCCCCGAAGGCGGCTTCAGCTATTCGTTTCCCCCTTCGACTGGGGAGAACCTCGTCTTCAGCCGCCTGAGGATTTTCCTCAGCGGCAGCGGTTGGCACCGCCGGGGCCGGACGGGCAGAGGAGCTGCCCTGTCCCCCCGAGGTGGCGTCGGTAGCCAGTCTCCTCCTCCTTCGAATGAGGGGGACGTCATCCTCCTCTTCCTGAGGGCCTTCTTCAGAAGCTGCCACAGTTGGCGGTGGGGCGATGGGCTCCCCCGCTGCGGATGTTCTCCCTTCGATGATTCGGCACCGGCGGTAGATTTTCTGGCCCTTCCCTGTGGTGGCTGACCACCGCTGGGGCCGCCGGTGTACGGTGGCTGGTTCCAAGGCTCATCCTCTGGGTGAGGAGTCTTGGAGCCAAACCCGAAGAGATCCTGCGAAGTCGGGTTGCACAAACGCAGTCCAAGTATGACTCGACTACAGCACAAACTGCAAATAACAATGTCAAAAGATTGATCACTCACCTTGCTTGGGGGGTTGGCCAGACTGAAAGGCACCGGGTGCCCGGAGGTATCCAGGTTCGTTCCTTGGGCCATCAACCTCCCGACCCGGCGCCGTATTTCTTCTTCCGAGAGCACGTCGGCTGATTCCCGGGTCACATCCTGTTGGTTGATATACTCGTACATCGGATGGACCCTTAGCTTCGCGGGCTGGATCCAGCGGCTGATGAAGGTCGAGATGACTCCGACCCCGGTAACTCCAGCCTGAAGCACTTGGACGAGGTGCCCTTGAAGGACTTCGACCCCAAGGCACTCCCAATCTCTCGGAAGCTCCGTCCAGCTCGCCTTGCACTCGGAGGGTTGACCTTCGAACCTCGGAAGTGAAGGCTCGAGGTTGGAGCAGTAGAGCCACGCCGAGTGCCATCCCTTGTTGGATGACTGGAAGGGCAAATCCAGATAATTCTTGACAGCGCCGGCCCTCAACTGGAACCCGGTGCCCCCTACAATAGCCGGGCTGTTCTTGCTCGTCTGGGGCTTGACGATAAACAGCTATTTCCACAGGGCGAAGTGTGGCTCTATTCCTAAGAAGCACTCGCGCAGGGTGATGAAGCAGGCCACGTGCAGCATCCCATTTGGATTAATGTTCTGCAGCTCCAATCCATAGAAGTACAGCAACCCATGCAGGAAAGGGTGGGCCGGAACTGAGAAACCACGAGAGAAGAAGGAGGCGAAAACAACAACCTCACCCGTGTTGGGAGTGGGGAAATCCTCCCCGTCGGCGGCACGCCACTCGATCAACTCTTTTGGTGGCAGCACCCTCGCTTCCACCAGGGCTTGTAGCCTGGCCTCCGTCGCTGTGGACTTCGCCCAAGGCGTCATTGGATCAACTGGATAACTCTCTTCGTCGAATGTGGACTGCGGCACCGAGCTCTCCTCCTCTCCGAACAAATCCACCTCCTTGATGATGGTGGGCATCCAGCGGTGGCGAATCAGATCTAGGGTTTTTTAGAGTCTCGATCTGAATTCGGCTGTCTGAGATGGGGAGCGGATGGTCGGAGCACTACACGGCGGCGCAGCGAGCACTATGCGGCAGCGAGATAGCTGCTGAGAAGGCGGCGGCTCAGATTTGGGGCGAGGCAGCATTTTTGAATTGGTGAGGTGCGGGGAAGACGAAGAGGCTGTTGGGCGCTGAGGAGACAAAGTGTGAAACGGAGCAGGGGTGAATGGTCCGCGCTGTCAGTTTTATAAAGGAGAGACAGCCTGGGCGACGTGACTTTTCCGCTTCCATGGAGCGACTCTTCCACTTCCACGGCGTGACATTTCCGTTTCTAGTGTCTGATTGATATGGGGTTTCAAACGGTTGGCCTTCCGAGGTTAACGGTTGTTTGAATACACCCCAAATAAAGAGCAACGATTACGTGCCTCCAACGGGCCGCTAGTCGGTTGCCGAACAACTTGGGACCGAAATGTTACAGTTTGAAGGGTTTCGATGGTTGACCTCCAGGGGTCCACAGCCACTTGAATATACCCGAGTGAAGGGCGGCAGTAATGCGCCTCCAGTGGGCCACTAATCGGACACCGAACGACTTGGGACCGAAGTGCTATAGCCTGTGTTCTGGTTCTGACGCGAATTCCGAGGGCATTTCCCTAGAGGAACACTAGTTGGACCTGAGCCACTCGGGTAACCAGGTGCCACTCGGGAATTCAGTCGGTATTCATGGTATGCCCCCCACTAGGTCGATAGCCAGTCTCCATCCGCTGGAAATGACCGGATACCACCAGGACTTACCCGTTATTAGCTCACCTGCCATGATATTCCTACCCTACGGGTGAATATTACTCGGCTTATTACTTTTATTCCACAAGAGTTCTATGAGTCCCTCACAATTTTCCTGCAAGCAACAAAGAGGCACGCTAAGGCAGATACCACTCGGGAAACTTGCCCAAGGGAGAAGGCAAAGAGCACTTGGTTTGGGCAGATGCGTTACCAAGCCAAGTTGCAGCTAGATCGTGAAGGACTCGGGGGCTATCGACGATGACATAGTACCCGGGTATCGTCAAGGAGGACAAAGCCGGCCCTCTGGATATAGGATGGGCCGAGCCGACTATTCGGAGTCTGACTTCTACATGGGGGTGCATCATCAACTTGGAGTACAAGACATAAACATATACCTACCCGATATCTCGAGATTTAGTCATAACTGATCAGGAAATCTACTTGTAAACCCATCCGGACTTGTGTAACCCTGCCCCTGCCGCCTATATAAGGCAGGGCAGGGATCCCCCTACTGGTAAGGCTTTCATAGAGATGATACACAGTCAAACCCTAGCAACCTAGAGAGCTCCTCTCGAGGTCTTGCGGCATACGGTATACGAGCAATACAATCCACCAAACACAGGACATAGGGTAATACCTCTTCCCGAGGGCCTGAACCTGTCTAAACTCTGTGTCCCGTGTGCACCCATCTAGATCTGCTACGCGTACGCTGCCCCATATTCATTATTGCCGGATCAAAACACCGACACCCGAACTGTCCGGCCCCAAATCATGACAGTCCGGATCTGCCTGCGTGCAGAAAAAGGGCCACCGCCCATGTATCTCTTAAGTGGAGGGTTAACCTATAAATACCGTACTCCCCACTAATTAGGGTTTTTAGACTTGTTTAGAACATAGTTGAGCTTTGCTCCTAATCTAGGGTTTCATCCCTCTAGATTTGGAGTTCCACCCTAGGCCTTGCATTCCCTTGTGGATTGTATGGATCGGCGCGTGCCTCCGAGTGGTAAACACGACATTCGTCAAGAGGAATTGTTGATTTGGTTCCTAGTTCCCAAAGGCTTTCCCATTGGGGTTTGTTATTGGGGTGGGTTTCCATTTAGGCCTTCCTAGTTATCCAATCCAATCCGTGAAGATCGGGAGCCACCGTATCAACTTGGTATCAGAGCTCTAGGTTGCCACGGTTTGGATTTATATCCTCTCTTTTCTCTACCCCCAATTGCTAGTTTTGTATTGGTTTTTCTTGCCTATTTTGAAAACCCCACAAAAATAGCCCGATTTGAAATCTAGATGCAATTCGGAGTTTTGAGTGAGCGTTGGTTGGTTTTGATCCATTAGATCTTTGCTATACTTGTTGATCTAACCTCCTTTTGTGTTGCTTTGGCCAATTTCATCGTTTGCGCCTCCGATTTGGTGGATTTTGGTCTGCCCATGTCGTAGATCTGCTCCTCTGTTCACCGGTTGGATAGTTTGGATTTCACCTGGACAGTCTGGGCGACTAGACCCTCTGGATTCAACCCGGACAGTCCGAATTTACCAAAACTGGACACAGCAGCTTTACCATTTGGGGCATAACTTCGACATTCGGTGTCTGTTTTCAGTGACCTTGGACTCGTTTCGAAGCTAACAACGAGCTCTAGGCCATCACCTTTGGCACCAACCTCCACAAGCAAGGTAAAATCTCCGAAAAGGCCCTTCTGCCTTGCAACTTCTTTGTGAGCCAATCTTACCTATTGAAAAAACTTTGATCCTATTAAGACTAGTTCATTGATGATTGCTAGGGTCTTGTACACTTGTGATACTTAGAATATCTTTCCCAAGCAATCAACAAATGTTAGTCTTATAAGATCTTGGCACAAAGAAAAAGAGGAAGAAGAATCAAAAGAATCAAAAGAATAAAAAAAGGAAGAATAGAGAGAAAGAAACATGCAAATGCCATTGATCCTTTTGTAGGAAAAACGCAAGCTTGAAAGGAAATCCAAATAGGAGAGTAGTCAAGTGTACAAATCCTTTGCCCTACAAATTTACAATCAAGCTAGCGTCTTTCTTAGTATTTGTGCAACAAGAGCTTCTAGTCTTCGCTAGGAACATTTTTGTATTAGCTCATTTCTTGGTTGCACAAATCCCAAATATCTTTGTGCGTGAGTTGTCTTGTACTTCGCTTATATCCTTTGAGATCAATTCTTATTGCATTGTTTCTATTGTGGATTATTACTAATTTTTGCTATATCTCATTATCCAACTGCTTAGTGTGTGTGTGTTGTGCTAATCCTTTCCGAGATCTACTAAAAGCTTTGTTTGAGACAGTGCTTTGGGACTTGGAACTTCTTCAACCTACTCTTGAGGGTCACCTTTTCCCTCCACGACTCTTCGATCCTTCAATCCAAGGAGGCAAGGACTTTTGTGGTGAGTAAGGTGAGAGAGTTCTAGTTTTCGCATATTCCACATATATTTATGCTTTGCTAACCATGTCTAGGGAAGGATCACACGAAGGCAATAGAAATGACGAGTACATTACAAGAGGGCAACACATGGCCCTCCAACAGAGTCTTCGCGACACCGTGGAGAATTTGAGGAATGACATGACCCAACAGTTGGGCATCATGAGGACAAGCATTGTGCGAGAGGTTGTCCAAGCTCTTCGAGGCCAACTTCCAGAAGCGGAGATTGATGAAGAAGAACCCCTCGATGAGACCGATGCCGAGATGGCGGCTCGGCAAGCTCAAGCACGAGAAGCTTCAAGGCATCGAGCACCCAACTTGTCAACAAGAACCCGAACCCAAGTCCCCACCAATGGGTCACGGGGCCACGAGAGGTCAAAGAGCCATCAAAGGCGAAGTGAAGACCACGAAGAGACCTCGGAAGGAGACTCGAGCTTTCGTCCCCAAGCTGAACAGCGACATTGACGACATCAAAGAGGTGAAGTCAACGGGCGACGTGGTCACCATGAAGATGGTGATGAGAAGTTCGGCAAGCTCAAATTCACCATGCCCAAGTTCTCCAGCGATGTCATCGACTCGGAGGAGTACCTCACTTGGGAGCTCAAGGTGGACAGGTGAAAGGTCATCTAGGCCCCAATATGGTTTTGATGGTTAATGGCAACCTAAACTGGAATCTAATGTTTACATTTAGTGTAAGCAGAATCTACAGGTTCCATAAAGAAAGGTTATCCAGAGAAGGATGGCCACCAAAAAGGGTACAAGGTGATTTCAAGGACAAAGAGATGGCTGTGCTAGGTAGCTGTGCCACAGCTGAGAAGAAGCCGGTGCTGTGCAGGGAGCTGCAAGCAAGGTGATGGTGGCTTGATGCGTCAAGGGCCGTGCCTTCAGCTGGTGGCAGGTGAAGCCTAGATTTGCTAGTTTCTTTGAGTCCATAGGAACCACCTGTACTATCAAGAGGGATGAAACAGTAGCAGTTGTCTAAGGGAACCTTGCTTATTGCTCAGAGTGTTGGTCAAGGGGATTGGTGCTTTGAGGCCAATTGCCCTATGTCAATAGCTTTGCACAAAAGTATGTAGCTGTGTGAAAACCCTAGAGCTTTAGGCACCTGTGTGACACAGCTGTGTCACAGGTGGTCTTCCGCTCTATGACTCAGGTACATCTCTGTACCAGGGGAGAGCTTGTAAATGCTAAGGTACCTGCACTGCGATAGGCGGTCTGATGAGTTAGAAGTCTGTCGGAGGTTCTCTCCTTATAGGTATTAGAGTTTGAAGTATCCTGAGGGCATGTCATGTGCCAGGACCGGGCTGAGTAGTGCGGCTATCAGCTAAGGGTTCACCTGTGTGCGCCACCGGTGACACAGGTGTCGGTCTGCCTGAGCCGGGTACAGTTGGGCGTAGGGTGTAGCTGTGTCACCGGTGGTTGACACCGGTGGCTCACTTAGTCCTACGTGGCAACAGGGTAACAGTCAGGTGCCTGTGGACCCTATATATAGGGGACCAGGGGAGGACTCTGTCCTCAACTTTGCTCAATCAGTGATTCACATACGACCGTTGCAAAGCCTCCAACCACTCCACAAGAGCCGAGAGCCTAAGGGTTAGTTCGAGTGGGTTTGTGAGCTAGAGCACGAGCAAAGGTTCCTCCAAGAGATTGCTGCTGCATCATCTGTTACTCTTGGAGATTGTCTGCTCCTAGACGGGTGTAGGAGTTGCTGGTATCACCCAAGCTTGTGTGGGCTGAACCAGTAGTTTGTGAAGGTGTTCTGAGGTCTACCTGCTGCAAGGCAAAAGAATCTCCACAAGCAAGAGAAAGAGTCCTGAAGGATCAGGTACTCGGAGAAGAAGCACGTTTTAGTGTTGGCCAGCCCTTACGAGTGGTCTCTCCAACGGAGACGTACCTTCTCTGCAAAGAGTTGGGAACTTCGGTGAAAAACCCCTGAGTCTCCTTTACTTTCCTGTATTGCATGCATATCTGCTTACACCTGCTTGCTTGTGTCTCTTAGACTTGATCTGCTAAGTTTACCTTTTCACCTGTGCTAGATTTCCTTTATACCTGTGTGTGATCACCTGTTACTCAGTTGCTTCATGAAAAAAGGTCTCTGCAGTGCCAACATTGGCATGTAAAACTATCAGCTTATAAGAGCTGAAATGTTGAGAAAGAATGAAGGCCGAAGAGGCTTGGGTTATTCTGTCTCTACTGCTAAAGATAAACTGCCTGCTGCCACTAACACTTGTCTTGCAGTAAAATTTGTGAAACAGGCAGGAACTAATGACAACAAGAGTGTTGGTCATGAGCAGAGAAAGAGGAATGAAGCAAGCATTCCTTCTAACCCAGGTGATGTTTTGCAAAAGAACAAGAAGGAAAAAATAGTGGCCAAGTACATAGGTCGCAGGCGCCTGACGAAATGGTTGTCTGCCATCTGGGTGCCTAAGGCTACTCTTGCTAGTGTCACCGGTAGCTTACACAGCTGTGTACCCACCTGTGTCACAGACAGATCCAACAGGCCACTAACCCATGTGTCTAAGGTTGCAGGTGATTGCCAGCCAAAGAGGATCAAAGTCATATCATCTGTTGCTGATGCTGCTAACCTTAAACACAAATATGCTATATATACATCTGCTACTTCTGCTTATGATAAAACTGCAAAGGGAACCAAACATGTTTGGGTGCCTAAGTGTCATCACTAATCTTGCAGGAAACTGTCTCCAGTGGAACTGATTGGATTGTGGATAGTGGATGTACACAACATATGACTGGAGGCAGAGAGGAGTTTGTAGAGATCACAAGTGAAAATCTTTCAAGTAAACATGTGATCTATGCAGACAACTCCAAAGGAAAGGTAAATGGCATTGGTAAAGTTGCCATTTCTGAGAATCACTCTTTATCTAATGTAATGCTTGTTGATCAGATAGGCTATAGTCTGATGTCTGTGTCACAGCTGTGTGACACAGGCATGAAAGTTACTTTCTATCCTGAAAAGGTTATAGCTTCCAAGCTATCTGATGATTCTCAAGTATTTGAAGGATGCAGGTCTGGTAAGCTATACACTGTGAATTTCTATGAACAGCCTGCAGCAGCTCCATGGTGTCTAATGGCCAAGACCAGTGCTGGATGGCTGTGGCACAGGAGGCTAGGACATGCAGGGATGAAGCTCCTAAACAAGCTGAGCAAACATGACTATATTATAGGCTTGCAGAAGGTGAAGTTTGAAAAGGACAAACCCTGCAGTGCATGTCAAGCCGGCAAACAAGTTGGAGCTGCCCATCGACCTAAGAACATCATGACAACCTCCACTCCCTTCGAGCTCATTCACATTGATCTATTTGGTCCAACAACCTATGAGAGCTTAGGAGGTAACAAATATGGCTTTGTCATTGTAGATGATTTCTCTAGGTATACTTGGGTGTTCTTTTTGAAGGAGAAGACACAGGTGTATAAGAAATTCAAGCATCTCATTGTCAGAGTACAAAATGAGTGGAAGGTGAATCTTGTAAAGGTCAGGAGTGACAATGGGAGTGAATTCAAGAACTCCAAGGTGGAAGCATTCTGGGCAAGCATGGAATCAAGCATGAATTCTTAGGTCCATATGCTCCACAACAAAATGGAGTGGTGGAAAGGAAGAACAGAACTCTGATAGAGATGGCAAGGACTCTGCTAGATGAATACAAGACTTCACCAAGATTTTGGACTGAAGCTGTCAATACTGCCTGCCACTCTATCAACAGGATATATCTTCATCCACTGCTCAAGAAAACTCCTTATGAACTGCTCACCAACAGCAAGCCTAACATATCATACTTCAGGGTATTTGGTTGTAAGTGCTACATTCTTAGGAAAGGCAAACGCCTAACTAAGTTTGAAGCTAAATCTGATGTTGGTATATTCCTTGGTTACTCTACTAACTCCCATGCCTATAGAGTCTTTAACACCTTCTCTCAGGTTGTTGAAGAATCTATAGATGTGGATTTTGATGAGTCTTATGGCTCCCAAGGAGAGCAAGTTGCTATTGATGTAGGAAATGAGGATATTCTGAAGAAGTCCACCGGTAAAATCAGACCCACTATCAAGGAGGAGCCTGCCTCACCAAGTGATCAAGAACCCTCTACTGCATCAATCCTTGAAGACACTGGAGATCATGATATAGAGTTCGAGTGCAACCCAGCCAATGATCAATTTGACGCAGAAGCCTTCATGCACCTAGCTGTGTCACAGGAAGAACTACCGGTTTCACAGGCAACTCCATCAGCTGTGACACAGGCAGTTGACCCCGATCCCCTTGTGATCAGCCGGTTGCAGAAGGATCACCCTGTGGACAATATCATCGGTGCCATTAATAGGGGAGTGACCACTCGATCTCGAATTGCTAATTTTTGTGAACATTACTCTTTTGTCTCAAATGTTGAACCCAGGACCATAGGTGAAGCTCTAAAGGATGCTGACTGGATCAATGCTATGCATGAGGAGCTCAACCAGTTTGAGAGGAATGAAGTATGGTCATTGGTGGAAAGATCTAAAGATCACAATGTGATTGGAACTAAATGGGTCTTCAGGAACAAGCAGGACACCAATGGACTGGTGGTAAGAAACAAAGTCAGACTTGTGGCGCAAGGATTCACACAAGTAGAAGGTCTGGACTTTGGAGAAACATTTGCCCCAGTGGCAAGACTTGAAGCCATCAGAATCCTTTTGGTATATGCTGCTCATCACAATATCAAGCTTTACCAAATGGATGTCAAGTCAGCATTTCTAAATGGTAAACTTTCTGAACTTGTCTATGTTGAGCAGCCACCTGGTTTTGAAAATGACAAGAAACCATACCATGTCTATAAATTGCACAAAGCACTCTATGGTCTAAAACAAGCACCAAGAGCATGGTATGATACATTGAAAGAATTTCTAATCAGCAATGGATTTAAAATGGGCTTAGTTGATACAACTCTATTCACTAAAAGAAATGGAAAAGAATTATTTGTGTGCCAAATTTATGTCGATGACATAATATTTGGCAGTACTAACCATTCTATGAGTGAAGAGTTTAGCAAGCTGATGACCAAGAGATTTGAGATGTCTTTGGATGGAGAACTCAAGTACTTCCTAGGACTTCAGATTCATCAACTAAAGGAAGAGACTTTCATCTCACAAGAAAAGTTCACCAAAGACATCATCACCAAGTTTGGCATGAAGGATGCAAAAGGTATACACACTCCCATGCAAACTAATGGCCATCTGGATCTAAACACTGAAGGTAAGACTGCTGATCAGAAGGAATTTAGATCTATGATAGGTTCTTTGCTATATTTATGTGCATCTAGGCCTGATATCATGCTTAGTGTTTGCATGTGTGCTAGATTCCAAGCTAACCCTAAGGATTGTCACAGAGTGGCAGTCCGCAGGATTCTGAGATATTTGATTCACACTCCAGGGTTTGGCTTATGGTACCCTAAAGGTGCAAACTTTGAGCTAGTCGGCTATTCAGATAGTGACTATGCAGGGTGTAAGGTTGACCGAAAAAGCACCTCAGGTACCTGTCAATTCCTAGGGCACTCATTAGTGTCCTGGTCATCCAAGAAACAAAATTCAGTAGCTCTTTCCACTGCAGAAGCTGAATATATTGCTGCTGGTAGTTGTTGTGCTCAATTATTATGGATGAGGCAGACCTTGAAAGATTTTAACATATCTTTTAATCAAGTACCCCTCTTCTGTGATAATGAAAGTGTTATCAAGTTAGCCAACAACCCAGTACATCACCAAAGATCCAAGCACATAGAAGTGAGGCACCACTTTCTTAGAGACCATGTAGAAAAAGGAGATATCCAGCTGTGCCACGTAAGGACAAAAAATAATTAGCTGATATATTCACCAAGCCCTTAGATGAGACTAGGTTTTGTGCCCTGAGAAGTGAATTGAATATCATTGATGTTTCTAACCTGCAATAAAAGGTTTGGCTTGGTGTCTAGCTGATGTGATTTCATCTCAGTCATTTGCATCTTTGTATCTGTGTCACCCACCTGTCTCACAGGTGTGTGCATTGCATCATGCTGGAATCATATCTTATAGTCTGTAAAGTGCACTCCTTTGTGTACAAGTTTTTATCTAGATCAACTCATATCAGTTTGAGCTTTGTTTGATTGATTTTCTGGCAAGCTGACACTGAGAAGATCACTTAAGGACACTCTGATAGTGCTAATACTTTCTTTCTCATCTAAATCAATCCATCTTGGTGTTCACTAGATGAAATACTTGTCACCTGAGTCTCCCAGCTGTGTCTCAGGTGAATACTTTCAATATTCCATAGGCCAGAGTATATATCTCTTTCACCTGTGTCACAGGTCCTTATGCCAGCTGTGACACAGCCACTTTATAACCTCCGGCCTATATAAAGAGTTGCTGCATCCACACAGAAACCGCTTCGAACTCCCATACCCAAAACTTCCGTCGTGCGCCAAAATTTTCGAGTTCTCATCTTTTTCGCCGGTTTCGCCCTTGATATTTCTTCAACAAGTTGGAGGAAGCTTTCCGTGGAACTCTAACGTCGATTCTTCCGCAACAAAGTTCAATCTCGATCAAAGTAAGCCTCTGCAAAACCCTTCTTTGCGCTCAGTCGTGGTCTAGGTCTTGATAGCCTAATCCAGTAGTGCATTGGTCCATATTAAGGTTGGTCTTACTCTTGTGCAATCTTTAGATCCCATCCAACCTGAAATCAGCCAGCAAATCATTGTCAAACTTAAAATTTCATGAATTTGCTGTCCGCCCCTGCACATAGCTGTGTCACCGCTAGGGTCTCACCTGTCACGCAGGTACGTCTATTCAACAGGCTAAGACCTCGGTAATGCTTTAAGTCCTCACCTGTGTCTCCTCATCCTGACACAGGTGTCTAACATAGCTATTACTCTGCATCAAATGAACACCTCTTACCTACTTCTCTCTTATCTATCTTGTTTCTACAGATGTCTGGATCTGGTAATCAGCCTGAGGATATCACAGATGATCTTCCTCTTGCCATCAGAACTCAGATCTTGGAAAAGAAAAACCAAGAGGAATGGGAGGCAGAGGAAGCAAGGAGACTTGCTAAGAAGCTTGATGCTGAGGAGAAAGCCAAGAGAGCTGCTAGAATCCCCTTGTCTCCAGCAGAGTTGGCTAAAAGGGAAGCAAAGAAGAAAGCTTTGGAAGAGGAAAAACGCCAAATTGAGCTGGCTGCTAAAGTTTCTGCCTCCAGGTTGGAAGAGCTTAAAGCTGTGAAAGCTGGCAAGAAGGAAAAGCAAATTCAGGAGAGAAAGAGGCTTGCAGATGAAAAGAAAAACAGTTTGGCTGAAGCTAAGAAGAAGAAGGCAGATGAGAGAGCTAAGAAAGCTTCTGCCAAAGATGCTGCTGTCAAAGCTATGAGGGCGCCAGTTGTGGATACCCTCAAGAGAACCAGAGCTGTTGGTGGACCAGCTGATCTGTCTTTAAGCAAAGTTCATAAGAAGCCTCGGTCAGAAACTGTAATAGAAGTCAGAAAGGGTAAGAAACAGTAGCAAGAAGAAGAAGAGGCTGAATGGAGAGCTGAAGCTGAGGAAAGAAGATCTCACAGTGCTCTAGTCAAAAAGCTGCATGAGTTAATGGATTTATTGCCGAATGTTTCAGGAGCTGAACGAGCTGCACTAAATTCTCAAATTCAAGATCTCAAGAAAGTAGTTTTCAAACCATCTGTTGCCCCCAAAGATGTCTCAGTTCACTTGGATACATGGAAGTCAGACAAGGCAATCAAGGAAGAGCTTCATGAGTTGCTGAGAAAAGAAGAGAAAGCTGTAGGAGATGAGAAAACAGATCTGATTCTGCAAATGGAACGTCTCTCATCTCAGCTCTCTTTGGAGTACAAAGAGTTATGGAGAAAATATCAGGATAACAAGTTACAAAGAAGGATAGATGCCTTATCAATGGAATTATCCTCCTGCTCAGATGAAGCCCGTAAGAAGGTCCTGCAGGATGAGATAGCAGCAGTCAATTTGAGGATTATCAAGTTAGATTGTTCAACTGCTCCTATCTCAGCAGTTCCTTTTCAACAAGCAAGTGCTCCAGCTCTTCAGCAGAATGTGCCAGCTGAGTCTCAGACAATATCCTCAGCCGGGCTAGAGATTGTGCCTGCAGATATAGAGACCCAACAGAAAGCTGCTCTTGAATCCATAGAAGATATTCTTGCAGAGCTAGACTCAAGTGGAAAGCAGCTAGAAAAGAATCTAGATGATTCTATGGCCCAGCTCAGAACATCTTTCGTTGCTAATCCCCCTGTGTCACAGGTGGCTCGCCCAGGCAAGTCACGTCTTCAGACATACCAGAGGAAAGGAAGAAAATCTCAGAGTTCAACCAGCATTGAATCTATTTCCACCCTGGATGTTCAGAAACCATTGTCTCCTTCTCAGTTTCTAGTCTCTGAAGCTGAAGATCAAGCTGCATTAAAGGCTCAAGCGCCTTCTTCTCCAAGACCAGCTTCAGAAGTGTCTCCAGTGGCTGCAGAACCAACAAGTCCACAGCTGTCTCAACCAGCTGTGTCTCAGGCAGGAGAAGAAGCTCAGGCACAAGACTCTCACCGGTCTCCCTCACCTGTGCCACCGCCAGCTGACCCAGTTCAGTCAATTCGCGCACCTGTGTCATCACCTGTGGCACAGGTCAGTAAGTCAGCTGAGCAAAAAGATAGCTCAGAGAGTTCATCTGATGATGGAAGAGGTGTGTCTGTGACTCCTCCAAGACCAAGAGCAGCCAGAGCAGATTCTGATGAAGATTATCAGGTAGAGAGTGCATCTCCAAGTGCCAAATCAACAGAGGAAGCTGAAGAAGAAGAAGAAGAAGAAACAGTGGCAGAACATGAGGACAGCTCTCCCAGTCACTCAGTTGGAGAAGAAGTCATGGAAGATAAGTATCATTATATCTTTTCTCATGCCCTGAGGACTGAGGCAAATCAGATGGAATTCATTTCAAGAGCTGCTGCCAAGAAATTGCCAAGGAGTGATCCCAAGAGATCCAAGAGCAAAGTTGTCTCAATGAGACCAAGTTCATTCATCAAGATGAGGTCAACAAACCCATATTTCTCTGAAGATCAGGAGTTTATAGCTCCAACTTGCTCAGACCCCAGATTCCACAATGATCATCAAAGGGGTGTATACCATGAGATTCTTGCCTCAAAAGGCTTTGTGGATTGCAAGACCATAGATTGGTCAGCTATGACAGATTCAAGACTGAGAGTAGTTCCATCTCTGATCCAAGCCTCAGGTCTTGAATTCTTATACAATCTCCAGCAAGATTATGATCCTGAGATCATCAAGGAGTTCTATGCCACAGTTTGGATAGAACAGGAGAATCAAGATGTTATGTTCTGGAAGACAAGAGGTCAACTTCTTTCAATCACAGCTCCAGAGTTCAACAGCTTAATGCATGCCCCTCTGGAACCAGGCATGCCAAATCTTTTCAAGCTTGCACCAGTTCCTAATGAAGTAAGAAGAAAATTCTATCCAAGGAACTTCAGATTCCCTGCCACAGCCCCTTCAGATCATGTCTATTTCAAGGGTATAACCATCACAACCAAGCATCTGATCAAGATTCTGAATGTTACTCTTCAACCCAAAGGGGGTAACACAGATGCTGTCTACAATGCAACCTGGCAGATTTTGGTGCACATAGCTAAGAATCAGCATTTTGATGTAGCAAGATATATCTTTCATGAGATAGATGCTGTCTCCAAGGATAAAAAGGCTAAGCTGAGGTATGGATCGTACATCATGTACATGATCCTTCAAAGAACAGGTCTTCTGGATTCTTCTCTTGATCTCTCTGTGAAGACTATTAAAACCTAGCTTAGACCTCAGGCAGATGATCATCCAGATGAGGTTGCAGTCCCTGCTTTATTTGGAGACTCTCCTGGACCAGCTGTGTCATCCCCCAGTCACACAGCTGTCCCTCCTGCTCCTGCAAGGTCATCACCTGTTCAATGCCAAGTCCCCACCGGTGCCACAGCTGCTGCACCTGTGCCAGTCTCAGCTGATGCTGATGATGATGATGACACCTCCTCAGTCCCTGCCAGAGCTTATCAGAACAAGATCATGCCAGTTCAATTTGCTGCTCTGCGTAAAGAACACCTCCAGCTTCAAGAAGAGATCTCTCATCTGAAAGCCAACATGGTTCAAGTTCAATCTCAGCTCTCAGATATGTCCAACCAGCTTTCAGAGGTTATTCAGCTGCTGAAGAGCAAGTTTTTTTTAAGCCTCTCTTTCTCCTCTATTCCTTTTTGGGTGTTTTAGTGTCCAAGGGGGAGAGAGTAGAGTTAGAGAGAGTTGGTGCAAAGGGAAAGGGGGGAGAGTATGGTGTAAGGGGGAGAGCATTGGGAAAGGAAATTATTTTCAAAATAATGTATCAAGACTTGGTTCTTCTTTTGTATCTTATTATGTCTTGATAACATTGTATCTTTTATGCAAATCTTTTGATCTGATACATGTCTCATGCATTCATATGCTCATTCTTGTATGTTGGAATGCTCTGATACACACATGTTTGGTATGCTCTGATGCATATTTTGCTATGTTAAACATGTGTGAATGCTCAGATAAACAGTTTGCTCTGATATACATATGTATGCGCTGATATATACATGTCTGTCATGCTTTGGTATACATATCAAATTCTCTGATGCATGTCTTGCATGTGCTATGCTCTGATATACATATGTTTGATATGACTTGCTCTGATTAATTATCATTATCCACTTCAGTTAGACAGTGAAAATGTTAAGGATTATAATGCTCTGATCTTTCATCCAACATGTCTAAACTGATAAGAATGCAAGTCATCAGAAAATACTTCCCATGCTTAAAACTTGTAAACTGTGCATCTCCTGTTAATCAAATCTTTTATGCACAGATTCAGGGGGAGTATATTCTAGCACCATTCACATGTTTTAATATTCCAATTCTATATATTTGAATGTGTGAAGCTTGGGTTGCCACTAACCACCAAAAAGGGGGAGATTGAAAGGTCATCTAGGCCCCAATATGGTTTTGATGGTTAATGGCAACCTAAACTAGAATCTAATGTTCACATTTAGTGTAAGCAGAATCTACAGGTTCCATAAAGAAAGGTTATCCAGAGAAGGATGGCCACCAAAAAGGGTACAAGGTGATTTCAAGGACAAAGAGATGGCTATGCTAGGTAGCTGTGTCACAGCTGAGAAGAAGCCGGTGCTGTGCAGGGAGCTGCAAGCAAGGTGATGGTGGCTTGATACGTCAAGGGCCGTGACTTCAGCTGGTGGCAGGTGAAGCCTAGATTTGCTAGTTTCTTTGAGTCCATAGGAACCACCTGTACTATCAAGAGGGATGAAACAGTAGCAGTTGTCTAAGGGAACCTTGCTCATTGCTCAGAGTGTTGGTCAAGGGGATTGGTGCTTTGAGGCCAATTGCCCTGTGTCAATAGCTTTGCACAAAAGTATGTAGCTGTGTGAAAACCCTAGAGGTTTAGGCACCTGTGTGACACAGCTGTGTCACAGGTGGTCTTCCGCTCTATGACTCAGGTACATCTCTGTACCAGGGGAGAGCTTGTAAATGCTAAGGTACCTGCACTGCGATAGGCGGTCTGATGAGTCAGAAGTCTGTCGGAGGTTCTCTCCTTATAGGTATTAGAGTTTGAAGTATGCTGAGGGCATGTCATGTGCCAGGACCGGGCTGTGTAATGCGGCTATCAGCTAAGAGTTCACCTGTGTGTGCCGCTGGTGACAAGGTGTCGGTCTGCCTGAGCCGGGTACAGTTGGGCGTAGGGTGTAGCTGTGTCACCGGTGGTTGACACCGGTGGCTCACTTAGTCCTACGTGGCAACAGGGTAACGGTCAGGTGCCTGTGAACCTTATATATAGGGGACCAGGGGGGGGGACTCTGTCCTCAACCTTGCTCAATCAGTGATTCGCATACGACCGTTGCAAAGCCTCCAACCACTCCACAAGAGCCGAGAGCCTAAGGGTTAGTTCGAGTGGGTTTGTGAGCTAGAGCACGAGCAAAGGTTCCTCCAAGAGATTGCTGCTACATCATCTGTTACTCTTGGAGATTGTCTGCTCCTAGACGGGTGTAGGAGTTGCTGGTATCACCCAAGCTTGTGTGGGCTGAACCAGTAGTTTGTGAAGGTGTTCTGAGGTCTACCTGCTGCAAGGCAAAAGAATCTCCACAAGCAAGAGAAAGAGTCCTGAAGGATTAGGTACTCGGAGAAGAAGCACGTTTTAGTGCTGGCCAGCTCTTAGGAGTGGTCTCTCCAATGGAGACGTACCTTCTTTGCAAAGAGTTGGGAACTTCAGTGAAAAACCCCTGAGTCTCCTTTACTTTCCTGTATTGCATGCATATCTACTTACACCTGCTTGCTTGTGTCTCTTAGACTTGATCTGCTAAGTTTACCTTTTCACCTGTGCTAGATTTCCTTTATACCTGCGTGTGATCACCTGTTACTCAGTTGCTTCATTCACTTGTATTCACCTGTCTCAGCACCTGTGTAACAAGCAGTCTAAGTAGAGCACTTGTGTTAGGTTAACTCTTCACCTGTGTCTTTCACCTGTGTGATAGCTGTGTGTTAATTTACACATAGTTTCCTCCTTTGTCACTCACCTGTGTCACAACTGTCCACTATTAACCTGTGAAGTTAATCTGACAACTTAAACGAAAGATTAAAAGAGGGAAATTTTATAAGCCAACTATTCACCCCCCTCTAGTCGGCATCTCGGTCCTTTCAACAGGGTCTTCAGGCTGCATAACTACTCCGAAGAGAAGAAGGTCGCCATGGCCTCACTTGAGTTTGATGGGTATGCACTCATTTGGTGGGAACAAGTCCAGAACCAGCATGAAGAACATGGGGAGCAACCCATCATGACTTGGAGAGAGATGAAAAAGGAGATGTGAGCCCGCTTTGTGCCCAAGTACTACAAGTGAGACCCCTTTAAGAAGCTTCAAGATCTCAAGCAAGGAAGCAGAACTGTTGAAGAGTACTTCAAAGAGATGGAGACCGCCATGATTTGAGCCAACATCCAAGAAACAGAAGAGCAAACCATGGCACATTTCTTGGCTGGGTTGAACCATCCCATCAAGCGCATCACCGACTATCAACCCTACAACACTGTGGTGGAGTTAGTGCACCAAGCCATCAAAGCGGAACGCCAAGTGCAAGAAGATGCTCGATACTCCAAGACTTCAACTTTTTCACACACTACACGCACCACACCATATGCTCCACATCCAACTCCAAGTACAAGAAGTATTTCTCGAGCTACAACAACCAAGAAGGAGAGCTATGTTGGTGGTGGGGGTGAAGTGTTCGCCCCTCAACAAACACAATCCAACCTTCAACCTCCTACTCCAAAAGGGGACTGACTCCAAGCATGACTTCATCAATGGCCTCTACGGGTAAATCTCGAGACATCATATGCTTCAAGTGCCAAGGTCGAGGTCATATGCAAAAGGAGTGTCCCAATACTCGTGTTATGTTAATCACCGAAGAGGGAGCATATGAGTCGGCAAGTGAAGGAGAAATTGATGCCATTCATGAGGTGTCAAGATTTGAGCAAGAAGGAGAAGATGAAGAAGTATAAGAGCGGGTCTATTGTGAGACCAAGGCGGATCTATCCCTCATCGTTACCAAGAAGATCCTCACTGTCCAACTTCAAGATGAGCTTGAACAACGGTGCAACCTCTTTCAAACCAAGGCCGCAATCGACGGCAAAACCATCAAGGTCATAACCGATGGAGGAAGTTGTCACAACTTGACAAGTCAAGAGCTATGTTCCAAGCTAAACTTGAAGTATAAGAAGCACCCACATCCCTACCATGTGCAATGGTTGAGTGATAGTGGCACCGTCAAGATCCAACACATGGTGCAAGTCTCCTTCAAGATTGGAGCCTACCAGGACACAGTGGAGTGTGACGTGGTACCGATGACGGTGTGCCACCTCCTTTTGGGACGCCCATGGCAATACGACTGGGCGGCACGCCATGACGGTCATACCAACGAATATATCTTCTGGTGGCACCATAAAGAGTATGTGCTTCGCCCCATGACGCCAAGTCAAATCATTGCCGACAATGCTCAAAAGTTGGCAAGGATTCAAGAGGAGAAGAAGAGGAGTGAGAAAGCGTCATCTTGAGTGAATCCCACAAAAAGTTGAGCGAGAGCCACAAGCCCAAAAATGAGAGAAAAGAGCAAGAGTGAGAATGGAGGCTTAGTGATGCTAGTTACCAAGGCGGAGATGAGGGAAGTGAGGAGTGACCCACCTATGCTCCATTTTGTGCTTGTGTGCAAAAATAGAGACGTTTTGACTAATGACTCACCCCCATTGCCTATTGCCATCTCTCGAGTTTTGCAGGAGTTCACGGACGTCTTTCCCGAGGAGGTGCCAGCGGGACTACCACCCATTTGAGGCATCGAGCACCGCATCGACCTCATTCCGGGAGCGCCACTTCCCAACCAACCTCCTTGTCGCGCCAACCCCAGGGAGACCAAGGAAATTCAATGTCAAGTACAGGAGCTACTTGACAAAGGGTATGTTCGTGAAAGCTTAAGCCCATGCGCCGTTCCTATTATTCTTGTTTCCAAAAAGGATGGTTTTTGGCGCATGTGTGTTGATTGTCGAGCCATCAATAATATCACGGTGCATTATCGTCACCCTATTCCTAGACCAGATGATATGCTTGATAAGCTTAGTGGCGCTACAATTTTCTCTAAAATCGACTTAAAGAGTGGCTATCACCAAATAAGAATGAATGAAAGAGATGAATGGAAAACTGCCTTTAAAACCAAATTTGGCTTATATGAATGGCTTGTCATGCCTTTTGGTTTATCCAATGCTCTTAGCATTTTCATGCGCTTAATGAATCATGTTTTGCGACCTTTCATTGGCAAATTTGTTGTGGTCTACTTTGATGATATCCTTATGTATAGTAGAACTTTGAATAATCATGCTTCTCATATTAGACAAGTTCTACTTGTGCTTAGAAATGAATGCTTGTTTGCCAATCTTGAGAAATGCACTTTTTGCACGGAAAAACTTGTCTTCCTAGGCTTTGTTGTCTCCACTCATGGTATAGAGGTAGATGAATTTAAAATTTTAGCAATTAAAAATTGGCCTACCCCTATCAATGTGAGTCAAG
Organism: Stipa capillata; assembly: GCA_019208055.1. Classification (NCBI taxonomy): domain Eukaryota; kingdom Viridiplantae; phylum Streptophyta; class Magnoliopsida; order Poales; family Poaceae; genus Stipa; species Stipa capillata. Next base: position 77,216 of record JAGXJF010001585.1, on the reverse strand, counting down.
TGCGTAGCTTCCATGGCCTAGCAAGTTTTTACCGTTGGTTTGTCAAAGATTTTAGTGCTGTTGCCTCCCCTTTGAATGAATTAACTAGAAAGAATGTTGAATTTGTGTGGGGGAAATCTCAAGAAAATGCTTTTCGAGAGCTTAAGAAACATTTAACTGAGGCACCTGTGCTTGCTTTACCTGATTTCACTAAAACTTTTGAAATTGAATGTGATGCTAGTGGGATCGGTATAGGGGGTGTTCTCATACAAGAGGGAAAAGCGGTCGCTTATTTTAGTGAGAAATTGAATGGAGCTCAACTCAATTACCCGGTTTATGATAAAGAATTATATGCTTTGGTTCGTGTTCTTGAAGTGTGGCAACACTATCTTTGGCCAAAAGAATTTGTTATTCATTCCGATTATGAATCTTTGAAATATCTTAAGGGCCAAGCTAAATTGAACCGAAGATATGCAAAATGGGTTGAATTTATTGAAACCTTTCCGTACGTAGTCAAGTACAAAAGGGGTAAAGAAAATATTGTGGCGGATGCTCTTTCCCGCAAAATGACTCTTTTGAACCAACTAGAGGTTCGGGTTTTGGGTTTGGAAAGTTTGAAAGAATTATATGCCAAGGATCTTGAATTTGCTACCCCTTTCTCTAATTGCAAGGAAGGGAAGGGATGGGAGAAATATCATGTTCATCAAGGTTTCCTGCTTCGAGCTAACAAACTATGCATTCCCGAGTCGTCCGTGCGCTTGTTGTTGTTACAGGAATCACATGGCGGCGGATTAATGAGACATTTTGGATGGGACAAGACCTACTTTATGCTTTCCAACCACTATTATTGGCCCAAGATGCGACAAGATGTAGAGAGATTCATCCAACGATGCATCATATGTCTCAAAGCTTAGTCCAAACTCAATCTCCATGGTCTTTACACTCCGCTTTCCATTCCTAGTGCACCTTGGGAGGATATAGCATGGATTTTGTGTTAGGATTTTCTAGGACCAAAACGGGGCAAGATTCGATATTTGTGGTTGTGGATAGATTTTCAAAAATGGCTCATTTTATTCCATGCCACAAGACCGACGATGCTTCACATGTTGCTAATTTGTTTTTCAAAGAAATTGTGAGGCTTCAAGGTGTGCCCAAGACCATCGTCTCCGACCGCGACGTCAAGTTCCTAAGCTACTTTTGGAAGACATTGTGGGCCAAGTTGGGAGTCAAGCTTCTCTTCTCCATAACTTGCCATCCACAAACCGATGGGCAAACCGAGGTCGTCAACCACACTCTCGCAACAATCCTTCGAGCCATGATCAAGAAGAACATGCGAGAGTGGGAGGAATGCATTCCCCATGTGGAGTTCGCCTACAACCGCGCAGTACACTCTACTACAAGCATGAGCCCATTTGAAGTGGTGTATGGCTTCAACCCCTCTACACCACTCGATCTTCTTCCACTACCGCTATACGAACGAGTCAATATGGAAGCCTCCAAGCGAGCCGCTTTCATCAAGAGGCTCCATGAGACGACAAGAGCCACAATTGAATAACAAGTTCTTCATCACGCCAACAAGGTCAACAAGAAAAAGAAAAGATGGTGTTCGACCCCGGTGATCTTCTGTGGGTTCACCTCCGCAAAGAGCGTTTTCCTGAAGAACGCAAGTCCAAGCTCATGCAAGTGCTTCAACGCATCGGCGACAACGCCTACAAGATTGATCTTCCACAACCAAGTACTGGTGAGCAACACCTTCAACGTCTCGGATCTTTCACCCTTCCATGGCTACAATGAGTTGGAGTCGAGGTCGACTCCTTTTCAAGAAGGGGGAATGATGCGGGCATCACCATGGACAACACCACTTCATGTTCAAGCCCACCTCCACTTGTTGGGCCAATGACACGAGTTCGAGCCAAAGCCCAGCGTGAGGTGAATCTTCTCCTTAGTACTTTTCCATTTGGCATGAACATGAATGGTATGCTACCTAATGCGCCGACCTTTTGCATGTTTAGGTACGAAGGATTGTCCACGGTGGAGGACAGCGGGACCGAGGGAGGGACTCCAAGCTTCAAGCTCAACCACGCCCGGACTGCTACCTCGGACCCTCCGGACGTTCACTGAGAAGGAAGGCCCGGACTGTCCAGCTAAGGCCTGGACCCTTCGGATGTAGCTGGACCTTCCACCCGGACCCTCCGGATAAAGGTCCGGATCTTCTCTGGAAAGCCCGGACCTCCCACCTAGACAGTCCGGATGAGGGTCCGAATCTTCTCTAGAAGACCCGGACTGCAGCCCGGACAGTCCGGATCTGCCTGCGTGCAAAAAACCGGGCCATGGCCCATGTATCTCTTAAGTGGAGGGTTAACCTATAAATACCGTCCTCTCCACTAATTAGGGTTTTTAGACTTTTTGTTTAGAACATAGTTGAGCTTTGCTCCTAATCTAGGGTTTCATCCCTCTAGATTTGGAGTTCCACCCTAGGCCTTGCTTTCCCTTGTGGATTGTACGGATCGGCGCATGCCTCTGAGTGGTAAACGTGGCATTCATCAAGAGGAATTGTTGATTTGGTTCCTAGTTCCCAAAGGCTTTCCCATTAGAGTTTGTTGTTGGGGTGGGATTCCATTTAGGCTTTCCTAGTTATCCAATCCAATCCGCGAAGATCGGGAGCCACCATATCACTACACGTGAGAAGACTGTGTGGAAGAGGAGGTAGATATTCTGGAAATTACCCTATTGGGAGCACCTGCAAGTTCGTCACTACATCGATGTCATGCACGTAGAAAAAAATGTGTGTGATAGCGTTATAGGTTTGTTACTGAATATGTAGGGCAAAAGTAAGCCTCAAAACAAGGCTTGACTTGTTGGACATGGGAATTAGAAAAGAGTTACACCCGAAAGAGACTCAAACAGGTCACATGTTCTGCGAACCTGCCTGCTATACTCTGTTAAGGGCTGAGAGAAAAGAGTTGTGCCAGTTCCTGCACGGTGTTAAAGTTTCGACCGGCTACTCCTCGAACATACGAAGACTTGTTTCAATGAGTTAAAATTGATTGGCATGAAGTCTCACGATTGTCATGTATTGATCACTCAGCTGCTCCCGATTGCTATTTGGAATATTATACCTATCAAGGTTCGAGAGACAATCACGAGATTATGTAGCTTCTTTAACACAATATCTCAGAAGGTCATCGATCCCATGGAACTAGATGCTCTTCAAGAGGAGGTGGTGAAAACTTTTATGTCAGCTTGACATGTATTTTCCCCCTTCGTTCTTCGATATCATGGTGCATCTCACTGTGCATCTTGTGAGAGAGATAAAGTGGTGTGAACCTGTGTTTCTTCGAGGCATGTATCCTTTCGAGAGATACATGGGAATTCTAAAGCATTTTGTACGTAACCGATCACGTCTGGAGGGAAGCATAGTGGAAGGATATGCAACCGAAGAGGTCGTCGAGTTCTGTGTCGGCTACATGGCTGCAGTAAAACCGATAGGTTTGCCCGAATCTCGCCACGAGGGGAGGCTTCGAGGTATCAGAACCCTTGGCGGGAAATATGTCGTTCCTAACCGAAAGTTTATTGATTAAGCACACTTCACAGTTTTGCAACACATGGCCTTAGTGGCCCCATATATCAACAGACACAAGGCCATGCTACGGGAGCACAATCCGAAAGCGATAGAAGCTTGGGTGATGACAGAGCACAATCGTCGGTTCAACAAATGGTTATATGAGCAACCTCATGGGTTATCGTCTTCTGACCCAACGCTCATATGGTTGACAGAAGGTCCATCATGTACAGCTGTGACATGGCAAGGGATGGACATAAATGGCTATACATTTTATACGAGATCAGGACCAAAAGAGCACAAACCAAAACAGTGGTGTCCGAATAGATGCTCGAGATACAGTTGGTAGGAAGAGCTCATACTACGGGTACATTGAAGAGATCTGGGAGCTAGACTACGTGAAGTTTAAGATTCCATTATTTCGTTGCAGTTGGTTAAATCTCTCACAGATAAAAGTTGATAAGTACAGCTTCACAATGGTCGATCTCAAAAGTAATGCGTACAAAGATGAACCATTCGTCTTAGCAAATCAAGTTTGATAGATATTCTACATTTCTGATCCTACAAATCTTAGGCATCACGTAGTAAGGGACTCGAAGAGACACATTGTTGGAGTGGGCGACGTAGTTGACGAGGATGAGTACAACCAGTTTGAGGAGATGCATTTCTCCAGAGATGGCATGATGGTCGAAGACGGACCAAATCAAGATGAAGCTATGTACGTGCGTAACGATCATCAGGAAGGACTCACATTTGTAGCAAATTAGATATATCGAATCATGTGGAATTCAAAAGAGTGAAATTTAAGTACGGCCATTATACTTGTCCGCTCGGTTCACTTTGGTCACTGTATTTATAGAAGTCTAAATAATAGTCATTAAAATTGTTTAAGTCGGTTAAATACGGTCATTATCTGCCAAAACATACGTACTAATCCTATGTGGCATATTTTGACCGCTGTTGACCATCCATGTGGCAGTCTAGTGTGGCATTCTCTTGATCTTTTTACACATTGCCCCTCCATGCAGTGTTGATGATTCATCAATATTCCCTTCCTAAACAGGTCCTGCTCAAGAGCTATAGCGGTATCGATTTTTCTCCTGTACGTCCAAATCCCCAATTCCTTCACGGCCACCACGATCCCCAAATGTCTCCTCCCAGGACCGCGGCTAGACGCCGATGCTGAGCACGCGACACGAGCACACCGGCACCCTGCGACACCTTGATGCTAGGCAGAAGCATGCGGCACTGCTCTTGCAAAGGTGGGCGACGGCCGTGGCGGCGTCCACGGGGAGGAGCGGCGAGCGCCACAACGCGCTGCCTGCTACAGGAAGGGACTGACCGGAGGACCGCGAGGCCGCGTGGCCAGGGGGCTAAGACCGGATGGTCGTGATGATATCTTCTCTATGGCCTCGTTGTTTGCGCACTTCGCCATACAGTTTAGTTTTTCCCTCGCTGCCACTAGTTTCCAAGAGTAGTTTTAGCATGCCTAGGCAAGACTTGGGAGCTATCTTCAGTAAAGGATCTAGGCTTGCTATTGTAGTTCAACCATTTGATGGATATATAACCTATACATTCAAATGACAATACTCCATATGTAAAGGAAGCCCCTGTAAAGGAAAATATGTTATGATCCTGCTTCTAACTTGAAAACTGGACAAATCGGAAGTTCGGGCCATATCAGAGGTTCCGATATTCCCAGAGTCTCTGAGAATATCACGTAGTGTTCGGAAATCAGGTCCAAGGAGGACATAGAACAATCTCGGAGCTCCGAGAAAATCCCGGAGTCCAAGAAAATCTCCGAGTGTTCAGAAATCAAAATCCGAAGAGAACAGAGAACAACCTCGGAACCTCCAAGAAAAGTTAACCGAGCGGACAACTACAGTAACCACATGTGAATTTCACTCAATTCATAATGTGATGTACAATTTATATGACTGTGGAGGTGCGAATATCATGCACAATACTATATATGTGGAGGTATCAATATGTATAAATGAAATCGTTGAAGAAAGAAAAAAGAAATTAAAAAACAAAAGTAAGCACCTATCCAAATTACACACCGTATGCAACCTAGGTATGAACACTAATTCAAAAAATTAAAAACTAAAACAAAAAGGAAAATAGATATCGCAGGAGAAGGAACCGCCTGTGATTCGTAGTCATCATAGGCGGTTTTTGAATAGAACCGCATGTGATGCATAGTCATCATAGACGGTTTTTGACCCGAACCGCCTGTGATGCGAAGTTATCACAGACGGTTTTGACCTGAACCGACCGCCTGCGATGAGAGCTACTTTATATACCTGAAGCGTTCTCGAAGTCCTAAAAAACCTAAGTCTCATATACCGCCAACCACTCGACTACTACTTCAGTGCTGCCCCCGACGCCGCCCCCATCTCCCACCTCATGCCAGTAGGCTGCCCGGCCCCGGACCCGACGCCGCCGCCACCGACGCTCCCGTCCCCGATGCCCCCATCACCATCGACACCGTCCCCGATGCTGCCGCCCCCGACGCCGACGCCGCCGCCACCTACGGCCCCGTCCCCTACTTCGCTACCCCGACGCCGCCGCCCCTTGATAGGTTAGTAATCTTGATTGTGCTTAGTGGATGATGGGGAAGCGATATATGGTGCTGCTCATTTTGCAGTAGATTCCTCTAAAAAAATTCTAGAGTACAACATTGGTAGAGCGAGCCCATGCTAAAACTTTGAAAAATTTCCATTTGCTAAATCACATCATAGAGGCTAGAGCAATATAACCTTGACAGGCTAACATCTTATTTTGATTAGCTTCGAGACACTCTGCAGGGCTACACTATATGTATAAACCAGACCTATTGTTTCAGGTAAAAGCAAAACTTTGAAAACATAATCTAGAATCTCTTAAACCAAGGGTTAATGAGATGTATTGTCTCTTGCAATTGTTGTTTTGCCGTGTGTTCTTACCAACAATAGAAGACTATTCTGGCTTCAGGATCCTTTCGCCTTCAGAAAATGGTTTGTCATTGCCAAACTGAAAACCACTACCAACTTATGTTAACAACTGGGGAGTAGTGATTCATTGTATTAAGTCAATTTTCAGATGTTGGCAGATAGGGTTAGCATACAAAGCACAATGAGTCAAGTGACTTAAAAACCACAATCAGAATCCACATCACATCATTCTTATTCCCTCATATCACCTTGGATTTGGATACTATCACTAAAATGCTGTAACATCATGCAGATTCAAAGGAAAAACAAAAATATGGAACCAAAAATATATTATCACAGAGTAAAACTTTTCTGCTCTGTAGTGATATATGACCCATGAATCCAAATAGGCACACACAAGAGATTTGTGGGATAGTACAACCATCAGGTGATTAAATAGGTTACTTCATGTTATCTCCATATTATAATTGGCAGAGGGTTCATAAATCTAGAAAAATGACATAGATCATAGTGTGTTTCTTTCGGCAGAGGTGATTACAAGTAGTTTCTTTTCCTAGGGTACTGTAAAATGGAAGTACTTTCCTACTTTCTAGTTCATGGTCTCTTACGAATACACAATTTGGACTTCTAATTGTTGTTGTGTTACTTGTGTTCCTAGTTCACGATCTAATTTGTTCCATATCTTACCTTCTTCATGTAATGTGTCTTTTAGAAGATGTCGAGTCCTGGTCGCTCAGCTTTCCCAGAGGCTGCCGGGGAATGCGTCCGGAACCACGACAAAATCCAGACGGGCTCCAAGAGGACCTAGTCAAAGGCCGAAGGGCCGATTCCCCATAACAGAGTTAGGCCCGTCAGGGGCACCAATCGCACCGGAACAAAACGCGGCAAAATGGAGAACGACATGCGGGATCATCGCACAGACAAGGGTTCCGTTGACTCTAGAATCGTGGAAGAAGGTGGGGCGAGATCTCCGTAGAGCTGTGGTTGAAGATATCAACACACATTTCATGATCCAGAAGAGCTACAGGCCTGTGCCGATGCCGCCGCCCTGAAAGTCGCAAATAAAGCTTGGAAGGAGTTCAAGTTTGTTCTCCGCCGTGACTTCCTTACAAAGGACAAGGAGCCGTTCGACGTCCACAAATGGATGGATCGCGAGATGTGGGCCCAATTTAAGGCGTCTAGAGAAACAGAAGAATTTAAGGCGAAGAGTGTAGCGGCGAAGGAACTAGCGGCCAAGAACACCCACCATCATAGGTTAGGTAGTTCAGGGTATGCACCGAAAGTATGGAAATGGATGGACGAAGAAGAGAGGGCACGCCTAAATGACCAGCCCCCGCCATTTCCCAGCGTAGAGTCACGGTGTGCATGGAATTGGTTGTACGCGAGGAGGAATCCAGATGCAACGTCTTCGGACGCCCAATCCTTCGCGACCGAAGCAACTCGGGAGGTCTACTCTAAATTGGTAATATGTCATTTACAATACCATCCTCTCCGTAAATCCTCCACCTGTTATACCATGTGTAGTGACTTGTTCTTCTATTACAGGAGAACCTGTCGACACAATCCTCCCCTTGTAAATTCCAAAGGGAGAAATATATTTTTACCCAGGCCATCGGCACCAAGGAGCATCCGGGTCGCACGAGGGGTACATGTGTTTACGCTACCTAGAGAGATGGATTCCTGGATGATTTGCATAGATATAGGAATAAGGGCATGGCCAAAGCCGAGCACGAGGCAAGAGAAAGAGCCGCTTTTACAGAAGAAATCACCGCCACGGTGGAAATGAGGGTCGATGCTCGTCTAAGAGCCCTTGAGGAGATGGTGGCCATGGCCTCACGTGGCAATGTACAAATGCAAAGCAGCCTTGCTGCCAACCGAAAGAGTAGCCAAGCCTCCGTCCCGGTGGTGAGGTTGACCGCACCGTCTCGTATCCTGTCGATGAGATCCTGGTAATTAAATGTCAATCTCAAGTTCCACTTAAATTTCTGTCGCAATCCATGTGTAACTAATTATTCTATCTTCTACCACATTTAAATTCAAGGATACGACTTGGTGCAAGCTATTGGTGTGGCTTCTTGACGACGAGCCTTTAGAGGTTGCAACAAGGATGGCATGTCCATCCAATGAAGGTGATCTCATCCACCGTGTCTCGATGGCGCGCGGGAATGCGAAGGTCAGTATGGACTATGTCTATGACACCTGCAAGTCCATTAAGCTGAAGTTTTCGCCAAATGATGAGATTACGAGACTAGGTCAAGCTGAAGGGACTTTCGTCCAGTGGCCCAAGAGGGATGTAGTATTGGAAGACCGGCACCCTCCTTCTATCGACCAAGCTGAATCACGGGAGGTAGACCTACCCGTGATTCAAGAGCCTTATATTGCATGTAATGAGGACACCACAATCGCTACGGTACCGGTGGAAACCACCTTGGCCCCCGTGCTTCAACAAGGGCCCATTCATCTCCCGCCAAGTCATTGAAGCTGATCGTTAAAAGAAAACGAGGCGCGAAGTCGAAGGCGAAGTTGCTGAAGGAATCACACCTTTACATTAAAGAAGAGTTCCCTTTCGCGCCATTGGTAGATAAATATGTTGAAGGAGAGCCATGGCTCAAATCGCCAGAGGCGCTCAATGCCCTTAGAAAATATACCCGCGAGCTACACAAGTACTATCCCAAAGAGGTCAAGAAGTCAAAGAATCAACGGACCACAACTTTGAAGGTGGACTTCCGTAAGGGAGATTTCCACCACGACTTTGAGAAATGTCAGTTCTTTGTGAACTTCGTGGACTTGTGGGAACTATACAACCTCTGGTCCCTCGAAGTCTCTCTCATCAGATGCTACACACTGTAAGTGTTCACAATCACGGTCAATATTCGTGTTATATGTACTATATCCATATATATGTGTAGGATAATGATTGAACAAACCAGAAGGAAACACGTAAAAGTAGGGTTCCTCGACCCATACATTGTCTCAGCACGGATGATCCTAGATGCGGAAGACTTTGTTGCCGAGTACGTGCTAAACATCTTACTTGCTCAACAAGATAAGGAATTCATACTTTTTCCGTACAACCAGGTGTAAGTATCACACTACCTACTTCACCATCCCAGGCTATTGGTAATTTTACCAAAATAACATGAATTTACTAACCATTGAGACTAAATGCAGAGAGCATTGGATTATTGCTATCCTTATACCACACCATCCAAGGCTCATGTTTATGGATTCATTAAAACGAGCAAACTTTGACATCGAAATACTTGGAAGATTTATGAGCAAGTAAGCATATTTTCAACATATACAAACCTACCGTTCACTACTTTCGTGTTGCAATGCCGAAGACAAACCATTTCGATTCACGTAGGGTGTGGAAGAGCTATCTCAAGAACGGAGGAAAAGGCGCCAATCAGCCCCTTTTAAATGACAAGGGCTTTAATGTATCTTTCTATACTCAATACAAATTTTTATAAATTGTCATAATGATGATCTCCAACTACTAACCAATTGTATATATTACTAGTGCCACCAACAACAAGGAGGAACAAGCGTTTGTGGCATCTACGTTTGCCACAACATGGAAATCATGCTCACTAACATTAGCAAAAATGAAGTCCAGGTTTGGCACTATTGCGATAAGTATTATCATATTTCTCTTCATTGTAAGTACATGGCTTTAATATACATTCCTATCGATAGCAGAAAGGCATTCCCAAGACATCATTGGATTCGTCTCAACTGGACCGGATAAGAGAACACATCGTCGCATTCCTTATTAGAGACGTTATCGATCCTTATGGCCAATTCCACGCCTACGACATGGAGGAAGGCGAATTTATCTTAGTTAAGAAGTGATATGTATTTCTTTGTGAACTTTTATATGGATGCTGAATTTACTAAGAGTTAAATTACTTTATGAACTTTGTGACATGAGGTGGATGAAATTGAGAGTTTAATTACTTTATTTGGTGATGTTGATGAGTTTGACGAGAGTTCATTTTGCGACTCAATTTATGTATATGTATCAATTTCTGTTATTTCATATGATTCAATTCTAATTACTGTGAATGAATAAGATATGTGTATGTATTATGTGTTTGTTTTCTGCTGCTATGCAATAATCTGAAATTATTAGGTATGCTATTACGACAATCACAAATGGTTTTTATAGGGAACCGTCTGTGATGACACCCCCATCACAGGCGGATCTCTACAAGAACCACCTGTGATGACCTCCCCATCACAGGCGGTTCTCCATAGGAACCGCCTGTGATGACCCCCTCATCTCAGGCAGTTCTTGTAGAGATCCGCCTATGATATTCGCTCATCACAGGCGGTTCATCACAGGCCCTTGCTTATAAGCGATTTGGGAAACTGCCTGTCTTGGGGTTTTTGAACCGCCTGTAATAAGGTATTCTATAGTAGTGAAGCCCAAGAAACCTAACAAGGACCATATGTTGATTACTTGTTATCTAGCGACCTATGATTTACCGTCGATGTGGCTAGGCCCCACTGGTTAATCTAGTCGAAGGCAATAAAAGTCAACCTCAGAAAAGGTAAGCCGCTTGGGTCTATTTCGCTTATTTTGAACATTTCAAATAACATAGAGGAGATGCTTGCTATGGGTTCTCTCTCGGTTAGAGGGGCTGCCATAGAAATTCCTTCCCAATAGCCATCGACTAAGGGGAAAGACGACGGCCATTGGCCATCTGAAATTCCTAGCTAATGGTTGACAAGGTTCCACATTGCGATTGAGAAAGGGCATTCTTTGCAAAGGCGAGTAATAGTCTCTGAAGCCTGAAGGCAGAGCTAGCAAGTAGAATCGTGAGGCCATCCTCGAAGAGCAAGCGAAACAGCCATGAGAATGAGGTTGTGCAGGACCAGTTAGGAGAAGAGTCTCCATTTTGGCTCTATATGCGCTTTCCAGGTCTTTCCCAGAGCAATGTGTGGGTATGATCCAAGGAATTGGGCTGTGTAAGTTGAGCTTGTTTAGTCCCCAAGGCAATGAACATCCAGCGGTTTGGGTCTAGGGTAATAGCCCCTAGGAGCGTCCATAGGTTGATAAACTCGAGAAGCTGAGATAGCTTATCAAGCCTTGTGACTTCATGAGTCCAGTTCTCATTTTTGAGCCCCTTCTTGACTGTTCTGTTCTTGTGAGTGGCTATCTTGTAGAGTTGAGGGGCACGACAGGAGAGAGGCTGACCGCCCACCCAGCTATTATGCCAAAATAGAGCCTTCCCCATCCTCGATCCTGATTTCTGTGGATGCCCTGAAAAGAGCTAGTCTAATGCATTGCAAGGGAGCCTACTCCCTACCCAAAGGTGCTCAAGATTAGTTTATTGGTGCCACGGCCACCGCAGGCGAAGAGCATGGCCGAAACGCTCAATGTCGATAATGCCCAGGACACCCTGCTACTTTGTATGACAAATTGTTTTCTAATTGACAAGCAAGTGGCCACCAGAAGACGCTTCGCCATCATCACCTTTCCAAATGAACCCCCTTGAGAATCGATCAAGTTTGACTCGCAACCATTGGGGACCAGGAGACGAACAAATAGTAGGTGGCAGTTGCCGAGAGCATAGATTTAGCAAGTGTTACCCTACCAGGCCGTGAGAGGTTTTTCCCTTCTAGCCCGGTAATCTGGCCCCCACTTTGCTAATGAGGGATTGAAAGTCAACTTCAAGCAACCTCTTGAAGTATTTTCTAGAGAAGCTACAACGCTAGTCGAGAAGGTGTTGAGGAGGTCCGGGGTATCAATGTTCTAGCAGCGCACATGAAACATCTTCCTCTTTTGAAGGTTGGTCTTGAGCCCACCGACTTAGTGGAAAGATGTCATATTTCCTAGGAGCGTTGTTAGTTCATCCTTGTTGGGGTTGGTGAAAATGCCAGCGTCTAATGTGGAGCGAGATACGAAAGCATGGGTTGGACAGCCCAATAGGTCAAAAAACCATCCTCGGGAGCTAGGTGGAAGATGTCTGAAACGAATCAATTGATAAGATGAAAAGCAGAGGGGAGAGTGGGTCTCCATGCCGAAAGGCCGCGGGCATGGGGAAAAGGTGTCCCCGGGTTTCCATTTAGGAGTACTCTGGAGGATGAGAAAGAAAGGAGCAAACATGTCTAGTCCCTCCATCGATGGTCAAAACTTAGTTGCCTAAGGACCTCGAGAATATAAACCCAGATGACAGGGCGAAGGCTTTAGAGATATCAAGCTTAAGGAACACATTTGGCGTATGGGAGCAGTAGAGCATTTGCAGAGGTTTTGCACATGTAGTAAGCTGTCGTGGATGTATCGCTTTTGCACAAAGGTGCTCTGAATCTTGGAGACCAGTGTGTCTAGTTAAGGAGCTAGTCTATTGGCCATTGCTTTTTAGAAGATCTTATAGATGTTGTGAATTAGACTGATCGGCCTTTAGTCCCGACCCACGAGGCATCTAATTTCTTGTGAAGGAGGATGATGTTTGCGGAATTGATCAGTCCCATACAGTACCGGCAGATTCACCATTTACATGATAGTCGCAAGAACGTCCACCTTAATGACCTCCCAACAATGTTTGAAACATATATTTTTCTCCGGTTATGAAAACATATGTATTGTAAACAGGTAAGAAATTTAGTCGAGACATGATTTTGTGGACACAAATTAGATCAGGACATACAACAAGACCGAAAATGTGTTACAATAAAATACTTATATTGTTGAAACAAATTTTTGGCGTGATTATAATATCATCAATGTAGTTATGCAATCAATGTTTTGAACAATTATGGAAACAAATAATTTATGTGATTATAACATCATATAGCTTGAATCACAACAAAAAAATGAAGCACTATTGCCACAAAAACGTAGGAAACAAAATCGTTGTGTGGATGTAACATCATCTGTCTCTGACCGCAACAATTGAAGTAGATGACCCAGTAGATGAGAGCAAGCTTCGCGGCATGATGGTGTCATGCGACTCCAATCGTCATGGTGGCTCTGGTCGGCAAGGAGGCAGATGCAGCCTTGCAGGAGATCGGGTGACGCAAAAGTGAGAACACCAGTAAGCTGGGGATGGTGATAGTGTAGGACTTCATCGTCCTCCTTGGCGACAATGAGATTAAGGAGAAGGCGGCACAATGGACAACGAAGCGTTGGCCGACACGGGGAGCTTAAAGACGTAGTAGATGGCAAGACCACCGAAGAGCTCCGGTAAGATTGGGGAGGAGGCAGGTACGGAGGAGGAGCAAGATGCAGATGAGGCGTCGCTGCGCAGCCGTGAGTGGAGTAGCCGACAGCCTGATGTAGGAGGAAAAGGTGCGCCTGCCGCTAAAGGATAGAGGATGTGGCATCGCCGGTGGGGAGGCGGCGTCGCTCGTGGCCGATGGTGTGATCGGGAGTCACCGCTAGGAGAAATGGAGTGTCTTCCCGATTTTTCAGGCATTAGTTACTAGGAGGGGACATTAAGATGAGAAAAATGCCAGCGTGGCGTAATATCGAGGAATTGGATAAGATATGAAGTCACGACTACCATCAGATGGAATGCAGCATCTACGGCCACGGAGTGATCTGAGAGATTCATCCTCCTGGCCGTCAGATTAGGAGAGTTTTCCAAACGAAAAGGGACCCAAGTTAGCAACTTCTCTGACTTTTGGCCTCGATTGGTTGAGGAATCAGGACAAGGCATGCTGATCGATGCCGACTTGCCGAGTCTGGCCAATTTCTGAAATCCACGAAGTGACACGACGACGCATCATACAGATGCACCTACGTGCCTCGCGATCTCGCATCAAATCTAGTGAATCGCGCACCGAACGAGTCAGAGATCGGCGACTGGATCCGAACAGTTTAGCTGAAGGCGTACACACACCGACTGATAAGCGGTAGCAAATCCCTGCATTTCCAGGCTCAAAACTAGCCAAGCTGCCATCCCTGTCCGGCACTGCAACCTCAGATCGCACAGCACAACGCAACACAAACAAACACATTGCTTCCACTATGAAGCTCTCACTCACCTTCGTCCTCCTCTCCGGTACGTTCATCCGTATATATCCTTAATTATGCAGTTATGCTTCAACTCACTCGTGTGATATACCCTTGACTCGTTGAGAAGTGGAGATAGACTACTCTTTTTGATGTTTTATGCTTGTTTGTGTACGTGTTTTCTGGATCAACCCAGGGCTCGTGGTGTACGGGGACATTGGAGTCGACGCCGCGACGGATTGCTCCCTCATGCGGTGCATCCAGGGAGGGCACATCACCTGCAAGAACTACCCCGGGAAGAAGCTCGACGGGTGCACCTGCGTGTGTGCGCCGTCGGACGGCAAGGACTGCGTGCTCCATCTCCAGGACCGCTCGACGTACAATTGCACCAAGACGAAGTAGCTGGATTGCATTGCACGCGCTCATCATGTTCTTCGTCTTTTGGTTTGAGTTTGAGTCGAATAAAGCTGCAAACGCGTCGTCGAATAATTAACGAATGGAATGCAAGTTTGTATGCGTTGCATGGTTAGGCAGTGTAATCCCATGTGATCGAGTTCGTATCGATAATTCAAGAACCCTCTCTTTAATCAAACTTGTCCAGCAGAACACGTGGTGACACCTAAAAATTTTAGGCCTAGAAGATGGGAAAAGTCGGTGACCGTTTGACCAGATTGCGTTGGCCTCCTCACTCGGTGTCACCACCTAAAACTTAATTCACCTGTGTTGCCTGCCTACCGAATCTGCGTCCTGTGCTGCTAGAAAGTGCTGGAGAACACATCTTACAGAAGAAGATTTTTGCTTTACCATGACGTTCAGTAAAGAATTTTCACACTAATATTTTGATTTTAAACGGCGACCTCTTGCACCACAACCAAGTGCTATACAACTTCTTGCCGGGACCATAGATTGGACTTCTCGCGGGGAGACCATATAAGCTTTGCTTTTCAGAGTTGTTGGGTTCCTGTCAAAGCAAAAACAATTTGTCAGTGTTCTAATCCGGCAATAGTGAATATGGGGCAGCGTACACACAGCAGATCTAGATGGGTACACACGAGAGACAAAGTTTAGATAGGTTCAGGCCCTCGAGAAGAGGTAATACCCTACGTCCTGTGTTTGGTGGATTGTATTGATCGTATCCCGTATGAGGGTATGTGTCTATGCCTATGCTCAGAGCGTTCTTGTGCTCTAGCTTGCTCTTGGTCGTCTCTAAGCCTGTGTCGATCCAAGGATCCCTATCCAGCCTTATATAGACGACCGGGGGTAGGGTTACAGGAGTCCGGATTGGCTTACAGATATGTTTCTTAATCGGTTATAACTGATACTCGGGTATGCCGGACAGGTATTAGTCCATGTCTTGTACTCTAAGTCGATGAGGCGCCCCGTGTAGAAGTCAGACTCCGAGTAGTCGGCCTGGCCCTCCCTACACCCGGGTGGCCAGCTTTGTCCTCCTTGACGATACCCAGGTGCCATGTCATCATCAGTAGCCCCCAAGTCCTTCACGATCTGGCTGCTGTCCGCCTTCTCCCTTGAGCAAGTCTCCCGAGTCGTATCCGCATGTACGCGCCTTCTGGTCGCTTGCAGTGAGATTGTGAGGGACTCTCAAAGCTTTTGTAAGACAGAAAATAATAAGCCGAGTAATATTCACCCATAGGGCAGGAATATCATGGCAGGTGAGCTAATAACGGATAAGTCCTGGTGGTATCCAGTCGTTTCCAGCGGATGGAGACCGGGTAATAGCCCAGCGGGGGGGCACACCATGAATCCCGACTGAATTCCGGAGTGATACCTGGTTTCCCGAGTGGCTCGGGTCCAGCTAGTGTCCTCCTGGGGGAATACCCTCGGAATTCGCGTCAGAACCAGAACACATGCTGTAGCGCTTCGGTCCCGAGTCGTTCGGTGTCCGACTAGTGGCCCACTGGAGGCGCACTACAGCCGCCCTTCACTCGGGTGTATTCAAGTGATCGTGGACCCCTGGAGGTCAACAATTGAAACCCTCCAAACTGTAGCGCTTCGGTCCAGAGTTGCTCGGTATCCGACTAGTGGCCCGATGGAGGCGCGCTACAGTTGCTTTTTATTTGGGTGCATCCCCCGAGCCTCCGGCCGACTGGAGCAGCCGGGTAGAGGTTCTTTGTTAACCTATAGATTTCACTCTGGCGGCACGAATAGTGCACCCAGAGGGTGTAGGCCCCAAGCCTCCGGCCGACTGGAACAGTCGGGCGAAGGTTCTTTTTGGTTTGTAGATTCTACACTGGGGGCACGAACAGTGCACCCAGTGGGTGTAGCCCCCGAGCCTCCACTCGGTTCAAGGAGCCGAGCGGAGAGTCTTGATGATTCTTTCCACCTTCGACCGATTCGGCCAGCGCAAGGCCGAGTGAGATAACCTGGAGGGCACCCTCCACGCGACACAGGAGCAAGTGATCGCGAAGGAAACCCCGCTTGAGTTCGATGGAAGAGGTCCAGTCTGCGGCGAACACCATTGCTGATGGCGTTGTCCTGTAAAGGCAGGCAGCAAACACGTGAACCGCTCCATATACATGTGAAGTACTCGGGAAGGCCGAGTGCAACTTGCTTATGTATGTTTTGGTTAACTTATTATGTGTTTATTAACCCCTTCTTTCATAAAAATTCATTCGTGTGTAAGTTAGCCCTTTGTGTGTGCTCTTGCCGACCCGTCGTAGCCCTCATTGTGTAGAGATTAGCCATGGGCTGTTTCCCGTATAGCGCAGGGTTGTGGCGTAGACCGGCGATCGAAGACGAAGAGTTAACGCCGAGCGTTTTACACAGTACTAAAATAATTGCTGAAAGAGAAGAGCCCGAGTGCGCCTGGGCGCACCCGGTGTGGTGTAGCTCCGGGTGTCCGCTATATGTAGCCGTGAGCGTGCATAGTAGGTAAGTCGGGAAACCCGAAAAGTTACTCGAATGGAGCAAATAAAATATTTTTATTCATTCGTTCATACTTAAAGTATGGAAGTACAATGCTTAAGCATAAAAGTGACTTAGCTGTTCAACGTTCTAGGCGTTGGTGAAGAGGTTGCTGTCCTTATCTTTCAGCCGGTAAGTCCCTGGACGTAGTACTTCAGCGACAGTGTACGGGCCTTCCCACGGTAGAGAGAGCTTGTGCTTGCCCTTGTTGGACTAGACTCGGCACAGGACCAAGTCGCCATCGTCAAAAACGCGCCCGCGTATGTGGCGGCAGTTGTTGTTGTTCGCCGGTGCATCCGAGTTAGCCATGAAGACCTCTCGAGGAGGATTGCAGCTTCCCGAACTCTCAAAGCTGTCCGAGTCATAGTCAAGGATGGGTAGAAGGGACTCGATCGCGCCGACCAATCGGGATCCCTGCTCGACGGGTGAAGACCCGTGCTCAAACAGGAGATCCAACTTTGGCATGACCTCGTCCTTGGAGATGGCCGCCGAAATAATCGACTCGAATGAGAGTTCGAGTGAAGAAGACGGTGAAGCCTCCGCCGACTGGCTGGGGGCCGAGTCGCAGGGGTGAAGTTTGCCGAGTTTGTCGGTGATGAAGTCCGGGTTTCTGACCCGGAAGACCTGTCCTGGATCGGCGACAGAATCTTGGGGAGCCAAAGCTCATGATCAGCCCCGAAGCAAAGTCACCGTTGTCGTTGAAGAAACACATCTGGATCTGTTCAGATGGATCTATGAGCACAGCCCCTACCTACCGCGCCAACTGTCGGTGTTCTAATCCGGCAATAGTGAATATGGGGCAGCGTACGCACAGCAGATCTAGATAGGTGCACATGGGAGACAAAGTTTAGACAGGTTCAGGCCCTCGAGAAGAGGTAATACCCTACGTCCTGTGTTTGGTGGATTGTATTGATCGTATCCCGTGTGAGGGTATGTGTCTATGCCTATGCTTAGAGCGTTCTTGTGCTTTAGCTTGCTCTTGGTCGTCTCTAAGCCTGTGTCAATCCAAGGATCCCTACCCGGCCTTATATAGACGACCGGGGGTAGGATTACAGGAGTCCGGATCGGCTTACAGATATGTTTCCTAATCAGTTACAACTGATACCCGGATATGCCGGGCAGGTATTAGTCCATATATTTTATTCCAAGTCGATGAGGCGTCCCCGTATAGAAGTCGAACTCCAAGTAGTCGGCCTGGCCCACCCTACACCTGGATGGCCAGCTTTGTCTTTCTTGACGATACCCGAGTGCCATGTCATCGTCAAATTTGAACTAGCATTTGGGAGCACATGGAGCTGACTACAATTTATGATTTCACTGGAAGATAAGACCCAGCATTATATTGCAATGTTGCACAAGTAATTTCATAGCAATAAAACCAAAGATTACAGCACCGCACAGCTGATTATGCTAGAAAGTAGACTTCACGCCCACAATTTTGCAATACAACACATTGCTACACAAAAACAATTCACAATGAAAAAACAGACACGAAATACAAGGTACAAACACAACTGCAGTATAAAGATTTTCATCAAAAAGAACTAGTGAAGAGCCTCTTGAACTGATTATTCCCTTACACAATCAAAGTGTCATCTTATACATGGTACACTTGATAATTAGCACATCATTTAGTTTGGTTTAACGATATCAATTCTTCAATAAAATTTAACGACGTCGCATTTTTTAGAAAGAAATATATACAGCGCCTAACAGGTCCCTTGTCACGTTGTTTTAACTCACGAAGCTACTTTTTTGGTTAAGAGCCCAAGCTCCCAATGTCATTGCTGAAACTGATAAAACAGCAAAGTATGTTCAGATATGTTTGCTCGTTGTGGAGTCAGGTACGCGGACCCACACTGTCAGTAAGGAAACCACCTTACATGCTACTACAGAATTAATAACTATGGCAATCTCAGACTAAGCAACTTCAGAACGTTACATCAGGCGAACGCCTCGGAACATGATAACTCGACGTAATCTCAACCACCATCCAGCCTCAAGATAGTAGGACCCCATCCTTGTCTTCAACTGATAATCAGTAGCCACCCGTAGCAACAGCCTGGCAACTCACAAAGCTATTGGACGTTGCATACATCAGAAAAGGTTCACAGGCAAAGGGGTACACCAATCAGGTGACTTAAAGCACAACTTCCATAGTATCAAAATAGTCAAAGTCAGATAATGCCAATTACCACTAATATACCCAAAACTCAGCTGACCTATATGGAAGATGCCTCAGTCTATTTGACTCAGAGGTAAGCCTGAATTGTGTCTTCAGCGATGGTGATAAGACTGACTTCGTACACAGAATTGCAGTACTTGCAGATCTACGCAGTGTTTCTACTTTCCCCTCTCTGTGCTACCTGCTCTTGGCCGTGCACATTAATGAAACTGTTTCCGTCATATGTTGCTACCGTGGCATTGGGGTTAATGTAAACCAATGAGGCAAAGAGTTTCCCCTTTGTTTATCTGAAATAGAAGTGCATGATCATCAAGTGCGAAGAAGCAGACGCTTATCTGATTTCTGTAGCCACGCTTCAAAGAGTGAAGTCAGGGATTTTACAAAAATGAGTGATTCTGTAGTGTAAATGCAGATAGCTTTGGTCTCCTCTTACAAGTTACAACAGAAACACGTAGTGCTTGTGAACCTGACAAATAAGAACTGTCCTTATGCCAACAACTCCAAAGTGGCATTTTCAGTTTTTCACCAAAAGATGCAAGAGGTATAGTGACCAAAAGAATGGAGGGTACATATTTCCCCTATCATTCACACTGTTTTCCCATGCTCATATATGCACCAACCTATACCACACTGTAGGTTGGGTGGGAACAAGGAATGAGCAGGCCCTATAACAATTATCCAGTGTCATGAACTAGTTTTGCAAATCTATGTTTTGTTAAATATGAGGATGCCAGCTAACATATGTTACAATAAAAACACAAAGCATAGAAATAAGTTGTGATCTTACTCTTAACATCTATTCTTAATGTGAGTAACTACTTCAGAAAATCCATGTGTCTCTATATAAAAAAGGAATTTGAAGACCTTCTGATTTCTGAGCTAAGGAAGGTAATTTGGGTGCTTCTGCTCAACCCAAACTTACAAGACAATTACAGTAAGCCAGCCGAATATAATTATAGAATAGAAATATCTGAAGCATACTAAACAGCGTTTCAAAAACATAATTAACTAATAACTATAGACGTTTCAGGTGAATTTCAAACGCTTAGTGAGAATAATCTTCAATGCCATCCTCAAAACCACAGAAAGGTCTCATTTTCAACCACAAGATAGCAACATTACAGTCAGATGCACTTATGATTTTGGACTACATCAGAAACATTTCATATGTACCATATACTGCAGAGCATATCAAACAATCAAAGTAGTCACAAGACTGTTCAACTAATTACTCCCATCTAAATCGAAGCTTTATTCTAGTTCAAGTTAGTAACTAATGCTGCAAGAAATGATTAGACCACCTAAAATGTCTATTTCCCGTCATTGCAAACATCACACCAACATACTTTGCAAAACACTAACCAAATCTACACATTTTCCGCACAATTGCAGTTTGGCAACAACAGAACACTGGTAAACAAAAGCTGCATTACCGAAATCCTCTCTTTAAGAAACATATCATTGTACTATTGATAAGATAGAAACTCAATCTTCATAGACTAATTGCTGTGTTCTAAGTTATAAATTCTCTCTTTCTCATACAGTCAAACAAACAGTCATCAGAAAGAGCTCAAAGCTCTACCACTAAATCTAAGACCATATTTTCCATAGCCCAACTGGCATTTCCACTACCAACGAGAGGATATCCAGAGTTAGTTTCATTAATTATTGACTCCTAGTTTTCAAAATTTCTCTTTTTTCTTCGTACAAGATACAAGAAAAAGAAATAAATCAAGAACCAAAGCCGTACAGAGCTCTGGTACTCTCACTCGAGAACAATCTTGGCGCCGAGTGCCCGCATCTTCTCAGCGATGCTCTCCGCCTCCTCCTTCGGCACTCCGGACTTCAGCACGGCCGGCGCTTTCTCCACGAGCTCCTTGGCCTCCTTCAGGCCCAAATTCGTGAATGCCCTCAGCTCCTTGATGATCTTAAGCTTCGCCGCGGCGTCGAACCCTTCCAGCTTCACGTCAAACGCCATCTTTTCCTCCTTCACCTTTGCCTCCTCGCCGGCCGCCCCAGGGGCCCCTCCGTCGCCGGCGAGCGGCGCTGCGCCACCCATGAGGATAGCTAGGGGAGGGAGCTGGTCCACGCCGAGGCGGCCGCGCAGGGCGTCGGCGAGGGAGGAGGCCTCGATAAGGTTGAGACCGCAGATCTCGTCTACGAGGGCGGAGACGCGTGGGGTAGTCGTAACGGCGGTCGAGAAGGCGGTGGCCGTGGACGGGCGCGCCGCTGGGAGGAGGCGGCGGAGGTGGAGGAGGCGGGAAGCCATTAGGGTTTGGTGGATCAGCGAGAGACCGACGATGCGAAGCGGGGGAGAAGCATGACGACACAGCACATTTCATGCAACGAATACGTATTCATTAGTCTACGTAAACAACTGGGAAAGGCGCATTTCGCTGATAATCAGCTGTAGACACGTCGTGGTCCAAATCTGTATACGGCTATACAGCTACGTGATTGAAGATGTCCTGTTCAATAACTTGGAATTCTCTTCACAATTCCACGTGATTTGGGAATCAAATGATGGCTGATCATTAAGCTCCATCAAATTAATTGTAGCGATCCATGATTAAGTTTCGAAACGTGTTGAATGTTCCGCCAGCCGCATGATTAGTTAGTCCACGCCAGAAATTGTCACGCACCCAAACCAACTTCGCCCAATTCATTGCCCGAGTTAACTGATGAATAACTAGGACTTTTCTTAACGATTCCACGTGATGTGGGAACCAAATGACTGCCGAAGATCACTAAGCACATAATATTAATTGGAGCTCACCATAATTAAGTCCCGTGACGTGTTGAATAATCCGCCAGCCGCATGATTAAATTAGTCCATGCCGGAAATGATCAAACATCAGACTCATGCACCCAAGCCCACCTCGCCCAACTCATCGAATTTTCTCGTATTGCATAGTTATTGCGTAGTTCGTCCACACTTTGCAATTTTACCAACTTAAACTCGCTTGCCGATCCTTGAGCAAGACTTTCTATATTCATCGATGACAGATTTTGCAAGACGAGAGACAATGATTGTTTTCAATATGCACAGATGGGAAGTACTAAGAGAAAACTTTCTTCGATCAATTCCAGCACGGACACAAACAAATTAAAGAATCATACACAAGTATAATGAATTCCGTCGTCGCCAAAATTCTCCCAGCGAGAAATCTCTTCTTAATTCGTCGTCCTCATCGTCGTCAATCTCTTCTTAATTCGTCGTCCTCATCGTCGTCAGTCCTCATACGACCTCATAGATGACGACATGCGCGGTGTCGAAGCCATAGCCCGACTGGGGGCCGGCGCCGAACCCCCCTGCCGCCGCGAAGGGCCGTAAGGCAGCATGCGCCACGGACGCCGCCTTGTGGTCTGAGGCGCTGGCCTTCCGATTCGACGCAGCGTCGGCCGTGCCACCCGTCGCCGACGACGACGTCGACTGCGGCGGCTTGTAGTACATGCGCGCCGTCTGCGGGCAGTGGGAGTGGAACCTCGCCGCGATGCGCACGCCCATGTCCAGCATCTCCACGTACCGAGCCATCTCTGTCTCTCTCGAGGAAAGGAGGCGCGGAGGAGCAGTGGCTTCGAGCTCGGGCTGTGCGTGTGGCCTGTGCTTTGGCGGCACGAGGAGAGGGGAAGGAATGGGCGCCGTGCTTATATGGCTGGGCAGGCTTGGGCGAGGACCGATCGAGGAGGCAGCTGGGAATCGGGACTCAGCGGCGCGCGTTGTGGCGGTCGTGTTTCGCGTGGCTTTCGTGGTGGCTTCGGCGGTGCGGGTGGGTGGGAAGTTTGACTTAAACGTGTCCTTTCCTTTCGGGTTGGGTTTGCGCAATGGGCATGATGACCAGAAGGGAGATTGCCCTGGCCCGACGACCACGTAAAAGGGAGCATGGTCAGATGGTCAGTCACAACGCAGTGAGCTGTGAACCAGTGAGATGCACGCACCCACCGCTCGGTGCAGTGGACTGGGCTGGCAGACGCGACCGTTTCTGGCGTACATTTCCCTTTGCCTCTTTCACCGCTCGGCGGCCAGCGGCCGAGGTCGTAAAAGCCAGGCAGAAGTGACAGGGAACTGGGGGGAAGGGCCAATTTCTCTCGTGACAGGGAACTGGGGGGAAGGGCCAATTTCTCTCGACGTGAGATGGAACTCGCGATTAGACAGACACTCTTTGAGCAAATAGGGAAAAGAGAGGATGTGGTCGCGATTGGAAGGATCGCGGGGCGGTGGTCTCACATTCACTGGACTCTATCTTTGAAGAATGAGCCAGTCGTTGTCGTGCGATACTGGATTTGTTTTTTCTCCGGTCCCGCTCTTGCTACTCGATCGCTGACAAGTTTCAATGGAGTCTGATGGCCGTTTATGGCGCAGCCCAAGCTGAACACAAAGCCGAATTTTTAATGGAACTAGCACCGGCTTGCCGTAGGGAGATCTATCCTTCGTTAGTAGGCAGAGATTTTAATATTATTCGTCATCACGCAGAGAAAAATAATGATAGGTACGACGCCCGCTGGCTTTTTTTATTTAATGCGGTCATCGACAGTCTTGATCTAAGAGAGATTTTTCTCTCGGGCCGTACCTTCACATGGGCCAAACTAGATCGGGTCATCATGCATACAGATTGGGAAAACAAATTCCCACTAGTCACCGTCCAAGCACTGCCTCGGTCGCTCTCTGATCATACACCCCTCTTACTGGACACAAGGCAAGCCTCGCCACACAATGCTTGTCCCCTCTTTAAGTTTGAACTTGGTTGGTTGCAACGCGATGGTTTTTTTGACATGCTAGCTAAGGTCTGGCGGTGAGAAAAAGGGGCAACACGGCTTTCGAACGTTGGCAATTTAAAATTCGCGGGCTCCAAAAATTTTTACGGGATTGGGCGAAGAACACTAGTGGTGCATATAAAAAAGAAAAACAACGTCTTCTCCAAACCATTGATGCTTTAGACAAGAAGGCTGAATTTTCTACGCTCTCTGCCTCTGAGATTGATCTCAAATGGCAGTCCAATGAGCGTTTAGCCAAGCTCTTGAGGAAGAGGAGCTTAAATGGTACCAGAGAGCCAAAGTGAAGCATCTTTTAGAGGGTGATAATAATACCAAATATTTTCATCTTATAGCGAATGGCAAATTTCATAAACAAAGGATTTATCAACTGGATCAAGAAGAAGGTGTTATTCGGGATGAGGGTGAGGTTAAAGCATATATTACCAAATTTTATAGATCCTTATTTGGTCCTCCTGAAAAAAAATCATTTTTCCTTAATTGAGTCCATGATAGAGGATATTCCTCAAGTTTCGGAGGAGGAAAATTCCATCCTAACGGCTAAGTTAGAGGGGCTGTCTTTCAGATGGAACATAACAAAGCTCCGGGCCCTGATGGCTTCCCTGTTGAGTTTTATCAGGTTTTTTGGGAAGTTATTAAAACGTATTTAATGGCACTCTTCGCTGACTTACATGGCTCTTTGTTGCCTTTATATCGCCTAAATTTTAGCATTATTACGTTACTTCCAAAAGGACCCGAAGTCAAATGTATACAACAATATCGACCTATTTGTCTTCTTAATGTGAATTTCAAGATTTTTACTAAAGTTGCCACCAATTGTATATCCGTTATTTCGCATAAGGTTATCAGACCTACTCAAATGGCTTTTATTCCCGGTAGATATATTATGGAAGGGGTGGTCATCCTTCATGAAACCATACACGAGTTACACACTCGCAAGTTAGATGGAGTTATTTTTAGAATAGACTTTGAAAGGCCTATGACAAAGCTAGGTGGTCTTTTCTCCAACAAGCATTATGTATGAAAGGCTTTTGTCCAACATGGCGGTCTTGGATTAACCAATTTGTTCAGGGTGGCAGCGTGGCAGTCAAGGTCAATGACGATGTCAGGCCATTCTTTCAGACCCACAAGGGCTTGCGTCAGGGAGATCCGTTGTCTCCTATTCTTTTTAACATCGTTGCCGACTTGTTAGCCATTTTGATATCGCGGGCCAAGAATTGTGGTATGCTCAGGGGGGTAGTACCTCATCTGATTGAGGGAGGATTGTCCACTTTGTAATATGCCGATGATACAATTTTGTTCTTAGATCATGATTTAGAACAAGCTGTAAATCTTAAATTAATTTTGAGCACCTTTGAACAACTCTCCGGTTTGAAAATTAACTTTCATAAAAGTGAGATTTACTGCTTCGGTAAGGCCCAAGAGTATGTGTCTCAATATACCCAATTGTTTGGATGTGATGTAGGTATCTTCCCTTTCAAATATCTTGGCATCCTTATACACTTTAGGAAGCTTCGTAACCGCGACTGGAAAGGGGTAGAGGACAGGTTTGAGAAAAGGCCCAGCAGTTGGAAGAGCAGGCATTTGTCTTCCGGGGCCATTTGGTCCTTATTAATTCTATCTTGAGTAGCTTGCCAATGTTCATGATGTCTTTTTTCAAATTGCCCAAAGGGGTTCGTAAGATATTAGATATTTATCGATCCAGGTTCTTTTGGCAAAGCGATAACCACAACGTAAATATCGCCTTGCACAATGAAGGATTCTTTGCTCTCCAAAGGACCAAGGAGGATTGGGTATACTGGACCTCACTGCTCAAAATGTTTGTCTTTTAAGTAAGTGGTTGTTTAAGATTTATCATGAGGAGGGTGTCTGGCAGGAGCTTTTGCGTTCTAAATACCTGCATTCCAAACCACTCTCCCAAGTACAAGACAAACCTACCGATTCTCATTTTTGGAGAGGATTGATGAAGGTTAAGGTGCAGTTCCTACAATTTGGACGATTTCAAGTTCGAAATGGGAGAGAAGTTAGATTTTGGGAAGATGTTTGGATTGGCAACACCCCCTTATGTATTTCATATCCACGGCTTTTTCATATTGTGAGGAACAAACACGCTACAGTAGCCAAAGTGTTAGGCTCAGCTCCTATGAATGGTTTCTTCCGAAGGACTTTGTTAGGTAATGATTTAGCGGATTGGCATACCATTATTCACATGGTGACCCATATCCAGCTTACCTCTGAAAATGATATTTTTCAGATGGAGCCTTCACTCCTCTGGGGTCTTCTCTGTACAGTCTATGTATACATCTTTCATGTATTCCTAGCATAATTATAGGTCCAATTTCTTTTGGAGATTAAATTTACCACTTAAGATAAAAAAATTGCATGGTACCTCAGTAAAGGAGTGATTTTAACAAAAGATAATCTAGCAAACGGAATTGACATGGGGATACTCGATGTTGCTTTTGTTCTCAGGAGGAGACTATCCAACACCTTTTCTTTGATTGTTCGATTGCTAGATTTGTTTGGCACGCGATTTACTTTGCTTTCTCCATTCCACCTCCACGGAGTATCTCTCATATTTTTCAAACTTGGCTTCAGGGCGTGGATAGACGTATCAAACCACTCATTTTAGTTGGCGCTGCTGCTTTATGTTGGTCTATTTGGTTGTGTTGTAATAATGTAATTTTTAACAAGAAAAAGCTATCTAATTCTATGCAGGTTATATACTCGTGTACCAACTTTTTGCGATCTTGGTCTACGTTGCAGCGAGAACACCACAAGGAGCATTTGATGGAGGGTGCCAACCGACTGGAGTTGCTTACCAGGGACTTTATGTCCCGATTTGGGTGGCGTGCGCATAATAGGCTATGTAGTACTTGATTTAATTCTACGTGTGGTCTTGTTTTGTTCTTCGATCTCTTCTTATGTAAGGACTTTGTAATAAATTGTTAGCCGTATGCACTGTATGATGTAGAGGTCGGGAGGGTTTACTCTTCTATTATCTAAAAAAACCTCGTGAAAGAAATAATTTAAGCTGGTATGCAGGTATTAGCATGTATATATGCTAAGTACTGGAGCTATCGTATATTATCTGTGCTGTAGAGACATGTTAGCCACAACTAGCAGGTAAGTGTCACATGTTGATGAGATACAGCAAACTAGTAGCAATGAACAGAGCGAACATATATGCATGCCTCCTCTGGTCTACAATTAATGAAATGAAAGAAGTCCATTCTATTGCGTGGAGAAGCTTTTCCATGACGAATGAGTAGGTAAGATTTTATGCTACTAAGTCTTTTTTACAGTAGTTTTATGCTAATTATAGTCAAACTGCCTAGGAGATCTCATTGATTCAGTCCGAAATACTTTTCCGCAGGTACTAAAGATTATGACTAAGAGCATCCGCAGCAGCTTCCCCAAATCCCGTTCCCTATATCTCCATATGGGGAGCTTCCCTAAAAGATCCATTCCCTATATCTCTTTTTACTCCAATAGCTTCCCTAAATCTCATTCCCTATATCCCACAATCCTATATTTTATTGATTTCCTATAACTACCACCTTAATTTTGAGCCCCAGTATACACCACAAATTTCAATAAAATCATACACTAGCACTTGATCAACACAGATTTCAAATTAGCACTAATATACAGTGCATAGTTATGCTTAATTAACTGCATAGTCATTACTCTACTAGCACTCCAACAGCACAATTCAGAAAAAAAAATTAAAGGATAGGCAGAAATTAACCGGGTTGGCATTGGCACTGATTCCTCAGAACAATTCCCCCGGCTCATAACAGAATTGCATCTAAACAATCAATCATCACCTACAACTGAACATTCACCAAACTGATTATTCGCCGGATCTGGAGGGACGGCAGCCTGTTGCGCAGGGGGAGGAGGAGGACAGGGACTCGGGCCGGCGGGCTGTTGCGCGGGGATTTCGCCGGCGGGCCCGCGAGGCCGAGAGATCTGGCAGGGGCAAGCGCTGGCGGGGGATCTCGGGGAGGAGCGGGCCAGGGTCGTCGTGGACCTCGGGGACGCCGGGGAGCTCGGGGAGGAGAAGGGCGGGCCGGACGAGGACGAGGCCGGCGAGCTCGGACGGGAAATGGAGGAGTTCCGGTGGCTCGAGAGCGGCAGGAGATCCGGTGGCGGCGGGCGAGCTCGGGTGCAGATCTGGCCGCGAGGATGGTTGACGGCAGGCGGATGCGGCAAGGGAGGAGAAGGGAGGGAGGTTGGGCGGCGGCCGGCGGCCGACAGCCTCGGGACCGGCGGGAGATCTTGGGCGGGATGTTGAGCGGCGGCGCGGCAACCTCTGCACCGGCACGTGGGGGAGCGCCGGTGGCGGGGGAGGGCAGGGGGAAGCGCCGGTGGCGGGGGATCGTGCGCGGCCCGAACTGCGGGGCGACACGAGCGACGCGGAATGGCGGGGAGGAGGGTTCCGGCAGCGGCAGTTGAGGTTTGGGGAACGCGACGAGCGTGGTAGATATGGGGAAGCGAACGGGAGAATGGGGAACGAGTTCGGGAACGGGAACGCGCTCGGGAAGCTGCTGGGCGATGGTTTTTGCTCAAAATCCCTATTTTTTAGCTATTGGGAACGCGATCGGGAAGCTGCTGCAGATGCTCTAAGCTCCCCTAAAACAGTCATCTCTTAAGCATCAGATAGCTAATATAACGAAAGATAGCTACCATCTCCTGTACTTAATATTGTTCTCTTATGAATCGCTTAAGCCATCTATTAGCCGCCTCTGTTTGTTCCATCTCCTCCTGGTCCGATAATTCATACGTGGTATTGTTAGCGCATGCATTCATTCTGTTGTATAAGACCCTAATTACGCCAAGTTCCCTAGTATATAGCTGGTTTAGCGGTAGTTAGTTGAGCACTACGTGCCTTCGTACATGTATATTAACAACTCATCACTGCATACAACTCAAGTGTTGCACTCTAATCTCCTTCATGGTACCAGTTTTCTTCCGATCTAAGCTTCGGCTACTTCTCTCTCCTTCCTCCACTGTTGTCACCATGAGCTCCTCCTCCTCCTCTGAACCCACCTCTCCTATGGCCATTGGCGTCTAGGTCTCCACCAATCCCCTACCAGCTTTCTAAATTCAACTCATCAACATTAAGACCCATGTCTCGATTGTCCTCGATCTCAAGGATTCCAACTATGGTCAGTTGAGCCAATTCTTCCATGTTTCGGGAAGTTTGGTCTCGCCGATCACATCAATGATTCGGTCACCGCGCAAAACGATTCGGAATGGGTCCAGAACGATTTCTCAATCGTTTCTTGGTTCTACACCACGGTGTTGCCATAGATTCTGCTCACCGTCCTCAACCTCGACGATACCGCATACTCTCTCTGGCGCGCCATCCGTTCTCTCTTCCGCGACAATCGAGAAACACGCTTTGTGTACATCTCGGCCGAATTCCGCAACTTTTATCAGGGTGACATGACCGTCATGGCGTACTGCTCCCGCTGCTGGTCTCTTTAGCTCGCTCCTCGGCACGTCCTCACCGCAGGACCTCGCGACCAGCACAGCTGCCTCCTGTGCACTACCCGTTTACCACCCTGCGTCGGCTCCGTCATCTCCATACGACCCAACACTGATGTCTGCCCTCGCCAACCTCTCCGTGCAGATCCTGAGCAGCATCAGCGACTGGTTCCTCGACACCGGCGCCACTTCACACATGGCCTCCTCCCCTGGTACTCTCTCCTCTACCTTTCCCAGATCCACTTCTTCTCATATTGTCGTCGGCAATGGTGCTTCTCTGCCTGTTACTCACGTTGGCAATTCGTCCACTCCTGCTTCTAGTTCTCTTGCCCTAAAAAGTGACTTGATTTCAATCCGTGCTTTTACTCGTGATAATTCCGTTCCTATTGAATTCGACCCTAATGGTTTCTCTATTAACGATTTGGCCAGCCGACCAGTGATTCTCCGATGTGATTCATCCAGCAATCTCAACCCTCTGCACTACTCCTCGTCAGGCGATGCCCCTTAGTGCCTTTATACCTGCACCTCTCTTGATGTCTGGCACCAGCGCCTCGGCCATCCTGGACACGAGACCTACTCCAGGATGTCGTCCCACTTCAACTTTCAGTGTAATAAAGCACCTTCAAGTTCTTTTCACGCCTGTCGTTTAGGGAAGCATGTTCGTTTACCATTTTCTCGTTCTTCATTGCACACATCTTTTCCTTTTGAAGTTTTACATTGTGATGTCTGGACCTCCCCGGTGTTAAGCGTTTCTGGCTATCAATACTATCTTGCCGTTTTGGATGATTTTATACATTACGTTTGGTCTTTTCCTATGTGCCACAAATCCATCTGAGGTTCCTCACGTCCTCCCTTCCATCATTGCTTACGTAGGGACACAACTTTCACGCTCCGTCGTCGCTATTCAGCCTGACAACGGGCGAGAGTTTGACAACCAGTCCAACCACAACCTCTTCTCCTCCCACGGCATTGCACTCCACTGTCCTACTGTTTTGCTATCAACCCGTGGCTTCACCGGCAAGTGTTTCCCCGGACATGCATGTCTCCTGAACAAGTTGTTGTACGTCCTAAAGCAGGCACCCCGTGCCTGGTTCACACAGTTCTCCGACTGCGTGCGATCGATCGGGTTCAAGCAGGCGTGGTCCAACACGTCGCTCTTCACTCTGCGTGACGGCGCCAACACTGCAACCCTGCTGCTGCACGTCGATGACATCCTCCTCACCACCTCCTCCGACCGATTCCTCCAGCTCATCATCACGCGACTTCAAGCCGAGTTCTCGATGAAGGACTTGGGTCCACTGCACTATTTTCTTGGGGTATAGGTGACCCATTCGGCTGCCGGTTTCTACCTCTCAGCGAAAGTACGTCGATGATCTGGTCGAACGAGCAGGCATGTCTTCATGCAAACCGATGGGCATCCCTGTCGACACTCAGCCAAAGCTCTCCCCCGATGATGGCGTTCTTTTCGATGATCCCTCGCCCTATCGGAGCATGGCAGGTGCATTGTAATACCTGACATTGATGCGCCCTGATCTCGCCTACGCTGTACAATAAGTCTGCCTGCGAATGCACACACTGCGTGACTCCCACACATCGATGCTCAAGCGGATTTTGCGGTACATTCACGACAATTCATGGTAGAATAATGGTGTCCAGATCTTTTTGATGAGAACAATAGCTATCCATAGATGGATTTGACCTTAGTGATTGTACTAAACCATGTAATGACGATACGCCTTAGCAATTGTTAAACCAACTCCGAGTGGTTATTGATGATGCTAGAAGCACGATCAACATGAACACAAGGTTCTAATCCCTGCGAGCAATCGAATAACCAAGTAAGAATTATGAAATAGCAATCTGAAATTGCAAATATAGATGGAGTAGTCAATAATGTAGGGTTCACAAAAATAGTCTTAATCTAGTCGTTGGACACAAATGAAGAACACGAGTAACAGCATGTGACTAAAACTTTAACTAAACAAAACCCATCTAACAATGAGGGGGTCGACCAACCTAAATAGATGGAGGAGAGGAGGGAGATGTGCAGCCACATGACTTGGGGAAGAGGTGGCCGAACCCCCTAGGGACTCCTCCTTCCATATGACTATCTATTACCTAAATTTAAACTAGAGTTCTATTTAGTAACTATTACATGCCTTTGGCCAAAATAAAGGGTGCACATTCCCTAAGTGATCTTGGTCGAACCATGTAGTGTGGTGCCAACTTTGACTTGGCCAAAACCTTGAGGAGGGAAGGCCAAGTATTTTCTTTTCTAAGTTTTTTCATGGAGGCTTCAATGTCCTGAAATCATCATTTGAGTTTCACTACTACAGAATAGAGTTTCGAAGACCCCATGTTATAGGCGGTTCTTGAAAACCCGCCTCTAGTGTAGTACATCAAAGGCAGTCCAAAAGAAGATCTGCCTGGGTTGACTCTGAGGCACGAGAACCGACTGTGATAAGCCACATATCGTAGGCGGTTTGCGTGCAATATTGGACTAACATACCACAGACGGTTCTTATTAAGAACCGCCTGTTATATGTGGGTTATCACAGGCGGTTTTTAATACGAACTGCCTGTGATACCTCGGCCTTATTACAGGCGGTTCTTAAATTGAACCTCCTGCAATGACTTAGACATCACAGGCAGTTTTTAGTGGGAACCGTCTGCGATGAGGGCACATCACAGGCTGTTCTCACCAAAAACCGCCTGCGTTGAGTGCTTGTATATATACGTGAAGCGTTTTTTATCCTTAGTCTTCACTGCGCCTTAGTCTTCACTGTGCCTCCGAGCCCAATGCTGCCGCCCCCTCCTCCAAGCCTGACACCGGCAGGCTGCCGGCCCCTCCTCCGAGCCCGACGCTGCCGCCCCTTCGTCCGAGCCCAACGCCGCTGCCCCCTCCTCTGAGGCTTACGCTGCCAGCACCCGCTCCGAGCCCGACGCCGCCCCCCACCTCTGAGCCCGACGTTGCCAGCCGTGCCTCCGAGCCCGACGCCGTCAGCCCTCTCCTTCTAGCCCGATGCCCCCGCCCCTTCCTCTGAGCCCGACGCCGCCGCCCCTTCCTCCGAGCCCCACGGCACCACCAATCCTATATTGACATGTCAATACTTATATCATCAATTAGTACACAGTGAGCGCTTTTTAAATTTGGTATCTTTAATTCTTTATGTACCTGATCATGTATTGACTAATGATGCATGATGAACTGTATAACCTGCACATTATTGGAGCATTTGGTTGTGCTACTATTTGAGCAGGTTGTTTACTCAATATACTACCGTAATTTCATTCTGTATGTTCCCAAATACTTGGTATTCCTTACCAAATCATGCATACCAAGGTAATCACAGTTTGAATGGAATATATAGTCAAAAGTTTGGAGATAGTCCCGGCTGAGTGTTGTATATATGCTCATAATTTCAAGAAACATGTGAAAACTGATCCTAAAGTGAACCGCTTGTGATATGCCCTCATCACAGGCGATTCTCATAGAGATCCGCCTGTGATATTCCCTCATCACAGGGGGTTATAGAACCGCCTGTAATGAGGGGGGGGAGGGGGTCATCACAGGCCCTTGCTTATAGGCGGTTTGGAAAACCGCTTGCCTTGGGGTTTCCAAACCGCCTGTAATAAGCTATTCCGTAGTAGTGTTTATACTTGAAAACTTGGTTGAATGCTTGCTTCCACCTTCTCTATTCTTGTTCATCATGCTCCAATGTTTATCCTCCATAGCCATGCTTGGTCCTTGGTTCCTAAGTATCGTAATAGCATCTGATTTAGGTAGCATTATATTCATAGTAAAATTATGTGAAGTATTGAATGGACCTTAATGACTAAGATGTCGTCTAGAGGGGTGAATAAGCTTTTAAAATTCCCTTTCGGAATTGGCTTAAACCTAATGCGGAATTATACTAGTCGGATTTATACAAGCTCAAATCCTAATATGCTAGTTTTTCATATGAGCTTAAGCACCCTATGTGAATATATCAAGGTTTGCAATCCTAGGGTGACAAGCAAGCAATTCAACTTCTATAAGAGATATACAAGTGATCTATTGCAAGTATAGAATGTGTAAGTAACTTATATCAAAACTCAACACAAGAGATCAACCACATAGTTTAACACATAAACTAGAGAAAAACGTTTCAACTTATGTTAGAGATATTATAAGAACGATCATATAAGCTTAACACTCATAGAAACCATCTAGATAGATAAAGCACGCTAAAAGAATATCTCAACTCATGCTGAAACTAGACGCCTGGAGATTTCTGGTGCATCTGGACATTCCGGGGCCTGGAAATTCTAGGAAATTTTTTTTGGATACTCCGGATGCACTGAAAAGATATGTCAACCCTCGGGAGGATAGCCGGATATTCCGGACTAACAGGTCCAGATACTCCGGACACAGTTTCAAAATAGGAATAGAGACATGAGCACAAAGAGTATCCGGACACAGTTTCAAAACAGGAATAGAGACATGAGCACAAAGCTCGAAAAAATATTTTTCATGCCACCAACTATCACCATATAATCAAGACGAGCTATAATTGGTGATAGTCCAGACAAAGCGATGATCCAACAAGGTTCTTGAGATCATTAGAGCCTGAAGCACCTAAAATCTCAAGCTTCCAAATATAACACACATGGATCAATTAATGGATGTTTCGATTTCGGTCTTATGTGAGCTTGACATACCATTCTTATTGTTTGCTTTTTATTTTTTGATTTTCTTCTTTTAATCAGTCTTGTTTATTAATTAGACGATTCATCACTTTCTCATCGAAGAAATCCCGTGCTTTTAGCATTTCTCCCGAACACGAACAAGAAAAGCCTTTATGTTTACAACTCGCTCATGTCCATCCCAATGGTCGTTAATTCCATCAAACCAGCCGGGGACCTATAGAAGGAGTCAATTCTTACACCCATTATGCTGTTATTGAAGTTCCATACACTCCCTATGGTGCTTAATAATCCCCCTCAAGGAGGAACTGATTTACCTAAGGTTGTAGGCTAGTGTGGGATTTGGGAAAGATCAGGGGAATGCATCCAAACACAAAGAAAGAATCTCATCAGCGGGTGTCAGGCGCAGATGTTTAGCCTAGCCCCATATGCCCAGAATCCAAATTGCCAGACGGAAATTCCATGCTGGTATGAGCTAGAAGGTCGGATTTTTGGAATTACTAAGAACAAAGCCCTTACCGTACAAGACGGCTTACCGGGTCTAGATAGAGTGTGAAAATAAAAAGACTAAATCATTCAAAAGGTATGGACCAATCGGTTCGGTTTGAGCCCTGGCGAACCACCTTCTGAGGCTAATCCACCACCCAGTCCTCTAGTCAATGTCAGGGGCTTGTGTTAAAGCCACTTCTACGCTATGATACCAATATTATGTGGTATTTCTCAAATATTCACATTTTCTCGACTAGTGATATGCACAAGACATAACACTCCCCCATAATGTGATACTCCATTGATTTCTCCAAAGACCAGCTAAAGATCAATAATGATTCAATTGAAGTCCAAAGCAACCATTTTGATGAAAATGGATAACATCAACTCAAGGACTTATTGAACTAGTGAATAGAATAGATATCACCATATATGAGCTCAACGTGCCACATAGAGACAAGATAATCTAGGATATCAATTCTAGGTGGCATTTCTCATATGTTCACATTTTAGGTTTGTGATATGCACAAAAGCACAACACTCTCCCATGATGTGATAGACCATGAAATTCTCATAAGAGCCAAATAGAATCGAAACAAAAGGCAAATAAGACTTAATTTTATACAATCAACTATATGATGCACTAACCATTCAAGAGATGCTATATTTTCACAATCTAAGTACTTGTATGTACGAAGAGTATGGATTTTATATGTTATTATGCTTATTATATACCACCTATTCATGCTAGTCAACTAAAACTTAGCATATTATGATATATGCAATTTAGAAGCATATCAGGTACAAAACCTACACATGCTAGGGGCTAGTAACTTTTAATGTAAATGATTTGAAATACATGTTACCGCAAGGAGGTGCATTGGATATGACGATATTTCAATAGTGTTCATCATCTTCAAGAATTGGCCAAGCCTCTAATGTCCTCCTAATTACCTATTGATCAAGTTTTGGTTTGTTGGTCCCCAACAATTTTGGGTCCTAAGAGGTTAGTCATAATAGGCTTGGCTATCCAAATGGTCTTTTTTCTTTTCAAACCATTTTGGGTACCAATAAATTTGGCAAACACATTGCACTTATATCCTTCCTAAGAGAATAATGATCATAGATAGTAATAGCCTTAGGAAAGGTACCTTTGGGACATGATGCAATATATGTCCCTTTTCATGGCATATATAGCACTTAGTGATTCACCATCTCTTCTTTTTAACCTTGTCAACTTGGAGTTCACTTGCTTGATACCTCACTTGTTGTGTCTTTACTTGAACTTGAGGTCGCTTCCCTTTTTGCTTCTCACTTAAGGGATTCTTATTTGTTGGACATATTCTCACATGGTGTCCCTCCTTTTTGCACTTGAAGCAAACAGCGGGATCCGATCTAGTTGCTTGACTTTGACCCTTCTTGTTGATGTTAATGGACTTCCTAAGATTGGAGTTGAAACCGAGTCCACTCTTGTCATGAGGATGTCTTGGGTCACTAAGGATCTCATCAAGTGTTACTTTGCCCTTGAAGCATTTGAACAAGTCATTCTTCAAATAATTGACTTGATCCTTAAGCTCTTTTAGTTCCTCTACAGTGTTAATATCAACAAGTGTACTAGAGGATGTGGAAGCATTTTTGTTAGAGCAACAAGGTTTTGGAATTAATTCATCACAAGATATATGATCATTATGAGTAGATGAATTGCTAGGACTAGCACATGGCAATGAGGCATTTTGAGTAGAAATAGTGCTTGTATCCAAATGAGGCACCATTGTTGTTACCTTGCGAATTTTGGCCTCATGAGCTAACTTTAGTTCATCATGGGAGATTACAAGATTCTTATGTATACTTAAAAGCTTTGCATGATTTCTTTGTAATTTCCCATGATTACTAGTTAGCTTTGCAAGTTGAGCCCTAACCTCAACATATCCTTCATAATGGATGCTTTACATTTTGTAGAGTTAGTAATACAAGCATCATTTGAAGAGCTAGTGGATTGGTCCTTGGATATAGAATTGCATTTAGGACATTGTTTATCTAAATCCACTAGAGACATGACATTGCTCTTTTCAAGTAAAAATGCATGATCACTTTTAAGTTTATTAAGAACAATAGTCAAATCATCATGAGACTCCTTTAATTTATCATGCTCAATATTTAAAGCCCTTAGCTCTTTAATTTTATTAATAAGCATGTCTTCTTGTTTATCTAGAGTTTCATATTGTTCATTTATGGTTGATTCTTGAGCTTCAATGGTTGATACAAGTTGAGTAATTTTACACATGGTGTCTTTGTTTAAAGAGCTCAAAAACTTAGTAAAGAGCTCAAAAACTTAGCATTTAGCAAGTTATCCTCACCATCACTATCTAGATCACTAATATAATTTAGAATTGCTAGTGAGGGTTTCTTGGAGGGTGATACATTAGTACCTTTTGCCATGAGGCACTTAGGTGCATCGGAGTGTGAAGATTCTTAACTTGAAGAGGTGGATTCTTCAAGTCTAACATTTGGACACTCCTTGGCTAAGTGTTCTTGCTTAGGACACTCAAGGCATGATTTGCTCCTCTTTGATCTTCTACTTGGTGGAGCTTTTTTCTTGATCTTTTGAAAAGTTTGCCACCAAGATCATGAGCCATATCATTGTTGGTTTCCTCTACAAGGTTAGTCTCACAAGAAACTAGAGGAACCATAAGCAATGTCATTTGAGCAACATGAAAATTAGGCATATCATCATTATGTGTGAGAAATTTATTACTAGATGTTATGCATGAGCTAACAACATTTGTAGATATATCAGTTTTGTTGTTGGAAGTGTGTAGGCTCAAAGATAAGTTAGCTTTTTCAAGGGAAATATTATTGTAAGCATCTTTTAGCTTCTCATATTCTACTTTTAGTTCCTCATGAGAATTGGCTAAATTATTATTTGAGGTTTCATGTAGCATATGAGAACTAGTTAATTCTTCTAGTGAATTTTTGGTTGAAAGAAACTCATTCTTCCAGTGTTCACAATTATCTTTCAATTTGTCAATAACAAGCTTTGCATTCTTAATTATACTATAGAGATCATCAAAGCTAAGCATAGTATCATCATCATCACAAAAGCCATTGCCACTTACCATATCATTACCTTGTACTTTGTCGCACATTGGTGAAGTGGGTGATGGTGTGATGTCCATGCAAGCGGAGGTGGAGGCAATTTGGTGCTCTTCTTGATGTGAAGATGAAGTGGAGCAATACTCAATTGACTCCTCCGAGAGAAGATCATTCTCATCATGTTGAACCAATACATCTTTTCGAGGGTGATCCAAATCTAGTGGGCATCCTCAAGAGGAATGATCGACTCCAATACCTCAACACTCAAAGCATCAAATATGACATTAGTAGCTTGAGCATTGAGATGTAGGTTTTTCTCTTCCTCAATTGATATGTCATTATCCCAATCACTTGGAGGAGAAAAACTCACATCTACAACTCTAGCGAATTGAGGACCCATGATCCGAAACCTATTAAGCATGCTAGTTCTCCATAGAAGATAATTTATGTCATCTAATAGAAGTGAATCAATGTGCACAAACATACTAGTCGACATCTTTACTCTCTAGACGGTGAAGCCCTAAAAGAGAGACCTTGCTCTGATACCAATTGAAAGGACCTTAATGACTAATATGTCACCTAGAGGGGGGGTGAATAGGCTTTTAAAATTCTCTTTCAGATTTGGCTTAAACCTAATGCGGAATTATACTAGTCGGATTTATACAAGCTCAAATCCCAATGTGCTAGTTTTTCATATGAGCTTAAGCACCATATGTGAATATATCAAGGTTTGCAATCCTAAGGTGACAAGCAAGCAATTCAACTTCTATAAGAGATATACAAGTGATCTATTGCAAGTATGGAATGTGTAAGTAAAGAAGACAAGAGATAGACGATATATGACCCGAGTTTTGGATATCCACCGATATCCTACGTCTCCGTTTGAGGACCCAATCACGCTTGATCAAAGGTGGTCTCTCTCTCAAGCCGCTTCCTCTCAAGGAGTCTCTCTCCTCGATCATTACGATTAGCTCATTCCTCCACTCTCGGAGATGGCGAGCTCCAAAACCACTTCACAAACTCCGGGCCTCCTCACAAGCTTCCTGAGGAGATCACCGAGCCACCACCACCAAGCCATCTAGGAGGCGGTAGCTTCCAAGAGTAAAAGACTCTCGGACTCTCACTCGAATTCAATCGATGACGAATGCTCAAACTCACGCAACTAATGCGCTAAGTGTGGGCTACCAAAACACCACACACCTCTCTCTTTTCTCACTAAGTCACAAAGATTTTGAATCTCACAAATATGCTTGGGAGAGAAGAGGAGAACACTCAAAGGTGGAACACCAAGTTCTAACACCTCACCAGCCACTGCACAAAGCAAAAATGAGTTGTACCTCCCACAAGGAGGGCAAGGGGTATAAATACCCCTCTCCCAAAAAGTAGCCGTTGGGAGCTCGGCAGCACATCCAGACATTCCGGGTAACACCCCCGGACACTCCGGATGCACAAATCTAACGGCTACAAACTAGCCGTTAGACTCCTGACATACGGGGAACAACACATCCGGACATTCCGGGGTAACACCTTCGGATATTCTGGACACATAAATTCTAACGGCTACAAACTAGCCGTTAGACCCCTGGCACACAGAGAAAAACACGTCCGGACATTTCGGCCCAACACGGACACTCTGGGCCTACCCGGATATTCTGGGTACCTAGCCGAGAGCACCCCAAAATGGCTCAAGACCACCCAGAAACTCCGGGTAATAGACCGAAAGCAGCTCAAAACGGAGCCAGGCCGGTCTGACCGCCTCACTAGGCCGGTCAGACCGTCTCTACTCAAACAGAAGCCTAACACTAAGATCTAGACTTCCCGACAAAACACGACCCACACACATCCTAGGTTTGAGCATCCGATAACCGATATGATCGTGCTACACGTCCGGTAGCCCCTCTTGATAGTACGACTATCGAACCTATAACCCAGTCTCCCACCAAACTCCGCGAGATCAGCAAAACTAGAAACCTAGTCTATAGTATTACCTTCGTCTTGAGCAATCCTTGCCGGACTTGATGAACACACCATCCAAATCTTGTCGCTTCTCATTGCTCTTCTATGCTCGTCATCAACTTTACTTGAGCTCAATGACGATCTTCATCCTCGCTTCTATCTCGATCCTCTCTCAATCTTCAGAAGCTTGATGAAGTCCAAATGATAGCTCGACATGCACCAAGCATAGGAGGCTTTCTCTTCACATCATCTTCACTTGTCCATCTTCAATCGGTGGACCGCAAGCTTCAAGCACATATCTTCTCATGATGCTCGTCTTGAAACTTGCACGTCTCAACTTGATGACTATCTCCACTTGATATCATCTTCTCATAGACTTCATGAACTCGACATCTTGTTGCATGCCCATGAGTCACACTTAACCCTCACACTTATACAAAGCATATAATGCATAGGGTTAGTGATCAAAAGCAATACACGATTGCTTACCTTCATTTAATCACATGAAGCCACAACTAGTGTTCTTCTCTTAAACTCCTAGCATCATGTCTTGATCACCTTTGCTCACCTCATGAGTTAACCATCATGAGTTCATTGACATGAACTTCTTCATCTTGGTCAACTCTTCACTTCAATCCAACTTATGAATTTTTCTTTCAATCCTTTAGCTCAACATATGAGTCTATGGATCCTAACCCCAAACACTCTATCACAAAGTAAATGGGTTAGTCCATAAATATTATTGACAATAACATACATTTAGTCACTTGAGCTACACAAGTGACTTAGCCTTCATGCTCTATTATCAATCGTTTTAAGTCCAACTCATGGACTTTCTCTTTATCTTCTATCTTGATCATCTCCGAGGTTTTCTTCTTTCTATCTTCTTCTTGAACACATGAGCATCACCTAGAGCTCATTGATCTTGATGCATCTCTTTTGATCTTATGGCATTCCTTACGAATCCATCTTCTATCCTCATACATCACCTATGGAACACAAACTCACAAACAATTCTAAACACAATTTTTAGTCCATAGGTATTGTCATTAATTACCAAAATCACACTTAGAGGCTAGATAAACCCTCAAGTATCAATAAACGAGAGTACTTGATAATTAAGTTGTCAAGCACGATCTCTAGTCATTGGACCTTGTATTTTTGACACTTGAGGAGTTGTAGTTGTGTAGCTCGCGTAGGTATATTAGCCGTGAGTGTAATAGTAGTGAGGATGTCATCATCACTTCATCACTCGGCCTTCACATCTCCTCTTCATCAAGCCTAGACATCATTGGCTACTTCGAATGCTGCTAGTTGTGTCAACTGCTTGGCGAGCTACACTGCCCCATCGGCAAAGCAACGATCGTATATTGCGATAATGCCTTAGCGGTGTACACGGCTGCCTATCCGGTTCATCATCGGTGCACCAAACACATTGAGTTAGACATCCACTTCGTCCGGTACAAGGTGGCACACGGTGACCTCTGTGTTCTTCATGTATCGACTGACCAACAATTCCCTGACATAATGACTAAGAGACTGCCTCAACAACAATTCGAAGCCTCCCTGACATAATAACTAAGAGACTACCTCAACAACAATTCGAAGCCTTCCCATCCAATCTTTGTGTCACAACCAACAACAATATCCAGGGTTGAGGGGGGGGAGGGTGGGTTGGATATTACGTGCCTCTGTACATGTATATTAACAACTCATCTGTGAATACCACTTAAGTGTTCCACTCTGATCCCTTCGGGCATGATTTTGATGAATCGATATCGGGCGTTGTACCAATGTACCATTGTTTTTTTCCAAGATACCAATGTACCATTGTTACATGCCTAAAGTGGGCCATCCTGCTGGGCTCGATTTTAGAGTCCGCCAGCCAAAGTGTGTGATAAAGCCTTCCATGTCCAGCCCAAGGCATAATCATTTGTCTGAACAAATATTATCATTTCGGGCCAGAATATTTCTTTGGGGGAATAAACGGAATCCGGCCCATCCAAACAATAAGTTGAGAGTATCCGCAGCAGCTTCCCCAAATCTCATTCTCTATATCTCCATATAGGGAGCTTCTCTAAAAGATTTCTTCCCTATATCTCTTTACACTCCAGCAGCTTCCCAAATCTCATTTTCTATATCCCACCATTCTACATTTTATTGATATTGTATAACCACCACCCTATTTTCAACGGCTATTTTTTTGCAACGGATATATTTCGAACGACGTTTTTTCCCAATAGCTATTTACTTGAACGGCTTTTTAAGTAAATGTGATCCAGTCAAATACTCCCTAAAGATCCAAATCTGAACCCAACAATTTTTTTCCAATTTGCTAGGCCATACGCACACACTACAGAGCTGAATGTAGTATTGTTAATTCAAGTCAATTGACCTAAGCTGAAGATGAATGAGGTGCTCAAGAGTAACAATGGTTTGTCTAGCATTAGTTATTATATATACAGATAAGTCGGGCTGGCTCTTAAGCAAAATAAGGAGGCATCAAACAACCCTAGTACATTATTTCATAAATTTAACCCTAGACCAAAGCTGAGATTTGTTTAACATGTATGTGTGCAGACATTCATGTTAAATCCATGGATCGAAGTCAGTTGTGAGTTGTCCAACATCAACTAAATTTTATTGGTCTTCAGTAGCATACAAATATTAGTATATGCTTATATGAATACAACAACTGTAGTGAAGCAAAGTGGACTGCTCATGGAATCAATGAAAACATCTTCAGGGGTGCCTAACATGCTATTCGATTCCATTTGTGACCAACACAAGCACAGACACATACATAATTCGTCAATGCTCATCAACAGAACAAGTCAATTTGGAGCAAGAGGGCATTGGCATGGGGCAGAGGGGGGTCGCCACGGGCATATGGAGCTAGCCAAAGGGGAGAAGAAGAACCGTCGATGGATCCGCCCGTCCAAGATCCGAGCACCGGACAAACTTCACAACTTCACTCGCCGGCGGTTGCCGTCGGAGGATAACCGCGCGGCATGGATGCGGTCCGAGGACATCGAAGCTGCGTGCTTGCGGTCGGATGACACCCTAACTGTCGGTGCGGACCATCGCGAGTTGGATCCGGTCCCACGGCTCAATGGCGGCCTCGGTCCAGTTTGAGAAGAAGCATGGCGGGCCGTCGCGGCCATGTACTAGATATGGACGGGAGGGGGTTCTGGACGGAGGCGCGGAAGATTGCCGCCGTCGGGAGGGGGATCCAGAGGAAGGCGCTGACGAATGGCGCGGTCGGGACGAGTGGCTCAGAGGAGAGGGGCGGGATCTCGGTGGGAGGAGCGGGAGTGAGACAGGGTGAGGGAGATCCAGTGGAGGGGAGGGGCATCCGGCGAGGGACGGCGTTGAGAGTGAGGGAAGGCTGCTCCGGGTGATGGCGGGATGGAGGCGGTTGGGGGATAGGGAATGGAAGAGAGTTCTCCAGAAATAAGGAAGAGGGATTTGATAAAATGCCACAACTTACCTTGCCTCCCGCCGAAATGCCACGATTTACATCGCGTTCGATCAAATGCCCTAAATCCTCTCCCCGGTTACAGCTAACCCGAGCAACGCAACCAAACCGA
The DNA here is from genome assembly GCA_019208055.1 of Stipa capillata. Classification (NCBI taxonomy): domain Eukaryota; kingdom Viridiplantae; phylum Streptophyta; class Magnoliopsida; order Poales; family Poaceae; genus Stipa; species Stipa capillata. Next base: position 33,586 of record JAGXJF010001585.1, on the reverse strand, counting down.
GCAATCTAACCCGAGCAACGAACCAAACCAGCGACAGCAGCCCTAACTCCCCTAACTCTTCCCCACAGCTTCCGCTGGACGTCGCCACCGGACGACGCCACCGGTGCCGGGGCCGACGCCGCTGCGCCCCGAGCCACCGTGCGCTCTCCCGTGTGCCCAGGTGCGCCGCCGCTCGCGCTTCTCCGTTCGCCCAGGCGCGCCGCCGCTGCTTGGTTTGGTCAGGTGCGCCGCCGTTCCACAGCACCGCTCGGCGGGCCGCCGCTGGTCGGTGCGCCATGGTGTGCCGCCCGCGGTAGGTGCGCCGGTGCACCGCCGCCGCTGGGTGCACCTCGGTTCCCCTCCCCCCCCTTTTGGTTCCCCTCCCCCCCCTTTTGGTTCCCCTCCCCCCGCTGGGTGCCGCCACTTTGGTTCCCCTCCCCCCGCTCGGTCCTCCTCTGATCTGTGGCGATTTGTTTCCGGTCCTCCCTCAAGCCCTAAGGCAAGGTTAGCAACTCCCAACACGCATAAGGTGCCAATGCTTTTCTTTCAAATTGAACACTGTACCTGATGTGAGTAAAGGGCTGATGGTAATTCTTTTTGCTGGAAAACCTAGGTTTGTTGATGCATTGAGGAGAAGCTCGATGGAGAGAGTAGTTGATGCTGGTCAGCAAGGGTAACTTGCACCTCCTCTTACTTCATTTGAGATGATAAGTTCGTTACGCAAGGGACTAGGTAGTAATGATAATGATCCTGTGCGTCTAACAAACACTTTGTACTTTTCTGACCGTAGTAGGATCGATGATGCTGACATCGCTCACAAAGTTTCGACCGAAACTGCAAGCCAACGTAGTGTTATAGTGGACAACGAAGATACATCAGTTGCTTTATCATTTGTGCAGTCTGTGGTAGAGGAGAACTTGTATGTTAGCAATGTGGATTGGTCATCCATAGAAATAGCTGCTGCAAATGGCGACGATGTTGATGTCCCTATAACTGAAGACAATATATGTCTTGTATTAGGAATAACCGATGAAGCTGTTAACAATCGAGTAGACTCTATTGCACCTTTTCCGGGTGCTGAATCTCTCTGTCACGTTGATGAGGACCTACTTGCTGAGGCAGCGATGCCAGTGGATGATCATATTTGTGAGGAAGCACAAATTACTTATGACAGAGATCATCCTAAGATAGAGAAAGGGGTACAATTTCCTACAATGAAAGATTTTAGGATGGCCTTAAGGCAGTTTGCTATCAATGAAGAATTTGACGTTAAAACCATAAAAGCTGATAGAACAAGATGGATGGGCTGCTGTAAGGCAGAAGGATGCCCATGGAAGCTAACTGCTAGATGGATGGCAGATAAGAAAACAACCAGGGTACTAACTCTGGTTCATTTTGAGTACTTAAAAAACTATGCATTATTCTGTGTGTATTCATAATGGATCCTCTTGTCATGTAGGTATCCCAAATAGAAGGGCAACACAATTGTGCATCAAGTAGCAGGCGTGTGTCAAGGATGGCTTCTCAATCATGGGTAGCAGACAGGTCAATGGCAATTCTTATGAATATACCTACCACGGGGGCCAAGGAACTACAAGATAAGCTACAGAGTGATTACAATGTCACAGTTCGCTATGACACTGTTTGGAAAGGAAAAGATAAAGCAATGGATGTCATATATGGCACCTAGGGACAGACATTCAAATTCTTGTTCAACTTTAAAGCAGAAATAGAGAAGAGGTCACCTGGAAGCATTGTAACTGTTGATGTTGTAGAGGTCGAAGGTAAAGTGTACTTTTCGAGATTTTTTTATGGCACTTAAGCCTTGCATTGAGGATTTCAAGGCTGGTTGTAGACCCTACATTAGTATAGACTCAACTGCACTTAATGGCAAGTGGAATGGACATTTAGCATCATGTACAGGTTTAGATGGACAACAAATAAACAATAGAAGTAGAGGTCTTGGACATTTGAAGGTTGGCAGGGCTGATGCAGATAGTTGTGAGGTGAGGGACATCAACCAGAACAACCTGAGGCATGTGGTGAAAATTGAGGACCATGAATGCACCTGTCTGGAGTGGCAGCACACCGGCAAGCCATGTGAACATGCTTTGGTATTCCTGCTTGAAAAGGAGAATGTTGACATGGAGAAGTATGTCAATGAGTATTTCTCACTTCAGAGGTTTAGGGCTGCTTATGCCATACCAATAGAGCCATTAACAGATCGGTCTCAGTGGCCCAAGGTGGATCTAGGATTTGATCTGTATCCCCCATTTGCGAAAAGGTCAGCTGGTAGGCCTAGGAAGAATAGGTTCAAGAACTGCTTAGAACCTGGAGGTAGCAGTGGAAACAAATCGAAGAAGACTGCAGTTTGTACCAAGATGGGTAGCATGAACAGATGCAAGAAGTGTGGTATTTTGGGCCACAGACAGTCTACTTGTCCAACCAATGGGACAAAGAAAAGGTCATGTATTACATGTACATTGGTCAATGAGACAACTAAAATGTACTAACAACTCAATTTGTATGTTGTAATCACAGGAAAAGGAAGCCCAGGAGGAGTGCTTATTTCACCCCTGATGGAGGGGCAGGACCATCAGAACCGCTAGCTAGGTAATTGTTCATAACCGGTAGCTTCGTATATGGTCTTGCAATTCTTCTAACAATTTATATTTTGCAGCGAAGTATTGAATGGGATGGGAGATGGAGCTTCGGAACTAGTACACCGCCAAGAGATGGAGACAAGTTCACCAACAAGAATTGAGCCTAGAAAGATGAAGAAAAAGCTCACACCTAGAAAGAAGAAGTAGGAAGCTTTTGGGGAATTATAATGCTTTTGGAGACTGCTAGAGAATTGCAATGCTTTTGGAGACTTTTGGAGAATTGTAATGCTTTTGGAGACTGCTAGAGAATTGTAATGCTTTTGGAGACTTTTGGACAATTGTAATGCTTCTTTTGGTTGTACCACTCAAGTAGTACTCTTTGTTGTATCTGATTGCAGGTGGTCTAGGCTACACCTCATGCTGATTACTAGGGCTATCTAGGATGCTAATTGTGAACATATTGGCTTTACTAGTGCTTTGCTTGTGACTTCCTTTATGGGCATCATTGTAATATGAGGTGTGGAGACCATATTTCTGACATCTTCATGGTCCAGTGCATATTTCATTGTAATATGAGGTGTGGAGACCATATTTCATTTTTTGCTTTGTGATGAAGTAAATGGTAGTAACATTATACTACCTAGTTTCAGTTGTGAAGCCTGAGAAGGTGCATGCCTGACGTCTGTTTGAGCATACTGGCTTCACAAGTCAATGATGTCTCTAGTCTGGGATTTGTAGTTTTTACTTCCTAGTGTTTTTTGCAATAAGGTGCGTATTGGTTGTGGCAATCAACTGGACAATGTATTCATCCTGAGCTTAGAAGGTTGTTTCTACCTCAGGTGCCGCTGGAGCTATTCTTGGTATGGTATGAAATTAGCAGAGAGCATTGAGATTGAGATGTTGCTCTTGGCTGATCGTAGTATCTGATAGCATTGCTGTACAGCCTGTACTGATTTCCCAGCATTGATTTCTCATGCCTATTGCCTACAATTTTTATTGGTACATCACCTTTGCTTACCTAATCAAGCAAACTGAGATCATGCATCGAATAGATATTGTGCACATGTATAATAACTTGCTCTGAAAGGATAGTGAGTTCGTAACATAAGGGCACTCCTGAGGGACTATGGCCTATACAAATACCAGAAAAGTAGCAGACCGAACCATAACATAAGCATTGTTAAGTATTAACCACATTACACACTAATAAGCTTCGTTCAGTGTTTACAATTTGGGACACAGAACCATATTCTACTTAGCTAACATGACTATTAAACTAATAATTATAAACAATACACACATCCCATTGACTACCATCTGAAGTTCCTGCAGTCTTGCCATCTTTTCGATGCGGTCATTTAGCGAAATCATCTCCAGCTTCATATGATCCAATTTTTGTAGAATTGTTTCGTTGAAGCCATCTTCCATGGTCTTGTCTTCTTCAGTGCACCTCAATCCTCTCCGATTGGTCCCAAAGTTATGCATATACTCTTCGTACTCAGTCAACCACATGAAAAATGCACACTTCTTGGCTGCCTGTCAATGAAAACATAAATGCAGATTATTCTGATAATGCGAAGCAGTAAACTTGCGTTGGAGGCATCACCTCTACCCAGGGCTGGTTCCTCGGGCACTTCACAAACCTCTTCCCAGGATTATTCTTTGTCCTCGACGTCAGCAGCAGCAGCTGATTGCCATCTCCACACCGTGGACAATCGACAAGCGGGAGATTCGTCATCTCCGTGGATGCCTGCGAGCTCACCTGAGACATCCTATAATTTGACCTATCAATTACTGCAGCACCTATTGCTCAGCTGCAATGCTTACAATTGGTCACCTCTGTTAAGAACTGATCAGATGACAGATCAGATGAAAACAATTGATTACATGACATATCAGATGATAACAAATGAGATGAAAACAGATGAGATGATAACAGATGAGATGAAAAACATATCAGATGATTACATGACATATCACATAGCTTAATCTGTGAAAGAATCATTGCAGAAGTGCTGAATGGTGAAAGGAATAAATTGTAAGTTTCTTATGTAGCCTAGACATCATCAATTTCATTAGGAAAACAGATCATGGTCATCTGGTGTAATAATTCCTAACATGAGCAGATCAAAGAACCAGCTGTAAGCAGATCATGGTCATCTGGTGTAATAATTCCTAACATGAGCAGATCAATTTCATTCTGAATCGTGCTGTTCCAGGTAACATACTCCTACATATACTTACTGAGATTTTGAAACCATTGAGCAGATCAAAGAACCAGCTGTAAGCTTGCAAGCAATGGAGGTGGAGATGGCAATCAGATCGGCACCGACCGATGTAGGCTTTCCGGCGGCGGTGGTGCAGGGGGCCAATCCGAGGCGAAGGGGGCCGAATCGACGATGGGAGGCGAAACAGCGTCGTCCCCGGCACCGGTGGCGTTCTCCGCTGGCGGCCTCGACCCCGGCGGCGGTGTTGTCGAGCGGCGGCGCACCTGACCGAAGCGGCGGCGAAGGACCTGGGCGAACGGAGCAGCGCGAGCGGCGGCGCACCTGGGCGAACGGAGAAGCGCGAGTGGCTCGGGGCGCAGCGGCGTCGGCCCCGGCACCGGTGGCGTCGTCCGGTGGCGGCGTCCAGCGGGAGCTGCGGGGAAGACTTGAGGGGGAGTTAGGGCTGCTGTTGCTCGGGTTAGATGGCGCGGAGATGGGTTAGCAGTGCGCGGAGATGGGTTGGCTGTAACCGGGGAGACGGATTTGGGGCATTTGATCGAACGCCAGGTAAATCGTGGCATTTCGGCGAGAGACAAGGTAAGTCGTGGTATTTTATCAAATGCCTCAAATAAGGAACGAGGGAGCGGGGATGGAAACGAGATAGGACAGGGAATAAGATAGAGAAGCTACGCTATTTTTTGTTCAAATTTGCTAAATTTAGCTAAACGGGCTGGTTTAGGGACTATGGATGCTCTGAGGTGGTCAGTCAGCGCACAGTTGTCCAGTCAGGCTTTCCGTCGAAAAAAAAAGTTGTCCAGTCAGGCGTCGTCTACTTCGTGAACAAAAGGAAAAAAGAAAATTCTCGCCGCTGCTCTCGAGTTCCCAAAGTGACCACCTCTCGCCTTAGATGCCGCCGGGGGCATCTCCGCCACCAACGGAGGCGTGGACCTGGGAGAACGCTGCCGCCGGAGGGATCGCCGGCTTCGCCACCGTCGCGACCTTCCACCCGCTCGACGTCGTCCGCACCCGCTTTCAAGGTAACCCCCCGGCCCTCAAGCCCTAGGCTAGGAGACGCGGAACCCGACCGGTAATAACCCTGCTGCTCTCGTGTCGGTGTGCAGTGAGCGGCGGGAGGGGGTGGTCCGACGTGCCGCCGTACAGGAACACGGCGCACGCTGTATACACCATCGCACGATCTGAGGTGTGAATTCCTGTCACTTTTTTTTTGATCGGTTGGTGCACGCGTTGAAGTTGTTAAATTCTTCCTTAACTTAAACCTTAAACGAACAAGGTTTTCTGTGGATGTACTATTAATCCTGTGGGTTTCCTGAAAACTTGGAAATACAATTCCCTACAATGTACAGGTGAAATTTCTTGAAGTTGTTACTCCGTAGTCTTTTTTTTCTTTAATTTAATTGAACATTTTCCCACACTTAGGAAGCTGATGCAATATGTATATGCGATTTTTTTAACAGATGCAAATTGTTAGGATGCATTAAAATTTCTATATAAAGGCATGCTTGCATGGTAACTGGTTGGATTCGCTCATGGAGAACTTCTTAGTTTTCTGCTGATGTGCTTGTGCATTGGTCCGAGAATGCAAGTTACTGCATGCTATTATCTTGTAGTATACAATAATAAGTCACCTGCTTGTAGAAGCTTGGTTCGTAAACTAAATGATTACAATCTTTTGTTGTAAGATCCTAAGGAATTTGGTTGTTCTGATATGTTAAGTATCATCTATGCTGATCTAACTGCTTAATGTAGGGCCGGAGGGGGCTTTATGCTGGCTTTTATCCTGCAGTTCTCGGATCAACTGTTTCCTGGGGCCTATATTTCTTTTTGTAAGTTACATTAGTTCACCCTGCTGAATAATTGTAGTGTGGAGTGTTCTACACGTTGTTTCATTGCTGAATTAGACTAACATAATTTGCTAACTTCAGGATTTAATTTCAATTCTTTATTTCTCCTATCCGAGGATCCTGTATTACTGTTTGTCAATTCGGATGCTGCATTTTGACTGACTTTAAGAACACCTGTTTCGACAGTTATAACAGAGCTAAACAAAGGTACTTGCAGGGGAAGGATGACCAGCTCCATCCCTTCCACAATCTTGTCTCAGCTGCAGAAGCAGGTGCTTTGGTTCGTACAATAACCTCTGCTCTCATATTATTTTGACAGATTGGAGATGAGTTTAACGGATTTTGGATAAGAATTTCACTGTTGAATTATCAAAATGTAATTAGGCCTTTTATAGCATGCCTAACCTGGCATTTTTCTGACTACTAGCATGGCATTTTTCTGACTACTAGCATGTGTTATTGTTATTTGTTCACCTGTACTGCATTTCATTTCCTAAAAATAACATATATTCGTGACACAAGTATTTTTCTTGTGTTTATACAGGTTTGCTTGTTTACAAATCCCATATGGCTGGTGAAAACAAGAATGCAATTACAAACACCTGGACATACTTCACCTTATTCTGGATTTTCTGGTAATATATGCTTTCATGAAGTACTTATATTATATTCTTTATTTTTCTAATTATCATATAGAAAAACATATCTATACCAATATAAAAAGCATGAGTTTAGGATGGGATACTTTCAACCTGAGCTGTCCAAAATCTTTAATTCAATTTCATGATTCTCCATCCAATGGTAGTCGACAAAGATTAGACCCTCCTCTTATCACTCCTATACTTTGCCTCCTAATTACTCCCCAATTTCAATTTGTACACCTGATAATTATTGTCCTCGTGCATATTTTGTTTTAACGTGCCATTTCTTCATTTTTATCATATGCTTAATGCACGGTCTTTTATCTTGAGTAGTTTTCCACATATAAATATATATCCCGTGCAATATATATTGTGAAAAACGTGCATTGCACGTGTGGAGTTTCTAGTCATAGAGTGGCTTATGCCCCATTCTTGGTTCTGTCTGAGGCCACTGAGATTATGCTTATTGACATGAGTTTATACAAAAAGCATTGTTTCAATCCAATATGTATGTGAAGTATAATTTGACGCATCCTGCTATGAATTGTTTCTGTGCTTCTTTCATGTTCAGATTCCTTTTGGTCTATAGATAATTTAAATTTTCTGTGACTTTGCTTATTTGGTCGCTGTGAAGCCAGATGCTTTGAGAACTATTCTGAAAGAGGAGGGATGGCCTGCACTTTATAGAGGGATTGGACCTGCGCTTTTGCTGGTATACATCTTTTTATTTATATATGTCGCTTAATTGGTTTGTGCTGCTTTTCATTATTATTACAACCCAACAAATATAGTCATATAACTAATATCCCGATGATGTTTTAAGTAATATTAGATTCAGGAGTGCAACAGCATGTTGAGTTGTTATTGACTCAGAATGCTATATTTTCTTTGACTTCAGTTTACTCTTTCTTGAGTTCTTGACCCAAATCAATGTTTTATCACTACCAATCCTTATGGTATGGACTTGATTGGTTTTTGTGGAAGCTGCACTTGAGTTTGATATTAACATCATAGGGTATTTCCTTGTGGTCAGACCTATCAGATTGTAGCTACATTCTCTAGGTAATATCCTCTTATGAGGCCTCAACTGGATAATATGTTTCCAAGACTTCTTATTATTTGGATCTTTGCGAGTCATGTTTTCCCATTGCTATCATGATGTCAGAAAATTAGCTCGTTATGGAGATCAGTCCCATAGTTCTCAGGAAGAAAAGAAACTAAGTAAGGGCAGCTAAATATTTTGTTGTTTCTAGTTGTTTAGTATGCCTGTTAGTGTCAGAATTCCGCAATAGTGCTAGTTGGAATTTGATCGTTGTAAATTGTAGTTGTGCTTAGGTAGAGTTTATTCGTATACTAGTTTCAGTTAGTGAAGATGCGTATATTTTGGACTGTTAGCTTCTATAAAATCTTAATTATTATTTCTGTTTTACTTGGATACAGTTGATGAATCTAATACATGCCTTCATGTTTCTGTGCCATGTCATGCCTGAAAGGTTACCCATGGTGCGATACAGTTCACGGCCTATGAGGAACTTCGCAAGGCTATGATATTTGTCAAAAGTAAACAAACAAGGACAGACAACAGAGGCAGCGAGGATTTATTGGTACCAGCTGATTACATGTGTGCTCAGGAATTAAATATCTTGTTTAATTTGGTGCAATATAGACATGCTTATGTTCCCCTGGATAATTAGTTAAGTCCATCTGTTAAACTAGGCTGCTGAACCTATTTATGGCCAACCTTTTTCTGATGTTCCCTATCTCTTTCTGCATTCTTTCATGTGATACAACATGTGCAGTATCAAACATAGGAGAATGTTATCACTTTGTTGTGAAGATCATCAAATAGTCAAATATAGGTTTTTAGGCAATATTGTTTCATAGAAACCGCATTTTCAACATGAAATACGGAGAAATGTATGACGCATTCGTTGATTCAGGATGATCGACTTTTTTAGAATATTTAGTTCCAGTTATGTTCGCTTAAAAATACAACCACTATCAGCTAGATAGGCAGGTACTGTGTCTGATATGCCTTTGTCTAATTATGAACAGAATTCTGTTGATTATGCGGCACTTGGGGCTGGTTCAAAATTAGCTGCTATTGTACTTACATATCCTAATCAGGCAAGTTTTTTGTTCTTTTCATTCTCATCTTCTTGATAAATATATGATTTCTTACTAAACTTACTGTTGTTTCTTGGATGTTGTAGGTTATCCGAGCCCGCTTGCAGGTCCCTTTCAGACTTAAAGTTCTTTATCTCCACCTCATTTCTTTGGGGATTCTCATCAGTAATGATAATAGTTCTTATGTGCAATTTTGCAGCAACGACCTGGCAGTGATGGTACTCCAAAGTACTCAGATAGTTGGCATGTAGTGAAGGAAACTGCAAGGTGAGAATTATTGCCTTGTCTCATTTGATATTTGATTGGAGAATGTTTAGGTGGCATTACTGTTTCGTGGAGTCTGATGCTAAAAATAGGTTGACCTTTTTATTGTCTTATGTGCATCTTAACCATGTAGGAATTTGATATTTCTAGTATATATAGCAGAGTGCTTGCTGTCTTTTTGTGAGTTCCCTGACAGTTTAGCCCACTGGTCATCTATATTCTTCATTAATCTGTACTGCGCCTGTTGGAATCCTAAATGTCCATGTCAGCTTGTTTAACATGGTGGCTTCACAGCAGTAATCATGTTGAGAGTGTATGCCATATTTGGCCAGATATTCTTTAATTTTCTGAATTGAGCGTTTGCTGGTCTACATTAAGGGATTGGTGTGTTTTACGATTTTGAGTAATGCTTGTTCTTTGTATTCTTGATTTCTATTGCAGGTACGAAGGTGTCCGTGGATTTTACAGGGGTATCACGTCCAATCTACTGAAAAACCTTCCAGCAGCTTCCCTTACATTTGTGGTGTATGAAAATGTTATCAAACTATTCAAAGCAGCCAAGGAGAAGACATAGATAGTTCCAACTAGTCAACCCAGGAGAAACTGAGGAAAATAGGAAAGGAGACAATAGTTGCATCCAAATACTGAGGCTGCTCCCACTCTCCCAAGTTAAATGTGATATTCCATCTTATCGCTGAGTTCATGTCTCATTCATTTAACACCAAGAGATTTTGTTTTGACGAGCCTGTTTTCTGTAGAGGAAAATTCATTTACTATTTCTTCACAAAGAAATAGTTCAGCAATTCACGTTGTCCAGTTGAATACTACTTATTGAATACTTGTAGAGCTGGTGTGCGTTACGGATCAACGTGTGATGTAGCCGGTGCATGAAATATTTTCAGAACATAGTATAGCTGATACTACTACGTACAATGTGCATCATCAATCTTCATCACGGCAGGGAAGGTGTAAACCAAGTGGCCAAAGGCCACTTCAACCAATGTGGGAAACCTCCACGGTCGCACGTCTGGAAGTCACCGGCATCCACCGCTCCACGTCGATCTCCCAAATGTCCAATACTCCTACTCCAGACACGGTAAAACGTACCTCGTCGGATCCTGGAATAGTGTTGGTCAAGTAGACGCAGTTGGTCCTCATCCACGTCCATGGCGCAGAGGCCGCGCCACTGATGGAGTGACAGGGTGCTGTTGCCGACGAGGAAGGCGTGGCTGCCCAGGAGTTCACAGAGGCCTCATCGGTGAACACAAAGACCCGTAGCGTAGGTTGTCGGGGCAAGAGGGGCGGCACTTGGCCAACAGCACCGGCGCGACGGGAGACGGCAGAATCGTCGACATCTAGACGAATCACTTCTAGTCTTCTAGTTTTGTACCTAGGCGAAGCCAAGCCCAAGAAGTGCAGGTGCATTGTTTGGGTTCATTACGCAAATGTCGACAAATTTTGACGTGTTCTACACAAACAAAAGCCGATGTCATCTCGAGAAAACAAAAGCCGACGAGACCAGAATATTAATTGTGCTTTGAACACAGCAGTACAAATTTCGCACCGGAAGATGACGGCTAGCTTCTGCCTCGAATCCTAACAGGACACAGACATCTACGAAACGATCTCGTAATGAACCCAGCACATATACGCGCGCATGCAGGTTGCCTCGTATGCTCGTACAGTATTTGATAGGCGACAAATGTACGTAGCTTGGCCTTGGGTTTTCATTGGATCATCGAGTGGCCGACGAGCCGTCCAGGCGGCTGATTCGTGGGGTTTTGATGGTGGAGGGAAAGGCAGTGACTTTCCGCGATCGGGATGGCCTGCCTAGTGATCTCTTCACGAGCATCGGCAAGCTCCTCCCACTCCCTTGCTGCCTATGGTTCCGCGGTTCTCCCTGCGATGCCGTCACCGTGGCTGGAGCTGTTAGGAATAAACCACGACAGCGTCGTGTTTGTGTTGTGTCTGTAGGTGCACGAGTTCGTGCTTGTGAATCCGACGCTGGTGCGGCCGCGTTCGAGGTCAGGTTCTGTGTAGTCAGTTTGTGGCTGGGTCGTCGTTCGTGCGGCGACGGAGACGGCATGCTGCGTGCGCAAGCTCGGAGGTCAAGATAGCGGCCCAGGTCTCGCGGAGGAGCAGGCGGCTCACGATCGAGGAAAACCGGATCGCCAAGGCGTTCGTGCGCGGGGCGATCGCTGAGTGCGTTGAGTCAGGTCGTAGCGTTGTAGCTAGCTGCATGCGTGTGTTGGCCAAGTCTTCTGGTAGTGGCCAAGGGAATTGGTCGTATGTGTGCATGATCCATGCATGATCCACTAGGATAGGTATGTGCTGTTAGTGGTGTGAGTGCATGGAGTTAGTGGGTGCGTGTGTTAGCTATTTAAGCATTATATCCATGTTGTTGAAAGCAATGCTCGGCTGTGTGGCAGCACGAGGCCAAAAATCTCCTGTCTCCATTGTTTCTCTGTGAGAGTTCAGAGGTAGAAGAAAGGAGCTGTGCGTGGCAGCTCCAACAGGAGCGAGGGGTTCGTCTTCACTTTCGTCTCCCTCCCGACGCGCAGCTGCGCCGGGTGGATGCTCCGGGGTGCGCGCTGCGTTGGCTCCAGCGGAAGGTGGCTCGCCCTCCTCAACCGTAACCTCATCGTCATGCTGTTGAACCCCCTGATGCGCGCGCAGCTACGCCTTACTGCTCCGGCTTGAGGGACGCCTCTTTCCTCTCTCCAACTGGTCGCCCGACTTGTCTCATTACTTTCTTGGAGAGTGGGACCATCGATCTAGCCGCTGGCTTACTGCAGGATAAGTTGATCCAGAAGGCGGCCTTCTCCAGCAACCCCACCGCCCAGGACAGACGCGGTCGCCGTCCTCTGCCGCTACAGGCTTGGCCTGGCGTTCACGAAGGCCGGCCTAGACGGCTGGCAGTGGTTGGACTGGCCTGACGCTGCAGGCCGCGCCGTCCCGGGACCGGAAGCCGGTGATGGCGAGGCTATCAATACTGATCTGGACATTGTGTACCAGAATGGTAAGTTTTATTACATGACGCTGTGCCGGCAGATATGGACCCTCGACGCGGCCGCGCCTCCTGTGTGGAGCGACGGCCCCCGCCTACCCTACTGCAGTTGAGCCCGGCCAATGCGAATATGTGTTCAGATCAGAGGTACAAGCCGGGCAGCGCGCGGCCCCAGCGCTGGAGGAAGGTGCGGCACTTGGGCGGCCGCGCCTTCCTCATCGGACACGGTACTAGAGCCGGGGTGGCTGGAGCTGGATATTTGGGTGTTCGACGTGAAGGTCGGCGACTTCCGGACGTGCGACAGAGGAGGCTTGCCATATTGGTTGGACTGGCCAAAGGCTATCTGGTTTACACCTTCCGTGCACTGACCATGCAGTGACCACGACGTCTGTACACATGAGCTGATCATCATACCTAGAGTACGAACTTCACGTCCGGTGTGTCCCCATAAGCGCATCCAGCTTCATGTAGTTTTTATTACACAAAATTGTATAAACATCTACGGAATTAATTTGATAAGGAAAAAAAGCACTAGTGCAGTACGTACGAACAATGCATCACCGACTTCTTTTTTCTCGTCTAGCTCCTATAGGAACTAGCCACTTTTCCTTATGCACTTTATTTGTCAAGAAAAAGGGCAGGAACCGCTACTGATCGATTAAGAAGAGAAGAGTTTATGTATAAACACGACCGCAAAACGGGAGGGGGTGGGGGCCAAAATGGTAAAAGGAAAGAGAAACAAGAACGGAAAAAGAAAGTCACGGAAGGTTCGAAGGCTGAGCTCTTAAAGTCGGATCATCTCCTTAGCTAGGTAGGCCACGTGGAAAGTAGTGACGTATCTAAAAGTGCGTCTAAATATTTAAGTGGGTTTTGATAATTAATGATGAAGTAATGATAATGTTATGAACATGTTCCAGTACCATGTGTGAAGTCCAACTAACATCCACGACCCCAAAAAGGTTGTATAAGGGAAATGGCGAGGTAATCGTGAAGAGTATCTAATATTTCCTAGTTTTAGTGACTTTGAATATAGGAAACATCGTACTACTAAGAAGGGTGTGATGAATGCTTGGTGTTGTTGATGTCAGAATCGACTTAGAGAGAGGGTGTCCGTCGGGCACATGTAAAGTGTCGAGACGTCAAGTAAGTAAAATGACGTGAACGATGACTATGTTGCCGAGCGTCGAACACTAACATGAGTGACAGGACGATTTTTTTTTCTAGTTCGGCCTTAAGGAGGCATAATCCCGTTGAGAGGCAGATCCTCGACTAGAATAGTGTCTTTAGATTTCAGACTTCTTCGTGCCAACGACCGAGCCCTCGGCCATGAGAGGACAAATTCTAGCCATACCTAGGAGAGGTGAGTTACAAATTGATGAGGACATGAGCCCTTCGAATATGACCACATTTGTTGTTCCTCAACTTTCAATATCAGCAACACGTGTGAATTATTAGGTGAGCTCATTTCTAGGAGTTAATTCTAATTTTATGAACTTTATGCTACTCTCTGATGAGTATGTTCCTATTATATTGAGGAATAAAATGCATGATGATGTTTCAAGCAGCAAGATATTGATCAAGTTAAACAATGGAGAGCCATGCCTTCATGAGATGAAGATGAAGTGTGGCATGAATCTACACCTGCGTGAAGATATCGCACACTCATGCCACATTTCCAACACTTAGAAAAATTCAGCATAGTCAAAATAGAGTCCTAGTTCTATGCCACCTCAATCTGGGCTTAGGCTTTGTAATAAAATAGGCCCCAGAGAGGTCCAAAAGAGTTCTAGGGATTTCCTACACCCTTTGGCTGAAATCCTCTCATACCCCATGTCTTCCCCTTTGTCCTCCTCATAAATACATGCTAGAGTCTTCAGAAATAGTCGAGTTTTGTTTAGTTAACAGGTCACTGCATTGCAACTTCGTGTTCTTCAATTGTGTCCAATGACCGGTTGTCAAAACCGCTTCTGGACCCCAATTTATCTAGTTCTTTATCTATATTCGTAATATTCAGATTGTTATTATCATAATTCTTGCTTGTTTTTTAATTGATCGTAGGGATTAAAACCTCATGTTCAAGTTGACCTTGCTTCCGGCATTGTCAATAACCTACGGTAGTTGGTTTAGCGATTGCTAAGGTGAATCTTCGTTGTACAGTTTAGTCAGATCATCAAAGTCGTCTCCACCAAATCGTCTCATCAAAAGATCAAGACACCCATAATGCTATCAAGTGATATCAGAGCTCGTTGCTCGATGAGATTTTATCCAGTTATCCCTAGTGTAGATTGCATCTGTTTTTATCTATCATCCAGATGAAGCCCGGAAAAGAAAAAAATTAAATTAGTTCATCCATTGGTCCCAGCCAATCTGAGCCTAGCAAATTTCAAATTGGTACTTGCATTGTTGAACTTTTGCTGCATTAATCATGTTGAGTTGCTAGATCAGATTGGTTTATAATCAAAAAATTTCTACTAGATCAAACTTATTTTTGTTGCTTCTAGTTCTTTCTGCAGAAGATTAGAAAAAGAGAAGAGAAAGTTGCTGCCGTGGCAAGGTTTTTGCTGCCAATTTCAACCACAACAGCCCTTGCCACCACCCACCGCTGCTGCTCATCTATAACTTTGCACCGTCGCACGATGTCACGCCTACTACCACCACTTGCCGCGC
Source organism: Stipa capillata (assembly GCA_019208055.1). Classification (NCBI taxonomy): domain Eukaryota; kingdom Viridiplantae; phylum Streptophyta; class Magnoliopsida; order Poales; family Poaceae; genus Stipa; species Stipa capillata. Next base: position 18,229 of record JAGXJF010001585.1, on the reverse strand, counting down.
CCCGTCCCATGTCCCTTGCCACCACACTGCCGCGGCACCATCTTGCTGATGTGACAAGGGTTGAGCCAGCATCACGCCCCTTACTACAACGGGACGAGGAGAAGAGCTACTGTCAGCTACATCTTTATGCTGGCTCTAGTAGATTGAATCAGAGAAAGAACAGGAAAGAGTCAAGGGGAAAAGAAAAATGAAGTTTACTTGGAGTTCAAGTTGGTTTGCACCAAAATTATCCAAAGTTGGCTTTGTGTGGGACTTGACAAGCCTTTGGCTGACCCTATGTGCTCTCCCACGACCATAAGAAGGTTCTTGTACACCAACTCCACACAGACTCGGACAATGAGACCAGGTTTTGAATTGGTTTGAAGTTGGAATTCGAATTTGAGCTCAATTCGGACTCAAAAGAAGTGCGTAGAAAAAAAATTAAATACAAAAAATTAGGCATAATTCAAGTAGTCCACGATTAATTTTTTAGCTCAATCCAACACGTGGTTCGCGAGTTCTTGTCCAAACAAGTTTCAGATCTCTCTAAGTCTCCCGCCACAACACAATTTCAAGGAGTCTACAATTTGAAGTTTCAATCAGGATTCTAAATTTTGTATCTGACGATGACAAGTAGACAACTATTGTATGCGATAATTGTATCCGTATACAAATACACCGTGACTATGAAATATCCTACTTATCTGGGAGTGAGTGTACCTTGGAGAAGGACTCTACATCATAAAAAAAAACCACCCATAAGTATCCGGGACTCTTTAGACTCCCTTAGGGAGGATAACTTAGGCTTGTGCGTAAGCCGGTTGTCCAGATAAACCCTGTATAAGCTCCGGTGAAAATAAGCTTTGCCTGTTAGGAACGGCTTAAGAATCTGGACTTATTTTGTATTGTGAAGAGTGAAAATGCTAAAATACCCTTGTTTGTTTGCTGTTTAATACGTGGAATAGTTGTTTTGGCGAGTTTCTTTGTACATGTTGACAAAAAATTAATTTAAAAAATAAAGACGACAATAACATGACAATTTTAAACACTACATAGACGCCGATCAAGTTTTACACTAAGTTTTTAACTCTATATACACATGAAATTTTTATCTATTTACACATCCAACTATCGAATTCATACGTATACACAATGAACTTTCCTTTCTCATTCAACTATTCTATTGGATCAACTATTCTTTGCAACTATTATACTCAATGGCAAACAATACATGTACATTAAGCAATGAATCTTGATCATTGACTGACGGCTATAACAATATCCATACTGCTCTCTTCTGATTGCAATTACCGATGCATGATCGTTTCATTGCAATCACGAACACACTAGTAGCAAACATTCCATTTGATTATTTCATGAAATTTCGACAGCATATATAATTTACACTAGTAACAAACACTATGGAATAATAATACAACATTCACGACAGCATATATACAAATACTTTACACTGTAGAAATGTTACAAAAGGACTAATTTACACTGTATATGTATAAATACTTTATACACTGCCAATACTTTGTATGAAATCATATGCTTTTCCAGAAATTGAAAGGAAAAAGGAGAAAAAAAAGAGAAAAAAACCACCTCGTCGGCTCGATGCTGTTGGGCGGCATTGCGCGAAGCGAGCCGTCGGGGAGGACCGACACGTGGAGGAGGCGGCGGTGACCTGGTTGGGCTGGTCAACCGAGGACAGGGTGTGGAGTAGGAGGCGGCTTGGCTTTACGCGCGCTGTTCTCCCTCGCGGCTGCTGAGCTCCCTCGCGGCGCGCTCCACGGCCTGCTCCACGGCCGGCACAGTGGTGGTGACACGGGGAGGCCGACACGGGGAGGACGGATGCGGGGTGACCGGCACGGGGAGGAGGCGGCGGCGACAAGCTTTGGGAGGACGCGACGCCGGCGAGCTACTTGGGAAGGACTCCAGAGCGGCGACCTATTGGAGGCGGAGCACTAGGCGGCGCGGGCTGGACCGACGGGGAGGATGGGCAGGCTGGACCGACGGGGAGGCACCCGTTGCTGCCCATGCCCGCGTCGGCTCCGGGAGGGCGGCACAGCGAGGGCGGGGCGAGGGAGACTGGCACGGGGAGGGCGGTGAGGGGAAGACCGGCGCAGGGGAGGGCGGCGTGGGCAGCGGCGCGGGGGAGCGCGACGCGAGTGGCAGCGCGGGGAGGGCGGCGGCGGGGAGATCGACGCGGGGAGGACGACGCTGGTGAGGGTGACGCGGGTGGCGGCGCGCGGGGAGGGCTGCGCTGGGTTGGGATGGGGAGCGGGAGGGCGGCGCGGGATCAGGATGAGGACAGGAGATGAGGTTTTTTTTTGTTGGAGTGACATTTTTTTTTGTAGATATCATGAAATTCAGGGGCAGGTTCGGAAGGGATAAGTAAAGGGTACTAAGAGCAACTCCAAAAGCTTCTCCAAAACCCCATATGGAGAGCCATCTCTAAAAGATTCTTTTTCCATATTTCTTCTATCTCCAACATCTTCTCTATATCTCACTCTCCATATTTCACTTCCCTATATTTTACTCATATGTTGCAAATACCACTATATTTTTAACGGTTTTATTTGTAACGATAATTTGTAACGGCTATATTTTCAACGGTAATAGTTCGAACGGTAATATTTTGAACGGTCATATTTTCAACTGTTATATTTCGAACGGTCATATTTTCAAACAGCTATATTATGAACGGATATTTTCAACGGTCATATTCTCTAACGGCTATATTCTCTAACGGCTATATTCTCCAACGGCTATATTCTCTAACGGCTATATTTTTGTGCTCTATATATGCACAGCCATATGCTCTCCTTTCCATTCATCCTCTTCCTGCCTATTCCTTCTCTACCACCTCAAAGTCAGTCCTCCAAACTCATCAGTCATGCAATCTTTCTTCGATTCGTCTTCATCGTCCGACGATGATGACGACATACTAGCTTTTACTACAGCTTACCTACTACAGAAACATCACGAGCTTATGAGTGCTCCACGCCATGGCGGTTCCGTGCCTGGACATCGGGTGGTTCATCGCGATAGAGAAGCTGGGCATTTCAGGCTGTACCACGATTACTTTTCAGCTTCCCCTACCTACGGCCCAACTTACTTTCGACGCAGGTTTGCAATTAGTCAATAAATATATTTCGCCCTACTAGTTCATCCTCATTTACACAGCTCTCCGTTCGTTCAACGCAGGTTTAGAATGGCTCGTTCTCTATTTTTTCGCATATTGCAAGCTGTAGAATCCCATGATGACTACTTTGTGCAAAAAAGAAACAGCGCTGGAGTTCTCGGCTTATCTTCTTTGCAAAAGGTAACCGCAGCATTTCGAATGCTAGCGTATGGAGTAGCAGCTGATGCCACTGATGATTATGTTCGGATTGGAGAGAGCACTGCTATAGAAAGTTTGAAAAGGTTTGTCAAGGCAATTATTGAAGTCTTCGGAGAAGAGTATTTGAGATCTCCTAATGAGAATGATACTGCTACATTACTAGCAATTGGAGAGCAAAGAGGCTTTCCTGGAATGCTTGGGAGCATAGATTGCATGCATTGGAAATGGAAAATTTGTCCTGCAGCATGGCAAGGCATGTATACCGGTCATGTTCATGAGCCGACAATCATTCTAGAAGCCGTTGCTTCACAAGATCTTTGGATTTGACATGCCTTCTTTGGTTTACTAGGATCTCATAATGATATTAATGTTCTCCATCGTTCCCCTTTGTTTGCAAATTTAACTGAAGGCCAAGCTCCAGAAGTGAACTACACCATCAACGACACCGAGTACGCAATGGGATATTATCTTGCAGATGGCATATATCCTCCATGGGCGATGTTTGTGAAGACAATACCAGCCCCGCAAGGGAACAAGAAGAAACTTTTTGCCCAAGCTCAAGAATCTGCTAGGAAAGATGTCGAACGAGCCTTTGGAGTTCTTCAAGCTCGTTTCGCTATTGTTCGTGGACTAGCTCGTTTCTGGGATCAAGACACACTTTGTGAGATCATGACGGCATGTGTCATCATGCATAACATGATAATAGAAGACGAGCGAGATGATGGCCCTCAGGACTACAATTATGATGGAGTGGGAGAAAATGTAACGGTATCTCATGACTACACGCCTAAACTTTCTGAGTTTATTCAAACTCATCATTGTATTAGAAATAGGCTTGCTCACTCTCAGCTTCAAGCTGATTTAGTCGAACACTTATGGGAACGTCATTCAGCGATGTAGTTCGGCAATGTTTTAATAAGTAATGGATCGCATGTTGTTTTCTTAGTTGGGAGTACATATAAGTTCGAAAGGTTGCTTGAATTATTACAACAACATAAATAAAAAGGTTCACACAGTACATAAAAACATAATAAGTCACTACTCCCAACATGCCAACGACCTCAACCCGACCTATTGCACCGACGAGCAATGATGTCCCTCCGTTGATGCATATACTACTCTCGCTGTAGCTCGTTCATATGGCTAATGTCCAAGCTCATGATCCTCTCTTCTTCCATCATTCTCTTAAGTTCTACCTCTCTTTCATGAACTTCTACCTTTCTCACCTCCAGTGCATACTGCTTCTCATATCGTTCTCGTTTCTCAACCTCTTTCTCCTCATCCGCCTCTCTCTTCTTTGACCAGATAGTATCCAAAACATCCATGTAAATGCTATCTCCTCCGGTGCTACCACTACAACTTTTACCTTTGCATAAACGCTCTTTCTCGGCCTTCCTACCAGTTGGTCTTGCCAATGGCTCATTATCTGGACTAGGAGCCTCCCCTTCATCTCCTAGATGAATTGAATTCATACTAGCTGGGCTAGACGAACCTGGACTTGACCTGGAGGTCACCTTCTGTTTCTTCTGTGATAATCTTCCAGTCCACTTTGGATGCATGTTTAGAAGGTTCCAGCAATGCAAGAATGAGAAAGCCTTGCCCTCTTCTTCCTTATACACAGTACATGCTTGAATAATCTACAAAAATAACATAAGTCTTAGTAAGTACAAATGTGTGAAAACATAATAGAAACAAATTAGGAACCTTACCTTATCCTTCTCTGTCAATCCACTTTGCCTTCTACGCTCAATCTGATCATGGCATCCACAGAACTTATTGACGTGTTCTTGGATAGCTGACCAACGATGCATAAGGGAAGCTTGAGTACGATCAGACTCGAAGTCCTTGTGCTCGTGGAAGAAATCATGAATTCTCTTCCAATAAATGCTGCGAGTTTGCTCATTACCTTCTGCTGCATCTGTACTGATATTAAGCCATGCAGACACCAGTAGACTGTCTTCCTTCTCACTAAAATTCTTCGATCTCTTATTCACAGGTGGCCTATTGGATGGTCTAGCTTGTTCAGTTGGGGTTTGTTGCTCCCCAACGGGGCTAAAAGTTTGAGATTCATTCCAAGCGGCGACATCATTTGTCTCCCCCATCAAGTTAACATAAAATCCCTCCAACCCATCCATTGCAATTTTTCTGAGAACATACAAATTGTATAGAAGTTAATTAACAAGTCGAACATCCATACAGAAGTTAATTAACAAGTCGAACATCCATATAGAAGTTAATTAACTAGTCGGACATCAATATAGATATTCTTACATAGAGTGCACACAAATTATACGACATCGGTATTAGATAGAGTGCATACAAATTCTAAAGAGTACATCACCAATAATTCAATAGTACTACAACAGTTTCACCTCTAGAAGATACTTAAACCAACTTCAGAATCATCACTATCGAAATCAAGCCCCTCATCTTCACACCGCTGCCAAAAATCGGGCACATCGCTATAATCGCTCTCGTCGTCGCGTGGGATAAGATCGTCTGGGCCGAGGTCGAGAGGGATGTCATCGTCCACAGGAACATAATCATCAAGTGGAACAGAATCATCAAGCAATGCGGTTGATTGGGAGGCGACACTATCTAGGTTAGCAGCTAGTACTTCCAGTTGACCAATCATTGTGTTCATATCATCTGTGCAAGGGCAAGAATATGGAGAAAAGTTATCCTTCGCTAATTTTTTAAAAGCACTTGTTAGCTCCTCTACTTCTTTAATTGTCCAGGCCCATCGTCGTCGAATTTTCGACATATCCTCAGCCATCCCTGTTAGACAACCAGCAATTTTCTTAAATATTGCAACACTACTACAAAACAATACATAGGACAATCAAAGACCAATCAATCCCCAAGCTTGCTGAGAGACAACACAGTCAAAGACCAAATGGTGGATAGTTTCAGTTTCAGAGCAGGTGTATCAGGATCCTGAGATAAAAAGTATCTTGCATGATATGAAGAAGTTCAAGCCATTATCAACACATCTTCTAAATACTAGCGTAAGGTAAACCCATGCCAAACATTAATAGCAATTACAGTCAGTTTTTTGAGTACAAGTTTGCTTTCTTTGATTGAAGCACAAGCTTCAGGCAAATTGTATCCTCTATGTCCAGCAAACAAAGTCAGTGCTATATAATATCAGACCATATTACCAGTGACCATATGATTCATAGATTTCTGAAGAAATTGTTTGAAGCACACACGCATGGTTCATATATTCCCAAATCCGTGCTCTGCAGCATACATCACCTACTACTAAATCGCGAAGACATGCTCAGCAGAACGACAACAGCACGAAATGAAGCTACGTGTGAAGTAATCCGCGAGTTGAAGACTCGACGGAGGGGAGAGGAAACCGAACCTGTGTTGATGCTTCGATTCTTCACGGCGCGCAGAGGAGATGAAGTCGGGTGGGGAGGGGAGCTTCCGAGGGGCAGCGCAGCGTGGGGAGGAAGGTTCCGGTGGCGGCACGGCGAGGGGAGGGATCTTCCGGTGGTGGCACGGCGAGGGGAGGGGAGCTTCCGAGGCGGCACAACGAGGGGAGGGAGCTTCTGGTGGTGGCGCAACGACGGGAGGAGTTTCCGGTGGCGGCGCAGCGAGGGGAGGGGAGCTTCCGCGCGAGGGGACGAGGGAAACCTCCGCGCGCGCAGGTGGTTGGCCGCCGATCCAGAGCCGAGACGAGGGATCCAGAACGCAGTAGAATCGAGAGCGAGAGGGGGCGGATCCAGATCGCGTGGGGATGGAGAACGGGATCCAGAGGCTGTTGGAGCTGCGTTTTTTCCAAGTTTTGCTACATATAGCTATCCAGAGCGTTATTCAGATGCTCTTGGAGTTGCTCTAAGAAGCTCGGAAAGCCTCAAATTTGAGACTTCTAGGTACCAACGGAAAATGAAGAGAGCTTCTAAATTAAGCCATACTTCAAAGTTTCCTTAGGTTTAGCTTATAGCTCATTTCTACCTATAAGCTCTCTAGAAGCCGTTCCTAGTGGGGCTTTAAATTAGACAATCAATCCCGACATTTAAGAAAAGTGGAGTCCTACAAGATATCCCTTCTTGTACCCCTACAATATATGCCAACAAGACGTAAAGTTATTATCCTAAGGGAGGCATGAACCTGTATAAACATTTGTCGCTGGTGGCCTGATTTGTGGGTCATCTTACTCGAAACGATCCCCTTATCTCCTTTCTCTTTCCTCCACAAACCCAGGACCGACAGATGAAACATGCTTTGCATAGTTCCTTTTTACGTCAACTTCATTTCAACTGTCCATAGCATAGCAAATATTGATTATTTTGGTTTCAAACATTGAGAAACTGAAGGAACAAAACATTTTTAATGTGCACAGAATATCTGCTTCTAATGCCATTTGATTCAGCAAACGTAACACTTTCCTCAACAATAATTCAAAACCCAAAACACATGCCTACACACAAACAGAGAAAATGGACTTCCCATCTTTTGCACAATTCAGTATAATCACCTATCAGGCTATGACCATTGACCAGTAGCTCCAAGACAGATGCCTATTAGCAATACTAAGGTGGTGAATTTTTGCCAAAGCAATAGCTGTAGCCCAAAACCATGAAGAGCCATACCCTAATAAGTTAGTATAGCCCCCGTTAAGCTGTGAAAATACGTCAAATGCTCAACTTGGTACCTAATAACAAATCACTGTAATAACAGATAAATGGCTACGCAAGTGCAGCAAGTTATAACCCTAGCAGAAGAAAGAAAAAGGTGACAAATTGGGCCACGATACAAGGAAAACGAAAGAACTGGGATGGTACTTTCTGTACGGTTAGGCAACCAAGCTTGCTAACCTTCATTCAACACGATGAAAATTCATTCAAGGCAATTATACTTAACCAATCTTGCAGCATTTGTTCCACTATACAGCAACCATCCATCCTAACATTCAATCCACCACAATAACAACGGGAAACACATCAAAGTGTCAACTCTATAGAAGAAAAACACCGTTTCATAAGAAAGGGTAAAAACAGTGCGATCCAGCAAGTCGCAACCAAGCACTTGAAACTCAATTCCACTGGAACAGCATAGCAAAGCTGATAGCAAAAATAACACATCTATTCAGAATATTAGCTCCCTTCCCTAAAAGCTCTACTAATAACACAGTAACAGAGTTCTTTGGGCACTTCAACGAGGACATCAGGAAAAAAGGAAATATCCAATCTATCCATAAGTCCAACTAAGAGCACAAAAAACGCCATTTGATTGGTGCAATTCAACAACTGAGGCACACCGATTTCCACGACTCCATTCGACTGGCACAAAACATACAAATCGAAGGAAACAATCTAATCTATCCAAGAGGAGCCGCCTCGCGTATTTCTGGGTATGCAATTCAGCGCCGGCGCTCGCCAATCTCCGCCCAACACAGACAGGTCAACACGGCTCATCGAAACCAACGAAAAAAAGAACCGAACGATGCAAAAAGGCACGACCTTTTGGGGCGGGACGGGGTCGAAGACGTAGACCTCCCCCTGGTACACCAGCGTCAGGTGCTCTGACGCCACGCTCAGGAGCGCCTCCGCCGCCGCGGCGTCGTCGACGCCGGAAGCTGCGGCGGCATCCACCACCTGGGGATCGTGGCGGTCCGCCGCGGGCTCCGCCGCCATCGGCTGGGGATCGGACGGCCGGGATGGGCCGGGAAGAGGGGGCGGGCTCTCGGTTCGCGCGCACGTCTGGAGGATGGGTGAGTGCGCGGCCGCGCGCACGTGTGATGGATTATGTACACCGATTTACGTATCTGGGCGGAGGATGTGTGCGTGAGCGCTACGTATTTCGGATTTCCGCCTCTAAACCTGAATAGCGGTTTTAATTTCTTTTTTGAGATGGTGAATAGCGCTTTTGATTAAGTAGTAGCCTTCTGAAGGAGTTTACGAACAAAGAATTTTAACACCATTTATATTTAAAAGTAGCATTAAGTACATTTTGCTCCCTCACAAAAAAAAAGGTGTGTGTTTCGCTGGGATAAATATTTGAGACGTGCATTCTTATATGTTTGTAGCTTACTTAAGCTGACAGAACGACGCGGGCGCTCGCCTTCTTTAACGAATTGGGAGAGCGCCACGCAGATTGACGCATGTATCAATTTCTAAACATAAGTGACAAAAGCTTCTAGTGCACATTTTCCAACGAGCAACAAAACTGAAATGCTGAAACGCATAAGTTCTCCAGCATTGCTGTCGCATTATGCAGCCATGTTTGGGTTTCACAACAACACGGTAAGACACATAGATCTGTGAGCCAAAATGATCTTGTATAGACAAGCAGCAGGTTCTGAAGGCTACACATCTTACTGGAAATAGTACAAAGAACTCCTGCGATTATTATTCCAGCCGTAAATCCTCGTGTCTGATTTTTCTTGCTGGACTGGATAACGTTGTTCAGCTCATATGACTAATCCATCCGCAATTACTGAGTTTTTCAGTACAACCGTGATGCCAGATCGGATGTGGAAGCCTTCTGATGTCCTGTCTGCTTCCTGCACACTCTGCAAAGACCCAATAGCGAACCACAATTTCAGCAGATTATAACGACACGAACTCTGAAGGGTGCTGCACTGGAAACGAATAATTCTAATTCTGGCAAACACTACAAAAATCATTATCATATGAGAGCAACCTTGTGGAGATCTTAATCTCTTGCATGTTGCAGCTGTTGCTTGTTGATTTCATATACGTTAGTCAGATCATTATGCGACTGTTCTTGAAGAAACAAGGAGGCGGAGATCATGCATACCTCAGAGTTAGCAATTGTCACATTCTTCCCTATCCTCGCATTCTTGTCAATGATGCAGTTTCTGCAAAGAACAAGAGAGAGATTTGGAGTCAATAGAAATTAAAAATGATGTCTAAATTGATGTGCCGGCGAGCTACAAAGTAAATATGCATGCATACTGAATCGTTGTGTTCTCCCCGATCCCAATTGGGACCTTTCCTCCAGCCAGCTGGTCTCCTCTTTCCGCATCAGTTTCGTAGAAATCAGCGCCAAGCATTACCGTATCCTGGCGGAAAAATGAAACATCGCATTTGCTGTAATTGCGGAAGACTAGAATCGATTCTATTGGCGTTCTATTCTTCTAGCTATAAAGAGGTCTGACCTTGAGGTGCACATTGGAGCCTATTCGAGAACGGACTCCAACAACACTGTGCTCTACCCTGCAGTTATCCAAGAAACAACCATGGGAAATGATTGAATCGGTGATCTGCAGTGGTATATACATGTTAGGCGACACGGCAACCAAATTGATTTCTGAAGAAGAGTAACTGAACACTTCTAATTCGGTAATGCAAAAAGGGAGTCATGCTAGTTCAGAGGAATCACAAACCTTACTACTGTTGACCATAGATGGTGGTAGGTTTCTCCGTGACGTGTACATTGGTTTGTTAGCATCATAAAAGCTGAACCTTGGAGGCTGCATAGTTTAATCAAAAGATGACCACATGTTACAAAAGGTTCAGGCTTCTACTTGATTTGTTGCCAAAGATAAAAGGTTTTCACTTCATACTTATTACAGGTGTTAGTATATTGTATTTATTTATCTCTCTTGTAGAGGGTTCTCTATAATTCTTCCACCTTGTACTGTGTATATAAAATTATAAACCGCCTCATTGGCCATGGTAATAGACATTATATTGCTTCACAATCACTGTTACACAATATGTTGAATAATGCTAATGCCAGATCTGAGAACATAGAAGAATGGGTGTAGGAAAAGAAGGGCAAGGACCGATAGAAGGATGGTTAAAAAGTATATATACAAAGGCAGCTTTCCATTAGTTTGCACAGACTAGGCGTACCTGTTCAGCAAGGGCAAGATTTGCTTCGAAGAAGGATTTAATAGTTCCAATATCTTCCCAGTAATCGTTGAAAAGATATGCCTGAAGAGTTCAATATTAGATACTGGTCGCATCATATGGAAGTTAAGGTTTAGAAAAAACAATATGATGTAAACACACAGTATTAATATTTTGAAACTTAAATTGCTAGTGCAATAATATAGAACTAAACGGCAATATCCTGCCAATGACATTATCCTATAATATAGAACTAAAATGGCAATACTCTGTCAATGACATTATCCTCATGTTCTTTCTTTTAGTTGTGCAATTTTAGGTGCCTGACTGCAACTGAACAATGGACCTTTACGTGATACTGAAAACATCATATACTGTATGGCATATTGAAATTTTCACACGCAATAACAAAAACATGAATGAAATAGTGATAACCATTCTGTTTCTTGAACTGCCCAGCAACGCTCACAGTGTACTCACTAATGGCTGTTACTTATGATGTTAAACACGTACCTTTACATTGATCTCTTTTGCTGCAGCAGGAATTATTTCAGATCCGAAATCATTTGCAGTGGGAAAACGCCATCTGACCTAACAACAGTGCACTGCATATTAAGATCTACTTGCAGTTACGTTGTTCTATAAAAAAATGCACCTTACTACAACATAAAACATTTTAACATAAAACGGTTGGTTTAGTACTTTGCATGTCATTTAGCATAAAGCTCCAATAAAATAGCATTTGACAGGAAGTTTGACTTATATTTGGAGAATCAGATAGAGTATTTTACTGAAATTATTTTTGAGCTCCAGTAAGTTGAATTGGCATACCTTAAAAGATTTAGAAGTATTTCTTTCTTAAATATATAGACCCCCATTGAAGCTATGTATGGTTTCTTTTCAGCTTCCTCCTGTGGCAAGCCTAGCACGGTGGTGTCAACTTGCTGCAAAGAAGAAAAAAAGAATGTCTCATGAACTTCTATTTTATTCTGAATGCCCATTCTCAATGTTGTACTAAATGATGCATTGTGCATTGGGCCATTGGGCCATCTAGAAAATTATTCTGATGTGTTTACAGGACAGGTGAGTGGCACAAAGAAACTAACATACTTACCATTGCCTTCAAATCATCTCCTTTTGGTTTTTCACTAAATGAAATGACTCTTCCTGTGTCGTCTATCTTCATTAGACCAAAATCAGATGCCCGGCTGACATTGAAAAGAGTCATTCATTTCAAGTCCACAAGGACTAAATTAACGGAGTATTACACGAATGAGTGTTTAATATGCTCAAATTGAAACTGTTCGCTTAATAAAGCAGGACAATTCGATTTATCTAAAACCTTTATATGGAAGGCAACTTGAACGTTCATGCACATTAGCTACTGGAATGGAAAGGGAACCACCTGTCATCAATAGGCAAGCAACAGATGCTGATGCCTGCACCTCTTTGCCGATGACTCTGCAAATAATTGGCAAAACCAATTTAGCTTATATTACTACAACAGCCAACTGCGGAAAATAATATGTCTGCCCTAATTACCTGAACGAAGTCCATGTAGTCCATACGGTAGAGGTGATCACCAGAAAGAATCAGCACATCTTCTATGTCTTTAGCTTTGGCATCCTACATGGAGAAAACACAAAGCATTGCTCATGCAAGTAGCAGCATGAGGTTTCTTTATAGAAAATTATGATTAAATAAGAGGGAATTGAACAGCACATTTGAACACAGAAAATTGTATCAGTATAACAAGGCACAAATAACGTTCATCACACAAGTATGTACACAGACTAATTTCACCGAACACTGAAGTGTTAGTGTATCTAAGTGCCTCCGTGTATTTGATACTACATTGACACCACACCATCTGAATATTTTTGCAGCACCACCCTTACCACATGCACACCCCCTGCATCACAGTTCATACCGATGAAAAGGTATATATCTCATACACCAAGAGAAAAACTTACATCAAAAAGCCAATCAAATTGCCGAACCGCATCGGCGGTACCCTGAAACCACCTCTTCCCCTCCAATCCAGGCCTCTGAGTTGCTGCTAGAACCTGAAAAATAGTTAATTCCCTTGTCACATAATCAAAGCAACACTCAGAGATTCCTTGCAGCAGTACCATCCAGATCCCCTAAAGTATACATAGTCTGAATTTCAGGATTTCACACCTCGACGAAACCATCTCCGAAGCCGACGCCATTGCTGAAATTGTAGGCCCTGGAAAGATGCCGGTTGAGGGACGCCGAGTTGAACTGGGTGAGGACATACACCTTGTTAATCCCACTGTTTATGCAGTTGCTCATCGGCACGTCGATCAGCCTGTACGCGCCGCCTATCGGCACCTGCAGAGCAGCCCCAATTCAACAAACGTGAGATAACCTACTCACATTTGCCGAATCCTGGTAAAAGAAGAAGACATGCAAGCGACAGAGAAACTTGGTCGAGTGACTAAGTTGTACTATTCACCGCGGGCTTGGCCCTGCGCTTTGTGAGGGGGAAGAGCCTCGTCCCCGCGCCGCCGCCGAGGATGACCGCCACCACCGTCCTCGAGTTCCTCGTCTCCATCTCCGCATCCTCCGACTGCAGCAACCCCACCCGCACAGAGAGTCGTGACTAGAGCGACGGAAAGAAATAAGCATAGAGAGTGAGAGACACGGAGCATATATTACTGACCGCGCCCACGGCGGCGGTGGCGGCCTCGGTGGTCGCGACGGACATCCGCACGGAGAAGCGCCGGCGGGTACCGAGAGCCCGGAGGCGCGCGCCTCCGCCGCCGAGCACGCCCCGGCGCGCGGCCGCGGCCGCGGAGGCGGGGGCAGCGACGCGCAGGTCCATCGCGCGCGGCCGCCGAATCCAAGGAGAGCTAGCGGCTAGCTTTCCCTCCTAAATGTCACGGAACTGGGCAGTGGCCGTGTCCAATCCTAAGCTCAGCTGCCTCGGCTTGACCGCTTGACCCCGTGAGTCTCGAAACTTTCCACTCAGCTGCAGCAGCATGTGAATGGTGGAATGGGAGGCGAGACCACGCTTTAAATCTTCTTTTCTTCGAGTTCCGTTGGTATGTTTCGCTGATACATGGGCCTGAGCTACCACGGGGACAGCGGTGTCAGTGCGTGTGAGGGTTGGTGAGCGTGGCGAGAGGTTTCGCTCGGGTCGCCACGCTATCCGGCGGGAGGCCTGACGTCCACACGTCGGTTCTCCCGCCTTTGCCGTTCGGCTGGAGTTCTTCGAGCGCTCGTGTCTCTTGGGACCGTGGGCACCACTGGCAGCCATGCCATGGCAGGGCAGCCACGAAATGGTTCTGGGCTTTCAGCCTGGTGGCAGCATATTCCAGATCTTTGTACTACAAAATTTTCTCTTGAGACTGTTCCAGATCTTTGTAGCTTTGGACACTTGCGTGCTGGATTGTGACCGTGTGGACACTGTGACGGCCAGCGGTGACTCATGAGTCACATGAGAGTGTGTGTTTGTTTGTAGCCTCCTGTAACCAACGGTTCAGGGTAAGCAGCGTTGCCAGAGTGCTAGTATTCGTTCCCAGCATTTTGCCAGCAGTGCGTGGTGGTCACATATAAATTGCGGGACAAGCCGACTGCTTAAGCCGTTCCAGCATTTGGATCACACCACACACGGAAGCTGAAGATCCTCCCTCGTTGTATGCCAAATGTCTTTCGCATACACTGGCATCATCTGATATCCACCTTCAGCTTGGGCAATGGCGTCAGCAGCAGCAGACAGCACTAAGTATGAGAACGGAACACTGATCCTGCATGTACACCAGACAGAGCTTTAAAAATGTGTACATTTCTAAACACTTTTAGAGTCCTTGGTCATTTACAACTCGGGATAGTTGTACATCTTAAGCTCAGATGGCTAGAAACTACAAGAGTACAAAGCAGTTTTTTCACACATATATAAATGTTCACCTACTATCTGGGACGTCCATCGGTGTCTGAGATTCGTGCTGTATATTTTGTACATTCAACCTCAGCACTTAAGCAATATCTTTAGAGCCCAAATGCGCACGGGACATTTCAGTCCTCCTCCTCCTTGTCCCAATTCTCTCTTCGTCATTCTCAAAAAAAAATTCTCTCTTCGTCTTTTTCATTCTCTCAATTGTAATGTCCCAATTTGTTGGTTCATGCTCCTAGATATCCTGACTTCCCGTTTCATACATCCGAATTATACAGAGTTGAATTCTAAATGTTCCTCAGAATTGATGGTTTCTTCATATTTTATGGTAGAGAGAGCGAGAGAGAGAGAAGATTCTATATGTTCCTGAAATCTAGTACATATCAAATTCATGTGGAATTTTTAGAAAATTTTCATGGATTTCTTATAGAAAATGTATGGAATTTTTGTTTGGTGGTGAAATAGTGAAGAAATATGAATGGAAATTTTGTTTGACAGTGAAGAAATATGCATAATATTTTTTATAATTTTGTTTAATCATGAAAAAACGTGTAAAATATGTTTGTTCATGCTCAAGGAATAGGCATGGTATTTTTCTTATTAATGTTCATGTTGGAGAGAAGAGAGAGAGAGAGAAGAGAATGATTCAGCTAAGGACCGTTGGTTGAGAAATGTACAGAGGGTGCTATACAAAATGGATGGGATTGCAGGTTCCTTTTTGCAAAACATCAGTACAGATCTTAAAGCAACTTGTATGGTGTAAATAGCAAGTGGACGTCCATATATGAATGGAATTGATTTTTCCTACAAGAGTATCACCTTAATGCTTGTTTGGTTGCTTGCATTTGTAAAAAAAAATGCTGAGTGCAGCAAACCATAATTTTTGTGGCAATCAAATTGTTGAATACATGTATAGCAACATGTTGTAGAAAAGTAACAATGAGCAATGGCACGTGGGTACATGGGTATAGAGATAAGAAGGTGTAACGTGCCACAAGTTTAGCGATGAACCAAATCAAGCTAGCAAGCTAAAAGTAGTCCAGTAACCTAGCATAGATGTGCCATGAGTTTAGCAATAAACCAAATCAAGCTAGCACACTAAAAGTACTCTAGTAGCCTAGCATAGATGTGGCAACAAACAGAAAATGCCTTATCTCCGAGCCTGCTAAAGGTGAAGACTGGAGGCATTACTCTGAGTCTAAAGAATACGCCACTCTACTGCTTGAATGCGGTGGGTGGCCTAGTTTGAATATGACTAGACTGCCACCACTGTCACATAACTCCATTTGTTCAAAACAAATCGAAAGTGGAAGTCGGAGGAGCTAATGCCACTAGGGTTGAAGAATGAAAGTTTTGAGAAAAATAGGTCAGCAACGTCCAATTTTGCATGAAACGCTTATAGAGTCTAGATGTGTAGAACTCTTGAAAGGGTCCAGTGGGGTTTTGATCCGTTGAAGCTCATTCTCAAGGCTATCTCACAGGATCTTGGAGAAGGAGGCCGATCAAAGAAAGATGATTTGCCCTTTCTTAGCTGTGCTTTCATTCATTAAAGCTAGTTCATTCATTAAATCATTCTAAATCAGCCAAGGATGAGGTTTTCTTTGACTGTTTCAAGATAGAGTACATATAATTTTTGTGTAACTAGTTGGGATGTAGACCTTTTGTAGTATGTTATGGTAAAATCCATCAAGAACATTACCACCTACATCGCACATGTCTCGAAACATTCCATCTCCTTCAACCATCGAGGATATATTTTTCATAATTGAAAGAATTAAATTGGATGGGTTCGGTCCAAGACTCAGCTTACCACGACCTATATTTTTAAGGAACCTTGGCACCAAAATGGGCTCCGCATTCGACCAAGCACATAAAAATTGTGGGCCCGATTGGTCTAAACTCACTTAATTCTAAATCCACCTCCAAGCAATGACACCGGCTGCAGACAACACTAAGGGTCCGCCAACCCTGGGTGGTCTTGTCGGGGTTTATTTCTGGCAATACTGATTATGGGGCAGCGTGAGCACAACAGATCCAGATGGGTGCACACGGGAGACAATGTTTGAGCAGGTTCAGGCCCTCACGGAGAGGTAATACCCTACGTCATGTGTTTGGTGGATGGTATTGATTGTATCCCGTATGAGAATATGGGAGCTTGTCTAGCTAATTTCCTCTCTCCCGATCGGAGGATCCCTACTTGGCCTTATATAGGGGACCAAGGTACGGTTACAAGAATCTAGATTGGTTTACAGATTGGTTATGAGTTAGTTACAATAAAATCCGGGGTTGCCTGATGCATTTCTCTGTCTTTGTCTTGTACTCCAAGTCGATGAAGCACCCCCGTGTAGAAGCCGGACTCCGCGTAGTCGGCGCGGCCCACCCTATGTCCGGAGGGCCAGATTCGTCCTCCTTGACGATACCCGGGTGCCATGTCATCGTCAGTAGCCCCCGAATCCTTCACGATCTGGCTGCTGTCTGCCTTCTCCCCTGAACAAGTTGCCCGAGTAGCCTTCATTTGAGCACACCTTCTGGTTGTTTGCAGGGAGATTGTGAGGGACTCATAGTACTCATGTGGAAAAGACAATAACAAGCCGAGTAATATTCACCCGCAGGACCGGAATATTATGGCAAATGAGTTAATAGCGGTAAATCCTGGTGGTATCCGATCTATCCTGGTAGACAGAGATTGGCTGATAGCCCAGCGTGGGACATACCATGAATCCCGACTGAATTTCCGAGTAGCACCTGGTTTTCTGAGTGGCTCGAGTCCAGCTAGTGTCCCTCTGAGGGAATGCCTTCGAAATTCGCGCCAGAACCAGAACCCAAGTTATGGTGCATAGGTTCCCGAGTGACGAAGCCTGATACCTGGACATTCCACTGAACCCAGAAATTCTGGGTCCCGAAGTCTCCGGAACGAAGTCCTGGGAGGGTCCGGGTGGAGAAACCGGTGGCTCCGGGTTGCTCGGCGTCCGACTTGTGGCCCGCGGAAGGCGCACCATAACTGCCCTTCACTCGGGTGTATCCAAGTGATTGCGTTCCAGCTTGAGGCCAACCCTTGAAACCCTTCAAACTGTAACGTTCAGTCGCGAGATTATCGATAACCGGCTTGTGGCTTGCGGGAAGCACACTACAGCGATTATTTTAGGGGTG